>CM054061.1:169832168-171032168 GCA_028641055.1 Alopecurus myosuroides
ATAATAAATCCACTTGGTTCAGATTCAAAAAAAAAAAAAAATTATGTCTTTTAACACAAAACAAGAAGATTAAGAAGCAAATGCAAATATTAACATAAATTTGTCAAAACAGAATAGCAGGAAAAGATGGTTTTTTTTCGAGGCACTTCTGTAGCTAAAATAAAAAAGTGCGAAACTAATAAAAGTTAGATAACAACCTGGGTCAGGTGCCTAGAAAATATTAAAAATTCCTCGCGTTCTAGCTGAGAGAACCGAGATTTTTGGTGAAGTGCAAAAAATCTAAACATAAAATAGCAAGTTCTCCAAATCACACTACCTCTCTATTAGAGGTTAATCTTGGCACAAAACCAAAATAAAAATGATAAGGAGAGGTTGTTACAGGGGTAACAACTTCGAAGACTCAAAGAAAATAACTAAAAGGAAAACAAAATGGGTTGCCTCCCACAAGCGATTTTCTTTAACGCCTTTTAGCTAGGGAAGAAGAACGAATCATGTATTATCAATTTTCTTATCATCAAGAACATAAATTTTTTCTTCAATAGAACCCTCAGCAATCTTAATTCTTTTACCAATATTTTGCATAACACAATAAATTTTACCCACCTGATCAGCTAACTTATCATCTTTGTCATTTTATTCCTGAATTCTAGATATATTTTCTCTGTAGCACCCAACCTTTCTAAAACTTGTTCCATAGGAATATCAACTTTGACCTCATCGCAAGGGGTGTTTCCTACTAAACTTTTAATAGCCTTAAAAGCCTCCTAAGTAGGGGCTCCTAGAAAATTCCCTCATGCTACAGTGTCAAGAATAAACCTATACCAAATGGTGACACCCACATAAGAGTTTCTAAGGAGGATCTTTGTGGTGTTTTTTTAGTGGATCTATTTTGAGCATCATTAATTTTATACAAAGGATATTTTAAGATTTCCCCACCTCTTTGTTTGAAGGTGAGGACCTCAGCCTCGGGAGACATAACAAAAGGAGTAGAGCTAGACATACTAATAAAATAAACTAACAACACAAATAAAATACTAGAAACTAGATAACTTTTTTTTGGATTTTTATAAAGAGAAAACAAGGATAAAAAGTAAACTAAGCAAGAACAAAACAAAATAAAGAAATTGGAAGTGTGAGACTCCCCTTGCTTCAAGCTTCAAGTCCTCGGCAATAGCGCCAGAAAATTTCTTGTTGGCGTGTAGTTGACGGGAGACTTCTTGCTGATGATGACTTCGAAATCCCCAGCAATGGCGCCAGAAAAGTTCTTGATGCTCTCAGACATGATCACATGCTCGTTGGGTTGCTCCAAGTGCAAGGTATGATGTAGTCTAGCAGAAATTTCCTCCCAATTGTGGTACTAGGGTTTATCGACCAGTAGGACTATTAAAACTTGAAGAAGGTTTCTTGTTATCTGGCACGTCAATAAGCATGGAATCTCCATACAACATACAAACTCTCTCTTGTCCCCAACTTTCCAAGAAGGTTGTCAGTATTATTGTCTTGCTGAAAACTTGAGAATTAAACATATAGAGTGAAAAGTAATAAAAGTAAAAACGGTGATCCAAGGAAACAATGATGCAAGTGCTTGAAAGTAGGTTGCAATAATGAGGAAAATGGGACCGGGGGCCATAGTTTCACTAGTGGTGTATCTCCAAAGAAAACAAACATGCTGGGTGAACAAATTACAAGTGGGCAATTGACAAATCATGAACGTATAACAATATTGTTATGACGATATATAGTTCATGGGTTCTAACATCGTGGGCATTACGTCAAGGCATATCGACCGCTATCGAGCATGCATCCAGATCTAAAAGTCCACCTCAAGAAAGCTATCCAGCAAATATATCTGGTATTAAGTTGCATCGACGAAGTGATTGCTTTGTGTCGCAATAGGCAATTGCATTAAGTAAAGTACGTAATGTAAGCAATGGTTCTCATCGTAGACAAGAGCACCGCTGTTTTCTCCCTAGTGGCAATAACACATCCCCCATCCGTCACGTTTTTGTCACTCGCCCTTTCCGAGAATATTTCTTTAAGAACTTTTATGAAATAGAAAAACGGCAGAAAACAACCACTCGCCTAGGACATCTCGTTAATAGGTTAGTGTATGAAAACATCCGAAAACCGAAGGAAAACATAAAGGCATTGGATAGAAAACAAGCATGGATCATAAAAAAATATAGATATGTTTGCAACGTATCAGATCCCAACAAACACAACACCAATTACATCATATGGATCTCAATTGAGAACATTGTATTGAGTAACAAGGGAGAGAGATCAACACCTAGCTACAGCTACGAACCTGTAGTCCATGGGGGAACTACTCACGAAGCATCAGAGAGTAAGAACGGTCGATGAAGAGACTCTGGGGGCACTTTCCCGTCCCGGCAGGGTGCTGGAACAGAGACTTGCGTCCCCCGAATCAGGGTTTTCAATGGCGGTTGATCTCAAATGCATTTTTGAAAAATCATCATCGGTTTTTCTGTTGTTAGGTCAAGGGTGAACTTATAGGCGAAGAGGCGACGCGAGGCGGTGTCGGGGGTCTCCATGGCCCCCTAGGCGCAGCCAAGGGGGCGCCACGGCTGGTGCGGCCGTGGGCACCACCTTAGGCTGCCCTTCTGGCTCCTAGAATTTTCCGGGGAGTTAGGCCTACTGGAATTTTTTTCATAATTTTCTGAGAACTTTGATTTGTGACCTATTTCTGCAATCCACAAACAAATAAACAGGAACTGGCACTGGCATCTTGTTAATAGGCTAGTCCTATAAATGATATAAAACATAGGAAAACAAAGGTAAAACATGTAGAAAACGAGCATGGAGCATAAAAAATTATAGATACTTCCCCAAATAATATAAAGAAGGCACTTCCCCATGGTTTGATGAATGCTGGCGGGCACCCGTGGATACGGCTAGCTCTGGTTTGTGAAAGCAAAGGTGGGGGAAGTGCCAATCATAAGAAAAAAATGCTAATGGAAACCAATCAAAAAAAGTCTAAACACTTTTCTTGACATGGGTTATGATAAGTTTTTCATTACCATTTGTTGACATAGACATACACCTCTCTCAAAATTATTTTTCAATACCTCTGTTTTATTAAATAAAAATCTTAGCACATGAGTAATCCCTTCTCCCCTCTGCGAAGGGCCTTTCTTTTACTTTTATGCCGAGTCTTAATCTTCTTACTTTATGCACCTGTTAAGAGAACATAGTTGTCATTCTGAGTATAGTATGCATAGTCCCAAAATTTATCATTGATTGATTCATGATTATGGTATTGGTTTCTCTCATATTATTTGTATCTAGTCACCATTTAAACTTTGAAGGTGTCCTGTCATTTATGTTTTACTACCACACGAAGGACAAGTTGGATACCACTTTATTATGTTTTTCAATATGATTGAAACAAGCGTATCACTTTGAATGCATTATTATTCATTGTCATTTATTTGTGTTACTTTTCATGTGCAACATAGTTGCTAAGTTTACATTATTTCAAATAATATTTATCATGTCTTTGTTAAAGTACTTTGATCTCAGCTTGCAATGCTTTTACATATTGTTGATCAAGATTGTGTTGGCTTCATGTCACCTCAAAAACTATTTTGTTATCACTTACCTACCCGAGGACGATCATGAGTAATGCTTGGGGATGCTTACATGTTGCAAGCGTATCTACAATTGTTGATACTCCATGCTTGTTTTCTACCCAATACCTTTTGTTTTCCACATGTTTTCTCTCATTTCCCCTCCTTTCCAGAAATTTTCATTGAATAACCTATTAACGAGATGCCCTAGGACAATTACTGTTTTCTAATGTTTTTCTATTTCAGGAAAGTTCTTAAAGAAATATTCTCGGAAAGGGTTGAAAAACCACAGAGATCTTTTTCTACCCGGAACAAACATGGAGTCCAAAGAAGAGCCGGAGGGGGGCACTCCTGGTGGGCCCCTAGGCGCCCTATACACCGCCTCTCGTCTCCTATAAATTTTCTTTAACCCTAAAAACATCCAGGGCAGAGTTATCTTCCATGAAACATACAGAGAGGCGCTGTCACCTCGAAAGTCCAATCTAGGGCTTCTGCAGCCCTATTCCGGCACCCTGCCGGAGAGGGGAACCATCATCGGAGGCCTCTTCATCGCCATGATTGTCTCCTCACAGATGCGTGAGTAGTTCATCTCGGGACTATGGGTCCATAGCATTAGCTAAATGTTGTTCTCTCCCTAATAACTCCATGTTTAGAGTGTCGTGAGATGCCTCACATGATCGAGACCACCGTTATGTAACTGTGCATGTTGTGTTTGCTGGGATCTGATGAACCATGAGATTATGATTATTTCGTTCATGTCAATCTGAGATGCTTCACTTATACTTGTAGAGAGTTTTAATCTTGTCTTGCAATCCTCTACAGTGTTTATGATTACCTTGTCCACGTAGTTGTTTTCACCTCCAAGAGAGGGTTTATATGCTAGATAGTGGGTTCATGCCTCCCTTACATCTATGATCGAGTGAAAGACACGGGATGGATGTGGGATGTGCTGTTGCTACTAGGGAGTAAACAACGGTGCTCTTGTCTACGGACGAGGACCATTGCTACATTACGTATTCTTCTTAATGCATTTGTCTTTTGCACATAAAGAAATCACTTCATTGCTGCAACTTAATACTAGAGAGATTTGCTGTATAGCTTTCTTGAGGTGGACTTTTAGATATGGATGCATGTTGGATAGCGTTCCATATGCCTTGACGTAATGCCTACGATATTAGAACCCGTGAATTATATCTTGTCATAATAGTATTGTTATACGTTCATGGTTTGCCAATTGCCTAGTTGTAATTTGCTCAGCCAGCATGTTTGTTTTCTTTGGAGAGACACCACTAGTGAAACTATGGCCCCCGGTCATATTTTCCTCACAATTGCAACCTTCTTTCAATCACTTTCACCATTGTTTCCTTGTTGTTCCGTTTTTTACTTTTATTGCTTTTCAATACTTTATACTTTTAATTCTCTAGTTTTCAGCAAAACGGGTAGACTGACAACCTTCTCGAAAGTTGGGGACAAGAGAGAGTTTGTGTGTGTGTGTGTGTGTGTGTTCAGATTCCACGCTTGTTGATCCCGCTTGCAACAAGCAACCTTCTCCAAGACTACTAAGTCCTACTGGATTGATAACCCTGGTTCCTTAATCGGTGGAAATTTCCGCTAGACTACATCATACCTTCCTCTTGGGGTTTCCCAACGAGCATGTGATCATGTATGCATAAAAACCTTGGTGTTTCAACTAAGAATATAGTTTTTGCCATTTATCACAGATCATCCTGCATCTTTTTGTGAATACCACACCTAGTACATATAATGAACCAATAGCCAAAATATTAGAAGTACTTAAACTTCTACCCTTTACTTCTATTGTTGTATTGTTCATAAATATATGCTTTAATCAATCAATCATATTTAACCCTTGCTATTCATATAACTTGAGACTATATCTTAATCCTTGGTCAATACTAATCACATAAGTACCATTTAATCGTGTGTACTTATCTTATAAGTTATTTCTTATAATGTAACTCTTACCTTACAATCCTATTCTCCATCCTTTAAAGAAAACATCTTCAAAATTATCTTCAAGGAGAATACTCATAATAATTTTAAAGCTAATTGAACTTTTACCAAATTCAATTTTTCAACAATTATTATGTTTTTACAGAATGCGTTGTTTGAGGAATTTCTACTATGATCATAAATGATAAATCATTTGATCATTGCTTACCATTTTTTACAACTGTGGATCTTGCACTCGAAATCCTAATTTCCCCTGAGAACCTAGTTCTTAATTTCAACTTAGGATTTTCATCCTTTGTGAATTAATAACTTTGATATCGCATGTATCTCAAAAATAATGTTTTCAATGATACATCTTTTCTATCAAACAAGCCTTTTAATGTTTTCTAATAACTTAGATATCTTCAAAATATAACTCCCACTGACTTTAAAGAAAACAAGACTCTATAATTTTCCATGAAGCCAAAGCAACTCTTGTTTTAATTCATAAATTATATTTCCACTCCAAGATTTTATACCAACCGGCTTTTATTTGTATAAAAAAATTTAGCCCTTGTATAATTAGCTCTGTATTTAACCAAAACCCTCGAGTTGTACTTTGTACACAAACTCTATTAATTTTCCTTTAAAGGAATTTGTTTTTATTAATTTCTCATAGAAACTTATTATACAGATCGATAAAACTTTGCTAGAGATCACAAGATCTTTAGTAGTCAACTCTTAATTTTGTTATAGAACTATTTAAGACAAAACAAGCTTTCTGATCCCTTTATTCCAACAAGAATTCCTTCAAGTTTTTCAACTTGAACTCAATGGTATAAAATATTTTTTGACTCCAAGTCATTTGGATATTTTTAGCCCTTCTATTATCTTTACTAATTACATGCACGTCCTTTATTCAAGTTGCCTTGAAACTTTTATGTGCTTTATTGGTTAAGTATTTTCTTGATAAGCAGTCATGCCTTAAACCCACAATGGCTCCAGGTATTGGTCTAAACGATTTTTCAATTGGAATTGCTTCCGCCTGCACGACTCTGATAACTATTTCCGAAGATTCATTAATCTCTTCAAGAAATACTATCCTCCCACTGATTTCAACAAGGAATCAATTCCTTAAGAATCACATATCCCTAGCAACAAAACTTTGTTACTTATGTGGTGATTTTACATAAGAGTTTCCAACGTAAAATTGGAACAACCAACAAAGTATAACTTTGTTCTTTAATCTTAGGATCAAGTTTCAATATTTCAGAAACATTTGTATTGTAAGACTAATGTGTCTGTTTATAGTTTACCTTTCAGAACTATGACACATAGTAGACACAATAATTTTGTGATGAAATTAAAACTTCAGTTACTACAGTATTCTATGGGTAATATCAAGAATTATTTGCAAAATATTCCTTCTTAGGGTTTAACTTCGTCTCACTTGGTAAAATTATGACTTGAAAACTTTCAAGACATCACATAATATATAACTTATAATATTTGTGTGAAGTCCTTTGTTATGGACGAGATCATCATCAATAACCTTCTCTTGTTGACATCTCTGTGTGCTTGAAAACCTAAACAAATTCACCCTTGTAGGAAGTGTGAAATTTATTAAGTACTTCACTCAATATCTCAAACTTTCATCATGTATATGATGTGTTTGAAATCATAGCGCCACACGAAGGTGGTGTTAATTTTATCACAAAATATTTCAGAACAAATGGTATAAGATTTGTAACTTGGTCATCCATTGAGGGATTGATCCATAATACTCTCATAAGATAACTAGGACTTCATCCTATTAATCCACAAGAGTATCATGTTGCGAAACATACAACCTTATTACAATAACTTGAGACGAAGCTCATAAATCTTTCGAATTATAAAATAAAAGTGGACATGTCTTCATCCTTGGATGACCCTTTATGCGTCCAACTTGACGCTCATCAACACCTTTTATTCTTATGTCTCCTTAATTTTTGCAGCTCCTATATCGAATGCATAAAATGATTTTAGCAATCGATACACCAAAGATACTAGTAAGAATGGAAACTATCATTTAGGTATAACTAATATACCCTTACCACCTTTGGTGAAATTCACCTTTTTTCTTGAGGAACCTTTTATAGTTCCTCTTACAATGCCCTTTCTTATTATAGAAAAATCATTCAGACTTACTCTATGCATAAAACTTGGGCTTATTTCGTGCTTTACCACCTTTGCCCTTTCTAGTCTTTTTCTTCTTGAATGGTGTAGTCTGGGAAACCATCAATACTTGATTGTTTTCCCTCCTCACACCATCCTTAGCAGTTTCAACATAGCAAGTATCTCATTTGGTGTTTTCTCCATCTCATTCATGTTGTAATTCGTGATGAAACTGTTGTAAGACGGTGGGGGTGAAGCCAACACCAAATTTATACTTAGCTCAGCCACGATTGGAAATCCCAAAGCCTAAAGCCTATCCTCGTAACCAAACTGTTGGGAATATTCCCTAGAGGCAATCATGTATGATGTAATTCCCAATGTATTCATAAAGTCGTTCTTGTTTTGAACATCTGATATATGTCATTGAATATGTGATTCGATTGTGGAACTATGTATTCATGTTGTTCATGCTAAACTGTCCTTGGTCATTAAGGTTGTGCTGGACACACACCCTAGACTAATGTGAGTGTTGGCTGATGACTCGGTTCCACTTGTCATGGGCATGGTGATGCCATTCCAACGTTCACAGACTTGGCTAAAGAGTTTAGCAAGTCAGACTGACCCATATTGAGATGCAACGAGTAAGTCGTCATTTGCATGTCTCAATCAATGTAATCCTGAGACCTAAGGTTGTTGCAGAATCCGAGTTGTGGATCACCGACTTAGGTTCTGTCAAATGTTGTTCCGTGACAAGGCAGTTATAAAGGCAGAGTTTGGGTCGAATGAGAAGCAAGTTGTGTGATGTGGATAATCAAGATGGGATTTTGCCCCTCCGAATGGAGAGATATTCTCTGGGCCCTCTCGAGTGACATGATTCCGGAAGCATGGCCATGTGTGACTCGGTTAAGTCTTAACTGGGTCTATTGACTAAGAGTTAGTCAGATGAATCATATATCACGGATCGAGAAGAGAGTTGAGCTATTTAAGGGATGACGATAATTCTCCTATAGTTCGACAAGGTATATCGTGAGGCAAAAGGGACTCAGATGAAAGTCACATTGGAAGGTATGTCGTCATGACTCTATGTCACTTGGGAGTCGGCACGTTCTGCTAGGAGCCGCTACCGATTGATCGATTGGGAGTCGGACTCCAATCGTGTCCAAGTCGCCATGAGCCTGCAGGGTCGCACACTTAAGAGCGGGGGCAAGTATATTGGTTGGGTTGGACCCGAACCGGAAATGGACTGAATTGGTGAGTTGGACTCACAGAGGGAATGGGCCATAAGCGTTGTGAAGCCCACTACCACTCGCTATATAAAGAGGGGCGCAGGTTGCCCAGCGGGCAGGTTATTCCACTCCCATGCGTTGGCAACCCTAGCCCCACTCAGTCCAGCCGCCGCATCGGACCTAGCAGTCCGCCGTCGGAGCTCCTCCTTGTACGTGTGGATACCGACAGAGGTGTTGTACGTTCAGCACTTCGACGATCGCGAGATTGGATCGACTGGATCGGATCGTGGGACTACACTGCATCGACGTGCTTCATCGATAATCCGCACCTACGCGTCTAGTGGTAATCCTTGTGGCCTTCTACCTCGGCTAGATCTTGGAAGTACCGCGTAGGAAAGTTTTTGTTTATCTCTACGCGTTCCAACACAAACATCTTCATTACATGCTCGCTCACTAAGCTTCCTTCTGTCATGTGACATGACCAAAAAGCCTTTGTTATATTATAACGTCCAGTCTTGGCTTGTGTCGGTACATGGTCGTGAGTGCAACGATCATATCATACGCGAACGTACGATCAAATCATTTTAGCAACTCATGATCTATACATGTCAACATGAGACATTCAACAACTATTGCATCATCACTCACTGAGGTGTGTACATCATTTTTAGCATCATAAGCATCGTCATTTAGATCCTTTGTAAGAGGAGCATCGAGGAGATACTCTTTCTTGATACCCCTAAGAACAATTCTCAGGGACAGGCCCAATATGCATAGTTATTTCCTTTGGCAACAAGTGGTTTCCTCTCAAGTAGTGGACCAAGGTTAATAGCGGGTGCGTTATGAGCCATGGATCTACAACAATTTAATAGTTCACTTAGACATGTTTATAATTATATTCCAATAACTTGTTAAAATAATTAATTATGTGCTCCCACTAAATATGATATTCGTCGTGATCATAATTTAATGCATCACTGAATCCACACTCAACTTATAACCAAGGATGGATACATCTCAATATTACAGGCTCAATGGGTAGGCCAACTTGCCAATCACTACCACCGTGATTTACGCTTCACCTTTTTGTTTGTGTGCTCCGAGCTCATGACTATCATGCCTGAATGTCAAGTAAACCAATTGATCCTTCTGCATCAAGTGATGTCATGTTGACCCTTGGATACAAGTCATCAACATGGATCAGCTTGATGCCGCCTCCCAATCATAAGAACACATTGACCCTTGGATACAAGTGATGAACATGAGCCCCAATTGGTTTGATGGTGCTACAGTTGGAAGAGCATGATCTACCTTGATATTTTATGAGGAATCAACCTAATAATCACGTCTACTACGCAATGAAGGGACAGAAAGAAAATTTCTCCACGCATGCTATGCAACAACAAAGACCTTCCTATGCAGATACAAGTGAATATAAATTCCACGATCTAGTTCCCGAGATCGTGTACCATACACCATAGTACCGGAAGAGATGTCGGTGATGGTGTCGATGAAGCTTGTAGAAGATCCTCACGCACAAGACTGCGGGTGAGGATGTTGCTGACTCCCTGTATCTAGAACATTGATCCACTAGAGTGAGGGTCTCAAGTGTTACCCCTCTAAGAGTATGAACACATACGTTAGGGACAATTCTGTAGCGCTTCGCCATTCAGGACTAGATGCCGCAGCTATATATGAAGGTGGAGTTCTCAACACATGAGTGAGAGAGAGTAATTTGAAGCTAGGTCTAATTAGGAGAGTACACCTCAAAAACCCCAATTATAAGAAGCTCTATTTCAATTAGAGTAAGCTCTAATTTAATTAAAGAAAGCTCTAATTCGAAGCTCTAATTAGACCCTCTAATTCTTATAGAGAAAGATATAAAGGCTTGAGAGCCAATTATGTGTTTTGCTTTGAGCCTTAGGGTGCTTTATATAGTGAGAGGAGAGGAGAGACTTGCCAAAAGAGGATAAGAGTCCTAGTTGGGGTAGGAGGTTGTGGCCGCACCACCCTCCTAGCCCAACTCGGATCGGTGAGGTGGAGTCCAACTGCACCTCCTACTCCTTCCCTTGTTCTCCGCTTTCTTTTCTCTTTTTCTCTCCATATAATTCAGAAAAATACCAGGACGATGAGTACCATTTTGTGAAGCCACTAGGGCCCACCTAGCAGCCCCGTAAAATAGGGTTTGGCCATGAGGGGGAAACCTTCCTCCTCCCGGTACTTCCCCTTATATGGAAAGTCTGCGAAACTCCTCCGGAACCACTTGAACCCTTTAGATAAAATCATCGATATTATCTAACGATGTTAGAAATATATTTTCGACACCCCGGGAAATCTCATGCCCCCTGCATTTTCTCCGTAAAGTGTGCATCCTTAATTTCTCTCTCTAAACAACTCTGGAATAAATTCCGGTAATAATATAATTTTTTCCTATTACTCTGGGACATCCAATGCCCTCATTATAAATTCTCTCTGATATATAAAATATATCTATAACGTATAAAATTCGTTCGGATGATACTCCTAGTTGATTCGGGCCTACCGATATACAGAAAAATCAGCCAAAATTTAAGTGTGTTTCCCCTACTGGTTCGATAGTGTGTGGACATGAAACTGTAAACTCTTTCCTTTTAAATATAAAATGGCGGGTCCATGGACGCCCATATTGACTCCCACATACTATACGAATAAACTTCTGAACCTGTTGGTTATTATACAATTCTCCTATTACTCACGATACCGAACTTACCTGAGACTATGGATTCTGGTATTGCCATGAACTATCTCCGGTTCACTTATACCTTTGTCTTATCTCATTATATGGTAAGTTTCCTCTTTATCATTATTGTATTATGATATCCCACATGATTTATCATCATCATGCATTGTCTGCAGAACGTATGGATATCAAGAATATCGAGTGGGTCCACGTATGTATCTTTGTTTTTACGGTGGAGTAATTTCCATCTCGGAACATTGAGGTAATATACTCCTTAAGAATACCTAGTAGCTACCTTTTTGTTCATCCAATTTAGGTGTGACTCTTTATAGCACCAAAGTAAAACCTCCAGAATATATTATCCCGATAACCTCATGGTTAAAGGATGCATTGTAATATAAACGTGTTGTGATATGATTATAAGGACAAAGATGTATTAGTGGAATCTCTTAGCATACCAATCTACTTAGGGAATACCCAGCCATATTGTCCCTTCCAACAATATGTTATTCATCGATGTTGACATAAACAATGTCCATGAACAGGAAAACATAGTCATCAAACATCCAATGACTTAGTCATAAAAGGCAAGACTAGAGTTTATTTCTGTGTTCATATTACTACACGTAAGTGTGAGTTTTCCTCTGAATCTCATATTCAGGAACCACGTTAGTTATAACATAGTAATATGGATCATAATTATGAAGCAGATGCATAAATATTATTTCGTTTTGGGCATACATCCAACATTGAAGTCCCCAGGAACAGTGCCAGAAAAAGCTTGCTTGTTGACATCGACCACATGTTCATTGGGAGACCCCAAGAGGAAGGTACGATGTAGCTTAATAGTATTTCCCCTCAGTTATGGAACCAGGGTTATCAATCCAGTAGGACTTCGAAGTCTCTCAATAGGTTGCTTGTTGTCTCGCGCTTCAACAAGCATGAACTTGCACACAAACACAAACTCTCTCTTGCTCCCAGCTCTTCGAGAAGGTTGTCAATCTTTTTGTCTTGCTGAAAACAAAGATTTAAAGGTATAGCGTGGTAATAGCGATGAAAGCAATAAAAGTGAAACTGGACTACCAAGCAAGTAATGGTTGAAAGAAAGTACACAAGGTTGTAGTCAGTGTAAAACAATGAACCGGAGCCATAGTTTCACTAGTGACGTCTCTCGAAAAAATAAAAAAGCAAACATGTTGGTAAACAAATTATAACTGGGCATTTGACATAATTGGAACAACAATATTATGACAAAAGAAAGTTCATTACAATATTCATGTTTGGGCAAACATGTTTGATGTAATGCCTACATGAATATGGTAATGAACTTTCTCTTGTCATAATATTGTTGCTCCAATTATGTCGCCAAATAATAATTTGTTTACCCAACATGTATGCTCCTTTATTTTTTGGAGAGACATCACTAGTGAAACTATGGCTCCGGTCCATTCTTTGACACCAATTAGAACACTGTTTACTTTCTTTCAACCATTACTTGCTTGGTGGCCCATTTTCACTTTTATGGCTTTCATCAGTATTTCCACACTATACCTCTAAATCTTTGTTTTCTACAAGATAGGAAGATTGACAACCTTACTCGAAAGTTGGGGCCAAAGAAAATTTGTGTGTTGTATGTAGGTCCACTACAAGCCCTGGTTGGAGATCTCTAAGTCCTACTGTTTTGATAAATCTTTCACAACACCGAGGAAAAAATTCCCGCTACGCCACATCACCTTCCTCTTGGGTTCTCCAATGGGTGGTGTTTTTCACTGCACAATGGCCCGTGACACTGGAACCGGCGAGCGACGGGTTAGTGAACTCAATCGAAGGCTCCGAGAAGAGAGGGGGCGGTGGATTTTGTGGAGGCGAGGAAATCAGCAACGACGCAAAAGCGGAAAGCCAATGCGCTGAAATGTCCCTCCCGTCAACAAGTTATGAGAATAAGGGAAACCTAAAATCAGCGGCCAAACCCGTCTATGTGAGGGTTTCAACGACCTGTTTGAGGGTCGACCCGTTTGAAGGGACCTACGCGAGACGCCTTTCCCCCCCAAAACATCAAACTAACTAATAGTTATTTTATGGGTTTGTGGCTCTATAAGGGATATGCTACAGATGATCTTAGTACATGAATCACCGTTTTGATAATCATTTACACAATATAATTATTTTGCAACCATTTACATGTACCACAATATAAATTGGTCTAAATAAGAGATTTTAGCGAATTAGACTAAGTCCTGCTATGGCATGTAAATTGCGAGCATATTTTGCATAACGATGCACTGCTTTCATTATATAATTTGTTACCTTTGTGGGGTACAAAGTGCATTTGCAATGTGGCTAAGGAGGGCATAAGCTAACCAATAGATGATTACGTGAAACATGTTGACATACACTCATGCACAACTAACATGCTAGTCCATGCACAACCAAAAGTTTGATGTGCCAGTTTTAGGGATTCAAAGTTTAAGGTTTGATTCAGCTAACCACTACAAATTCAAGGTTTAGAACACTTTTCCCTCTATCTTTTCCTCTCTTTCCTCCTCAGGACATCTGACAACATCATGTGTACAACGAGAACTGAGTGGGGAGAAGCATACACCCCTCCCAACCAAAGCGTGATGCATTTCCTGTGAATAGCTCCGGTATCACCCCTTTATTTTGATCTTAAAGGTATTGATACGGGAATATATCGTGGTAGATGACTAGACAAAGTTAAAATACAATATGAATATAAACTTTAATAATGGAACAAATTTTGTCGCATGTGAAATAGTGGAATAATTATGATGCTTATATTTAGTATAGAATTTCATCTAACTATCAGTTATTAATTCATAGCCTTCGTACAACTAGGATTATAATATCAAAAAGTAGGGTCCGCCAAGCGATGTGAGCGGAATGTTGACGAGGTGGAGTTGTAGGTATCAGCCGGGGTGAGAGGTGGCGGTGAGGTGGTGAGAGGAGTCATTATGCGATGTGAACAACATATGCAATGGTAGTAGATGGAGGAGTAAACCAGACGGGATTTTTGGGATTGATTTAATGAGTAGATGACCAGAAAGTTTAGGGTGGAGTTGGGCAATGCACGCGCAACATTAAAGGATCTGATTTTTTTAGATTTGGGGAATCATTGACGCATAAGGGTTGTATGATGGAATGGGAATCGAACAACGATATGTTGGTCCGACATTTTCCTTTCTATGGGACCATGATACATACTATTAACTTTTTTCTCTCTCGCTCAGCTATGCATGACGCATTTTCCTCCCCGGCCAGTGTGGGTCACGTGCCTACTGTGGATAGCCCAAGAGGGTTCGCTAGGTGGTCTCCTTGACATTTCTTAATGCGTGTGAAGCAGTTTTGAGGGACGACGAGGATGCATGAGGTAAGTATTAATTAGAATGGAAGAGAGAAGGCCCGCATGCATTTAATTAGGGTGTATTAATTTCCACGCGGACCTTATTCCATGACTAATATGAAACAATTAGATTTTTGAGTAGACCAAACACGCGGGGGGAGTAGATGGTTTTTTTAATTGCAAACTCATTTTCTACCGAGAGGCGCTATGTGATGGTAACATAATATGTTACCACTAACGTTTCGTTGCTTATTTAATACCATGACATGTCACTAATATACCTAGTTAGTATTGCACGAGGTTGCGTGTTACTACCTATGTTACTCCCACTATGGCTAGTCAACCCTATTATTTTCACACACACACACACCTTCTGGATGGCGGCTACCTCCCATGGTCGCATTTTTCTCCATCGATCTTTTTATATATATATATCGCCCATCTTTCTAGGGATGTAATCGGGCCAACTTTTTGCTAACCAAATATTCTATCATATTTTTTTATCGGATTTGAAATAGAGTGGATAATGACCCATTGCAAATTCGATGCAGCTACATCATATCACGAGTTTAATACGAAATGGGGTAGATTCGGCGGAAATAAAAATAAATCAGACGGGTACGTGCATATTGATACATCTAAAATGTATTTGAGACTTTTAAAGTTTATTATATTAATACACATTTTATTTGCTATGATTATTATGTTTCTTTAATTTTTTTTATTGATTACATGTTTGTTTCCATGAAATCCATTTTTTTTGTATACTAGAAGGTCGGAAACCCCTCTTATTGTATTTTTACTTTCAATAACCCTATGAAACTAAATTAAATCCGGGAAAAATCAAGCGATTCTCCAGTTGGGAAGTACTGGGCATCACGACGTGCCTTATCCTGGGTGATCCATGATGCATGGGCATATCCCGCGGATGCGCCATGGAACCTAATCCAAAAATATATAAATTCTTTTATCTACTAGTATTTATACTAATATTGGCTAAATTCTGAGAGCAATAGTGAGTATTTAAGCTTGGCAACCCCACCGATTTTATCGTAGATCCGTCATTGTCATGGTTGTTCATGATGAGTGCATTTACCGTCATGTTTCAACCATAACATGGATGAGAGGGGTAACCCTAAATCAGATGGTTCCCAAACATTTTCATTCTTCCTCCAAACCCGAAAGAAACCTTAAGGGATACCCTTCTCTATTCAATTTTGGTTTGATTCCTCGAACAACAAGGCTCTGTGGTATGTTTCTCCTTCAACCCTTCATTTTTTTCGTGAATCCATGCTCAATCCTCATTATTAGTATTTAGGTTTCAAACTCGCTATTGGAATGCCTTTTTGTTGAACACGTTTCGTAGTGGTTTCTAGCAGAATTTTAATTATATTATGTTTTGGGGAATCATTATTGCTTATTTGTATTGGGGCTTAATTTTTCATTTTGATTCTAGATACGAACACAAAGATTCAATCTCATGTGCGTGCTATTGCGCAAGGCTCACCTGTTCACTTCGAGAGGGATAAGATACTACAATGAGAGTTATATTATTATGATATGGAACTAGTAAGTAAAAGATAGTTCACATGACTTCAGTAGTCCCAGACTCCGTGAAATAAGCTCCACCAAGTGGGCTTGTTATAATTCATTGCCAACCTCGATAATTGTGGTACTATTGAGCTTAATATTTTATTTGTCGGGATGAATATAACTCCTAAAATAGATAAAACTTTAAGTGAGTTCGGAGCTCCATCAAATACGATATTAAATATCGTACAATTATTTCTACCATTGTTCCTAAGGAATATTCTAGTGATGCTGATTTTATTAGTGAAGTGCAATATAAAGCTTTTTCATGACACAAACGACAAATATTTGTACGCACATATATTAATTTTATATGCCCTTTATGGTACTTTTAAAATGAATTACGTGTCACCAAATTTTTTGTTGTTAAAAAATAGGTGGTTTCTGAAAGATAAAGCTAAAGATTTTTTGATGAACTTCCCCATCATTGCATAACTAATGTTGTAGAATCTAGACTACTTCCTTGAAAGATGTAGTTACTTTTTACAAAAAAAGATCTAGGTCGTTCGATCCATCACAACTTTCAATTTTGTTCAGCCCATACGTGTTGAACTGTGTTGTTACTTAATTTTTCTAAGAATATGAACTATCAAGCCAAATTTGCTGAAACTCGCATAACAAACAGGAATCTGTTGATATACTTAGAATACAAGAAACAAGTGTTATACTTGAAATTCACCTACAAAGTATTTATTGTAGAAAATATTACTTCATTTATCTCCCAAATGCAGGTATACATACATGCATTGACTAGCAATTATCGTCCACAACCTTCAAACGGAAATACTACTATTGGATAACTGTTTCACGATTATTTTTAGTTTTATATGTGTACCATACATGATTTAGCTTATGCATATGTCTTCTCTGTATATTGTTTTATGCATGGGTGAGTGCACTACTTGGTGTAAAGATCAGAGTTAAGAAAATCTTCATTTCGATTGGAAGAAAAATAAAATAGATATGTTGTACCATATCATTGTGATATGTGATAAATTAGTAACGTACCAAGTATTTTTTCATGACATATTATATACTTGCTTAGTATTTTGTCGACTCTAAGAATTTACTTAATTAACCTTTAGTTAATTTTGATAAGAAATATTGGTTGTGCTAGCCTTTCATAAACTTTACTATCGGAAGTTTGGAGACATTAACTCCTTCCTCAATTTACAATCATAGTGTTTGTTACACACCAGGTCTAGGTCACATATTAGACTGCAGTACCAACAAACCATTGATTTTTTAACCTATTCAAATTAATATTTATCCATGGATGACTTAATTTCTTTCTAAACTTTGTGTAGAGATTGTAATGAGCATTGTATTTCCACTTATAAGAACAACACACTATTTTACATCATATTTATTGCACAATGTGATGTTCATTAAGATAGTCCAAGTGTGTAAAATATTGATAAAGCAGATATAATATGAAAAGTCAGAATATATCGATATCTATAACGTTTTGTATTTTGCAGAAGAAGGAAAATGGAAGGAGGAAACCCGACCACTATGCTAGTTTGATTGAAGAAAGGTACAAGAAACGATGAGCATCTAGTTCAGTCCTGGAACAAGGTTCACTACTTGTAAGCAGTCGAAGGGTTGTTTTACTTAATTTATGCCCGAGGGGACCAATTTTATAGTGTATTAATGCATATGATTCATACTACAACTATGATTTTATGCAGTGCAAAAGTATAAGTCCTACTCTCTAGTAATATTATACGGTGACATGATCAATCTTGAATCAACACGTGATGTGAGAATATGTGTTTTGTTCTGGTATGTATGTGTGCCTGTTGCAATTCAGGTTTGTGTGAATAAAACATGTTTGGAGGCAATTCCCTTTTTCTTAATGAGGAAGTCAACAGAAGAGATTTTAAACTAATAAACTGGTCTTAATTTCTTATTGTTATGGATCTGAAATGAATTTTGGGTTACCACATATAACTATGTTGAGTTATAGTTTCCTTAGATTGCTTAACATGATCATCATATCATTTTTTGTAGGTTTTGTGCCCATGGAAAATAGAAATTTCATCTTACACGTAACTGTCAAAATCTATTATGAAGATACAAACATCAGATCTAAATTTAGACATAAATCTAGGTCTACATCCAAAGCAAGAGATTATATCTAGTTCGTTACCAACACCTTGTAGCGGAAGTAGATGTTGATGAAGCCCGATGAAGATATTCACAACTAATATTAGCGGTGACGATGTCGCCGAATCCTCGATCCAAGACGTCAATATCTCGCTTGAATAGGACCAAATGTATGACCCCTCTGAGAGTTCGCATGTGTTTGTCATCTAGTTCAACATCGGTCCGTCGTGAGAGAAGATGGAGCACATATGGTTGAGATCCCAACACTTGGAGAGAGATCTAGATCTGTTGGAGAGGACAACTAAAAAATAAACATATTTAGTTGAGAGGAAGGGCAGTTTCCACAACTCAATGCATTTATATTAGAGGGAAGGGCTCTAGAGCCGGCTATCTAAGGAGACTCCTCCTCAAGAAAGAGGGGACGATTCCTCCTCATGGGCGTTGAGGCTCAATTCGTACTCCTCCCTTTCTTCCCCCTTAAGGCAAGTGGGAAGACACCCCTCTATGGGATTTATGTCCCATGTGGCTACCCCCACTTGGGTCGAACCGAGTGGGGAAGCCCATGGACCCTTTAGAAGTTTCTAGAACTTCGACTCAACATCATGGTCTCCTAATGTATCATTACTTAGAAGATGGTTGCATGAGATGATTGCAAGCTCACTTCGATTCAACATCATGTGCACCGCAACTATGTTAGCCAGCATGATGATGTTTCTAAATGATCTTTTAGAATAAGATACATTTTGATACTGATGTTACATAAGCACCTTCACAACAAATAATAAGATAATAAAGTGTAACATAAAATTACATAGAAATTAGAAAATACATGATACCTCCAACGATCAAAATTTCTTTCACGCACATACAAAATTGTTCAAAAATGCTTTTTCTTTCTTCTTGACAAAATGTTAACTTATTGTTCCTTTGCGGCCATCATTGTGCCCAAGAAAAATCCATATATGAGTTTGTTAGATAAATCGATCTGTGTAGTGGGTGCGTAAAAGACAACTAAAGTCGTGAGAAAAATCCAAGTTCGATGAAAATAAAATATGGACTGACAACCGAATTCGCAAGTTAAAGTAAAGAATAGAGTGATTTGGGAACAAAAGTTAAAAATAGAGCAAAGGCAAAGTTTGGATAGAGGGGGCTGGGTGAACTGAGACTGAGAGGGACGTATGTGCAAAAATATAAAGGAGAGGTGCCAATCAGCTCGCACGAGAATCCTGATCCACTTAACAAAAATCCACCATTTTTCTGCGTGTGGAGAAACCAAGAAGCGAAAATCGGCACCGTTCCCGTCGCCGCCTCGTCGTCTCCGTCGCCCTCCTCTCTTTAGCCGCGGATTCGTGCGCGGATTCCGAGGCGCGCCCACCACCACCACTCTCCTCTCCCACTAGCTAGGGTTTTCCGGCTTCTAGAACCTCCGTTCCATGCAGGCCCCGCCGCTCGCCGCGCTCGCCGGAGGCGCCTGGGCCTCCCATCGACCTGCCATACTGGCGGCGCCGGCGAGCCTCCGCCGTTCCAGACGCGGCCTGCTCCGGCTGCCAGCGTGGAGGGCGGCCGGAGGCGGACGAGCCCCGCGGGTCCCCGCCAAGGGCGCCGTCCTCGCCTCCGACATGGGGGCCGAGGAAGTCGTGGGGCCCTCGCCCCTGCTCGACGCGCGCAGCGAGCAAGGTTAGACGATGTTTCCAAATGCACCTGGCCTCCACTTTTATTCACTCTATCTCGTAAAAGAGTTAACCTAGAAATCTCATCTCATTCATATGATATACCATCAGTTACATGTGGTGTGCAGAGCTCGTTCTACGTATCAGGAATGAAGTGGAGAAAGGGAAGTTGCCTGCAGATGTTGCTCACAACTTTGAAAACCTGTTCTACAATTACAAGAATGCGGTAAATATGCCAGATTCTCCTGTGTGCTACAATTAGATCCTTCTTGGCTGGCTCACGTGCGTGTGAACGTTTGTTTTCAGGTCTTGCGAAACGGAGATCCAAATGCACATCAGATCATCCTTTCCAACATGATGGATTTATTTGACCGTGTTCTGTTGGATGTAGAGGTCCTACCTTCTATGGCCATTACCTTCCTTTTCAGATTTACTCACACATTTTCTCTTATGTTCCGAGATGCCCGTTTACACCAAACTTCATGTGTTTTTGCAGAATCCATTTACATTTCAACCTTATCACAAGGCCATCAGAGAACCATTTGACTATTACACTTTTGGTCAGAACTACATTAGGCCATTGGTAGATTTTAGGTAATGAAAAATCTGAAACTGAGAACACCTAGGAGGCTTTGTTTGGTTCAATATTTCCATATGAAGTTTGTTGCCCTTCTATGGATATGTTCTGTATAAACTGGAATATACAGCACGCTACAGTATGTCTCACCAGACTAGTTCGTTATAATAGCTTACTGCTTTCATGTTGCTCATATTAGTCTCATTTGTTATATCTTCCATGTAAACTGGATTATCTTCTCTTTCGTTTGAGCATCTACTGTTAAATGCCCTTTCAATATTTTTTCATTCATGGCATGCACACTTTATAGTTTGTTGCACAAATGCGTATTGACTATTGATGAATTGCAACAAAAATTTCATGTGAACATCTACTGTCAAACGCCCTTTCAATATTTATTGATGAATCGCAATAAAAATTTCATGTCAACATCTACTGTCAAATGCCCTTTCAATATTTTTTCATTCATTGCATGCACACTTTATAGTTTGTTGCACAATTGCGTCTGTAATATTGATGAATTACAATGAAAATTTGGAATGCTTTACGCGCATATTTCAATCATGTTACTTTGTAATTTACTTTGAAGATGATGATAAATCTATGCGGTAGATTTTAAGGCACAGTATCTGACCCGCATTTTCCAGTTCTGGAAAATGTGTCTACCCATTCTCTTGCAACACGTATCTAGTTTATTTTTAACTAATTCTTTAGTCAGAATATATTCTCCGTAACACAACAGTGAAATGTGTTAACATACTTAGTTTCTACATTGATATGTATTTGAAATTGATCTTTAGCCTTTCTTTATGGTTTCCTAATCGTCCTAACATTGTCAATATGTATGCTCAGGAACTCTTATGTCGGTAACATTTCTGTTTTCAGTGATATGGAGAAGAAGCTCCAGCAGGTTAACTCGTCTCACCTTCATTGAAATTTTCCATGACATGCCGATCACGAGCTTCTTTGGGCACCAAACCTTTTTAATGTTCTAGTAAATGCAAACCATCACGATATTTTGAGAAAAGAAAGGTGAATTTGAACCATCATTATGCATTGATAACCGACAGCCACATGCTAGGAGTTAAAAGGAGCAAGTTGGGTAGCAGACTCCAAAGGTCACACACAATAGGGTCGACAGAGATATTTGCTCATTTGGTGAAATGGAATAATGCGATCAAGTTTGCACATAGCGGCACCAATACTTAAGTTTTGGAGAAAATTCTCTAGTGTTTGTTAGCAGATGACACCCCCTCTAGTGTTTGTTAGCAGATGACACCCCTAACACCACATAACTATGTATCTGATCTGCTTATGTTACTCTTTCAATCCAGTATGTTAAAAATTCCTTACTGAAGATTGTAACACAACATATATTCTAAAAGTATCAGATGTCATTGTAGGGTCATAATGTTGTTCTGATGTCTAACCATCAGACAGAAGCGGATCCAGCGGTTATTGCCTTATCACTTGAAAGAAGCAATCCATGGATTAGCGAGAACATAGTAAGGGAGTTCTTGAACATACTATAAGTTTTCTTGTGAATTATCATAAGCTAAAGCTAAACCACATTAGCATGAAACCTCCACCTGCTATAGGTTTATGTTGCTGGGGATAGGGTTCTTACTGATCCTCTTTGCAAGCCATTTAGCATGGGAAGGTATTTTTCTACACCTTGGAAGCTTATATGATAATGCTGAATTGTGGATTCCACTTTCAATCATATACCGGAAAACATCAGTTTGTCACATAAGCATTTTCTCTTAACAGAAACCTCCTTTGTGTGTACTCAAAAAAACATATGAATGATTTTCCCGAGCTAATTGAGATGAAAAGGAGGGCAAACACTCGAAGTCTTAAGGAAATGGCTTTGCTTTTGCGGTACTCGTCTCTTACTATAATTTGATGTATTTCTCATCCTATTTCCCTATCAGTAGTTGGCCTTGTTGACCTATATGTTTTAACCATGCGTAGTACTACAATTTGGTGACCGTGAAGTCACTTTTAGTGAAACACATGATTGTTGGTTTGGATCTAGTGTAGTGAAGGTTATTCACTGTGCTCAAAGGAAAATAGAGTTTAAGAGATGGCCACATGATTCATAAGCACTATCGATATTTTCATGTTCACCAAACTGGCTTTTGTTTTCTTTCAAGGCGAAAATATGATAGACCGGAATCATATTTTGCACTAGATGATAATGCTTATCTTTTACGATATTATGTAGGGGCGGTTCACATATAATTTGGATAGCTCCAAGTGGTGGTAGGGACCGCCCAGATCCTTTGACTGGAGAATGGCACCCGGTATGTTCTCTTGCCTGCTGGTCACTGCAAAGGATTATGCACATCTTTCTTTCAATCTAATGACTAATTGCATTGTAAAATGTGAACTTGCGAAATGAATGAGATGTTACTGTGGCAAAACTGCAACAAGGCTATTGATCTTGTATTAGTTCCCCCTACCTTTAACATGTCCACTACTTACAAAAACAAGGGCAGGCGCCATTTGATGCATCTGCAGTGGATAATATGAGGAGGCTTCTGGAGCACTCTGGCGTTCCTGGACACATATATCCACTATCGTTGCTGTGCTATGAGATTATGCCTCCACCACAACAGGTGTTGTTACTTGCCACATCTTACCAGTCCAGAAACTTTTGTCAGACCCTCTTTGAAATTTTATTTTTTAATTTGAGTAGATTGAGAAAGAGATTGGTGAGCAAAGGGTGATATCCTTCCATGGAGTAGGCTTGTCAGTAGCTGAAGAAATAAAGTATGGGGATGTTACTGCTCAGACTCAGAATGCTGACGAGGTTTGTATACTTTCATGTTTAATCTCTGGATATCTATTGATGCCTGGATGCTCTTGCTCTAGCTTTTGTTAGTCTTTGGCCTTCTGTTGGTAGGATATTGAATATTCGAAAATATTTGTTTCATAAAATAGCTGGCTATACTTGTGCATCACGTGGCACTTCATGTGGCACCGATAAATAAATTATATGTCTTAGCAGCAATAGCAGATTGCATTGTGATTATGTTGATTTACTTTTTTCCTAAGCATAGTGGAGCGCCTCCCAAAGGCCAAAGTATCTACTATTACAGCCCACAGTCCATCCTCTTTCAGATTTCTACTGAAAAAGGGGTCAGCAGTCTGAATAAACGATCACAAAAGAAGGGATTCCAATTTCCAAGTTTCCAATCTGCAGGGTAGAGAGGGGTGAGAGAAGATGGCAAGGATCGGAGGAGATCACAATACATCTTCCAGACTAGATGCAAGGAACAAGGATCTGCAGGGAGAGAGCACTGGATCATCCATTAGGAGGGATCTGCAGGTCACAAGAGAGGGGGCGGAAGAGCAGATGTGAGGGAGAGGACCGGAGGAGCTTGCCGCTGGCTAGTCAGGGCAGGGGCAGGAGGGAATTGCTATCTCCAATGCTCTGCCGATATGTGTCACGGACATATCTATATTGATATGGTACCCGATACGGACACACTAGTATCCCTGCTCGGTATTACCCTTTTCATCTTTGATTAGGTTAGGGGGTTGCTGGGGTGAACCCCCAACGTTCAGGTAGAATAGCAGTGTTAGGTCAGCTTCCATGGCTGTGATTGCCTTTGTGCTGAGAACTACCACTTACTCCCTCCGTTCACTTTTAATCTACATTCTAGGCTAGAATTTTGTTTCGTTTCAATCTACATCCTAAGGTAATTACTCATATGTAACACTTTTTTATAATCTTGGCACTAACAACAATGGCAACCACCAATAGATGACCCAACCTACCCTATCTCCACCTCGTCACACTCTCCATGCATGGATGATATTTATTGCATGGATGCATGCGGGAGTAGCATTTGTGTGCTAATTGGCTGGATGACATTAATTAAGATTTTTTTTTGAACATGATGATGTTTTGTTTCTTGTGATTTCATAATTGCAATGCATGTGGTGTGTGGTCAAGTAGTAGTAATAAATGTTGGCCTAAAATTGTCTGAAATTATCTAGGATATACACTAAAATAAATCGAACGGAGGGAGTACATGTTGACTATGCATACGGATTTTGACAATGGTTCATCTAGTCAACATGTACCCCCTCAGCTCGATTTTAGTCTACATCCTAGAAAGTTTCAGACAATTTAGGCCAACATTTATTACTAGTACTTGACCACACACCGCATGCATTGCAATTATGATATCACAAAAAACAAAGCATCATTATGTTTAAAAAAATCTTAATTAATGTCATCTAGTCAATTAGCACACACATACTACTCCGCATGCAGCCATGCAGTAAATGTCATCCATGCATGGAGAGTGACACGAGGTGGATATGGGGTAGGTTGTGTCATCTATTGGTGATCGCTATTGTTATTTAAGGGCAAGATTAAAACAAAGGGTTATACAGGAGTAATTACACGTAGGATGTAAATTAAAACGGAACAAAATTCTAGCCTAGAATGTAGATTTCCTCTGTGTACTTTTACTTTGCGTTTAGCTTTTTTTAAATTTCTCCAGTTACCTTGCCTTCTATAGCTGATTTCCCAATATGCCCCCACATTGGTCTTCCAATGCATTAAAATCGCTTCACCTTTTTCCCGCCTTCCTTTCTCCCCTTCGTCGTTTCTCTCCCCCGTGGACTAAGCTTTCACAAGTGCTTCTTCGTAGACGGCAACAGAGCCTGGATAGACGCGCCACCGGCTGGTGATGTCCTGTCGTCCCCTTGGCAATGTGGAACTCGTCGGCGTTACCGAGGCAAAAAAACACATTGATCGGAGTGGACGGCAGCGTCCGCGAAATTCTTGTGGCAGATATAGTCTGCACGCCACCGTTCGTGGGGATGGACTCCATGATGTCCCTGTGCACGTGGGTGGCACTGGTCAGAGTGGACGGCGGCGTCTGCAAACTCGGCGAGACAGACAACAATGCCATCACCTGCGCCTCGACCGGCAAGACTGGCGCCGTGTCCCGTGAGCCCAAGTTGCGTCCTTTTCGCCTTCGCCGGGATCACCATCACGTGCTTGAAGAAGGCTTGTGTCACCCAGGCCAGGGAATCGTCCAGCTGCTGCTCCTCGCCCTGCCACACGGCCGCGGGAACGCGATGGCTAGCGTTGTGTCCACCAGCTGCGCCTCGACCGGCAAGGCGCCTTGCCCGTGAGTGCAGCATGAGAGAAGAAGAGAGGAGATGAAAGATGAGACAATGGATCCATTTTTTTTCACCACGGGGAGTTTATAGAGAGAGTTGAGCGAAATTGAAACAGAAAATGGCGCTCAGAAATTTGAACGGCACTCAATTTTCCTGTTTTAAGCAGCTAAGCATGGTTTGAGTTTACTGGTTTGGAGCCGGAGAGAAGCTGGCGCGCGTGGAGAATAAGAGCAGCAGTTGCTAAACAAAGCGCGCCCTTGTAGGGGTTGGGCCCGCGGCGGGAATCCCCGCCACCTGACGGACGGGTAGGATAGAAGTTGTGTGCACAAACCGCTGTAGATTGGTATATTTGGCGCTTGCAAAGCTCTGGGAGTAGTGCGCATGCAGCTGACCATGCATGCTTTCAATTCCATCGGAGGCGAGGCAACGAGGTCGTGGGACCAATGTATGCATGGATTTCCCGGGGGCTGCGCACATGCATGGATTTAATGGCAGCATGCGGACGTGGGACTGCCCCAGGGCCAGATTAGTCCATCCAGGCTCTAAATTAGCCCATTGGAGACCTACCTTGGTATCTGTTATTTGCCCAGAAAGCAAAGTAAAAGTGAATGGAGGGAATACTTACTCAAGGCATTAAGCCTAGTCATAATTTTGTAAAGTTTGTTTTGAACGGTGCAAATCAAGTTACTGTTGAGTTATTTGGTATCACCCCCCCCCCCTCTTGATTTTTATTTTTATTCTATGTAACAATTACCAACTCTGTCAATCTTTCTTGGAACTGGTGGTTAGATTTCCTTGTTGCGATGCTATTCTCATTACCCTTTGAACCTTCGGGAGAAAATATTTATTGTACTGAAAACTTATCACCGTGCTTATAAGTTCTTGAAGTTACTTTCAACTGTTGCTCAATTATGTTTTTATTCACATATTGGGCCTTTTTTGTTTGTTTGTTTAGTGGGGTTTTCGTTCTATTGGGAATAGTGTTAACTTGGATTTTTGAAATACAGGCAAGGGAGGAATTCTCAGAGACAATGTACAACTCAGTTGTTGATCAATATAATGTGCTCAAGTCTGCTATCTTTAGAGACCGTGGAGCAGCTTTGTCAAACCCTGCCATATCACTCTCGCAACCATGGCGATGAGACTTAGCTTTCTCAGGTTTGTTCTATTCTGACCTGATTGTCTTTGGCAAATTTGTCAAACACATGCATACACCCTGCCACGAGTTTTGCCAATTTGGTAGTTTGACATCCATGAGTTTGGTTGGTTTCAATTGCAATTCTATATGGACTTGGATAGGTTGATTCCTGTGAGTTATATTTATACGATTTGATTAGCAAACAAAATGGAGCTTGTAATTGCTCCAGCAGCTTGCATTAGCAACACTCCTTGTGTTGGTCACACAAATATACTCCTTCCGTTCTGAATTATAAGAAGGCGTTCTTAGTTTTTCTTTTTCCTGAATCGCATGTATCTGGACGCGTTTCAGTGTGTCGGTTCACTCATTTCAGTTCGTATATAGTCCACATTGAAATATCCAAAACATCTATTGATTCGGAACGGAAGGAGTGCAAGGTAGTTTGTCAACTGGACGTAAATGTAAGCACACGGTGATTTCATATATTTGTACGGCACCTCTCGTTGCAAGCCACCACTGCAAGAAATAATTGGTTGTAGTTATGAATTGTGTATTATGGCCAATTGGCCATCGGAAGCAACCACTTCGGTTCCTCATTTACTGACTCACGTCCCAAGATGATTTGTTATTAGCTTACACCTTTATTTGATGAATTGCATAACAGATTTGCTGACTCCCATTTTTTCAGGCTTGGATTTCTGGATGAAGCTACCTCCATTTTTTTTCAGTAGAGCAGATGAACTGCTATAGTGCAACTTTGCAGGCTCTCGCCGGAAGGCTGCTTAAGCTTTTTGATGCCATCACAGTTACAGTAGTAATGATCGTGGCCAGCTCTTACGGCCCTGCAGATCCTGTAAGTTGTCGAAGCTGCAGGAAGAGTATCATATGCTGCCGCACCGTGTTTCATTTTGTGACAAGAACTCTGCTGACTGTTGTCAGGTATAAATATGGTTTTGCGCAGCGGAACCCAGCGGCAGATGATGTGTGTGTTCATCGTTTGTGAACGAATAGTACTGCATCAAATGGTCATCCTTCCTTCGGGCCGGTTGGGTGCAGCAATGCAGACCGGACAATGGATCATAACGTTGATGGCAGCTGAACATGGTTTTTTTTGGGATGGTTCGAAGTTAACTAGTTTTTTTTTTTGTGTGTGTACATATTTGATTCTTTTGCTCCAAAATTTGGAGATGAAGTCCTGATATGTACACTGTTACCCCTCTTACTAAATTAGTTGGCCTACTGTTAAGTAAAAGGAAAATAGTTGGCCTACCGCCGTTGCTCCTGTTGAGGTTCTCTGTAACTTGTCTGAATTTACTCAAGTCATGAGAAGCATGTGGAACTTGTCTAGAAGAAAAGACAAGCATGTGGAGGATGACGGCTTAGGCACAATCTTGGTATTGCGACGAATGGAGCATTTGATGGCGACAGTAGGCAAAAATATATACAGAAATACGAAAGACTAGTCATAGCATTCGTAAAGATTTCAGAACTTAAGCTGAAAATTTCAACGATCTGGAGTCAGACTCCAGAAGGTTTAGGCGAGGCATGGTCGTGTTACGACCCTAGAGGTTGCTCTCACCGTCTGACGAAACGACCACCGCCAGGATGACGAGGAAAACATTATCCGACTTTCAGTATTAGCTTATGCCCGTCCACCTGGAATTCCATTATTCCTTTTTTTTCCCCAAGGAAAAGAAGGAAGGCGAAAAGTAGAAGAGAACTCCATAGGAAAGGAAGGGGGCGACCGGGAATCCATCCGTCCACCCTTCTTCCGCAGCCGCAGCAGACTAGCCGCAGCAGCCTGGGAGGAGCGGCGCACGGTTGAGCCTGAGCCGGGGAAGGAGGAGGAGGAAGCAACTGCCCACGTCGGCGCCTGGGAACAAGGTGAGCCCCGATCCACCATCCCCCGGCCTCTCCCTCACCGTCGTCACGCAAGGGTTTCGCTCTCACTTCCTGCCGCTGTAACAATATTAGGTTCTGTGTTGCCCGCCCCTTCTCGATCTGCTAGCTCCCGACTGCTGCCGCTGCTGTTCTTCATGGGCTGCTCTGCTGCTTGTGTATCCAAGTGCTTGAATTTTCGTTGGTAGAATATCCCAACTAATCACATGTCCAACTGAAATTACCGTAATCCCACAGCACCCGGTCAAGCAATCCCCAATTTCTCGTTTCCTGTCTTTGTAACTTGTCAACCTGTGGCGTGTTCCCTTAATCTAATCGCACAAAATAAATTAATTTTTTTTTTGTCAACTCCTTTTTCCGGGGGCAAGAAACAGTCGTGCAAGTTGCATTGCCTTGCCCCCTCCTTTTTTTCGAGCAATAAGGTAAGGGATAAACGATAGTTCCCGTGAGATGCACTCAAGATCATAGGTAGACGATTCAGCTCTGGATAACCTCGTACCAGCATGGGCATGCCTGCATGCATCTAGGAATGGCCTCTCGCTCTCTATTTTTGGCCACTGCTCTTTTATGTTCTCTTCTGCTTGCAATTTTGGTCTTCAAATTCTTATGTACTATGTTGTTCCATATGGGTGTTTGTCGGGAGTTTGATTTCAGCCCGTCCAAAAATGGCAGTCGGGCACGACTACGGTTTTAGCCATGACCATGTTCTAGTTCAAAGAAATGTATAAGACTGTTTGGGAGAAATCGTTTCTGAATGCCCCTACTTGTTAGAATATAAAAATATATTGCATAGCCCTTTCCATCAGTTCGGACTTTTGGGATATATGGCTAGTGCATAAATTCAATACTACTGTCCTAACGTAGCCCTTTAACTGCCTGCAGAACCAGACCGAGTTTCTACTGTCAGATCACTTTTATAGGATGAGTGACAATCTGATGGATAAGGTCAATGCCCTGGGCGAGCGCCTCAAGATAAGTGGGGCAGAAGTTAGCCGCAAGATGTCGACTGGTGTGACTAGCATGAGTTTTAAGATGAAGGAATTTTTTCAAGGTCAGAACATGGCGGACAAGATTGTTGACGAGGCCACGCTGGAGACCATGGATGGCCCTGACTGGGCTACCAATCTTGAGATTTGCGATATGGCCAACACTGAGAGGGTCAACAGCGTCGAGCTGATCCGTGCCATTAAAAGGCGAATCATGCTGAAGAGCCCAAGGGTGCAGTATCTAGCTCTTGTCCTCCTCGAGACTATTGTCAAAAACTGTGAGAAGGCTTTCTCTGAGATTGCTGCTGAGAGGGTCCTTGATGAGATGGTCAAACTTATTGATGATCCACAAACTATAGTTAACAACAGAAACAAGGCACTCATGCTTATTGAAGCATGGGGAGAGTCAGGAGATGAGCTCCGTTACCTTCCGGTGTATGAAGAAACTTACAAGGTACATTATTGCTTTGTGCTTAAATCACCTTGGTGAGATTTAACATGATCACAGTGCTTTACTGATCTGCCAAGAATCTGAGAAAGCTACTCCCTCCAATCCATATTATTTATCACTACTCAGTCGGATGTATGGATCGGAGGGAGTAGTATTTTGTTCCTTTTGACATTTGGTGGATTGTAGATATATAATTACTTGTTAATTGGTGGGGCAATTAAGATGTTGTAGACATTCCTTCAGTGCAGTTTACATTGCATCCATAGCCCATTGTTGTGCCTGAAACAATCACTACTTCCGTCCTACCAGCACGTAAAACATGTGGGTTTCAGCTAACATTTAGTTTTCACTGCAGAGCTTAAGATCTAGGGGAATCCGCTTCCCTGGCCGCGATGATGAGAGCCTTGCACCAATATTTACTCCTCCCCGTTCAGTACCTGCAGCTGAACCATATTCTGACGCAGGACAGGATGGGTATCAAGAAATTCCAGATGAAAGTTTTGTTCCAGCTCGTACTGTTACTGTTCCTTCTGTGCATATCAACGAGGCCTTTGAGGTGGCTCGCAATAGCGTTGAACTACTTTCCACAGTGCTATCTTCATCTCCACAAAAAGAGGCTCTAGAGGTGAGTCTGCTCCTCCCCGTTAATTAATCCTCTGGCTTAGGTGATTATTTCATGTTTTCAGTCTGCAGTCAGCTATGTAGACATCTCAAAAGGCAGGTTTGAAGTTTTGTTGTCTTCATACAGGATTATATGTTAAGGGAGTTGTATCCTATATTGATTGCTAGCATTTGTTACATTTTATAATCTTTGAAATATACTGCAACGATGGCGTTAGCCAACCATCCTGTTATCCCGTATTACCTGATCACAGACTCGGTCCAAAGCGCTAAAGCAGTATCAGTTAGTGAATAATTCTGCACAGAAACTTCCATCTCTATTATCATCCATGTGTTTATTTCGTAGATTTCTAATTCAGTTTTTTTATACCTAGAACATATCTGATATTAAGGAGAACAGTACATGTACTATGCTATAATCGCCTCTGTGTTCTGATTGCACCCCATATACATGCAGGATGACTTGACTACCACTCTGGTCCAGCAATGCCAACAGTGTCAACACACAATCCAGAGAATCGTCGAGACGGCAGGCGAAAACGAGGCGCAGCTTTTTGAGGCACTGGGCATCCACGATGAACTCCAGAGGGTTCTCTCCAAGTATGAGGATCTCAAGGAGCCTGTTGTGGCAGAGCCTGAGCCAGAACCAGCGATGATTCCGGTCACCGTGGAGCCTGAGGAGTCTCCCCGCGCTGTCAGTAAAGACGCCCCTGTGAGGAAATCAGCTGGGTCCGGAGATCGGTCTGGTGGGGAGGACTTGCTTCAGGATCTCGATGACATGATCTTTGGCAAGAAAGCCGGTACCTCGTCTCAGCAGGAGAGGAGTCCCAGGAAGGAGCAGAAGGATGATTTCATCGGTCTCTGATCACCGGGGTCCGGGGGTATATGTCTACCCGGCTGAAACTTGTTATATATATGCAGGTGTTGCGTGGTTAGGGTATTTCCAAACTATGATACAGATTTGTGCTTGCAGATGTGCGATGTGCGCATCTACCTTCCCCTGTATCCCGGGGCTCTGGGTTAGTTTATCTGCAACATGAGCGGTTGCTTGCTGTACAGTAGTTGATGTAGCAGAATTCATGTCTAACGTAATAATACCCTGGCTGGGACTGGCAGCCACTTCTGCGTTTGACGTGACATTTTTTCGATGTGATGCGAGCGACTGTTATGTTATGTTTGTAGAGTCCCGAATGGAGCACGAAGACAGACAAGGTATGCCAGTTTATCAGAACTCACAGCATGCATGTGAAGTAATGCAATACAATACATGCTGTTAGAAGGTGCTAAGGTTTCTAAAAAGTCCGACTAGACCCTGACAGCATAGTTGCTTAACAAAACGGAAACCTGGAATTATATGAAGTTAATTAAGAAAGAAGGCCAACGAGTACGTTTGGTTCATATAGTAGGCAACAATGTGATACGGCGGTGAAATCTGTCATCACTATTGTGGCAATATTTGGTGAAAGTATGACCGTTATGAAAAGATAATATTTGGTACAATCTGCACCACTAATTGTTTGCTGGTTCTAAACTCAAAACATGAAGAAGTGGTGCAGATAGTACCACGAAGTATTTGGTATTCTCTCTGTAAATCACTTCCATATGGTTCTAAATTGAAAAGATGAACACGAAAACAATTGTTTTGAAATTACACAGCACACAAGCAAGTGATCTTGTAAACATTGACAGTTCATTCTTAATGTAACTTTAACCTGACTGTACGTTCTCCAATCTGAATAAGAGGTATGGTATCATCATAAAACCTGTCCGACTTAGAGTTCTCGTGTTGGGTGACGCATCAGGAGGCCCGATTGTGGTTTGGGATGAGAGACTTGCCGGACCTTTGTAGTGCATGAGGAGCGAAGCTGTGAGCTAAAAGATCAGTCATGGTTTGACAACTTATTCAGATTGGAGAACATACAGTCAGGTCACACCCTCCTTGCTAGATTATCGGTGGTTAGATTATAATGGATATGCGTCACCATCGAATCACATGGCTTTTTTATCGCCTACACCACGATTTTTTTTGATGAAAAACAACAACGTTGATTTCATTTTGTAAGGCTCGTCTTGCGCTACATGATTCTGATTATATACTTATGACGCTCCATCCCCATATGAGCGGAGAACCGGTCACTGTCCCGGCTGTGATTCCGGAGGCTCCACGGGCCACCTTTAATTCCTTTGAGTTTTATTCTTGCAAATGTAATCTCTAGCCTCAGAAGTAGCAAATGTACAATACTGAAAGGAAAAGAAAAACTAAGAATAACATGGCAAATGCGGCGAGCCACTTATTTAAACAAAAAAAAAGATAATCCAAGAACTAGGTTTTAACTTTTAAGCCAGGTCTCTCTCTTTTCCCCTCCCTCCCTCCTCCATCTCCATGCTTATGTTGCGCCTCATTTTCTCCCATGCATTCTCATCTATGTGTTCCTCTTTCCACATAGATAAGGTTGTTGGGTTAAGTAGTGGTTTAGAAGGATGGTGATCTCATCGGTGATAGCAAGGAATGGAGAGACCAAGTAGAGTCATGCACGAAGTGATGTTGCAAACGACATTCTATTTGTTGCGTTCAGTAAAAATAATGTTGTGGACATGTTAGTTAGTTTTATGTTGGTATGTGTTGATCTTTATATTTTTTTTTTGTCGATAAAGTTCTATGTTTTGATACACAATGCTACATACAATTTTTTCTACGGAGATATAGTTTAGTTTTATTTTTGCCGGCAGAACTTTTTTTACACATCTATCGGTTTATTTTGTTGCATAATTCTTTGATTTTTGTTATGATATGAGCTATAATTTGTCGCCTATCTTGTGCGGTTTCATTGAAATATTTTCTCCGTTTTATTGCATTCATTTGAAAATTGTGCGTTCTTTCTGCAACCGCGCAAAAAGATTCTAGCGTACGCCTAACAATTATGTTTCGTAGTATCTTAATTTTGTTGCATGGGTCCTCAACTTTGTATAAGTGTTAAATTTATGGCATTAGTTCAAGTAGACTGTTCTATGAATTCCTTTATTTATTTTATAGCCATTTTTTCTCCCTTTTATCACATGACTCGTTTATTTATTTTATAGCCATTTTTTCTTAAGTGTTAAATATTTTCTCTGAAGTGTGTGATCAGGCATGTTAGATGATGTTGGAGGCAGCGGCAGCGCATTGAAGCAAAGGGGTGTTTGCAGCTAGCATCTGGTCCGTGTTCCCCAGCTGAGCCAACTTAATTAAGTGCCAGTATGTATGTGTACGTGCCAGCTGCCTCGCGCATTTCATTTCATTTCCTTCTCATAATAACGCTAGTCGCCATCCCTCTTTCCCTATTTGGAGCATATACGGTAGCTCCTTTTTCGCCTTTAATTTGCAACTGCTCTGACTCCGTCTCCAAGCCGGACACGACACGATAGTACGGACATACACCTAATAATACCGACGTCCTTGTGTGTATATGGTTTTTGTTTCAAATTTTGCAGGATGTGTCTTACCAATGATGCTTACGATAAATTGCATTGTGTATGGCGAAGAAAGGAACGGGTTTTAGCCAGCTACACATGAGCTTCGCGCCGGTTAGTGATAAGATGAGCTATGATCGACGATACACAAAGTATGTTTGGAAGACTAGGCTTCTCCCTTTTATCACATGACTCGTTTGACGCGAAAGATGAACCCTTGTGCGATCATGACACGTGTTGACCAATGACGCCCTAAGACATACTCCCCCCCCCTCCCGAGATGACCTTGAGTCTTCATTGGGATGGAGCCGGGGGTGCCAGGAAGGTCGTCGGTGCACCTTATTCTTGGATTTCATCACTTAAGAAATTTGCACCCGATGCACGAGATGAGAGTGAAAGAGTGGCGCATATATAAAAAACGTGACCAAAGGGGAAATGTTCTCTCCCTTGATATACGTTGTTAGGTAGATGAGACACCCGGTTTATTCGAGCGCACGCAGTTGGGACTCAATTTTTATCTAGCACGCACAACTGGGACTCGAACCCGGGACGGGTCGGCTCCACACCCGGAGCACAACCGCTAGGCCAGTGCCTAGTTCTCAGTGGCGCATATATGATTTGAGCATACGTGTGGTATATACTTAATCGGCTTCTTTTTTCGAACAACATTTGCGTAAACATTTCATCTATGTGGCTAAAGGTGTTTTTTTTTAGAAATGGAGGTTCTGCCCTAGCCTCTGCATCAAAATGATGCACACAACCGTTTTTTATTAATAATAAAAACGTACAACGAAGCGTTACAAGGAGTTACATGGATCAACCAAAAAGCCACCTGCCTGACGAATATCGTCACACCTACAAACTCTTGATGAAGGGGGGTAGTCAGAATCGAGGCCGATACACCGAACTAACACACCAACGCGCATCATTTAACCCGGTTGCTTCCACCAAGTCGCCTGATAGCGAACTGGGAGCACAAATCCGGTTCAGCTGGCCCGCAATATACACCGATATGCACACTCGGAAGCCGCTGCCGCCGATATCCGTAAAACCATCTTCTGGAGAGATCATTGCAGCCCCTATGCCAGGCCTTTCATCGACGCCGCCATGGCGCCAAACAACATCACCTTCCTGCGCGCATCCATCATTCCGCGTCCATCGTCGAGACTCCGCGGCGCCACGCCGCCAAGACTCGTCATTGTCGAGCAGTAGAAGAAACACCGCTCCACCTCCAGACCCCTCCAGCCAGAGCGTGCTCCAGAACGATGCCCCAAGAGGCTGAACGACACAGAAAGCACCGTCATCGTCCGATCCAGGATAGCCGGATTTAGGGTTCCCCCCGGAGCGCTAGGGTGGAAGACTAGCAGTCGCAGCGATGACGCCTCCAGGAAGGTCACGACGCCCGCAGGCGCCGTCGTCATCGACTCCATCGGAGCTCGGCTTTCACCGGCCGACCGCGGAAAGCCTCCCAAGATCCGCCGCGAAGGGCCTCTAGGTTAGCCGAAACCGCCCACAGCTGCACCTTGCGGGAACGAACCCACGCCACCACACCACCGGGGGCGGTGGTCCAGCGGCCTAGACCACAACCTTAGGTAGCCGATCTACCGAGAGGAGGACCTCCAGGACGATCTCGCGCCGCCGATCTGCTGGAAGAAGTCCCCGCCCGCCGGATCCAGATTGGATCCGATCCGCACCACTGCGGCCAAAAAACCGGCCGGACCACCACCTCCTGTCGGCGACTCCCACCACCGTGACACGAAGACTCCGTCGCAGCCCGGGCCGAGAGCCGCTCCCGCGTGTGCCGAGGTTGCCCGCGTCCACCACAATCCACGCGAGGGAGGAGATTCTCCCGCCACCGCCGTCACCAACACGGGCCTTGCCCGGCGGTGACCACCGGCGGCGACGGGAGGGAGAGGGAGGGGGCGGCTAGGGTTCCGCCCGAGTCGCCCACGCAGGGGACGACGCGGGGGGCTTCTCTCCGTCTCTATTCTGTGCGGGGTCATGTGGCTAAAGGGGTTAGCCGGTTGGGAGCATTCCTTGGAACTAACTTATTTATACCGCTAGGTAACCAATTGTACATATTGTGTCAACAATATTAACTACTCCCTCCGTATCGAAATATAAGATGTTTTAGCATTTCCTAAACAATATATATCTAGACATGTTTTAGTGTAAGATGCATATGAATCTACACCCTAAAACATGTCTAGATATATTATATCTACAAAATGCTAAAACATCTTATATTTTGATACGGAGGGAGTATTTCTCTATTTTGTATTTGCATACTCCTCTTTAGTTTGTACAATTGGACGAGACGTGTCGTAGGGATAAGCTAAAGTCAATATCAATGGTGCGATGTTGCTCTTATCCATTTGAAGTTTGGAGCACTTGCCAGTTGACAGTCGTGTCCTGGCTCCTCTGCCTGCGTGACACCTTCAGTGGCTACTGTGCCCCCTCTTCCCATTGTCGGTCTTTCTCATAATTAGGTGCCCCCCTACCACTCAAAAAATAAGGTCGTTGATGATCTCGTTGCTTCTTCAAAGACCGTGTACTTGCACTACTACAACGAGCTCAACATCATAGCCCCGGAGCATGTAAGTTCATTCACTTGTTGTGCTTATTGTCACTTTTCCCTAAAATCAAACTAACCATTTATTTTGCACAGGTGAATCTGGTAGTCACACGGAACGCCGGCCGCCGGGTAATATTGGTTAGGGCATCTCCAGTCGTCCCCCAGCGCTCTCCCAGGACGCAAAATAGCGCCGTTTTGCTCGAAAAGCGTCGTTTTTCTACCAGCCGTCCCCTCCTCCAGAACCCGAAATAGCGTCGTTTCGGCGGAAATTAGCGCCGTCGCATCCAGGCGGAATCCAGCCCATTGGGTTCGGCCTGGGGGGGGGGGGGGGGGGGGAAGGAAAAGCGCGTGTGGTCCAGCGCTGTCGGCGAGGGAGCGCTATTCTGCCCCACTTTCCCCGCCCCGACTCGGCTTTTCCTCTCGCTCGCCTCGCCGTCGCCACCCCCACGTCGCCGCCGTCGGCCGCCATCACACACGAGCGGCGAGGCAAAACCACCGCCGGCTGCTCCACCACGTCGTCGCCGCCGTTTGCTCCCGTCTCCGCCGCGGAGGAGGTTGTGCCCGGTGAACCGCGTCCACCACCCGCAAGGTGTTCGACGTTCTGTCCGAGCCATGGACTCCGACGCCGAGGAGATGCTCGCCGAGCTCTTCGACGAGGAAGATCAGGCCGCCATCGACGATGAGGAACACCTGCTCGTCCTGAGCTGCCTGGCCGGCTTGCAGGCCCAGGCCGCCCAGCCGCGGCGTGCTGGATCGAAGCCCGGTCGCTGCAAGAGCAAGCCGAGGCAGCGGTACGAGGGCTACTGCATCCTCTACTCCGACTACTTAGCCGAGGATCCCACCAACGACGAGAAGGTGTTTCGGCGTTGTTTCAGAATGAAACGCACGCTCTTCCTCAAGATCATGCATGCCATCCGGGAGTTCGACAACTACTTCAAGTTGAAAAAGGACTGCACCGACACGGTAGGCTTTACCTCTATCCAGAAGTGCACGATGGCCATGAGGTTGCTTGCATACGGTGCTCCCGCAGATGCACAAGATGACTACCTGCGCATGAGCGAGTCCACGGTCCTCGAGTGCTTGAACAAGTTCTGCCGGGCAGTGGTTGCAGTTTTTGGCCCAATATACCTGCGATCACCCAATACGCAAGACACTACTCGTCTCCTCGCAGAGAATGAAGCAAGAGGGTTTCCTGGGATGCTTGGCAGTATCGACTGTATGCATTGGGCATGGAAGAACTGCCCATTTGACTGGCAGGGGATGTACAAGGGAAAGGAAGAAGAGTGCTCGGTGGTTCTCGAGACCGTGACTTCGTACGATCTATGGATTTGGCATTTATTCTTTGGTATGCCTGAAAGTCACAACGACATCAATGTCTTGCAGTGCTCGAATGTCTTTGCCGATCTTGTTGAAGGCCATGCCCCCCTGTGAATTATGAGATCAATGGACACCAGTATACAAAGGGGTATTATCTTGCAGATGGCATCTACCCGAAGTGGGCAACATTTGTGAAGAGCATCTCCAACCCTATCCCAGGAAGCGCAAAAGCTTGGTTTTCCAAGTGCCAAGAGGCTTGCAGGAAGGATGTTGAGCGGAAATTTGGTGCGCTGCAATCTCGATTCGCTGTTGTCCGGTACCTAGCTATGACTTGGTCGAAATCCAACATGTGGGAGGTGATGCAGTGTTGTGTGATCTTGCACAACATGATCATTGAGAGTGAGCGGGATGACCCGGTGCCTGACAGTGAGGCAAGCACACCATACTACCGGCAGGGCCCTCTTGCAACTGTTGATCACCAGGTGCCGGCATCATGGACAGACTTCCTCACCAAGCGACAGGAGATTCGACACGCTGCAACACACCATGCTCTGCAGAATGACCTGGTGCAGCATTTATGGGCGCGAAAGGGGAATGACAATGTTGAGGACGATGACGATGACTAGTGTAATTTATTTATTTTGTTTAAATTGTTGACTTATTTATTTGTGTGGCTTATTTATTTGTGTGGCAAAACTTCAATTATTTGTGTGCCAAAACTCCACCTGTCCAAATTTGGGCGAATCGCCGGCTGGGGGGCGGTCTAGGTTTCACGGCTGGGAAACACGTCCCCAGCTTGCAGAATTGCGCCGTTTCGCGCCGCGGCGGAAAAAGGAGGGGGGAGGTTGCGTCCTGGGGGCCAAACGGCTGGAGATGCCCTTACGAGCTGGCATTCGAGTTGAACTCAAAGTATTTAGAAGAAGCACACACATAGTAATTTACAAACGAAATGACTGTTGATGTGTTACTTTGAATCGAGTGCCATCTCCCACACCGCCAACGTTCCATGCTTTGATGCTCAGATCAATCTACTACTCCTCTGTTCAACAATACTTGACTTCTGTTTGTCCAAATATAAATGTATTTAGACACTAAAACATATAAATATATTCATATTTAGTTGAAAGTCAAGTATTGTTGAACGGATGGAGTATATCTCAGGTGTGGGCGGAGGTACTGCTGCATTCTAACGCGTGAAATGAATGAAAGGGTTTTGACTTGTTTGTTGCGATCGGGAGACATGTGATCATGGGCGGGCGGGAATTCAAAGGAGAAATAAGTCACATATCGTCTTGGGGAAAGAATGTGAAGGTCAATGCTTTACATAATCGTGTGATCATGCATTGAACCAAAGCGGTGTTCGCAGCTAGCAGCTGGTCCATATTTCCCAGCTGAGCCAACTTCTGTGCCAGTACGTGCGCGTGCCAGCTGCCTTGGTCATTTCGTTTCTTTTTTGTCATAACCACCCTCTCTTCTCTGTCTCCCTCTCGCTAGCTGGAGCATATATACATCAGCTCATTTGCCCATTTAATTTTAAATTTGCAAGTTTGGATTGCTCTGACTCTGCCTCCAAGCCGAACAAGACATGGTGATTTACTTCCTCCGTCTCAAAATAATTGTTATTAAGATGAATATATCTAGATGTATTTAACTTTACATACATCCATTTTAACTCATTTCAACGGCGATTATTTTGAAATGGAGAGAGTACATACTTCTAGACCAAACCGGCAGTGAGCAACATTCTACTTTATAAAGACATTTTTTTTAAAAGGAGTATATATTAGTACCGCAGAGATACCAATTACACACAGACTCTGCACCAACTCAATACCCTAATGGTATTACGGATGCACACAACCGAAAAAAAGAAGAAGAAACTAAAAAAGAAAAGTCCCGCTATAGAGTTCAAGTCTTTGGAGCAGCAGCACAACCACCACGAAGACAATATCTGATGTCCAATTTCTCCAAAAGCAACGCCTACAAGAAGGAAACGATGCACACACGCCATCGTTGCCTGATCGAAGATTTTGAGTTTTTACCCTGAAGATAGTCACTGCACTTAAAACAATTCCTACAACAAGACCATTGTCAAGCACAACCAATTAAGGCAAGACCTTGGATTTTCACCTTGAAAGGTAAGATTTTGAACATCACCTATGCTGCCGCCCCAACTTCTATGCCGATGCCACAATTCGTAAAACTCCAAGCCGGTGTCTCATCGATGCAAAGACTCGTATCACCATTGCTAGTCCTCCAATCTCAGCTTCCATGATATTCTCCTCCTCTGACTTCACCATGCATTTGTCCATGGTGGCAACAGAAGCAGAGCTTCGCGTCGCTCTGTGCGTTGCGACCGAATCCCACCTGATCCAGCAATCAACAGGCATTAACGCCCGTGGAAGATCGTCGACAAATACTTTCGGAACCCAACACTTTGGCCAGATCAAAGAGGACATGCATGAGGAAGTTCTTCGTCTTATCGCAAGAGGAATCCTAGGACCACCGCCTTTATTCGAGCACGCCATCAGGCCCCCATGCCGCTGGGTAGCTTCCGGCAAACAGATCGAGCGGATGAGGCACACGTGACAGCGACAGGAGGAAGTCTGCAACGCACCCTAGGCATGCCAATAGCATCATCGCCGTAGGTTCCGCGCCGTCACCTACGTCCATCACCGCACGCTCGCCCCTCTCAGCCCCATCCACGCCTCCTTGCAGCGCGACGACGTCGTGCATGACGGAGTGTCGTCGTCCCACTGTCATACCTACACCTGCGCCACCAAGAAGCCGAACCCCAACACAAAGGAAATTCGGCAGGCTACGCCAGCCCCGCCTGCCGTCTTTGATAGCCATGGCGTGGCCACCACTGCCGACGACAGCGACGGCAGTGGACGGTGGGGGAAGATAGGACGTCGGTCTTCTAGATTGGATCGCGGATCCTCCGGAGCGGCCCTCGTGCAGGACGACCCGAGAGTCAGTCTTTTGGGGGTGGATGGAGAGAGACACCGGGAGCTTTTCGGATATGTGCTTGGTTTGACCAAAAGAGGCCGGAGATGGGAGATCCGTTGGCGGCGGCGGGGGAGCTAGTACGGTTCCGGCCGGTTACGTCCTCTAAACTTTGGAGGGAGAATTTCATTTCCCGACCTCTAAAATGGATTTAACTATTTTCACATAGGACTTTCCTTCGTAGCTTTGTGCATCGAGTTGCAAAGTCGGCACTGCGAAATGGACTCTCTAGGCTCGTAGAAAGGGTAAAACTCAATAGGATTTTCTCTGTTAAACATAGTTGTTGAAAATCCACTTTGGTCATAGGAGCATATGCATCCATTATTCAAAAAGCGCATTCCAGTGTGTCAAAAAAAAAACAGAAGAAAAATATTGGATGCACATCCAGGCCGTCAGATATATGCCAAATGGGGTATGTCCGGCATTGGCCAAAGACCGGGCTACCATGGTGTCCTGTATGTAATAGAGCAAAGTCCATTAGATGGCCCAGTAACCTGACGCACAGGAAGCCGGATTCTAGAAGAACCCGGACCACGGCCCATCATGTGGTCCGGCTTGGAGAAGCAGTCGGATGCCTTACTTTCCAAGTATAGAATTACTTTCCGTAGTCTTCTAGGTTTCCTCCGTGTAAGCCCTATTCCAGCTCTCTATATAAAGCCAGACGGGAGCAAGAGAACAACAAGATAATATCTAGAAGCAAACTCGCCGAGAAGTTCATCCTTACCGAGTTAGCAAAACCATACTCACAATTGTACTATGTATACTTCAGGCTTCAACCCTGATTTTATTGAGATTGGAGGAGTAGCAACGCCGCCCTAGTTGCTACGCACCGAACCTGGGTAAATCGTGTCCTCGCTTCTAGTTCTCCGACGCCCCCCACGGTTCTACCAATAGGCTTATGGCACCCCCGTCCATGATGCTAACTACGAAGTCTCGACAGTTGGCGCCCACCGTGGGGCCAACAGCGTCGGGAGTTACGTTTCGAGCGGGAATACTCGACGGAATCTGCAGCTCGATCACTGTTGGAAGCCTGGAATCCGCCGGAAACGTCGGACGCTTCCTCAAAAATGGATCCTATATGCCCAAAATCATCTGTTAAGTGATTGTCTCTTACCAATCGGGTCTGCTAATGTTTTTATCGGTTTGACAGTAGAAGCAATGAGATTCCGCGGTGAAAGCAATTTCATCCCACCCTCCCTATGCCCAATAGATGAAGGCTTCAATGTCGGAATCTGCTCAGATCTACCCTATTCATACATAGGGGCAGATCAAGCTTCAATAACTGCATACCGCCAAAGAAGACTGGATTCGCCGCCTCTCAGGAGATGACTGCAGCCAGATCGCACTTTATTAGCATGGTGCAGTCAGAGATCGCTGAAAACACGGAAGACGAAAATTCCGTGGAAAAGGCAGAAAATTATGATCCCACAGAAAAGGTGGAAGATCCGACATCCGCCCATCAGGCGACGAACTCGGAAGCTGAGTCTGTATTAGCAGCCATAGAAGCAAAGCTGGACTCGGAAACCGGATCTACAGATACAGATTCCAAAGATGAAGATGAAGATGCTTTCGAAAGAAAGGCCAGATCCCTACAGGGAAGCTTCCACGAAGTACTCATAGCAAAACGTACATCAAAATTGGATGCCGAAGAAGAGGAAGACCCCGCAACCCCTTCGCCAGCTGGAGATGAAGAATGTGGTGAAAAGAGTCCGTCTTACCCTGACGTACATGAGTTAACAAAGATGAACCAACCAAAAATCCTCCATCTTCCAAAAAGAAGAAAAAGTCTGCCAATAAGTTGTTTACCAAGACACAGAAGAAAAAGGTATCCAACCAAAACCTGGTAGTCGGAAGCGACAGTGGGGAAAAGACAACAAAGAAGAAGAAAGATAAAATCCATGTTCCCCAAATGTCGGAACAGAAGGAGTTTGATCTAATCCAAACCCCGGTCGCACGTGATGAGCCACCAGAAGTGCTGGAAGCCAGGAGACAACCAATAATGTGGTAGTAGTAACTTCTGTTCCGAACTCGCGAAAACCTCCTCAAAACCAAAGCTGATATCAAAATATAGCAAGAAACAATCGAGGAATATGAACGAAGTAATAGATCTGGAATTAAACACACAAGGTTACCCGGAATTTCAAAGCTGGAAGAACTTCCATCAAGAAAGCGGTTTGAAAACCCATCTTGGCAAAGGCATGTTAACAGCTCAAATGCTAAGGGCGAATGCATCTATAAAACTACAGCTAAAAACGTAGAAGCCGCTTTCGCCATCCTTAATGATGATCTGTACTCCAATGACGAAAAGCTGCAGGGAGTGTATGCTTTATTAGGAAAAGTATTACAACAGCAACAGCGAGGACAAGCACGTTCATGCAAACTACATGATGATTCAGCCTTGTGCAAAACTGCCACGTGCACCGCTGGAGCACCTGACCCAGGCAAAACGGGAGATTCAGGTGTTTCGAAAAAGAAGGGAGATCCCAAGAAGGACAACAAAGTCCCGGATAACAAGGATGCAATGTCCAGAACAAGATCCCATCCGCCAAAAGGCGGAAATAATGCAAAAACCCATGATGACAAAGAACGGGAGGTGAAAAACCGGAATGACGGAAAAACAATGCCGCCTCCGAGACACCCGGTTGATAAAGCCGGAAGATACGACAATTCTCATAGGCGTGAGAGATCCCGAACCCCTCCAAGGAACAAAGAAAGGGTAAGGAGTAGAACTCCATCATATTCCAAAAGATGGGATGCTGGAAGAAATAGGGATGATCTCAGAAGAGCGTATTCACGCAACAATAGACCAGAGCGGAGCAGATCCCGCTTTGTCCACTCAGCTAGAAGGTATTCCGTGCACGCTGATAAGACGGAAAGAGACAATTTATATTTCGGTCCAAAATGCTTCACTGATAGGAACCGGAAAATCAGTCTACATTCTGGCTTTGCCAAAGTTGGGCCAACTTATCAAAAGTATACCGGAAGTACAAACCCGGATACATGGCTCTCTAATTACTATACTGCCATTCAAATCAACAAAGGGACAGATCTAGAATCTGTGAAGTTCTTACCCCTAATGTTGTTGGATGGAGCCAGAGACTGGATTAACGGCCTTCCGTCAAGAACGGTAGACAACTGGGAGGATATGGCTAGAGTTTTTGCTCAGCACTTCCGGGGTACATATAAACTCCCCAAGAGCATCAACCAGCTGAACCGCTGCGTCTAATATGAAGACGAGTCATATGTCAACTTTATCTCAAGATGGACGTCAATGAAGAATAGTTGTTCTCGAGTAAGTGATGTACAAGCAATGCATGCTTTCATCAACGGTCTGAAACACGGCCTCGTACCGTTCATGGTCGGTTCAAAAGAGCACAAAGACTTAGGTTCTATGCTCAAAACTGTCAATGAACATGGAGCGGCCGAAGACGACATTAGAGCGAGAGGCGGAAATATCGATGCTTTGGCTCAAGCCAAAAAGATGTCTCGCTCTGAAAAGAAGGCTACTCCAGAAGCACAGCCAAACCCAAAGAAGTAAACATAGCCTTTGGAAAGGATAATGGCAGCAGATGGAAGGGAAAAAGCACAGAAAGCAGAGAACCTATCTCCTATTCCAAGAAAGAGTGGGAAAAAATTAAGTCGGAATTCTGTGTCCACCATTCGCAATTTGGGAAGTCTACCCATACAAATGCGCAATGTCAGCTTAATAAGCACATGAAGGGCAATGCAGTATCCGGGAATAAAGGAAAGAATTCCAAAAGGAAATTCAACGAGAAAAAGTCGGAAGCTGATAAAGACGAAAGTGAGTATGACACTGATGACAAGATTCAGGAGCAGCAACGGAAAGGCGAACCTAAGTCCCCGAGAGTTGAAGGATAATGTAACCTAACTTTCCTTGCAACCCCATCAGCAAATCAGGCAAAAGGAACACTTCGAGAAATCAACGCGGCTGTGCCTCCAACCCCAAAGTACTTGAAGTATTCAAAGCCGCCAATTACTTGGGATCAGTCTGATCATCCCAGTAATATCCCAGAACCCGGCACACACGCCTTGGTCGTAAGTCCTATTGTTCAAAACACTAGGCTAAAAAGAGTGTTGATGGATGGAGGATACAGTATCAATATCATGTACCTAAGCACTCTGAAGAAATTGTATCTCTCGGAGACCCATCTCAAACACAGCAATGTACGTATTCACGGCATTGTTCCCGACAGGCAAGCACATTCTCTAGGAGAAATTTCCCTAGAAGTAACCTTCGGAAAGGCGGAACACTTTCGTCAGGAGATGATTTCGTTTGAAGTAGCACCGTTCGAAAGTGTGTATCATGCAATACTCGGACGTCCGGCTTTCGTCAAATTCATGGCAAGGTAGTGCTACATCTACAACAAGCTTAAGATGCCAGGGAAAAAAGGCGGAGTAATCACCATCTTATGAGATTTCAAGCTGGCAAACGAGCTGGAGCGAGGAAACACCCTTTGCGCAGAACAGGTAATAGCAAAGGAAGAGCCGAAGGAGCTGTCTAAAGAAGTATCGCCGACTGAAATGCGAGAAGGTAAAGAAAGCCGGAAGCCGGCAGACAATTTCAAAGCATCCGAGAATAAAAAGCAGATCATCCTGGATCCTAAAGACCCGAAAAAATTCGTCGTGGTAGGAACAGGAATGACTGACAAATAGGAAAGCGCGCTCATCAAGTTCCTACGTGAGAACTGAGACATTTTCGCCTGGTGTCCTGCTGATATGTCAGGTGTACCCAGGGAACTTGCTGAGAATCAATTGAAGGTTATTTCAGGATCAAAAGCCGTCAAACTAGGTCTCCATCGTTTTGATGGAAGAATGCGGAAGGCTATTGGCAACGAAATTATCTAGCTTTTAGCAGCTGATTTTATCTGGTAAGTCAGACATATTGATTGGTCTGCGAACCCAATATTAGTCTCGAAGAAGGATATTATTATTCTTAGGATATGTATAGATTATACCGGTCTTAACAAGTTGTGCTCAAAAGATAGGTTCGCATTACCGCGAATCGATCAAATAATAGACGTCACTGCTGGCTCTGAGCTTTTATGCTTTTTGGACGCTTATTTTAGATATCATCAAACACGCATGAAAGAAGAAGACCAAATAAAAACCTCTTTCATAACACCCTATGGAACATACTATTACATAATGACGAAGGCATAGATCCTGGGCCCTACGAATAAGGACACCCCCTCTCACACCTTCTGATCAAGGCCCGACAGGAAGCGCCCTTGGAGTACTCTAGAAGGCCCATGAAAAGCCCACCCGCATCAACTTGCGGGCTAAGTTAGAGATTGTAACCGACTCAAGCTAGGGTTTGTATCCTCTCCGGGTTGGACTCGAGACCTGGCTATCTATATAAAGCCAGGAGAGCCCCAAAGGAGAGGACCAAGTATTACCGCACGACCACAAAAGCCTTGAAACTCGAGATCTACTCTCGATTCGAGCACCTGTAATCGATCTAATCGTCTAATACAGATCAGCAGAAGGCAGGAGTAAGGGTTTTTACCTCTTCGAGGGCCCCGAACCTGGGTAAATATCGCCTCCCTGTCAAGCCGACGATTCCACCAGCGCCTATGACATCTCCTAGTCGAAACCCGATAGGGTCACCTGAGGGATTTGCGGAGCCAGAGCTTCGACAATTGGCGCCGACCGTGGGGACCGCGGGCGCTGGATCACCGGCATCTTCGGCTTCATCGACATCCAACTCCCGTTGGAAACCATCGACTACGGCTCCGAACAATCCTGTACGGATCGGATCCGTCATAGTCACGCCTCACTCGCCGGAATCACGCCCGGTATTCGAGGATCTGGAGAAGAGCGTCACCCTGACGTTCGGAAGCTTTAACTTCATGGCAAACAGAGACGGAATCCTCCACTTCTCGGATGAATCTGAACCCGAATCTGGAGCCGTCAACTCGCGCTTCCCTATGGAGAAAAGCGGCGAGTCCATCCGCTTCAACACGATCGACTACCACGCACTCTCGACAGAGGAACCCTCTCGGGTGCGAAGAACCTCCCGATCTGCGCCTAGGACGCACGGGCCACGACTGGCCCAAGTCTGCATGGCAGGATCGGAACAGCCCTCGGAAACTGAATATAGCGCAACCGAGCGCGATCTAATCGGCGTCTCGCGGGAAGCCTGGAAAAGAGCAAAGGAATCCATGCGAAAGAGTCAGCCACCCGCAGCAGGTGCTACGCAGGAAGACCTAACCGCCTACCACTATCACCTAGTGAGAGCGGCCTCAAACATCAAGGACGCTCGAGCAGATCTAGCCCGTCGCAGGAGAGCGGCGGATGAGTCAAGCCTACGTCGAGCCGAGCTGTCCCTGGCTCCTTCGGTCGGTACCCGACCCGTGGGAAAAGGACCCGCAGCATCAACAAGGGACCACGAATCCATGGCTGGGACCAACAGGTCTACCACATCTTCTTTCATGAGGGTTGATGACGACGGGAACGTCTACCCGCAAACTCCAGCCGCCGCAATTCTAGCCGCGGCCACCTACATGCAGATGAACCAGCCAACGGACAGCGATCCTCGGGTGGAACAATACAAGCACATCCGCAAAGGTCTAGGGCTGGCTGCCGCGAAGCTCGCCTCCCACGATCGCAAGGAACAGCTGGAGAAGGCGCGACAAGAAAAGGACAAAGACAAAGACACGCCCCGCAGGCATAGGAGCTCCTCTCCAAGAAAGGATAAATCGCCACGTCGTGGCCGAGGAAAAGAAGCTCGGCGCCGCGGCGACAGCCGAAGCAGCAGCGACGACAGCCCGAGAGACAAAGATTCGCGGCACCACAGCAGCCGCTCGAGAAAAAGAAGTAAAGAACCAAGAAAAGATAGCGACCGCGACCGGTCCGGGCACGACGCGCGATCCGATCTCGCCCAGAAGAAGGTGGATAAAGCGAGGGCTTCACGGTATCGCGAACGCTCCTCATCCGGGTCTTCGGACGACGAAACCTGCGGAGCACTTTGCTTTGCTCGCAGTATTCGCGAAGCACCTCTACCCAAGAGATTCAAGCTCAGCTCGGAGGTGACAAAATACGATGGCTCACTCGAGCCCTCCCAGTGGTTAAGCGACTACCTCACGGCAGTAAAATGCCAACGTGGTAACAAGAACACGGCCATGCAATACCTCAATTTGCACCTGGCCGGAGCGGCCCGCAGCTGGCTGGAAAGAAGACCACGATCTTGCTATGCATCATGGGACGACCTGCATCGCGATTTCTGCAAAAACTTCCAGTCGACCTACAAAAGGCCAGCTACGATCGAAGAACTACGGGCTTGCAAACAGAAAAGTGGCGAATCCACGCGAGAATACATCCAACGGTGGAACACACTCAGGAACACCGCAGGGACAATCTCTGAAGAAGTGGCGATTGAGGCCTTCGCCAAAGGAGCAAGAAGAACCGCGTTTCGAGAAGAACTCGGCAGAGCAGCGCCCAAAACCATAGGGGAGCTCATGGTCATAGCCGAAAAATGGGCCAACGGAGAAGACGCGGTACGCAATGAAAGAACATCGTCGCCCACACATGACGAAGACCGTCATGGGCGAAGAAAAAGAAGAAAATACTACGACCACGACGATAGAGAAGAACTAGTGGCGGCAGAGTTCACGCGAAGTCGCGACTCCGGTCGTCGTGGAAGTCGCGAATGGAAGCCAAAGGAAGAAGAAAAATCACCCGAGGAAGACCTCGATGGATACTGCTCGCTACATCTGTTCACAGACAAGCGCACGGGCAAGACTAAGGCAACACACCTTCTCAAGGATTGCCGAAAGTTCATCGGAATCTCGGACGCGCTAGCCAAGAAAAGATTCGCTTCCACCCAAAACTATCCACCGCTACCAGGAGGTGGACAACAATTCCAGCTACCACCACCACCACCTCTACCAACCAACCCAAACATGGCACTTGCCGCATTGCCAGCACCACAACAGCAAAACACGGGAGCAAATACATACCCGACTCCGCACGGACAACTCCTTGGGATGATACAGAAGGTATGCCCCTCTCGCAGAGCTCAAAAAACTAACTCGAGACAAATATGCATGGCAGTGCAGACGCCACCAACGAAGCCCGAGTACCTGAAGATGGCCGAACAGCCAATCACGTTCTCAAAGGAAGACCACCCGCCACGAGTCTATCGACCAGGACACGCCGCCCTTGTCATTCAAGCTCAAATTGGTAATTATGACCTGGCCCGCGTATTCATGGACGGCGGCAGCGGCATCAACATCATCTACGCGGATACACTCCGTCGAATGAACAAAAACCTGGACGGCCTAACGGAATCAGAAACATCCTTCCACGGGATAGTTCCGGGCAAAGCAGTATGTCCACTCGGAACAATCAACCTTGAAGTTGTACTGGGCTCCCCACGCAACTACAGAAGGGAATTTCTGGACTTTGAAGTCGTCGACTGGCCCTCGCAGTACCACGCCATTCTTGGTCGAACAGCGTTCGCCAGATTCATGGCCGTACCACATTACGCATACTTGAAGCTCAAGTTACCCGGCGAATACGGTGTGATCACCATTGACGGAGACTTCCAGAAATCAGATAAGTGCGACATAGAATTTAATGAGATCGCGAAATCTTTCGGGATGCAAGAAGAACTACAGGAGCTGGCAAAAACCACGGATCACTCCGTCATGCCACTCACGAAGAAAAACGCGCCTGAACTGGAATTCAGCGCCAACAGCGACACTCGCAAGCATCAAGTGCACCCGACGGATTCCGCCAAAACCGCGATGGTTTCCACAACCCTCTCGCCAGCATAGGAAAGCGCGCTCGTCAAACTCCTCCGTGAGTACTGGGAAATTTTCGCCTGGCAACCCTCAGATATGCCAGGTATACCCAGGGAGTTTGCCGAGCACTCACTCGAAGTCTTTCCTAACGCGAAGCCCATCAAACAGACGACTCGACGATTTTCAGAACCCAAGCAAAAGGCGCTGGGAGAAGAAGTAAATAGGCTGCTAGCCGCAAATTTCATCAGGGAGATCAAAATATCCACCTGGTTAGCAAATCCGGTGCTGGTCCCCAAGAAGAACACGGATATCCTTCGGGTGTGCATCGATTACACGTCACTGAACAAACACTGCCCCAAGGACAACTTTCCTCTACCACGAATCGACCAGATCGTGGACTCCACAGCAGGTTGCCAACGTCTCTCTTTCTTGGACGCCTACTCGGGATACAACCAGATCCGAATGAAAAAGGAAGACGAAGAGAAGACGGCATTCATCACACCACACGGTGTATACTGCTATACGACAATGCCCTTCGGGCTGAAGAACGCAGGCGCAACATATCAACGTTGCATGCAGAGATGCCTTGCCAATCTCATTGGCAAGAACGTACAAGTATATGTCGACGACATCGTCATCAAAACTCGAGTAGAGGACACACTCCTCGAAGATATTAAAGAAACATTCGACGCCCTTAATGCATATCGGATCAAGCTCAATCCAACAAAATGCGTTTTCGGCGTCCCTGCAGGAAAACTCCTAGGATACCTGGTATCCGCCAGAGGCATTGAAGCCAATCCGGAGAAAATACAAGCCATCCTCACCATGAAGGAGCCCACCAATCTACGCGGAGTCCAGCAGCTCGCAGGGCGATTGGCCGCCCTAAGCAGGTTCATCGCGCGATTGGGAGAGCAAGCGTTACCCTTCTACAAACTACTGAAGAAGACGGACAAATTCGAGTGGACCCCCGAAGCTAAGCAAGCATTCGCAGACTTGAAGCGGTCGTTGCAAAGCAGGCGCATCCTCGCAACACCACAAGAAAGGGAGCCGCTATTTCTCTATTTAGCCGCTACAAACCAGGTCATCAGCACTGCAATCGTAGTCGAACGACCTGAAGATGGCAAGGCATACGGAGTCCAGCGCCCAATATATTACATCAGCGAAGTGCTCTCGCCGTGCAAGCAGCGATATCCTCATTACCAGAAGCTTGCGTATGGAGTTGTCCTCACAGCCCGAAAACTCAAACGCTACTTCCAGGAACACGCCATTACAGTGGTTAACGATGCGTCACTCGGGACGATCATGAACAACCCTATGGCATCCGGAAGAATAGCGAAGTGGAGCATCGAGTTGGGTGCCTGGGATATCACCTACGCAGGACGCAATGCAGTCAAATCTCAGGTTCTCGTAGAATTCATCAGCGAATGGACAGAGCTACAAACACCCGGACCACCCGAGTACACAAGCAATTGGATCATGTATTTTGACGGGTCCAAAAGAAACGAAGGGGCAGGAGCTGGAATCGTTCTTATCTCACCTCGTGGAGACAAACTGCAATATGTCCTGCGACTAGACTTTCCACCTGACGACCCAGCATCAAACAACGACGCAGAATATGAAGCACTGTTGCACGGAATGAAGATGGCGATTGCTTGTGGAGCTACCCGGTTGATGATTTATGGCGATTCCAACCTCATAGTGCAACAAACAATGAAAGAATGCGACGCCGTTGCTGAAAACATGATCGCGTACCGCGACATGTATAATATACTCGAAGGAAGCTTCAAAGGATGCGAGTTGAAGCATATCGCAAGATCCAGCAACGAAGAGGCGGATAGACTGGCAAACATGGGTTCCACGAATACACCCATACCGCCAGGAATATACTTCGAACGGATGGTCAAGCGATCGGTCAAATTGAAGAAAGATGCAGAAACACCGGCAGCGCCAGAAACGGAGGTCAGCCCGCAGGTCGCGCTTATCGAGCTTATTCATAATATATCACGACAGGTTTTTCTGGTCGAGCCAGTCTGGACGCAGAAATATCTCGACTACCTGCTCAATAAACAGCTCCCAGCCGATCCGCGCGAGGCTCGACAGCTAATCAGGCGTAGCAAATCCTTTCGGGTAATCAACGGAGAATTGTACAAGCAAAGCATCTCGGGAATCCTTCAGCGGTGCATCGCACCCGAAGACGGCAAAGAGCTACTCCGGGATATACACCAGGGCGACTGCGGACATCATGCTAGCTGGAGAGCAATACTGGGAAAAGCCTTTCGAGCAGGGTTCTACTGGCTAACGGCAGCCAACGATGCAAAAAACCTGGTCGACAGATGTGGCGCTTGCCAGCGATTTTCACCCAAGCCGCACGCGCCCGCTACAGAGTTGCACATGATACCCATCGCCTGGCCCTTTGCCCAATGGGGGCTTGACATGGTTGGCCCACTGCGCAAATCTACTCCAGGAGGGTACACACATTTGCTGGTCGCAGTCGACAAATTTACCAAATGGATCGAGGCTATGCCAGTGACCTCGGGTAGCGCCCAATGCGCAATTAAGTTCCTCAATTCCATAATATGCAGATTCGGGGTGCCACATGACATCATTACAGACAATGGTACGAACTTCACTGCAAAGGAGACTCAACAGTTCTGCGAAGAGAAAGGAATTAATCTGAAGTTTGCTTCGGTTGCCCATCCGCAAACAAACGGTCAAGTTGAAAGATCCAACGGCTTAGTTTCCGCTGGGATCAAAAAGAGATTGCTCGATCGGCTACATCCCGCTGCAGGTCATTGGGCAGAGGAGTTGCCCTCCGTACTTTGGAGCCTTCGCACAACCCCCAATCGATCAACGCAATACACACCATTTTTCATGGTATATGGGGCAGAAGCCGTCCTCCCCGAAGAGGTTCGATTCAGCGCCCCACGAGTTGTAGCCTACAGCGAAGAAACATCCAACAAAGCACTTGCAGAAGATATGGACGCGCTCGACGAAATTCGGGACATTGCACTCGCAAGATCTGCAGTCTACCAACAATCACTGCGCAATTATCACAGTCGCCGCATACGCCACAGATCATTCGTGGTTGGCGATTTGGTGTTGCGGTTAAAACAAAAGGAAGGGCACAAGCTCGAGCCACCTTGGGAAGGACCCTTCATCGTACACGAAGTAATCCCAGGAGGAGCCTATCGACTGAAGAATCCAGAAACTGGAGGCATCTATTCCAATCCATGGAATATCGCGCAACTGCGCAAATTCTACCCCTAGGTTTATTTATTTTGCAACAATAAGGCTATACTAGCCAATTTTGTAGCTCGAACACATGACTTCTTAGTCATAGCAATAAATACATGATTCTCTCATCATATTTACTCGACAGCTTCCAAGGTTACAGGCACACACCCCATAAAATACACGGGGGCTACACCTAAAACTAAGCATCACAGAAAAGAATTATCAAGTACAAGGTTGCACACCTTACTACAGTTTTTACAAACTACAGACAAACTTACAAGATATTAACATCCGATAAAGTCAGTCGAAACGCTGAGCATTCCTGGCCGCTAAGATCCTATCTACCTCTTCGGATGTCATTCGGACAATCTTCTCGGCCGCAGGACGAACAGCATCATAGTACGGCGCAATATCTTCGATTGCATAATCTGGAAGCCGGGCTACAGAGTTCAAGTCTATCTCAGGATGCCATATTCGGACAAACGAGAGAGCCACAACCGCGCCGCATGTCATCTGATTGTGAACGCACGCGCGAACCTCTCCTTCTCGTCCGAATAACCTGAGAAGATAGCTCCAGTCTTCAGGGCCCCTCTCAAGTGGATAAAAAGCAGCATTCACCGCAACCAGGACTTCATGGAAAGAACTCATGAGAACTTTCGCCTGGCGGACTCGAAACTTCAAGATAGCCATCACAAACCCTCGACTGCGATCAGACCAGAAATTACTCGCATGAGGCTTTGTGCTGTTAGCTTCTTGATGAATGTGGTTTTCTACCCACTGCTTTTCTTCCCTGTCATCTGGTTTCACAACTAAGAAGCAAACGCACTTAGTAAGCTAAGAAACACAGAGGAGGAAAATAGCATGGGGGCTACACTACTCACATAGTAACTCCTTTGCAATCGAAGACAGTTCGTCCATCAGAAATTGCTCGCGCTCAGCCGCCAATTTCTGCTTGGATATCGCCACGTCAGCTACCCCGCGCAGCACTTTCAGCCTACGCTCACCCTCCTGAACCTTATCACGGAGGCCAGCGAGAGTGCCCACAGCAGCCACAAGTGGATTTGCTGGACTACCACGTCCACTCGAAGATTCAGCAGCAGACGCAATTGCCTGGAAGAAGTACAAGGAAAGAAGTGAGAAGCCCTACTCGAGTTATTTCCAATCGCACATCTGACTAATCGCTCGGGGGCTACTCCCATCGGGAGGCAAAGTATAGACGACAAGGATAAATTTTAAATGCAAAGCGCTTCGATTAAAAGACCAGCAAAGGTACGGGAATATATCCCAAAATTCATTACATCCAAGCAACAGAAACAAAAGGAAAACAAAAGTCTACGAAGCCGCGTTGGTGCTGCCACTAGCAGCGGTCGACCCTCCCTTTTCCGAGCAAACATCTCAGATAATTTCCGAGCAAGAACAGTGGCTTGCTCAGAAAAACGAGATAGCCGTACCTTCTTGCCCGTGGAAGGGTCGACCGGCATGGACGAATAGGCCTCCTCCAGACCTTCGACTCCGTTCGCTAGAGCGAACTGAATCGCAGTCTTTGCGCCAGCTTCTGATTGAGCAACCGCAAAGGCTTCCAGGAGATCGCCTTCCGAGAAGACCTTCGACAACTCGCTCAGCGCGGGCGCAGGAGTACCGCTGGCGACAAGACGGCCATGCACTCGTGCCAACGCTTTGGAAGCATTATCAATCAGGGAAAATATTCCCTCAGAATGCCTCCTGAGCTGCGCGAGAGTGTCGGTCAGCACGTCCACCCGCTGAATCCCAGGAATCTCCAGAGGAACATTCAGAAGATCTACAGACAGAGAAAATGATGCTTAGCAACAATCAGCAGAATGAAAAGTTCAAAAACCCAAGATACTTACCCGCAAAGCGCTTGGCGAGAGGACGAAGGAACGCGACAGTGTCGTTGTCAGCCTTACTGCCGGCCTCCTGCAAGTCCTTCACGGTCTTCCGCGACTCCGCAAGCTTCGTATGGAGTTCCTCCGATTGCTTGCGGGAAGCTTCCAGCTCTTGCCGGGTAGTCGCCAGTTCAGCTTCCCGAGCAGTTACCTGCTCTGAAAGTTTGGTCTTTTCAGACTCTGCGAATTCGGCTCGAGCTGCAAAGGGGATATTAATCAGAAATCAAGAATGGATGATACACGAAAGCCAAGAAGATAATGAAATTTACCTCTAAGAAGGTCGCCTTCTGATTTGAGTCGGTTAACTTCTGATCGAAGCGACTCGCAATCTGTTTCGGCCAGAACGACGCGGCGACCGATCGCCGTAAGGGAATCGACGAGCGACTGCGAAAGCATGAAGATAAAGAGTTAGAAGAAAAGAGGTTTGAGCCTGTACCCGATTATTTACAATCGACTACAGCCTCGGGGGCTACTCCCATCGGGAGCACTGCCGTGCACCCGAAGAAGACAAAATATAGAAGAAGAGCAGAAAGAGGTTTTGAGCCTGTACCCGATTATTTACAATCGACTACAGCCTCGGGGGCTACTCCCATCGGGAGCACTGTCGTGCACCCGATAAAATTTGTTTGAGAAAGCCAAAGAGATAGAAGTTTACCTGTCCGGAGGCGCGGGAGAGGGGATCCGCCGAGCTGTCCGTCGCCTCCTTCGAGATCGAAGTTCTGGCAGCGAAGCTGGGGACATCCCGCTCCGCAGTCGCAGCATCAGGCGCTGCCCTGGGAGAGTTCTGGACAGTACCCGCAGTAGGGGTCTCACCCGCGTCCTTCGCTTTGTTCCTCTTTTCGGGAGGAACAGTCGCGGCGAATCTACGCGGGCTGATTGCCTGCAGACTGCAGTAAAGAACAAAGAAACGTCAGCACTGACAAACAGAGTTCAATCGAATTAAAATATGGGAAAGAACTTACTCGTCATCCTCGTCGTCTTCATCCAAGTCATCCGCATTCCAGGCGTTTGTGAATGGAGCCAGAGGAGGAAGAGATCGAAGCGGAGTCGCAGAAATTGGAGTTGGGCCAGGTGACGCCTCCAAAGACTTGTCTTTGGAGGTAACTTCGTCTTCGTTCACCCGACGGCGCTTTGGTGGGACACCACTCGAGTCTTCGACATCATGTGAGGAGTCATGCTCAGAACTCGAGGAAGCGTTGGCCACACTGGTGTCAACCGCGCCATCCTGGTGGCTTGACTGAAGACACGAGGCATCTTCACCAACAACGGGCGGGTAGCAATTTGCTACAGCTAGGCTCTACAAAGATAAGAAGACGATAAAGATCTTATCGACTACGAAAATTCTAAAAATGAAAGCAAGTTAAAGACAGAAGACTAACCGCAGCAGGAGGAGGGTTTGAAGCAGAATAAGCCTCGACTGAGCAATCAGGGAATTGCTCCCCGACCTTCAGTCGAGTGATGGCCGCGATCTTTTTCTCGAATTCCACATTCGAAAGTTCTTCACGGCTCACTCGGCTGGGATCTTCTGCGCCTTGGTACTCCCACATAGCGGAAGGCCTCTGCTGCAAAGGCTGAATCCTGCGCTTCAAGAAGAGGCTTGCCAGATGAAGTCCATTGAGCACTACTCCCGAGGCTTGGTCTCGAAGAGCCCCTACTCTTTCGAGTAGAGGTTTGACTGTCTGGATTTCCTCGGCTGACATCTTGTGGTTCCAAGATCTGCGCCTCGCCAGAACTGCGAATGGGTGGAATTCTACGAGCCCACTCGAGTTGTTGTCGGCGACGTAGAACCACTTCTTCCGCCAGCCTTGGGCGGAGTCGAGGAAGTGCATATTGAAGTAGGCATTCTCCTGGCGCGCTTGGATCCCGAAGCCACCCGTGCGAAGTGGCTCACCGGGCTCGGACTCCACCCGCGATCTCTCGCGGAAGATCCGGATCTTGAACAGCGCCTTCCAGAGCGCCCAGTGCGGGCGAATGCCAAGGTAGCATTCGCAAAGCGCGATGAAGCACGAGATGTGCTGCACCGCGTTCGGGGGAAGGTCATGGAGCTGTATGCCGTACGCACACAGCAGCCCGATGAAGAAAGGGTGAAGAGGGAAGGAGAGACCCCGAGTCACGTGGTCCACGAAGACCACGCGCTCGTTCGAGTGAGGGTTTGGTACCTCTTCCCTCTTCCCAAGACGGACGCGCTTCTCCGCCTCCGCCGGCAGCAGACCCTCCCGTTGCATCTCCTTGATGCTCTTGGCAGTGGTGTTGGGGGTGCGCCAGTCGCCGGCGCGAGAGGCGAGTGGCGCAGAAGGCTCGCCAGACGCGGAGGTTCCAGCGCCGCGTTTCTTTCCGCCGGCCATTGTTCGCAGCGAGAGCTTGAGCGCAGAGAAGGCAAAAGACGAGCGCGAGGTGGAAGACGAAGACTGACAGCGGGGAAAATTTCACTGCGGTGCTAACACCCTTATTTATATACGGGGTAAAGCAATCTCAGCCGTACGATACGCAACGTGGCACCTATCGCGGCTGCCACGCGTAAGGATGAAACGAAGCGGCGGCGTACGCTGTTTCGTGCCACGATCTTAACAAAAGATCGTGCGCATTTACTGCGCATTTCGCGTAAAAAACGGGAGCGACGTCTCGTTTCCCGGTCAAAAAGCTGACAAGGTGGGCCAATTTCTGCTGCCACTTCGTCACGTCCCATCGGGAGAAGAGGAGCACGCCTTGACGTCATGGCGTTCGTCATTCCGAAAGGAAATTTTTTGCGAATGGAATTTCAAACGCGAAATTATCTTCGCACGAATATCAATTCCTTCGGATAGAACACAGTTTTCCATGAAAAAATTCATGAATCAAAACCTCTTCGAACAAGAGAGACATGCCTTATACACGAAAACTCTTTCGTACAGGCACAATTTTCCAAAACATGAAAACTCTTTCATACGGAACTAACATTTCCAACACGAAACTTTTCGTACGGAACTCATACCAATCTAATCGGGTAGAAAGAACCCACCTTATGCGTGATATTTACACATCACAAGAACCTGGATCGTACAGCCGACTAGGCACATCCGGATGCCATATTCTTCGAATATGAAGGTAAGACCCAAAAAGATCTTTCTTTTGGGCCTGGAATCGCACTCGAAAGCTGCGTCCTCCGGCATAGTTCCGTGTCAACAACACGAAGAAAAATCCTAGCGGACGCGCCGGGTACCCTCTTAGGTTAAGTTCGACTCGATAAGTCCACAACGGCCCAGTCGTAACGATCACCTCATCGGGTTCGAGTCGGAGGTCTCGAATCTGTGTAGGCCAGGAGTGTTTTTGCCCTAGTCGCAATTAATTGGCCCTGATCTCTCGGGAGAGCCAAGCCACTGCGCCACATCCTTCTGCTAATATAGCCGCACAAACTGGCACCAATGCTGCTCGATACTCGAGTATTTTTATTCGCGAAACAGGGAACATACCCTTCGTAGGCAACAACTGTCGAGCTGAACTTCTAAGATGAGGTCAAAGAAAAGGTCTGACCGTCTACCCGACTGAAAATAAATCCCAGTCGAGCATACGCTCGGGGGCTACTGACGAAGGCATAGATCCTGGGCCCTACGAATAAGGACACCCCCTCTCACACCTTCTGATCAAGGCCCGACAGGAAGCGCCCTTGGAGTACTCTAGAAGGCCCATGAAAAGCCCACCCGCATCAACTTGCGGGCTAAGTTAGAGATTGTAACCGACTCAAGCTAGGGTTTGTATCCTCTCCGGGTTGGACTCGAGACCTGGCTATCTATATAAAGCCAGGAGAGCCCCAAAGGAGAGGACCAAGTATTACCGCACGACCACAAAAGCCTTGAAACTCGAGATCTACTCTCGATTCGAGCACCTGTAATCGATCTAATCGTCTAATACAGATCAGCAGAAGGCAGGAGTAAGGGTTTTTACCTCTTCGAGGGCCCCGAACCTGGGTAAATATCGCCTCCCTGTCAAGCCGACGATTCCACCAGCGCCTATGACATCTCCTAGTCGAAACCCGATAGGGTCACCTGAGGGATTTGCGGAGCCAGAGCTTCGACACATAACCATGTCTTTTGGCCTAAATAATGCTGGAGCCATATACCAGCGTTGCATGCAAAGATGCTTGAATAATCAAATAGGCAAAAACGTCCATGTTTATGTGGATGATATTGCCGTCGTTTCCAAGGAAAAGCATACACTCGTTGAAGACCTACGAGAAACCTTCAACAATCTCCGCACTTACAAAATGACGTTAAATCCATTAAAGTGCATGTTCGGAGTTCCCTTAGAAAAATTTCTAGGTTTTATCGTTTCTCACAGAGGAATAGAAGTAAACCCGGAAAAGATCAAAGTAATCTTGAATATCAAAAGACATATGTGTCTAAAATAAGTTCAAAGATTGACGGGTTCTGCAGCCGCTGTGAGAAGGTTCATAAGCCGGCTTGGCGACAAGGCTCTGCCACTATGCAAATTGTTGAAGAAATCCGATAAATTTGAGTGGACAGAAGAGACGGACAAAGAATTAACCCATTTAAAAGAAACTTTGATGAAAGCTCCGATTTTGGCATCCTCAAAAGACGAAGAACCCATGTTACTGTATCTCACAGTAACAAACAGTGTTATTAGTGCAGTGATAATTGTGGAAAAACGGAAAGACAAGCAAAGTATTCCAGATCAACATCCAGTATACTACGTCAGTGAAGTATTCTCGGAGTCAAAACAAAGGTATCAACATTATCAAAAGTTGTCATATGGCGTATTTTTCGCATCTCAAAAACTTTGTCATTATTTTCAAGGACATTCCATAACAGTGGTAAGCAAAGCAACCCCGGACGCAACCGACAGAGTAGCCAAGTGGGGCATTGAGCTTGCTGCGTTCGACATTAAGTACCAACCCCGGACATTGATTATATCCTAGGTGTTGGCAGATTTTGTAGCTGATTGGACATAAGCAATGGAAAACACACCAATGCCAGAATCGGAATATTGGATAATGCATTTCGATGGATCCAAAATGAAAGAAGGCGCTGGTGCTGATGTGGTGCTGAAGTCTCCAAAAGGCGACACAATGAAATATGTATTACAAATACACTTCAATGCCAGCAACAATGTGGCAGAATACAAAGCATTGCTTCATGGCTTGCATATTTCAAAAGAAATAGGCGTTAAACGCATACTTTGCTATGGAGACTTGGATCTAGTACAACACCAGTTTAACCAGACATGGGATGCTAAAAGTCCCATGAAGGCCGAATATCGGAGAACGGTCGACGAGTTTGCCATTTGCTTCCTAGGATTTGAGAGAAATCATGTCAAAAGGGAAGAAAACTGGAACGCGGATGCTCTAGCCCAAATGGGCTCAGAAAGGGTGAAAACATTGCCACCTGGGGTATTCGTCCAGCATATGCACGGACCCTCAATAAAAGGCAGAGATGTTGATTATCCCCTAGTTTCCGAGTCAATAGAAGTTCTGCTTGTTAAACCGGATTGGACAATTACATACTTGAACTTTTTAGTTGATCAAAAGTTCAAGGATGGAGCAGACGAAGTCTTGCAAAGGCAGATAAAATGCCGATGCAAAGGATACACGGTAATCAATGGTTTCCTGTATAAACTCAGCACTATCGGAATTTTTCAGCGATGTATTTCACGAGAAGAAGGCCGGCAAATTTTGCAAGAAATTCAGGCCGGAGATTGCAGACATCATGCTCAATCAAAAATCATAGTAAAGAAAGCATTCCGTGCAAGGTTTTTCTGGCTCACAGCCAAGACAGATGCAGAGCACATAGTTAATACATGTGTCGAATGCCAATATTACACCAAGGAGACAAATATGCCGGTCAAGCACTCAAGACTATCCCCATAACATGGCCATTTGCGGTCTGAGGGCTAGATATGATGGGGCCATTCAAAACTGCAAGAGGCAGACTCACACATCTACTCGTTGCAGTAGATAAGTATACCACGTGGGTGGAGGCTAAACCCATAAAAAAACTTGACGGTGTGACCGCTAGAAATTTCGTCATTGCCATTGTCATGCGATATGGCGTCCCACATAGTATAATCACGGATAACGGGACAAACTTCGCAATTGGAGAGATGGCAAAATATTTCCGACAAACGGGAATTCGCCTAGATCTTGCATCTGTAGCGCACCTACAATCCAATGGCCAGGTTGAACGAATGAATAGTTCAATCTTGTAAAGAATACGCCCAAGACTCGAAACTCCTCTTTATAGAGCAGCTGTAGCATGGGTAGAAGAATTGTCTTGCATGCTTTGGAGTATTCGAATGACGCCGAATAGATCAACAATGCAGATGCTTTTTTTCTTGGTCTATGGCGCAAAAGCAGTTCTTCCAACGGTCATGATCCATGATAGCCCAAGAGTGCAGGCATACGATGACTCGGATGCCGAGAGTGCGCGTCAGGATGTCGTCGATCTTCTAGAAGAAGAACGAGAACTTGTGTTGCAAAGATCCGTCATTTATCAGCAGAGTTTATGGTGATATCATAGCCGAAAAATCAAACACCAATCTTTTAAAGAAAGTGATTTGGTGCTATGATTGGTATAGGATATAAAGCACAAGCTAGCCCCAATCTGGGAAGGACCATTCGTCATCAGCAAAACTATGAAAAATTGATCATATTACCTTGTAGATATTTGGGATACAGAAGATGTCCCGAAAAATTCCAATCGCAAGAGGAAAAGAAACATAGATGTAGAACTAGGAAAAGAAACATAGACGTCGGAAATGCATGCAAAATGTTTTTCTGTCTTTTATTGTTCAAAGCATGTTCCGTCTTTTCTATTTCTCAATGATCTTTCAATTTGATTCAATGTTAACCCGGATTGTGCCTGCGAGACCGGACTTATAAAACTGAATCCTTTTGGCCTAAGTAGGCTACAAAACACCAGATTGTGCCTACGCGCCTGGAGTTCATATTTTCAAAACTCCTTATTATTTCTAAGTATTATCTGATTGTTTGTATTGTTGGGTCACTTGATCTAGTAAGTAAAGTTCCAAAGCATAATCCATGATTCCAAGTTTCGACTGATTGGTTACTTAACCCGGTCACTTAGAGTGAAGATTGCATACTTTTGGAATCGCTTAAACACCAAGGAAAGTCAAAGCATACAAACCAGAGAACTTAGAAGGAAAGGATTTAAACATTTCAAACTTGCAACATTGAATCTTTACTGCAAAAGGATAACATTTTGTATACAAAATATAGAATGCATTACAACATGAGTTCTACATCATAAGAATAAGTAATGCATTCTACTGGCTTCGCAGGACTCAGACAGCGTCAATGAAATTGGCATCGTCATCTTCATCACTCTCACTCGGATTCTCCGGAGTATATGGAATTTCTTCCTACGGGTAGAATGTCGAGGTAGAGACCATCTGGGCTATCTTGGAAGCATGCCCCTTGACGGAATCGAAGATATCCGCCCTCAGCGCCTCAGTGTAACTCTGAGGAATGCCGGTGGCGACGCGCCAGGACTTGGCGGTGGTATAGTGCATTCTCATGAGCCCTAGGACCATGCGCACTCCACCGCGGCGGTAGACTTAAGCCATATTTTGTGTTGATAGATAACCTCTGCGAAAGCATCAGGCAGTTGGCCTATGTACGAAAATCATCCTTTTTATCCGGAAGGCACTTATTAAAAAGTTTCCTTCCACCTTTCTTCATTTCATCGACAAAGGCTCCAAAATATCGGATGCGGTCGATACGGGAAGAGGAAGGATCGCCTTCTGCTGCAAAAATCCGAAGAGCAAGTATAAGAAAAGCATGCATACCAAATGAATGAGAAAACTTGTAAAAGTCGAAAGCTTACCAAGATTTTTTTCCATCTCGGCGACCTCTTCAAGACGGAGATGAAGAGTAGCTTCCAAGTCCTAGATAGTCCTCTTATATTTCTCGGCTTGCGACGAAGCTCGAGACTCGGATAATCCCAAGGCAAGTTGGGTAGCTTCAAATTTTTTTTGGCAACTTCTCGTTGATCTTGTGAAGCTCCATATTTTCGTTGCGGAGATTTTGGGCATTTCCAACATCCGCAACAAGCTACCGACCTTCAGCCAACAAGGCTGAAAAGAAAAGAAGGCAAAAAAGGTATAAACGCGAAAGTTACGTAAGGAAAAATTTGAAAGAACAAAATCAAAAGGCAAGGAATGGCTAAGGAACTTACCGACATTCTCTTTGTATTGGTTTTGAAGCTCAAAAAGTTCCAAGCCCTTCTCATTTACAATGCCAAGGAGGGATTTCACCTCTTGGTTCTTGATGGTAAGCTTATCAAAAACTTCCACGGTAATGTTTTCGGCAGTTTGCTGAAAGCATACAAAGGAAAACTCTTGTTCAAAAACAACGAGCATGCGAAGCTGAAAAGTATTCAAACAAAATGTATGCTTTTGTCTAAATACTTGGGGGCTAGAGATAATACCTGGCCCATCCTTTACAAACCACTCAACATTTCGGTGAAGTCCTTGGCGTATTCCGACAAAGAAACCCCCATATGGTGGATTCCATCTTGGATAACCTACCGAGGCGAAAAGGTGTAATTATTACGAACAACTAATCCGCCTTTTGGCCATGGATGAATCAAGAAGCTCGAGGAAATTGCTTTTTTATCCACGGATGCATATATCCATCTTCATAAAAGTAAGCCACTTCTTTACCTTAAACTTCTCGTCAAACCGAGGAATATCCTCGATTGGTTGGACGAGGGAAGGCTTTCCTTCTTCAAAGTTCGCCGGCCTTTCCCGCACGAACGGAGTGGTTGTATCATCATTTTTACTAGGAGGAGATGTATCAAGCATATAATCATCAGTAGCAAAAGGATTTTCAAACACATCATCCAGAAGTTTAGAGCTTTCTATATCATCATTTTCAATATCAAAAGTAGTGTGCTTTTCCCAATCATGATCACTACTATATGTAACAGGCATAGGCTCATTATCAAAGCAAAATTTCTCCTCCGTGCTTGGGGAACTAAAAAAATCATTTTCATATAAACTAGCTTCCCCAAGCTTAGGATTTTCCATAGCATTAGCAATAATGGTGCTCAAAGAATTCATACTAATAACATTGCTATTAGCATGCAAATAAAGCTCCATAGGTTTTTAAATTTTCTCTTCAAACACTTCATGTCCTAATTCAAGATAAATATTATAAAGCTCTCTCATTTTTGTTGTTGTTTTCCATTAAGACTAACTAGTAAATATAAAAACAAGGAATAAGTAAAAATAATCCTAACTAGTGAAAACATGAAACAAAAAGATAAAATTGCAGAATCTAAAGGAAATAACTTCGAGCACTCACACCCGAGGATGTGAGAACCTTTTACCTTACCTCCCCGGCAACGGCGCCAGAAAAGAGCTTGATGTATATGCACACTTATATTCTTGTAGACAGTGTTGGGCCTCGAAGTGCAGAGGTTTGTAGAACATCATCAAGTTTCCCTGAAGTGGATCACCCAAGATTTATCGAACTTAGGGAGGTAGAGGTCAAAGATATCCCTCTCAAGCAACCCTGCAATTAAGATACAAGAAGTCTCTTGTGTTCCCAACACAACCAATATACTTTTCAGGTATATAGGTGCAATAGTTCGGCGAAGAGATAGTGAAATGCGAGTAACATGGATGGTTATAAGTAATAATAACAATCTGAAATAAATATGGCAGCAAGCAAACATGTAGCAGAACAGGCGGAAACCGGTGTTTCAATGCTTGGAAACAAGGCCTAGGTATCCTACTTTCACTAGTGGACACTCTCAACAATGATCACATAATTGAATAAATAAATATGTTCTCTTCACTATGCTACTCTTAACCATCTCCGGTTTCATAACGAACACTAATCATTGCGTAGGGCTGCAAAAGGCATTCCTTAAAGTAAGCATTCCCATGTCTAGTTAACCCCACGCTATCACTATGAGCACCCTAGAAGGTACTAGAAAAACACCATAATTCATAGAGGAGACACACACGATGTGCACACTGTCACCTTCACACCGCGGGACAAGGTGACTCCAAAGTTCATATTAATAAAACACTTGAGTAACACAAGATGAAGAGTAACATCTACTTATTCAACTAGATTACAAAGCCCACGATCACATATAGATCACACCATGGGAGAGAGAGATGAACCACATAGCTATCGGTAGAGCCCTCAGCCTCGGGGGAGAACTACTCCCTCCTCATCATAGGAGATAGCAACGGCGATGGAGATGGCGGTGGAGTCGATGGAGATGGCTTCCGAGGGCACTTCCCGTCCCGGCAGGGTGCCAGAATAGAGATCAGTTCCCCGAAACTTGGGGTGACGACGACGACGACTTCGGAAAGTTTCGTGGAATTTCGCCGATTCTTCTAGGGTTTTTGCATCGGGGGGATTATATAGGCGAAAGGGCAACGTCGGTGGGTGGCCAGGGGGCCCACACCACCAGGTGGCGCCAACAGGGAGACCCTGCTCCACCCCATGGTGTGGCCACCCTGTGGCACCCCTCCGGGGCTCTTCAGGACTTCCTGGACCCTCCGGGACTTCTAAGACTTCTAGCTTTTGAATCGTCCAATTCTGACAATATTTTCAGAACAATTTTTCTGAAACTAAAAACAGCAGAAAATAATGAACTGGATCTGTGGCATCTTGTCAATAGGTTAGTCCGGAAAACGTGTAAAAATGCTATAAAGAAGGTAGAAAACATGTAGCAATTGGCATAATATCAACATGGAACATCAGAAATTATAGAAACGTTGGAGACGTATCAAGCATCCCCAAGCTTAGCTCCTACTCGTCCTCGAGTAGGTAAACGATAAACAAAATAATTTATGGGGTGACATGTTACCACACAATCTTGATCATAAAAATGTAAAAGCATATGTAAGCTGAGATCATAGAACTTTAACACAAACATGATAAATAGAACTTTAATAATAAAGCATAGCAATCACTTTGCATCATGAGAAGTATCTCAAATAAAAGATCAATAATAACAATGCAAAGAAAGATATACGTTTGTTTCAAGTATAGAGAAAGCATGGCAAAGTGGTATTTCGCTAGTCCTTAAGAGTGGGGCAAAACATAAATGCCAGGATACCTTCAAAGTTCATGGGGAAGACTAGAAAAAATAATTAGAGACCAAGCAATAACACATCATGAATCAATTAATAATGTTTCTAGGACAAATGCACATAAAACTCAGAATGGCAAAAATTCTCTCTCAACTATGCATAAAGTTAGAAGATGGAGACTCAACATAAAAGTAAAAGAAAGGCCCTTCGCAGAAGGAAGCAGGGATCACTCATGTGCTAGAGCTTTTATTTTATTAAACAGAGGTATTAAAAGTTTGACACTCCTCCCATCCATCTTACACAAACCATGGCTAACCGAATCCTCGGGTGCCTGCCAACAATCACATACCATGGAGGAGTTTCTATATTTTGGGAGATGTATGCTAATGTCAACGAATGGTAAACAGAAAATACAGTACGTCACAAGCCAACTAGATTTCACAAGAGCGTCTCCCATATGAAGGATGCAGCTGGTGTAGAAGTTCATCCCTCTTTCTCTTTTGTTTACACAATTATGCTTTGACTGATAAATCAGGGGCAAAAATAGTGAAGAGATTTTGTGTGTAATAATTTGGGGCTGGGCACCCCGCTGCCAGCTCTTCTATCAATTGGATAAGCAGATGAAGACACTAGTCCAGGGTGTGAAATCCAATCAACAAGTGAGATAAATATTCTCTATTTACGTCCTCATGAGCAAAAACAGGAGTATTTTGAAGGTTTTAAAGGTAACACATGAGCAATTTACTTGGAGTGGAAGTTAAATACCACATGTAGGTAGGTATGGTGGACAACATGGGAAAACTTGGTTTTTGGGATTTGGATGCACGAGTAGAATTCCATACTCAGTACAGGTGGAGGCTAGAAAAATACTGAGAGCAACAAATCAAGAGAGCATAAGAGCCATAATCATGCATAGCGACATAAACATCATTAATCAAAGCATAAGTGGTACCACAAGTTCAAAAACTAAATGATCATAGAGGCTATTAGTGACTGGTTCATAGTCATAAACATGGTGTGAGCATGTGCCAAGTCAACCAAATAAAACATTCCAAGAAGAATACCACAAATTTATGCTTTAATATGACAAAAACAACTCATGATTCTTTCAATGGCACATTAAACACTCTCAGCTATTTGAGGCTAATCATGCTACTCAATAACCACAAGGCTTTAAAACTAAAATAACATTTAGCATGATATGAAAAAGTTCTAGCCACAGTCTATACAGGCTTCTACTTGCACCATTAAAAATTCTACTTCAAGCAACAATTTCTTTTCCCAACAAGCACCATACAAGATATGTTTTAACAAAAATACTCTACATGATACAACAAGAAAACATGAGAGTACTCACATAACACTACTAAAATAACAGCTCTGAATAAGATATGCATGAAAATAAAGGCTAAACGCAGTACTAGCAAAACGTGAACACTCACAGAACAATAAGAATGAAAACTAGAGTGCTCTAAGCAATGAAAACGGAGCGTGTCTCTCTCCCACACAAGTATGATAGTATCCAACCATAAACTACAACAAATAAAACTATCAAACTGAAAGCAAAAATAAAAGACGCTCCAAGTAAAGCACACAAGATGTGACTGAATAAAAATATAGTTTCACTAGAAGTGACCTGATAAATCATTGATGAAGAAGGGGGTGCTTCGGGCATCCCCGAGCTTAGATGCTTAAGTCTTCTTGAAATTTTCTGTGATGTACCACTAGGGCATCCCCAAGCTTAGGCTTTCACTTTTCTTGATCACATCATATCATCCTCTTCACCTGACCCTTTGAAACTTCCTTCACACCAAACTTCTCACAATCTTCATTAGCAACGTTAGTGCAAATCGAAATAATAAATTCACATGGTTCAGTTTCAACACAAGACTAAAACTCATAAACACATTATCTACTGTCACAACTTCTTATAAACCTCTTTTTCTCAAAAGAATACCGAAGGAAAGAGATTAAGATGCAAATGCAATTATTGGCAGAAATCTGTCAAAACAGAACAACAGGTAAATATGATTTTTTTTCAAAAATATTCTGTTGCTCAAATAAAAAAGTGGTCAACTAAGAAAAGTTGCGTATATATCCCAGGATGACGCACAAAAAAACTCAGGTCATTTTGAATTTTCTATGATTTTAACAGTGGACATCAGAAATATGTTTCCTGCGCAGAAATCCGAAATATAGTCTCAACTTTTCACTAGAGGCTTTACTTGGCTCAACAAAGACACAAAAGAAAAGATACAGCAGGGTTGCTAAGGAAATAGACAAAACCCAGGTGCAAAGAAAATAAAAATAAACGACGGAAAACGGGTTGAAAACGGAGAAATAAAACGGGTTGTCTCCCGGAAGCGCGTTTTTTTTAATGTCTTTCAGCTAGGCACAATGATTTTTAAAAGATGCTCACATAAGAATAAGAGTTGAAGCACAATAAGAGAACATCAAGAAGAAAATATAAAACACATTTAAGTCTAACCCGCTTCCTATGGAAAAGAATCTTATAGAAAAACAATTCAACGAGGCACAAAGTGACTAGCATAGGAACACAAAATAAGTGCAACATCAAAAAATTTAACATAAAGAGGGGAAACTTCATATTGTTGAGATGCATAAAACCATTTTTCCCTCTCTCATAATAACTTTCAGTAGCATAATGAATAAAATTAACAATATAGCTATCACATAAAACATTCTTATCACGAGCTACATGCATAAAAGAATTAATACTCTCCACATAAGCATAGTCATTCTTATTAATAGTAGTGGGAGAAAATTCAACAAAATAGCTCTCATTATTATTCTCATCACCATAATCATCAAATATAGGAGGCATATTATCATCAAAACAAAATTTCTCCTCAATAGTAGGTGGACTGAAAATATCATATTCATCATTGTAATCATCATATATAGGAAGAATAATATCATCATAAGCAATAGAATAGTTATCCTCCAAAATGTGTTCATTTGTAAACATATCATCATTTTTACTAGGAGGAGATGTATCAAGCATATAATCATCAGTAGCAAAAGGATTTTCAAACACATCATCCACAAGTTTAGAGCTTTCTATATCATCATTTTCAATATCAAAAGTAGTGTGCTTTCCCCAATCATGATCACTACTATATGTAACAGGCATAGGCTCATCATCAAAGAAAATTTTCTCCTCCGTGCTTGGGGAACTAAAAAGATCATTTTCATATAAACTAGCTTCCCCAAGCTTAGAATTTTCCATAGCATTAGCAATAATGTTGGTCAAAGAATTCATACCAATAACATTTCTATTAGCATGCAAATAAAGCTCCATAGGTTTTTAATTTTCTCTTCAAACACTTCATGTCCTAACTCAAGATAAAGATTATAAAGCTCTCTCATTTTGTTGTTGTTTTCCATTAAGACTAACTAGTAAATATTAAAACAAGGAATAAGTAAAAATAAGCCTAACTACTGAAAACAAGAAATAAAAAGATAAAATTGCAGAATCTAAAGGAAATAACTCCGAGCACTCACACCCGAGGATGTGAGAACCTTTTACCTTACCTCCCCAGCAACGGCGCCAGAAAAGAGCTTGATGTCTAAGCACACTTCTATTCTTGTAGACAGTGTTGGGCCTCCAAGTGCAGAGGTTTGTAGAACAGCAGCAAGTTTCCCTTAAGTGGATCACCCAAGGTTTATCGAACTCAGGGAGGTAAATGTCAAAGATATCCCTCTCAAGGAACCCTGCAATTAAGATACAAGAAGTCTCTTGTGTCCCCAACTCACCCAATATACTTCTCAGGTATATAGGTGCACTAGTTCGGTGAAGAGATAGTGAAATGCGAGTAATATGGATGGTTATAAGTAATAATAGCAATCTGAAATAAATATGGCAGCAAGCAAACATGTAGCAGAACAGGCGGAAAATGGTGTTTCAATGCTTGGAAACAAGGCCTAGGGATCCTACTTTCACTAGTGGACACTCTCAACAATGATCACATAATTGAATAACTAAATATCTTCTCTTCACTATGCTACTCTTAACCCTCTCCGGTTGGATAACGAACACTAATCATTGCGTAGGGCTCCAAAAAGCAGTCCTTAAAGTAAGCATTCCCATGTCTAGTTAACCCCACGCTGTCACTATGAGCGCCCTAGAAGGTACTAGACAAACACTACAATTCATAGATGAGACACACACGATGTGCACACTGTCACCTTCACACCGTGGGACAAGGTGACTTCAAAGTTCATATTAATAAAACACTTGAGTAGCACAAGATGAAGAGTAAAATCTACTTATTCAACTAGATTACGAACCTCACGATCACATATAGATCACACCATGGGAGAGAGAGATGAACCACATAGCTACCAGTAGAGCCCTCAGCCTCGGGGGAGAACTACTCCCTCCTCATCATAGGAGACAGCAACGGCGATGGAGATGGCGGTGGAGTCGATGGAGATGGCTTCAGGGGGCACTTCCCCGTCCCGACAGGGTGCCAGAACAGAGATCTGTCCCCCGAAATTTGGGTTGACGATGACGGCGGCTGCGGAAGGTTTCGTGGAATTTCGCTGATTCTTCTAGGGTTTTTGCATCGGGGGGATTATATAGGCAAAAGGGAAACATCGGTGGGTGGCTAGGCGGCCCACACCACCAGGGGGCGCCACCCCATGGTGTGGCCACCCTGTGGCCCCCCTCCGGGGCTCTTCGGGACTTCCTAGACCCTCTGGGACTTCTAAGACTTCTGGCTTTTGAATCGTTCAATTTCGAGAGTATTTCGAGAACAACTTTTCTGAAACTAAAAACAGCAGAAAACAAGGAACTGGCTCTGTGGCATCTTGTCAATAGGTTAGTACGGAAAACGTGTAAAAGTGCTATAAAGAAGGGAGAAAACCTGTAGCAATTGGCATAATATCAACATGGAACATCAGAAATTATAGATACGTTGGAGACGTATCACCCGCCGTCATCGTCATCCCGAGATCGGGAGGGTTCTGGAGTTCTCCGCGGCACCCTGCCGGGTGGGGAATTCATCACCGGAGGGGTCTACACCACCATGCCCTCCTCCGTACTGATGCGTGAGTAGTTCATCCCTAGACTAAGGGTCCATAGCAGTAGCTAGATGGTTGTCTTATCCACTTTGTACCTCATGTTTAGATCTCGTGAGCTGCCCTACATGATCGAGATCATCTTTATGTAATGCTACATGTTGTGTTTGCTGGGATCTGATGAATGTTGAATGTTATGTCTTCTGATTATCAATCTATCATGTCATCTTCATGCATATGTTATTTATGATCTTGCATACTCTCCGTTATTAGTAGATGCTCTGGCCAAGTAGATGCTAGTAACTCCAAGAGGGACTATTTATGCTTGATAGTGGGTTCATGCCTCCTTTGCATCTATGCTCGAGTGACAAACGTGACAGATGGAGGGTGTGTTGTTGCCATTAGGGAGAAAACAACGGTGTTTACTTAGTTTACATTGTTTACATTACACACTTTGCTTACTGCGATAATATGTTTCTTGCAACTTAATACCCAACGTTTGTTCTGATGATATTCGGAGGTGGATTATTAGTCATAGATGCAGTTGGATGACGGTCTATGTATTTTTTTTATAATGCCCGCATGAATCACATAGTAATCTTTATGTCTTGCATATGCACTACGGTGCAACCTTCATTTCTGTCAATTGCCCAGCTATAATTTATTCACCACACATGTTATTTATATTTCACGGAGAGACACCACTAGTGAACTGTGGACCCGAGTCCATTTTCTCATTCTGATAATACACACACCGCTTCCACTGCTTTCACATTGCTTGCACTGTTTTCACACTTCTGCTCCTGTTTTCATACCGTTCTCATATTGTTTTCCACACCATACATTCAACCTTTTTGTTATCAGCAAAACCGGTGAGATTGACAACCTCACTGCTTCGTTGGGACAAAGTGAATTGTTTGTGTTGTGTAGGTTCCACGTTGCTGCTGAACCGGTAGTGCGCCCTGCCATCTCAGCTGCATCAACCTTCTGAATTTACTCCTTCCTCCTACTGGTCGATTAAACATTGGTTTCTTTCTGAGGAAAAACTGTTGTTGTGCTCATCATACCTTCTTCTTGGGGTTTCCCAACGAGTGCAAGACCTGCACCATCAAGCTATTTTCTAGCACTGTTGCCGGGGATTTCTATGTCTTTAAGAAGCAACCACTCCCTCGTCAACTCTTGCACCAACTATTTCCTGGCGCCGTTGCCGGGGAGGAAGATAATTTCTGCAAGGGGAGTCTCTCACTTCCAATATCTTTACTTTGTTTTTGTTTTGCTTGTTACTTGCTTTATTATGCTTGCTATCACTGTTTGATGCCTTTGAAACTAGGTCTTATTGGCACGGTAGGTTCACGGATGAACAAAAGAAATATTAGAAGGAATACCGCTAGTCACAAAAAGGGATACACTTATGGGAGCAAATTAATAAATTGCATGACTATGCTAGAAACTTGTGCTCTACTTATAATGTTACTTATTGCTTCGATAAATCTTGCTGCTATAGGAGGTATAACCATCTCCCTTCTCAATGTGAGTATAATTATAATGTTACCATATCTTTCTTATGTTAAGGGAAATTATGACTTTGATGACGTGGAACGAATTGAGGAATTTATTGCTTGGAAGGGTGCATTTGAAATTGCCTATTTGCTTGAAAGTATTGATGATGCGCCTTATAAACATGATATTTATGATATACTTGAATATTGATTTGATAATTACAAGGATTGTAATTACTACATACTTCAATATCTTAATCAATTCTCTCCCCCAAAGGGAGAGACTAATGCCTTGCAGGAACCTATGGAAGAAGAAACTGCTGAATCTGAAGCTCATTGGATGAAAAAGAGGAGGAGAGTGATGATCAAGAGGATAAAGAATGGAGCTACCCATGTCTACCTCCCAATGATAGTAATGCTTTAACTCATACATTATTTGATGAAAGTGATGATCCTTTTGATTCTTTTGAAATATCCCTTTGGATAAAATTGATACTTGGTATGCTTGTGACCTTGATACTACTATGAATGAAAATTGTGACAGTGATATTGCTACTGTTATTTATGATAATCCATGCAATTTTTATAAATCCTATGATAATCCTCTATTCATTCCAATTATTGATATGCATGATAATGAGGAAGGTTGTTTAGAAAATATACATGATAATTCTCTTGATGATGGTCCTATGTTATTTGATGTTATGAATTATAATGCTACTAACAATAGGATTGCTATAATGTGTCCTATACCTTTTATGAGTGATCAATCATCTTGTTTTGCTATTGCTAAAAGTGGGAAAAAAAGAGGAGCTGATTTTAAATTATGATCCCACTGTTTTGGAGCTTCATATGAATTGTGTGCTTTTAGATCATGACGAACATGCTTTATGTGATAATTGTGTTGTTGAGTTTGTTCATGATGATACTGAAAATTATTATGAGAGAGGAAAATATGGTTGTAGGAATTTTCATGTTGCTAAAACACCACTTTTTTTTGAAAGTTTTGAAGTTGGTCTTGTTCTTCCTTCCCATGATTTCTAGTTTGAGCTTCTTTGATTTATTTCTTTACAAGACTCATATGCATAGGAAGTGGGTTAGACTTAACTTTTTTCTTCTATAATTTCTTCTTAATTATCTATTTTGCTTAATTCATATTTCTTATGTGAGCATCTTCTTCACTTGAAAACACTGGATTCCACTTTTCTCGGCCTAGCTAAAAGGAGTTAAAGAAAAGCACTTCTTGGGAGATAACCCATGGTTTTATTTTTGCTTTGTTTTTATCTATTTTCTTTGAGTCAAGGGGTTGTATACTTCTCTAGCAACTCCTTTGTATCTTTATTTTCATGTTTTAGTTGTGCCAAGTAAAGTTTCTGACGAGAGTTGGAGTTGGTTTTGGATTTCCGCGCAGGAAACAGATTTCTGCCGTCCACCGTAAAAAATCGTATAATTCACAGGCAAATCAGAATGATATGTTTTTTGTTCTTATTCCTCAGGTATGTCTGCAACTTTTTAGTTCTTTAAGTTTTTCGATATGAGCAACATAAGTACCCCAAAAAAATTCGTCTTACAGACTGTTCTGGTTTTAGCAGATTCTGCCATTTTTCTTGCATTTGCTCTTTTACGATGTCAAGTGGATCTCTTTGCTTCACAAAATGTCAGTGGCTGTAGCTAATGTTTAAAATTAACAATAACACTTGTTCCTATACAGAAATCATGTATTTTTTTATTGTTGCACTAACCCTCTAATGCGAATTACTCTTTGAGTGTGGTGTGAAGGAAGTTTTCAAGGGTCAAGAGAAGAGGGTGATATATGTGATCAAGAAGAGTGCAAGGTAAAAGCTTGGGGATGCCCCCGTGGTTCATCCCAACAAATTATAAGAATACTCAAACATTTAAGCTTGGGGATGCCCAAGGCATCCCCTTCTTCATCAACAATCTATCACGTCACTTCTAGTGAAACTATATTTTTATTCGGTCACATCATATGAAGTTTACTTTGAGCGTATGTTTGTTTTTCTTATGTTTTCTCTTGTTTTATTTTGTTTTACTTGCTGCAATAATATAGTTGGACCCTAGAATTCCTTGTTTGGGAGAGAGACATGCTCCGCTTTTTCGTTTAAATACTTGCTACGCTCGTATTCTTGGTTTTTCTTCTAGCTGCTGCAAAAATTCCTGTTTAGCTCTTGTTTTCTTTGCATCTCTTATTCAGAGCTGGTAGTTTTATTAGAGTTTTGTGAGTACTCTCATGTTTTCTTGCTTTATAATTTAGAGAGTTTTTATTAAAACATACTTTGTATGGTGCTTGTTGGGAAAAGAAACTGTTGCTTGAAGTAGAATTTATAACGCTGCAAGTAGTAACTAGACTTTTTCGTATCATGATAGATGTTATTTTAATTCTAAAGCCTAGTGGTTATTTAGTAGCATGATTAGTCTCAAATATCTGAGAGTGTTTAATGCGCCATTGAAAGAATCATGAGTTGTTCTTGTCATATTGAAGCATAAATTTGTAGTTTTCTCTTTTGAATGTTTTATTTGGTTGACAGGGCGCATGCTCACACCATGTTTATGACTATGAACCAGTCACTTATAGCCTCTATGGTCATTTAGTTTTTGAACTTTTGGTACCACTTATGCTTTGATTAATGATGTTTATGTCGCTATGCATGATTATGGCTCTTATGCTCTCTTGATTTGTCGCTCCCAGTCTTTTGCTAGCCTCCACATGTACTGAGTATGAGCTCTACTCGTGAATCTAACTCCCAAAAACCAAAGTATGCCAAATGTGTCCACCATACCTACCTACATGTGGTATTTAACCGCCACTCCAAAGTAAATTGCTCATGTGTTACCATTAAAACTTTCAAAATTACTCCTGTTTTGTGCTCCTGTTTTAGCTCATGAGGACGTAAATAGAGAATCTTTATCTCACTTGTTGATTGGACTTTCACACCCTGGACTAGTGGCTTCATCCACTTATCCAGTTGATAGAAGAGCTGGCAGAGGGGTGCCGAGCCCCAAATTAATAACAACAAATTCTCTTCACTATTTTTTCCCTGATTTATCAGTCAAAGTATAATTGTGTAAACAAAAGAGAAAGAGGGATGACCTTTTACCCAGATGCGTCCTTCTATGGAAGTCTCTCTTGTGAAGTCTAGTTGGCTTGTGACGTACTGTATTTTCATTTTACTATTCGTTGACATAAGCATACACCTCTCTAAAAAATGTTTTCAATACCTATGTTTAATAAAATAAAATCTCTAGCACATGAGTGATCTATGCTTCCCTCTGGGAAGGGCCTTTCTTTTACTTTTATGTGGAGTCTCCATCTTCTAACTTTATGCACATTTGAGAGAGCATAGTTTCCATTCTGAGTTTAATGTGCATTTGTCCCAGAAACATTATTAATTGATTCATGATGTGTTACTGTTTATTCTCTAATTATTTATTCTAGTCTTCCTCATGATCTTTGAAGGTATCCTGGCATTTATGTTTTGCCCCACTCTTAAGGACTATCGAAATATCACGTTGCCATGTTATCTCTATGCTTGAAACAAACGTATAGCTTTTAGTGCATTATTATCCATGATTTTTTGTTTGTGTCACTTCTCATGATGCAAGGTGATTGCTATGCTTTATTGTTAAAATTTTATTTATCATGCTTGTGTTGAAGTTCTATGATCTGATCTTACATATGCTTTTACATTATTGATGATCAAGTTTATGTTGATAGCATGTCACCTTAGAAATTATGTGTTTTTATCGTTTACCTACTCAAGGACGAGTAGGAACTAAGCTTGGGAATGTTGATATGTCATAAACGTATCTTAATTTCTGATGGTCCATGTTGTTTCCATGTTGTTTCCTACATGTTTGCTATACACTTTATGTCATTTTTATCAATTTTCCGGACTAACCTATTGACAAGATGCCACAGAGCCAGCTCCCTGTTTTCTGCAGTTTTTTAGTTTCAGAAAAGTTGTCTAGGAAATATTCTCGAAATTGGAAAATTCGAAGCCTGGAAGTCTTAAAATTCCCGAAGGTTCCATCGAGTCCCGAAGAGGCCCGGAGGGGGCCACACCATAGGGCGGCGCGCCCCCCGTGGCCTGCGCAAGGGGGTGGTGTGGGACCCTCGGGCGTCCACCGACATCGCCCTTTCGCCTATATAATCCCCCCGATATGTGAACCCTAAAGATATACCCCCTTTCCCCGAGAAACACCCGACGGCCGCCGTCATCGTCATCCCGAGATCGCGAGGGTTCTGGAGCTCTCCCTGGCACCCTGCCAGGAGGGGAATTCATCACCGAGGGGTCTACACCACCATGCCCTCCTCCGAAGTGATGTGTGAGTAGTTCATTCCTGGACTACGGTCTCCATAGCAGTAGATAGATGGTTGTCTTCTCCACTTTGTACCTCATGTTTAGATCTCGTGAGCTTCCCTACATGATCGAGATCATCTTTATGTAATGCTACATTTTGTGTTTGCTGGGGTCTGATGAATGTTGAATGCTATGTCTTCTGATTATCAATCTATCATGTTATCTTCATGCATATGTTATTTATGATCTTGCATGCTCTCCGTTATTAGTAGATGCTCTGGCCAAGTAGATGCTAGTAACTCCAAGAGGGAGTATATATATGCTCGATAGTGGGTTCATGCCTCCTTTGCATCTATGCTCGAGTGACAGAAACGTGACAGGTGGAGGATGTGTTGTTGACATTAGGGAGAAAACAACGGTGTTTAATTAGTTTACATTACACACTTTGCTTACTGCGATAATATGTTGCTTGCAACTTAATACCCAACGTTTGTTCGGATGATATTCGGAGGATGGATTATTAGTCATAGATGCAGCTGGATGACGGTCTATGTATTTTGTTGTAATGCCCACATAAATCACATAGTAATCTTTATGTCTTGCATATGCACTACGGTGCAGCCTTCATTTCTGTCAATTGTCCAGCTGTAATTTGTTCACCACACATATTATTTATCTTTCACGGAGAGACACCACTAGTGAACTGTGGACCCCGGTCCATTTTCTCATTGTGATAATACACACACTGTTTTCACATTGCTTCCATTGTTTTCACACTACTGCTCATGTTTTCATACTATTCTCATAATGTTTTCCACACCATACATTTAACCTCTTTGTTATCAGCAAAACCGGTGAGATTGACAACCTCACTGCTTCGTTGGGGCAAAGTGAATTTTTTGTGTTGTGTAGGTTCCACGTTGCTGCTGAACCGGTAGTGCGCACTACCATCTCAGCTGCATCAACCTTCTGAAGTTACTTCTTCCTCCTACTGGTCGATTAAATCTTGGTTTCTTTCTGAGGGAAAACTGCTGATGTGCTCATCATACCTTCCTCTTGGGGTTTCCCAACGAGTGCAATTCTTGCACCATCAAGTTGCTAAGAAAAACATCCATGAAAAGCAAAGTATAGAAACCTTCCCAACAAACAAAATCATACCTTGTGGGGAGGATGTTCGGCATTGAACATTGGAAGGCTTTCTTCATATTGGTCGCGTGTTGCCACCAAATGATTTACGCGCTTCCTGAATTCCTTCTTGGTCAGAGCCGTCTTTGTCATCCTCATAGCATCATCCGGCCCCGTATACTCATAGAGGAGGCGGCCGCCGTGAAATGCAAGAGGTTGAATCCTCCTTCTAAGCCAGCAAAGGACAATTTCCATGCCGGTCAGAGGAGGAGAGGAGATGACGAGTTTCGAGATTCATTTTTTGATCCACAGCAGGTCCGGAGGAAGAATCTGGACTGCGTCCAATGCCCAGTTATCTTTGGGAGTGGCAGCAGAATTCTCGAATGCCGGAATGTCCGTTTCGTTTCCAGGATATGGAACATCCGGATGATAAAAGAACGAATCAAGTCCTGATTTTTGGGTACTATTCGTCTCTAAACCTACGTAGGTTAAAGGAAATGGTCCCACAGGTGGGGAGGACACCGTCGGAGGTGTTTTGCTTCACATTGAAGCAATACTGGAAGAAATCCAGCCTGGGTTCTATGCCTAAATAGCCCTCAAAGAGAGCCTGAAACCCGACTATGTACAAGATGGAATTAGGAGGAAGATTATGGGGCTCAACCCCGTGATAATTCAGGACCTGAATGAAAAAGGCAGAGGGGGGAAATCCATACCTCTAAGGACATGGGAGGCAAGGATTACCCTTTCTCTGTCTTTCGGTGAAGGCTCCATGTCTTCAGCATCGATCCGCCATTTGCCTTTCATGACGAATCTATCATTCTCCAAACTCTGCATTAGAGCTAGCGCAGTATTGCACTGACTCCAATTTCCAGAGTCTCCAACTCCTTCTTACTCACCTCCGGTGGCGGTGACGGCTATCGCGGGCAGAAAATTCCCCCTCCCCAGATTCGGAGTTGAGGGGAGGAGGAAGGAGAGCGGAACACGGCGGTGGCATGGTTCTGGCAACGGGGACAACGTCTTCGCCCTGCCGATGCGCTCGCGGAGAGCTCTAGAGCGCCCGTGGAGGTGCTTGGAGGAACCGTAGGAGCAGGAGGAGTTAGTGTTTCCACCGCCGGCTCAGGGACGGTCACGGTCACATGTAGAGGCGAGGCGTTGTCGGATGCCATTTCCTGGCGGCGCAGCCGCGGGGCAGAACTCCGACCGCCGATGGTGAGTTCCGGTGAAGTGCTTGGTATTTTATCTCTCTCAATATTCGCTGGTGCGCTCTGCTCTGAAGTGTTCGAGGGGAATGTGGAGAATAAGAAGACCCAGAGGGCTCGAGGCAGGCTATTTATAGCCATTTGCGCCGAGATTCGTCCCTACGGCTATTTTAGCCATTGGATGACTGACGCGTGTCATGCCGCAAAACTTGGGATACGAGGAGACGGGGTGATAATGTCTATCTCCTCGTTTCTCGCGAAAAATCTGTTAGAGATACGGTTTCAGTCTTTTGACTGGAACCAAACGTTCGTGACATAAGCACGATTTCATCGCTCACATCACAGGTTCCTTCTCTGCGAAGATTCATGGAAGAAATGCCGGATTACGGAAAATCCGAGTTTGACATTAGAAATTTTAATGGAAGAAGATTCAAGACTAAAACGCCGACTTTTTCTGAGAAGAATACAAATCAACAAAAGATGACAAGATGAAGTCTTAATTCTCCTTGGGGCTACTGTCGGATATATGCCAAATAGGGGTATGTACGGCATTGGCCAAAGGCCGGGTTACCAGGGTGGCATGTAGGTAATGGAGCAAAGCCCATTGGGCGGCCCAGTAACCTGACGCACAGGAAGCCGGATTCTAGAAGAACACAGACCACGACACCTCATGTGGTCCGGCTTGGAGAATAAGCCGGATGCCTTAATTTCCATGTATATAATTACTTTTTGTAGTCTTCTAGGTTTCCTCCCTGTAAGCCCTAGTCCGGCTCTCTATATAAAGTCGGGCGAGAGCAAGAGAACAACAAGACAATAGCTACAACCCAACTCGACGAGAAGTTCATCCTCGCCGAGTTAGCGAAATCATACTCACAATTGTACTTTGTATATTTCAGGCTTCAGCCCTGATTTTAGTGAGATTGCAGGAGTAGTAACGCCGCCCTAGTTGTGATGTGCCGAACCTTGGTAAATCGTGTCCTTGTTTCCAGTTCTCCCACGTTCCCCTACGGTTCTACCAGTAGGCTGGCACCCCAGTCCATGATCCTAACTACGAAGTCTCGACACCGATATTTTATATATGCATAAAAAATTCATAATTTTTTTTATTCCTGGACTGTTTTTAAAAGACAAAAAGATGTCCCGCGAAATACCATTTTGGAGCACCAAAATTTATCTTGTTTACGTAGGCAACAAAAATGTTTTCTTCGCGAAACTTTGTGCGTAAACATAAGATGTTCGTATGTACGCAAAAAAAATTTGTCGGATTTTTTTTTAACATTTTAAAATATGTTTTTAAAATTTATTTTCAATAATAGGAGTATCTAGTCCTATGAGTCAAATCATCGCCTCCTGTTGGCGCATCTTATTCTTGTATATAGGGATCTTATGAACACTATCCTGGCCATAGCGTGGGAAGGACAAGCAGCCAAGAGAGTATTGGAACTCGGCGGATAATTGTGAGGAACCCCGAGCAGATTCTTTACATGCATATAAACTCTAGATGTACCCGTCTAAAGGTGGTTGCTCGGGATATCTACAACCAGGTTACCTAACGACTCCCTAGACGTCTACAAAGATGCTTATGCTATTTGTATTTTCCTTTTTTTGTTGGTTGCTCATATGGCACTTTTGTCATGCGTTTGGGACATAAAATGTAAACTATGCTAATTTACAATAAATGAGGCTGTGTACGTCAATTGATATAGAGACCAGGGTTTCGCTTCCTATTTCGAAAAAAGGACAGATTATTCATGTTTATATACAGATTGACCGAAAAAGATAAAACCAATGTACACGTGTAACACGAAACTAGTGTTCCCCTTAAAACATACCGTTCTACGCGTCTTCTAAATTGCCCAGCAAAAAATAGCAACACCAATGGTGTCAAAATTGGTGCCAAGGATAATATTAGACACCCACCAAACGTACTATGTAAAGCCTATGTCTTCACCAGCTCGCGGGATGTCGTGGTGGTATCACGGCAGATGCCATGGGATGGCTAAAGTTGGGGCCGATGGACGCTGTAGGTGCTCGGGGAGGGATCACACGGCGAGTAGCCGCGTGTGGTAGATCACAAACACCGCAAAAAACACGATCTTACCCAGGTTCAGGGCCCTCGTGTGGAGGTAACACCCCTACTCCTGCCTCTCTCTCTATATGGTGTTTACCGAGTAGCCACAATACAGTTCGGGCCTTCAGCCGAGTAGCCACTCTACGCTCTAGTTCTCTCTGTGAGTAGTGAAGCAATCCAGAATCTCGACTAAGGCAACGTCCCTGGCGCAGGAGGAGGCAGGGCACCTTATATACTGGTGCCCAGCCGGATAGAATAATGCTAAAAGGTACAGCTCGATGGAACAGGAGCGCTGCAGAACCGCGCACGCCTTCGGGTTCCCGCTGACGCTTGCCCCGTAAGTCATCGCGCCGTTCAGAGATGGGACCTGTCCACCCTTGTCAGTGAGATAGGGTAGGCCCCTAGCCCTGTCCTGTCCCCTCTGTCAGTGACAGGAATAGACAGGCGCCTACCGCACTGTAGCCACGCTGGAGCGCGGATAATCACGCACTCCGTAAGTTGAACCGCACGCCGTACGGACGCAGGATACGCGGGATCCTTTGTCAGAACGGCTCCATTGACTTCTGGCCCGAGTAGGAATCCACTCCCTCTACTCGGACCACTTCCTCTACTCGGAAGAATACAACTTCCTTGATTCTTCCTCTGGCCATTGGTGTGTACGACCGGATAGCTACCTACCGGGTAGCGAGTACCGGGTAGCCGGCCTACCTAGTCAAAACAGGCTCTTTGCTCTTGCCTTTAGCACTGGCCTTACCCCTACTCGGGGGTAACCCCCCGACATTAGTCCCCGAAGCTGGTAGAGTCCTGCGAACTTATTCACTGGGCCCTGCCAGCTTAAGAACAAACCTTGTCTTCGTACTGTGAAAGGCCGAGTAGCCTCTTCATGTAGCCCTTAACTCTTGCTTGAATCCCTTCTTCTCCGGGTAGCGTTGTCTTTCTTCTCTGATGCCGAATAAAATGACTTAGCGAAATATCGAAACGCAATCCCGCTCAAACGGTGCGAATCCACCTCTGCGTGTCGCTACGGGGCACGTGTCACGCCACTGTACCCCCCGACGCCTCGGTGCCTGGGACGCTGCAGGCCACGCGCCAATAACTGCGCCTAGGGCCCACTAGCCTGTTAAGTCACTTCAACCGCAGTAAATCACCCACGATCTCGACGTGGGATTAACTGCGCCCGTTACGCGCGCAATATGCGCTGTGTGCGTTTCTAACCGGTACGCATCCCACGCCGCACGATTTCTGCGCACGATCGATCCCACTTACTCCGCTGGTAACGGCAACTCGAGGGGAGAGATAAATACCCCCTCGATTCCCTCTTCTTCTCTTTCCTGCTCACTTCAATCCCCTGCCTCTTCGTCTCTCCGCCGCCGCCGAGCGCTCCGCCACCGCAACCAGTTGCTGCGCCGCCGCTCCCCGCGCCGCGAGAGAGATCCCGAGAGAAAACTTCTCCAATCAATCCGCCACTTCCAATCTCACGCCTTTCCGCCTCCATGGCTCGCGGAGAGGATGATGTTGTCGCCCGCGCCGGATGGGAGGGTTCCGATGTCACGGTGGAGGACTGTCAATGGCTAGTCAACACCCGCCGTGTCCCTCCCGGCGTGAGATGCAGGCAGCCGGACAACGAGATCGTCCCCACGCTGGAGAAGGACGAGTTCGCCGTCTTCCTCGCGCACTTCAAGCGCGGATTCGGCCTCCCCGTCTCCGAATTCTTCAAGGAGTTCCTTAATAACTTCGGGATGCAGCCTCATCACATCCCCCCCCAACGCCATGGTGATGCTCGCCTTCCACGCGGTGGTCTGCGAGGCCTTTCTCGGCGTGTACCCAACTATCCATAGTTGGGCGCGCTACTTCTTCTTCAGGAAGCAGAGCATCCCCAACCCGGGACACACGGAGAGCGCCCTCTCGATGACGCAGATGTGGTGCGCCATGATGTTGCAGCGCACCACGGGTAGCCACCCACACGTCAAGGGATTGGAGACGGTGCGCAAGTGGCAGCGCACCTTTCTCTATGTCAAGAACGTCCCCACCGAAGAAGGGAAGCCAATCCAGGACCGGATAGGGCTCCCTATGTGGAAGAACGCGAGGCCAACCCAGCAGAACTGGGGCTACAACCCGAAAAACAAGATCGAAGACATTGTTCAAATCGAGGCGCGCCTCGCCGAGTTGAAGGAAGAGGGATTCCGCCGCAACGATCCCCTCGCGTGCTGGATCTCGCGCCGAGTGCTCCCGCTTCAGCGCCGCTCGCACAAGATGTGCTACATGGGAGGGCCCCGGGACTGCACGAGGACCACCACCTTTGAGTTGAGCACCGCTGACGTAGCCATCTGGGCGAGATCGATCGCGCAGACGTCCCTCTCCGACACCTGGCAGTATGGCTTCGTGTCGTACAATCGCCTTAAGCGAATTGAACATGTTAGTCTTCTGTGCTTCATCTCTGCACTCTGATACCGAGTAGGTGGCTTTCCAGCTTTAGTATGCTTAATCTTTGCATGCTGCACCGAGTAGAACATTACAAAACGTCCTGTTGGCTTTATGTGCTTTGTATTTGCACGCCGTGTCGAGTAGAAAACCTTAGCAGAATATGCTTTGTGTTTGCAAGCTAAGCCGGGTAGAACTCCTTAGGCTTATATGCTTTGTGTTTGCATGCCACGCCGAGTAGGATATTACAACATATCCCTTTGGCTTTATATGCTTTGTGTTTGCATGCCTTGTCGGGTAGAAACCTTAGCTGAATATGCTTTGTGTTTGCATGCTATGCCGGGTAGGACTCCTTAGGCTAGAGCTCAACTTACTCGTGCCATCTATTTGCCTTTCCAGCACATCGATCGCCAGGCTGAGGAAGATGATGAGGTCTTCGAGGACAACTGGGACAGTGACCGAGAAGAGGACGACGAGACCGCCTACGACACTCAGGACACCCTCTGCATCCCTCACGCCAACCAGCCTGGTAAGCACCAAGTTGATGCGTCTATCCGGGACTGGTCCGAGGACGACGAAGGTGACCCAGTTCGCCTCTCTGACCGCGAGTAGCGCAATCATAATCCCTTCTCTCCTTCTCAATCTCTTTTTCTCTTCTACCCTGCAGAGGATCCTGAGTCTGAGCTGAGCGAGGAGGATGAGGAGCCCATGGACGTCTAGCCTCTATCCGTGGCCGCTCCCACAACTCGGAAGCGGACGGGCAGTGGTGCCCAAGAGCCCGCCGCCAAGAAGCCGAAGAAAGTGGCTAGCAAGAAGCCCACCACCAACAGAAGGCCACGCCCTACCCGCAAAGGGTAAGTTGTTTCATCCGAACATCAATCTGCTACTGCTTCTCGCTGTTCTGCTTATTTCTATGCTTTTCTCCTTCTCCTTTTCTGAACTTTCTCTTTCTTTTCACCCAGCGGTCCATTGGACGCTGATGCAGCCGCGGCCCCCACGCGTACCAAGAGAAAATCTGTCATAGACATCGAGAAACTCGTCGAACTCTCCGAGGACGAGGACGAGCCAACACCGCGGGCTAGGGCGCGTGCGCCCTCCCCGGTGAAGTTAGAAGAAGAAGATGTCGGCGCCGAGAACACGGGCGCCGGTGACCAAGATGCCCAGGACATGGAGCAGCAGACCGACGCGTACCAGAGTACGCAGGACGCTGCTCGAGATGAGATGCCTCCCTCTCCCCCAGCTACTACAGCTGGGGAAAATGTTGAACAAGACCCCGAGAACCAGGACCGTGCCGCCCTTGAGCGGCAAAACGAGAGCCCCGAGCAGTAGGGAGAACAAGCTGCAGCTCATGAAGACCCCGCGGCCAGGCCGCGGGTAGAAGAAGTGACCGTGACAACACCTGATCCCGCTGCCGAGCAGCGGGTTGAGAAGACTGTGGTGGAGTCTGCGCTCCAGAGCCAAGCGCAGCCGGACGCTGCGCAGGGTAGCCGGCCCCTTGTGCCGCCTACCCAGCAGGCTACTCCACCAACCGCTCCAAGCCCTCCCCAAAGAAGAAAACGACCAAGACTGCATCTGAGCTTATGCCTCCACCAACCTCACGCCAAGCGGCTCCGTCCGCTGCGCGCCAAGTGCCTGCACCCGCTTCTCGGGCGGACACCGGCAAGAAGACCATCGAGACAGAAGCTGCAGCTGTCCGCAAGAATCCGCCACGCCATGCTGCGCAGGATGCCGGTCTGATGCCACCGCCCAAGGCACCTACTGTGTCAACCGGGAAACCGGCAGCGAAGAGCACACAACTCACCACTGGCGCTGCTAGTGGATCTGCTGGTGCAGGCGCAGGGTCAAGTGCACAAGGCAGCTGGCCATCATACGTGCTGTCTGGGTCCAGGCAGTACGGCATTTCCTTGTCCAAAGGCGAGCAGCGGATCTCTGCTCTGAAGGACGGCCAGGCCAAGGCAGTAGACGCCAAGCTCAAGGTCAAGAAACCCATCGAGATCTACTCGCGCGAAGCCGGCGAGGATGAGATCCAATCAGAAGGGCTGATGCAGGTCGTGGACCGGGTAGGCTTCATCGACAGGATTTGGGAGAGTGACGCCCACGACGCCGAGAAGTGGAATGGCAGCATGTTGGGCGACGTTGATCATTATCGCGTCGATTGGAACAAAGCCGATCTCGGCAATAACCCAATGACCATCGCCTCCGACACCAGCACGCTGGCCGCAAAGCTGTTCGTCCTCCGCAAAGCCGCCGAGGACGTTGAGCAGACATACGCTGTAAGTTTTTTCTTGCTTTTTCCGAGTTGCGGTATCTCTTCTCTTCTGTTCTTCTTTTTCTCCTTATCCACTACCCAGTCCCCGAGATTCGGGCCGAGTAGACGGGTACTCAACCGAGTTGATGTCTTCTCGGGCCAAATCTTTCAAAAAATTTCTAACTCCTTGTCTTCTTCTTCACAGAATAGCCTCTTGAAGAGGACTAACCTGTTCCGGCGGCTGCTCTGGAATCACAGTATCGCCAAGAAGCGTATTGCGGCTCTTGAAGCCGAACGTGAGGATGACGCTGCACTGGAGCAGGCTGCCCTGGATCGCGCTCTCCAAATCTCTGCAATTGAAGGTAAGCTTGTAGCTATTCGGTTTGCGCGTTTTGTGTTTACGCCCGTTTTTGCTTTTTGCAATAACTCTGTTTTACTCTGCAGGCAAATTCAAAGAACTGCAGGAGCAGCACGAGCACTGCCATGTCTTCTCTTCCTCTGCTGAGAGCAAAATCAAGCAGTTGGAAGGTGAGTTGCCAGCTTCTCGGTCCTTGCATCTTCCTTTACTTGGTTTCTCTGCTAACTTTGCTCTTATCTCTGCAGAAGAATATAAGAAATTCCGGGAGGAGCATCTCCACTGCTTGATGCCTGCCGAGGTGCAGCAGCAGCTGGCCACCCGAGATGCAGAGCTCAAGAAGGAACGCGACGCCGAGCGCGCCGAGTTCGAGGCGATGCAGGTGAAGTTGAAAACGGCTCTTGGGGGTGCCCTGGAGACCGAGACCTCAGCCAAAGCCACCAAGAAGGCGCTCGAGGAAGAGATCGAGGTGCTGAAGAAGCACAACGTGCAGCTCGCGCAGCAGGTTGCCAACGCGCGCAGCATCGAAGACAGGCATCTTGCCGACGAGGAGGATTGGAAGATCAAGCTGGACGCGTTGCTTGTTGATCTTAGAAGTAAGTTTCCTCTTCCCGGCACTTATCTGTTTCTCTTCTTCGCTACTTGGCTTACTTTTCCTCCCACTCTTTCCTCTTGGTTTTATCTCTTCTCTGCCTCCCTATCTAACTTTTATTGGTTTCTCTCTAGATGTCTTCCCTGATCTTCGCGCCGCGAGCTCGCCTGCTCTGGCAAAGGCGCAGCAACTCTGAGCTGATTCCGGGCTGCCCGTCGACACCAAGTCAAGCGTCAACGACAATCTCCTGAACATCAAGACTCAGCTTCGCCAACTCAAGGGCCTGGGCACCACCATGGTGTCCACAGCGTACAAGCTCCACGACCTGTTCTGTCCTGATGAAGTTGCGCCGAACAACTTCAGCGCACTTGCCGAGAAGCTGGACGGCGTGAAGGCCGAGTTGAAGAAATGGCGCGGCTCGGCAGCTCGGGCAGGAGTAGACGAACTTCTTCACTTCATCACGAGCTGATATGAGAACCTCGATCTCTCCAGGATCATTGAAATGCGCCAAGACTCCAAGTGGTCCAAGGACCCCGAGTGCATCGCTCGCCGGAAGGCGCAGCCTACGAGGTAGCCTCCTACGCGGACACCGCCACCTTCATCGACGGCCTCCCCGAGCCAGATACTGAACCTGAGGGCGAGGACGACGATGACGACGAGGACACCGAGTTAGATGACTTGAGTTTCTTCGAGGATGGTGCCGCGAAGGGAGTTGGCGAGAAGGGAAAGGGCAAGGCCAAGGTCGATGACGAAGTCGAGAAGCCGGAAACCCATGTCGAGGAGCCCACCATCACCACCGAGATGGTGATCCAACAGGCGGCTCCCGGGTTGGACGCGACTAGCAGCAGCTTCCAGGCTGCCGCATCGACCTCGGCCACAGATCTCATTTCCGTCGCCACGGCAACCTCCGAGCAAGCCGCCAACGCCAACACAGAAGCTGATGCCGAGAGCGCCGACGCCGAGAAGACTGTCGCGGACAACACTGCCACGAACGACACTGCTGCGGCCTGAAAAACTTATCTTAACTTTTTATCAGATCCCCGGGATGCCGGCTGCACATGTATCAAACAATTAAGTCTTTCGCTGCTACTCAATTTTATTTCTGTTGAAGTTTTAGCAACTCTGGCTCAATGCCGGGTTGCGTTAATATGCAAGTCCCCGAGTTGCATTTTTTATGCGCTCTTCCTTTTTATCTCAGCTCTTACCTGCAATTTGTTGCTTTGTTGGTAGTCGAGTCACAAGAGTTCAAAGTAGGAGTTTCAAATACTTAGCCACTTAGAAAAATTCATAGTAACGCTGCCCACCACTTAGCCGAAAAGAAAAAAACAGTAAAAAACAGTCTATTCGGTTGCCACACGCTTCCTTTCCTTTGCAATTTTTCATGTGTTCATTGACTCTTTGGCTTGTTCTCTGGCTTGCCATGAAGCCGGGTTGCGGACAACAGCAGAGTCGCAGAGTGTCCGGTGAGTTTAAACACACTACTTTGTATGCTTTTGAAATTCTAAGTGGTTCAACCGAATAGACAAAGCAAAACAGAGTAAACACAAGGAACAATTTGGACGAGGGCAGTCCCCGAGTTCAATTTCAGATTGCCGAATAGGATTTCAACTTGGATAAGGAGATACATACGTAGTTTGCTCATGAGTGAAAACGTCGAAGTAGAGCTACATTCCAAGGGCACTTGGATTCCTCTTCAGCCCTATCCGGCCTGTTCTTCTGGGGTGGCTGTGCGTCAATAAGATAATATGCATCATTGTGCAATGCCTTGCTCACAATGAATGGCCCTTCCCACAGAGGAGAAAGCTTGTGCATCCCGGCTGTGCGCTGCACAAGCCTAAGCACCATGTCTCCTTCTCGGAAAACCCTTGGGTTCACTTTCCGGCTATGATAATGCCTCAAGTTTTGCTGGTAAACAGCTGAACGTGACAGAGTTAGCTCTCTTGCTTCTTCCAGCAGGTCAACGTCATTTTCTCGAGCTTCTCTAGCCTCTGCCTCCGTGTAGAGCGTTACACGGGGCGAGTCATGCTCTAGGTCAGTGGGCAGCATGACCTCAGCTCCATAAACCAGGAAGAATGGCGTGTAGCCGGTTGACCGGTTAGGGGTAGTCCTTAGACTCCACAACACCGCTCGCAACTCGTCTAGCCAACACCCAGGTGTTTTCAGCAGCGACTCAATCATCCTTGGCTTTATGCCTGATAGCACCATGCCATTTGCTCTTTCCACTTGCCCATTGGAGGCGGGATGCGCGACAGATGCAACATCTAGCCGAATATGCTTATCTCTGCAGAACCTCGCGAACACACCCTCAGCAAAGTTTGTGCCATTGTCAGTGATAATGTTGTGCGGGTAGCCATACCTCAGGATCACATCCTTCAGGAAACTCACAGCAGTGACTCCATCACATTTCCGAATAGGCTTCACCTCGATCCACTTTGTGAACTTGTCAACCATGACCAAGATGTGAGTCATGTTGCCTCTAGCTGGCTTGAAAGGACCCACCATATCCAAGCACCAAACAGCAAATGGCCAAGTAATGGGAATGGTCTTCAACTCGGAAGCTGGCATATGAATCTTACTTGCGAATCTTTGGCAGCCATTGCACTTTCTCACAATATCTTCAGCTTGCTTCAAGGCAGTGAGCCAAAAGAAACCATGCCGAAAAGCCTTGTTGACCAAATCCCGAGAAGAGGCGTGATGTACGCATTCTCCTTGGTGTATCTCCACCAAAATTTCCTCTCCTTCCTCTGGCTCTACACAGCGCTGCAGCACACCGGTTGGACTTCTTCTATGCAGCACATCTCTGAAGATTGTATAGCCTTTGGATCTTCTCTGAATTTTCCTCGAGGTAACCTCATCACTCGGCAAGGTGCCGTCCTCGGATAGGAAACACAGCTTCGTCCACTTCCATTGGATCAGCCACCACTTCTTCTTCTTCTGGGGCGGGGACGAGTCCCCGAGATCTCGTACACGCAGCAAGAACTCCCTCAATGAATGGGACAGTCCCCGAGTTGGGAGAGGCAGTCCCCGAGTAAGGAGGGACAGTCCCCGGGTTGCAGGCGCCAGTCCCCGGGAAGGAGACGGCAGTCCCCGGGTTCTCTTTTGCAACCTCCCAGTCAATCTCCATGGGAACAGCTTCCTCACCAGGCAGAGAAGGAACGAATATAGACTCCGAGTTGGGGGATGGCTTGATAGATGCCTTTCTCAAATGCTCCAAGGCGACCCCAGCCGGGATGTATTGCCGAGAAGACCCCAACTTGGACAGCTCATCTGCTGCCTCGTTCTCTGCTCGGTGGATGTGCTTGAACTCGCACCCTTCAAAGAATCCAGTCATGGTTTGCACCAAGAACCGATATGACGCCATGTTGGCATCCAGAGCATCCCAAGTGCCTGAAACTTGCTGCACAACCAGATCCGGGTTGCCATAGCACACGATGCGCTACACGCCAACCTCCTTGGCCACCTTCAAGCCGTGTACCACGGCCTCACACTCTGCTACATTGTTGGATGCCTTGAAGTGAATTTGCAGCACGTACTTGAGTTGATCACGCTTAGGTGACGTGAGCACCACGCCAGCACCCAAGCCTTCCTTCACCTTGGAGCCATCAAAGTGCATCTTCCAGTAGTTGGCTACCGGAGTAGGAGGCTCATACTGCACCTCAGCCCAATCCACCAGAAAATCTGCTAGGATCTGAGACTTGATGGCTTCTCTTCTCGCATACGCAGGGGCGTACGCGGCTAGCTCAATTGCCCACTTGGCTACTCTGCCACTTGCCTCCTTGTTGCCTATGATGTCCGAGATGGGAGCAGAGCTCACTACAGTGATGGGATGCTCTTGGAAATAGTGCTTCAGCTTCTTAGCGCCCAGGTACACGCCGTAAGTCATCTTCTGGTAGTGTGGGTAGTTTTGCTTGGAACTGGACAGCATCTCACTGAGATAATACACTGGCCGCTGCACAGTCTTGCCTTCCTCTTCTCTCTCCACCACAATCACCACACTGACCACTCGGTTAGTCGTAGCAATGTACATCAGCATTGGTTCTTTGGGTAGCGGACTAGCCAAGATGGGAGCGCTACCCAGCATGGCTTTCAGCTCCTTGAATTCCACATCAGCTTGCGGTGTCCAGACGAACTTGTCGCTCTTCTTCATCAACTGGTACAGGGGCAAGGCCTTCTCGCCCATTCTGCCCAGGAAGCGGCTCAGAGAAGCCAAGCAACCAGTGAACTTTTGCACATCCTTCAGGGATCTCGGCAAAGACATGCTCTCAATAGCTTTTATCTTTGAAGGATTGGCCTCAATGCCCTGACTGGATACCAAGAAGCCGAGTAGCTTGCCAGCCGGTACGCCAAAGGTGCATTTAGTCGGATTCAGCTTCATTTTGTACTTGCGCAAGTTGGCAAATGTTTCCTCAACGTCACTAAGCAGAGTATGTGTTTTATTCGTTTTGATGACAATGTCATCTACTTACACCTGCACATTTTTGCCAATCTGATCATGCAAGCATTTCTGCATGCATCTCTGATAGGTAGCCCCAGCATTCCGCAACCCAAAGCACATGAGACGATAGCAATAAGCCCCGTACGGGGTAATAAAGGCAGTCTTTATTTGATCAGCAGGGTTGAGAGCTATCTGATGAAAACCAGAGTAGGCATCTATGAAAGACAAAAGCTCACAACCAGCAGTGGAATCGATCACATGATCTATGCGGGGTAGCGGAAAGGGATCCTTGAGGCAGGCCTTGTTCAGGTCGGTGTAGTCCACGCACATGCGCCAAGCGGTATCCGCCTTGGGGTCCTCCTTCTTCTTCTCAACCATAACAGGGTTGGCTAGCCAGTCCGGATGCAAAACCTCCATGATAAAGTTGCTTATCAGCAACTTGGTGATCTGATCACCGATAGCCTTCCTTCTCTCATCGCCAAAGCGGCGCATCGCCTGCTTCACTGGCTTGGCGTCATGCCGCACATGTAGCGAGTGCTCAACCAACTCTCTCGGGACGCCTGGTAGATCCTCATTGGACCAGGCAAACACGTCCCGATTCTCACGGAGGAAGTGGCTGAGCTCGCTTTCCTATTTCTCTCCCAACCCGGCCCCAATGATGGCAACACGGTCTGGGAACTCAGGGTCGACCTGGACCTTCTTTGTCTCCTGGGATGCCTGGAATGCAGTCCCGTACTGGGAACTCGACATGCCAGGCGCGCCACCTTGCGCTGCTTGCGCCATAGCCACCACCTCGTACATCTTCTTCTTCTCGGCAGCAATGACCATGGATTCCGCCAGCTGGGAACCAGCAGAGGCACACTCCATGGACTTCTTGTAGTCACTCGAGATGGTGATCACTCCATTGGGACCAGGGATCTTCATATTCAAGTATGCAGTGTGGGTTGAAGCCATGAACTTGCTGAGAGCAGGCCTACCGAGTAGGGCATGGTATGGGCTCTAGTGGTCAACCACCTCAAAGGCCAAACTCTCAGTGCGGCAGTTCTCCCTGGTGCCGAATAGGACGTCTATCCAGACATGCCCGATCGGAGAGCAAGACACTCCCGGCACAATGCCATGGAAAGTGGTCCTGCTGGGTAGCAGCATGTTCTCGGCCATCCCGAGCTTCTCGAGTGTGTCTCTGTACACGATGTTGATGCTGCTGCTGTTGTCGACCAGTACCTTGCTGAACCTGACATTCTTCTGAGCACCCAAGAAAGTGGGATCCACCACCAAGGCGTAGCTACCCGGGTTGGGCATCACCTTAGGATGATCAGCTCTGGACCAAGTGATCTCTTGGTTGCACCAGTGCAGGTAGTGGGGCACGGCAGGAATCACAGCATTGACTTCCATAGCGCGCCTGTGCTGAGACTGCTTGTCGGTGGGCTCAGAAGTGAAGATCATGTAGCTCTCGTGGTGCTCCTGGTACTGGTTGCGGTCTCCACCGCCATTGTTGCCGTTGTTGTTGTTGTTGTTGTTGTTCCTGTTGTTGTTGCGGGTGTAGTAGTTGCGGTTGCGGTCGTTGTTGTTGTTGCGGTAGCGGTCGTTGTTGAAGTTGCGGTTGGCTCCTAAAGCCACTTGGTTCACGTTTTCTCTTCTCGGGAAGATTGTAGGCCGAGGAGCGGGTGCCCGAGCTGGCTGCACATTGGCATTCGCAGCTGGCAGAGGAGGAGGAGGAGGCAAGCCCTCGTTCTTGATCTGTTCCCACCAACTGCACTGCCGAGTAGTGTGGTTGGCTAGCCTGGCAGGATGCCGAGTATGGAAGCTGCACGGGCCATTCTTCATATCCGTGAAGATGAAGTTTGGTGCAGGACCCGAGTTGCCGCTACCCTACTGGGGAGCATTGTACGGCTTCTTGATGCCTTGACCCTGATTCTGGTTTTGCCCGTACTAGGCTCCAGCTGTTTTTTGCCTTTGGCTACTCCCAGCAGCAGTAGTCACATCATTCACCTCCTCGGGATCATACCGAGTATCAATCCGGTCACCCCTACGCTTGTTGCGGAAATCATTACGCTTGTTGCTGTTGTAGTTCCTTCTCGCCTCGGGGGAGTCCATCAGAGGCTGAGTTGAGTCGCCGAGTGCATACATGTCCACGATCTTGATGGTCTCTGCGAGAGTACTCGGCATCTCGCGTTGCAGCTTCTGCCACAACATGCTGCCATGTCTGCAACCCTGTGCAAACCAAGTGATGGCCTGGGCCTCATTCACACCTTCACAGGTGTTCCTTAAGGTGCTCCACCGAGTAAGATACTCGCGGTCGGTCTCGTCTTCCCGCTGCTTGCAAGCGGACAATTGCTGCGGCCTATTCGGCCTCTTGTAAGTGCTGGTGAAGTTGCTGATGAAGGCCTCCGAGAAGTCCAGCCAGCAATTGATACTGTCCTTGGGCAGGTTGTTGAGCCAAGTCCGAGCTGGACCCTCAAGCATTTGCGGAACATACCGCACAGCCCATCTCCGGTTTCCGCCTGCAATGTGCACGGCTGTGACATAATCACTCAACCAGTCTTTCGGCTTGGTGCTGCCATTGTAACACTTGGTCCCCCTGGCGAGCTGGAAGTGGTTCACTGATGGCTCGTTCATGATGCGAGGGCCAAAGCACTCTGGGCCAGGCGGCCCCCTGTTCTCGAGTTGCGCGGACAGATTGATCCTGTCCAGCTTGAACCTTGCATCACTGGGCTCCAACATGCGCTCACCCAGGCGATCAGCAACATTCCTGGGGTCAGCATAGCCGGCTAGACCCATCGTCGAGTAGCCATCATCATACTTGTTCTCCTGCACGACAGCAGGTTGCACCACAGGGTTGGCTGTTGGCGCAGCCGCACGCGACTGTGCTGCAGCAGACTGCTGCGTCCTCTGCCGAGTAGGCTAAGCAGCAGGACGCCGAGAAGGCCCCGCGTTGTCTCCGCTATGTCCCTTGCTCTGAGCTTTATGGGCTTGATAGCCTGCTTCTGCAGTAGTGTGTTTCTGACCAGATTCTCGCGGCACAGCGCGCTGTTTCGCGGCGAGAACCGGGTCGTACACCTGCATCTCTCTACCCTTCCCAGAGCGCACACTCTGGTCCCTCTCGCGACTGGGATGCGGTGATGACGCTTGGTCATGAGATCTCGCCGCACGCGAATGCACGATCTGAGAAGCATCAGGACCCGGATTGGCTTTCCGGAACTCCTCATTCTGCCTAGCAGCCTCTAGCACTAGCTCATTGAGCCTCTCTCGCTGCCTAGCGCGCGCGTCGCCGGCAAGGTTTGGCAACTCTGCGGCTACAGCCTCAGCAGCTCTAAGTGTTTTGGCGGGGGTGCTGTATCTAGGCCTGGTGGAGGTGTTTGCGGTGGCAGATTGGCTAGGAGCCTCTACAACTGTCGTCATCTCGGCGCCTAAGTTGCGACGCGTAGCGCCTACTTTGCTAGACTTCCTAACAACAGGAGTAAAGCCATGGGCCTTGTTGTACTCGTTCTGGTCTAGGCTAAGCTCGAGCCTAACCTTCTCAAGCTCCAGGTGCTCAGCGAGCAGCTCCTGGCGCTGCCGGTCGAGCTGCGCCCTCATGGTCAAGAGCTCGAGCTCGGTGGGAGGCGGCATGCCCATCCGCGCAGCGGATGCCGGTATCGTTGGTGTAGTAGAGAGAGGGATGTTGGAATCCTTCTCGTAGGGCTTGTGGGTCCTCCCGCCAACACTCGGGCCAGCGAGATCCTCGATGACCTCCGCGGCAGCAGCCGCGCCCTTCCCGGCATCGGTAGCCAGGCCGGTCATCATCACCTCCACGCTGTCCGCGGAGCAGCCCACCGGCCTTCCGCGGGCAGCGAGCACGGCAGGAGGATCCTCCGCGACCAGCACCTCCTCTAGAAACTCGCGGACGACGACGGTGGCGACGTAGACGAGGTGCGAGCCGAAGGAGAGCACCGAGCCGCCTGCCGGAATGGGCCTCCCGCCGAAATCTCCGGCGTTGTCGGTGACGAAGTCGAAGGAGCCGAATATGTGGACAAGGCCACAGACCACGCGCTCCCCAGTAGCGGAAATGGGTCCCGTCCGAACATGGACTCCAGCCAGCGCCTCTGTCTGCCCCACGGTGGGCGCCAACTGTCGTGGTGGTATCACGGCAGATGCCATGGGATGGCTAAAGTTGGGGCCGATGGACGCTGGAGGTGCTCGGGGAGGGATCACACGGCGAGTAGCCGCGTGTGGTAGATTATTGAAAAGTAAGTATGACCATGTTTTATACAAAAAGATATCAATATTTATGCAACCAAATTAGTATCATTATATTCATGATGATAAAGTATATTTTTATCATATAACTAGTTTATTTCATAAATATTGTTATATTTTTTGTAAACGTGTTTAAAGACTCTCCCGTAGATGGAAAGGGTGATGGAGTAAACAAGAAGAACATGTCACTGGAAATTAAATCACCAATTCACCATCGTTTTATCAGCATGATTTGGTAATTTCTAGAAGCTGTCAATGTGGAATTGACTGAGACCAGAGAGAGTGACCTTGCCAGCTGGGAAAAGTGTGACGGTTGCTAATAAGTTGCTTTCGGCGAGGGGTACCAAGTAATCAAGTTAATGGAAAAGCGACACTCACCAAGCAACCAGGAGGACTATCCAGTCCAGCAGAGCCCTTATCTCCGTCCTCTTTTTCGCGCGCGCGGGCCAGCACGGGAAACTCCAGCGAACGCGGTAAAACGGCGCGCGCGAGCGTTTGCACGGGAATTGTGGCGCGTGGCCACGAGCGCGCGTCACGCGCGTCGACTCGAGCAACTTCCACTCGCCCGTGCCCGTTACTCCTCTCCCTCTCTTCCACGCGCCCGTGTCTGCTCCTCTCACTCTCTCTTTCACACGCCCGTGTCTGCTCCTCTCCCTCTCTCTTCCACCGCCGCCGCAATTCCGCCGCGCCGGAACCAAAGCGGCTACCGCGGCGTCCGGGCGCAGCCCAACGCAACCTACTACACCGAGATCAGGAGCGGCGAGTCGCACATCGGCCTCGGCACGTTCGAGATCGCGCACGAGGCCGCCCGCCCGTGGGACGCGGCAGCGTGGAGGCTCGGCCGGCCGCGCGCCGGGATGAACTTCCATGATGTCTGGACGCGGCAGCAGGCGGAAGACCTGGCGCCGCCGCCACGCGTCGTGACGGAGGAGGACAACCGTCGCAACCGCCTCACTCAGCGCCGCCTCGCCATCGCGGAGCAAGACGAGCGGGCCATGGCGCTTTGGCGCGAGCGCTTCCCGGAGGACGTCGCTGCCGAGCGGAACTTCTACGAGCAGCGCCGGGCGGAGCGAGCGCCGCGACGGCAGGAGAAGCGCGCCAGGCACGATGCCGCCGTGGCGGAGCTCGAAGCGCCGGGCGAGGACTGGGCGTCCGATGACTCCCAGTGGGACCACATCTGGACGTCCTCGGACGTCTCGACGCCGGGTTCCGACGGCGACGACTTCTCGGACTGAACGGCGACGGCTAATAAATAAGTTTTAAATTTTCGTTTCTAGTTTTAATTTCCGTTTTTATCGAACTGTCTATGTTTGCGGTGTGCTTGTTTGGCGCGTCTGCTAAATGAAAAAGTTTCTAGCGTCCTTTTTTTTAGCGCTTCTGTATTTGTTGTCGCACCGCGCACGCGCCCAAAAACTCCACAACACGCGGTTTCTAGCGCGGCGCGATGGCGCGTCCGACTGGAGATGCTCTTAAGCCTTCATCATCAATCACTTTAATTAACAATCAAAGGATTAGTATTTGAGGGGTAATTAAGCGGGAAACAAATCAACACTCAAATGTCCTAGCTAGCTAAGCACCTCATCGATCGGTCCTGATGGATTAGAGATCTCGTCACCCCCTCACCCGCACGTACGTGTTCCCGCCGGCCGATTAATTCGTCGCGATCTTGTCGACATGCCGCTGCTCCCTCCATCCTCCATGCTCTGATGCTCCGGTCAGTACTCTCCTCCATTCAAACGCGTGAAATGAATGAAGGATTTTGACTTGTTGGTTGCGATCATGTGGGCGGGCGGGAATCAGGCAGGTCAATGCATATATCTCGGGAAGATCCGGAGAAGGTCAATGCATACATACAGACAACGTGTGGGATCATGCATGTTGGTGAGCAGCAGGGCATTTAAGCAAAGGGGTGCTTGCTCAGCTGGCCCAGTAACCCAGAGGCTGAGCCAATTCGGTGCCAGTACGTGTGCCAGCTGCCTGCTCTAGCCCATTCCATTTCCTTCTCATAATAACGACGGACTACCCTCTATCCCTAGCTGGAGCTTACACAGTGGCACAGTACTGTAGTCTGTAGCTTCTTTTCGCCTTTAATTGCAAGTTTGCAATTGCTCTCCCAGCCCGGACACGACATGATGCATCTAGGAGCAAATTCAACAACAGTAGAGTCAACAGCTGGCTATAAGCAATTGTCATATCATATATAGTCAATATGTATAATACTAAATATAAGATGTTTTTTAAGTTCAGTTTGAACTAACAAAACGTCTTACATTTAGTTACAGAGGGAGTAGTTAGCTATAAAAGTAAGTATGTTACTTTATTAAACACGATCCACCTCTCACTCTCACAAGATGCGTCGGAGCACATACGAGCTGGCTGAGAGTTAACTCCGCTTCTGTCTCCTCTTCTCCCACCTTCTTGTCGTCACAAAAATATTATTCGAACACACTTAACTTTTTCCCCGCACCTCCTTGAGAGAGCCACTGTTGAGAGTCCGCCGCCCTAGCTCAGATCCGGCCTTGCTCGCCGTCGGCGCATACGCTGGTTGGTTGAGGGATGGTTTAGGGAGCCGGCCCACCTTGTATAGCAGTAGAATAGGTTTAGATTTGTTGTTCTTGATGTTGCCTACTTTGGTGTTTGGCGTCATGTCGCGCTGCCTCAAGCTCTGGTCGTTGTCGAGCGACGCCGGGGACGAATCTCTTCTTCGCGCTGGCCGTGGTCTATGGAAGATGGCGGCGGTGAGTGGAAAGGATGCGGGCAGCTTCACTAAGCTCGTTAAAGCTACTTCTTCCAGGCGAGGTGGTTGGATTTGCTGGCCATCAGTGCTTGTCATCTTGGTGATGGGAAGTGCTGTTGTGTTCTGCTGCTCTGATCCGTCTCGGATGGAAGAGGGGCGGGGTGATCTCAGAGTCGTGCATGCCTGGAGCTTCTCAGCAGCGATTAGCTGCTTCTTTTTTGCAGGTTCGACTTCAGGGAGTTCATCATCGGCAATGAGTTCATCGTCGACTGTGCAGGCCGGAGGGCGGCCACTCCCGCCTTGGTCGCCGCCGCATGTGGGCTGGCACAAGGATCTCTGCAACCTCCGTCTTTGGAGGCCTTTCTTCGTCGAGGCGGTTAGCTCCCACTGTGGCACACCAAGTGGCCATGTCCCCGGTGTTGCCGCGGTTGATCGTCGTTGGCGCTTGAAGATGTTCGTCGGAGCAGGAGCGAGGGGTTTGACTGGACTCGATTGCTTTTTTGGCTTTCTTTCCAGGGACCCTGGTGTAAAAGTTAAGGGCCTTTTTGTCAGTTTGTTTTTTGACAAGGTCCACTTTGTAAAAGTACTCTGCCGATAGTGATATGGAAGATCTGGGGTCCTTCCGGACCCTACCCCCGTTAAAAAAAAATTATTCTAATCATTATAGTCTGCTTACATAATACTTGCTCTAAAACCAACCAACATCATTCAATTATGTAAAAGAAGAAAAATGATTGTTTGCGTTATGGACAGCCCGGCATTGGTAGTACTTTTTTCGCGAAAACGCAAAAAGCTTTGCGTTTTGATGCATTGATAGATAAAGGAGAGTATTTGTACAAACCCAAAGAAGGGACAACCCCACACCATACAACTCAACTCAGCCTAACTAGGGGAGAAGTTGACGTAGACCTCGGGCTCCCGTGGTCGCCCAGTCGTGCACCTCGGCTTTGATCGTGCCGAGGAGGGAGGGCACCGATGGTTGGGTGTTGTCGAAGATCACGGAGTTGCGGTGTTTCCAGATACACCATGTCGTTAGCATGACGATCGTGTTGGGAATATGCCCTAGAGGCAATCATGTATGATGTAATTCCCACTGTATTCATAAAGTTATTAAGTTGTCCTTGTTTTGAACATCTGATATATGTCATTGAATATGTGATTCGATTGTGGAACTATATATTCATGTTGTTCATACTAGATTGTCCTTGGTCATTTAGGTTGTGCTGGACACACACCCTAGACTAATGTGAGTGTTGGCTGATGACACGGTTCCACTTGTCATGGGCATGGTGATGCCATTCCAACGTTCACGGACTTGGCTAAAGAGTTTAGCAAGTCGGACTAACCCACATTGAGATGCAACGATCAAGTCGTCATTTGCATGTCTCAATCAATGTAATCCTTAGACCTGAGGTTGTCGCACAATCCGAGTTGTGGATCACCGACTTAGGTTCTGTCAAACGTTGTTCTGTGACAAGGAAACTATAAAGGCAGAGTTCGGGTCGAATGAGAAGCAAGCTGCGTGATGTGGATAATCAAGATGTGATTTTGCCCCTCCGAATGGAGAGATATTCTCTGGGCCCTCTCGAGTGATATGATTCAGGAAGCATGGCCATGCGCGACTCAGTTAAGTGTTAACTGTGTCTATTGACTAAGAGTTAGTCAGATGAATCACATATCACGGATCGAGAAGAGAGTTGAACTATTAAAGGGATGACGATAAATCGCCTATAGTTCGACAAGGTATATCGTGAGGCAAAAGGGACTAAGACGAATGTCACATTGAAGGTATGTCGTCATGACTCAATGGGACTTGGGAGTCGGCACGTTCTGCTAGGAGCCGCTATCGATTGATCGATTGAGAGTTGGACTCCAATCGTGTCCAAGTCGCCATGAGCCTGCAGGGTCGCACACTTAAGAGCGGGGGCAAGTATTGGTTGGGTTGGGCCCGAACCGGAAATGGACTGATTTTGTGAGTCGGACTCACAGAGGGAATGGGCCACAAGTGTTGTGCAGCCCATTACCATACACTATATAAAGAGGAGCGCAGGTTGCCCAGCGGGCACGTTAGTCCACTCTCCCATGCGTTGGGAACCCTAGCCCCACTCAGACCAGCCGTCGCACCAGACCTAGCAGTCTGCCGTCGGAGCTCCTCCTCGTACGTGTGGATACCGGCAGAGGTGCCGTACGTTCAACACTTCGACGTTCGAGGGATTGGATCGGCCGGACCGGATCGTGGGACTGCACTGCTCCGACGCGCTTCACCGATAATCCGCAACCGCGCGTCTAGTGGTAATCATCGTGGCCTTCTACCTCGGCTAGATCTTGGAAGCATCGCGTAGGAAAAGTTTTGTTTATCTCTACGTGTTCCAACAGATCGACGAGGTGCCCCTCCGCAAGGCGCCAGGGGTGGCGGCAAGCGCCCTAGACCACCAATCGATGAAAACACCTTCCTCCTCAGGAGGAGCCGTAGTGGATCGGATCCAAGACAGGACCTCGTGCCATAACGTCCGTGAGAATGGGCATCCGGTGAGGAGGTGGTCCATTGTCTCCACCGTTTGGTCGCACAACGGGCAGTGCGCCGCATGGGGGAGGCCTCTGCGTGCTAGCCTCTCCCCCGTCCAACATCTATCCTAGCAGGCCAGCCAGATGAAGAACTTCACCCTCGGTGGCGCCCACGTCTTCCAGTTGAGTTTCCAGGAACCTGAGGCCACAGAACCCTCAAAGAGTGCCCTGTAGCAGGACCGTGGAGAGTACTTCCCGTCCGTCGGCCAACGCCAGATGAGCCTATCTGGCTCCTCTGAGAGCTGCAAGTCTCGTAGCCGTGTCCAGAGTGGAACATACTGCCACAAGGCCAGTGGGCTCAGAGCTCCTGTGATGTCGGTGATCCAACTGCGCTCAGTCAACGCCTACTGCATAGTACGGCGTTTCCTATGGCGTCGAGGGATTAGCGCGAAGTGATCCGGCGCTATCTCCCTTATCGCCGAACCGTCCAGCCATCTGTCCTCCCAGAATAGAGCCGTATTCCCCCTCCTACCACCATGTATGTGGAGGCGTCAAATATGGCCTTCTCATCCTTGGAAAACTGCATATCGAGCCCGCGCCAGGGTCGCAGGGGGTCGGCGTGCATCCTCCACAGCCAGCGCACCCGCAGGCTAATGGAGGTGCGGTATAGGTCAGGAACACCGAGACCACCCAGCCGCAACGGGCGGCACACCCGTGCCCAGTTAACATGGCAATGTCCCCCATTGGCGTCCAGCCTACCCGCTAAGGATGGCAATTTTAATCGTGGGTACGGGTATTCGCGGGTATTCGACCCGTATGGGCAGGGTATGGGTACACTTTTATACCCATGGGTAGTACCCGTACCCTACCCATCAAGTCATGGGTAGATCATGGGTATCAGGTTGTACCTGTGGGTATACCCATACCCTACCATTTATACTGACATGTGGGCCACTTTGGACATATGTAGCCCAGCAGGAAGCAATCCACAAGGCCATGACTCCAGGTTTAACGCGATGAGGAGAAGGGTTGGTCAAAGCGTCCTCGTAATCCCCTCGTCTCCCAAATATCCCCAAATTTCAATCACTCCTTAATCCTCTCATCTTATGAATACTCAAACTAAGAAGATAAATTCCAGCAATGAGGCATAAGATTGATCAAACTGATATTTTTGTCAAATGTTCTATCAGTGAATATAATAACTTGTGTACCCATCGGATATCCAATGGGTACGGGTATCCGATGGGTATGGGTATGGGTAGACTTCCATACCCATGGGTACAGGTGTGGGTAGAGTTTTCTACCCATTAACTATACGGGTATGGGTATGGTATTGCTCTACCCGCCCCATACCCCACCCATTGCCATCCTTACTACCCGCCCACAAGAAGCCCCGTAGGATCTTGTTCACCTGTTTCAACACCTTTTTGTTCAGGCTAAGCACCACTAACTGGTGTAGTGGTATAGCCGCGAGCACAGAACGAACGAGCACGAGGCGCCCGGCCCGCGGCATCATGGATGCTTTCCAAGTTGGCAGCTTATCGGCCAACCTGTTCACCAATGGTTGTAGGGCCTCCCCCGGTAATCTTCCGACAGATAAGAGGATGCCGAGGTATTTGACCGGGAAGGGGGCGAGCGGGCAGTTCATAACTGTTGCGTCCCGGTCAGCCTCCAGCTCCGGGCATGCAATCGGGAAGACTAAGCACTTCGCGAAGTTAGTGTGCAGCCCCGAAGCATGCCCGAAGAGCTCTAGGATTGCGCGTATAGCGCGCAGTTCCGTCTCATCCGGGTGGCAAAAGATCACCACATCATCCGCGTAAAATGACGTGGAGGTCACCAACTCCCGGCGTGCGAGGCGTCGGAGGACACCCATCTCCATGGCCTTCACCAATACCCTGTTCATCGTGTTCATCACCAACACGAAGAGGGTGGGCGATACAGGGTCCCCCTGCCGGAGACCTCGTCTGTGCCAGATAGGCGGCCCTGGCTCGCCGTTGAGCAACACCCTTGTACTGGTCGTGGACAAAAGGATCGCGACCATCTCGCGTAATCGTGGTCCAAAGCCAAGCTTCACTAGAACCTCAAAGAGGAAGCTCCAGGAGACCGAGTCAAAATCCCGAGCAATGTCGAGCTTGAGCATCACCCGCCGATGTGTCCTCGACGAATCTCCCAAGATTTTGTCGGTTTTTGTCTCAGTGTATCATGTCTTCATCCGTCATGTGTTTATAGGTTGGATCTTTCTAATCTATTCTTCTATTTAGCGACAACAGTTGTTGTTCTTGTGTGATGGTCTTGTGGGACTTACCACGGCAATCTCTTAGCTGCCTACTACAACAAGGTTTGTCTAGCTCCAGTAACGAAGGGGCGATGACAGAGGCACACTTTTGCCTCGCTCTAGTGCTTGTAATCGTCGCTAGATAGTTTACGGATTTGGATGTAGTTTGTGTTATTTTAGTGTTCTTTGAACCCGGTGAATAGGAGGTTTTCTGGTAAAAAGATTAGCGGCGAGCGAAGATGGACCAACAGTCTTTGCCTATAGGCCTGTAAGTGGGCAAGACCACTTAGCCCACTTATGTCCACTTAAGTATACGTAGTTCAATTTTGAGTTAAAAATTGAACTACATATACTTAAGTGGACATAAGTGGGCTAAGTGGTCTTGCCCACTTACACCCCTATCTGCCTATTCAAAATTGAACTACATATACTTAAGTGGACATAAGTGGCCTAAGTGGTCTTGGCCACGTACACCCCTATCTGCCTACGCTGCAGTGCACGAGCTGCTTAATTACGTTTTCCTGCACGACGAGGGAGTTATTTGTCAGATGCACGCAGAGCTATAGACACCACACCAGCACTGTAGTGCTAGTGGTTCGTATCGATCCATCCATCATAGCTATTGTTCACCCTTCACCTGTGCAAGTCCACTTGAATCACTGTTCACTACTAGCTACTCACATGCATCTTCAGCAACGGACCAAGTCCACTTTGTTTGCGGCAGATTACCAACGTCTAATTTAGATGACGTGAGTACATACGTGTACGTGGTCGCCAGCCCGACAGAAGGGAGATCACTTTAAGTTACCTCATTATTGAAGAAAAAACAGATGATGAACTATGTGGGAAGCGAGAAGAGAAAAGAGGCAGCCACTTGTTGGTCAAAATTATTGATTTGCTTGCTGGATAGCGTATAGAAACCATCAAGGAACCTAAGTACTCATAGATACATCAACTTTTGTCCATCTTTGTGACAATTAATTTAAGATAGAGGGAGTACATACGCTGTCAGTTTTAATAAACTGTTTGAAAATCGTATATCTAGGCGTAAACAAATAACGGAATAAATCACACACATAGGAAAGGAGTAGAAACTTGCTTTTGCAAATTCTCACAAAATATGACCGTTTGAGGATAGTGCAAAAATCATAAGATCACAAATGTCATGTTTGAGCTTCAAATTTTGAAAGTCAGTGTTCATCCTTAATCATTTTGTGGTTTTTATACAGATCAAATGGTCATATTTAGTTTGAATATTTACTGTATCTATTATCTATGTTTATGATTATTTTCTTATCTTCTATCTTAAAAGTACAATTTTCACGAAGTGTTTAATATTAAATTCATACGTACATATATTTCAAAACCGAACACCTTATATCTTGAGATTTAATGGATTAAACAACTACATATGGCTAACTTTCTATAATCACCCATGTACAACCATTATTTCTAGTAAACAATAATAAAACACATGTATTATTCTTAGCTGACAAATAAGTCATGAATTGTGTCATACAAACTACTTTCATGTCCGGTCTACAACACATCCGTACTGCATATGCTGATATCAATGGTGATGTCACCAAATCAACAAAATTGATGTGCTCTTTTCCGTTTTGTATTTTCTCCATCCGGACTTCAAATTGGGCAAACAATAAACACATTTGATTGCCTACGTCAGGTCTAAGCAGACCCGCAATGCAATTTTTGAATTTTAGTTGTTTGCATAAGGGCTAGGTAAGACCTGCACACCGTTTAAAATAATATTCATCTGCCCAGTCCATTGGTATTACTCGATTTAGCCATTTCCAACAAACAAACTTGCCTACTCCCTTTATCTCATATTAAGTGCCGCAAAAATAGATGTTTTAGATATATTTTAGTATTAGATACATCTATTTTATCGAAACTTGATATGATACGGAAGGAGTAGAATTAATAAACCAAACTCTCTATTGTTGTGGTGATACATGTGGAAATTTCATCGACACACTCAATACCATTTTGTTGGATCTGAACTATGCCTAGCCAATAAATTAAATACAAACAACATATCAAGCTTTTGCATTTTGTTAAATACATAAGAGCAAATTCAATAGTAGAGCCAACAATTGGCTAGTATAAGAAATTTCCAAGTCATTTATAACCAACTCTATAGCCAACATGTATAATAGTTGTCATAAATATGTGCTACTTTATTAATGCATCAACACCTTCCACTCTCACAAAATGATTAGGAGCATGTGTTGTAGCTAACTCTTGCATGTGAGTCCACTTCCCTTCCATCCCATTTTATCTCTCCTACATGTGAGCAAAGCTATGTTATTTTACTCCTTATAGCCTGCTTACATAAACTTATTAAACTTTCTCTAAAACTCTAGTGGCACTGAGATATAGAAACTCAAGTCCCATCATGTCTTCACTGTCGCCTTTATGTACGAATGGGAGTTTATCTCTTTCAAAAGAACAGATGACGATAGGTGTCTTTGATGTATAAGATTCATCCATATTGAATGTTTTCAATATCTTTTGGATATGTAGAATGAGGTGCAAGTATTTTGGAGAGAATATACTCAAGCTATAAACCCAAGAAAAATTTGTCCTTACATAGATCATTTATTCTCAAAATATTCTTAAGATGACTCCTTGTCTTAATTATGTCTTCTGTAGCTCCACTCATACTAATATTCCTTACAAATACATAGGATTGCCCCCCTCTCTCTCCGCTCTATGAAAGATTGATTGGCAACCCCTTATTGGACGTGATGGATAGCTTCGTAGCATACTGTTGTACTAAAAAGGAGGACGAATTGTGCTCATTACATCAGTATGCTGATGATCGCCATCTATCTTATGATCACTCTTGACATCCCTTCTTTGGTGATAAAATGCATCAAAAAGATTTTTTGAACGCTCCTTTGGAAAGGGGCGGAAGATGCAAAAGGAACCACTCCCTCGTTGCATGGGAGCAAGTTTGCAAGAAAAAATGTATGAGTGTCGTAAACCTTCTCAGTCGGATCCTCTAAGCATGCTCAATTCTAGGAAGAAAACTAGACTCTATTCAGACTAGAACCCCGAGCATTATTCCTTTGCTTCCGGGGAATTTCTTCTTTTTGAGATTCTCTATTTCATCTGGTACCTCCGGGAATTCAAGTATCCTGCTCTGGCAGTTCAAATTTTCTAGTCCGGAACCTCATGTTTTTCCTATAAATAGACTCACACCCCAATGAAAAAGAAAAAATAACAGAAGTTTTAGAGACGAGACACCTTCGTCCTCTTACCTCTGCTATATCTCTCTCTTGCACCTATGCCCAATCTTCCATCCCAATCCTTGAAGATTCATGGTGCCTTGAGAAGCCAATCTTTGCTATATCTTTGTGCGGGCTTCAAGATCCATGTTCATGAGGACATACCCGATACATCTCATCCATCATCTTGTCCACAAGATGAACCTACACAACCACAAGATGAAACTTCTACAAAGAAGACCTATTTGGGTCCCATGACAAGGAGTCGTGCTAAACAAATACAAAAAGGTGAATGCTCTCCTAGATGATTCTAATATTGATATCAATGAGAGTTATATACTGCCTAAATCTTGTGTGTTGCTTTTACGCAGGTTTGTACCTATGGATATAACTCAAATTAACGACGAAGGGATGAAAATAAGTCGGAGGATTACACCAAGAAGTCTCGCAAGTTGTTCCGGTCAGCAAACATTGCAAGCCCAACTCCAGAATTCATCTTTGATCTTGTTTCACCATGGCACATGAGCATGGACGTGTCTAGCACATTTGGAGGGTTACATTGGACAGGAAATAAAGTTTAGTTTCTAGCAAAAGAAACAGTGCATAATTTGAAAACCTGCATAAAAATATATGAGAGTTCCAATGCAAGTTGTAAAGGCCATTTATTGTTGTTCGAGGCTCCACACTTATGCTCCCCAACCACCCAGGTTACCACAAATTTGGAGCCTCATTTTGAGCTAGTTTGACACCTAAGTTCGGAGGGTTGTTTCTATTATAAATACTCCTTCTCCACTTCAGCCACAACTCTTTGGCAATTTGATTTCACCAAGTTTAGCTAAGTGCAATCAGAATCTTGTTTGATAGTTCACTTCCTCCTTAGCTCTTGTAAACTCACCTTGCGAGAGGGTAAACTCACTTTGTGGTTTACAACATGAGCCATTGAGGCGGTGACCAGTTTTTACTTCCAACTTCATGTGTGGTTGTGTGGATTGGAAACTATGGTTGGAAGAATACTTGTTGCAGGTCATTCGTATTTGAAATAGTTAGCTTTGGTCTCGTTAGATTGCACTAGTTATCCTTTATCCAACAATGTTGTTGCTTGAGATCGAGGGTTTCTTTCGTACCCTTAAGGTTGCATTGATTCGTTCTCCAATCATATCATATGTGAAGATCGAGAAGCCCCACATCATCTGGTATCAAAGTCTCGGTTGACACGGTAGGATCTTGTATCCCTAGTTTAATTATAGTTGTTTTGTTCCTACAGTCCAGAAAATTCCCCACAAAAATATTTACCTTTACCTATAACCTTTTGTAAGCTTAGATATATTGTTTTAGCGAGTTTTATCAGGTTCTCGTTCATTAGATATTTTGTTTTAATTTCCGAGTGTTCACCCGTCAGTTGTGTTCTTCGTGTGTCCATTTTCGTCGAGAAATTTCAAATCTTCTCCACCAAATTGTGTTTATATTTCACAATCGGAGTGTGTTTTTAGTGTTCTTGTGCTTTTTTTTGGAAAGTTCTCTTCGTGTTCCATCCATACTTCTTAGATATGATTATCCCTTTGTTTTCCACCCCAAAAATCAGATTTGTCCTTGATTCTCTACTGCCAAAGTTTAAGTTCATGTTTTAGTTATTTGAATTCATCTATTGTAGAAAAATTGTGAATCTCCTAAAAGTGTGTTTTCATATTGAAGTCCCCTATTGAAATTTTGTAAAAAAAAGATAAAAAGGAGAATAATAAGGTTTTATCCAACAAAAAAACTATGCAAGAAAGAAATAAGAGAAAATTTGGGACTGTTCTTCACTTAAATCTTGAGAAATCCTTTTTTATGTGGTGTGATCTGAAACAATAGTCAAGTGTATATCATCCAAAAATCTTTGCTTGTGGCAAATTTGGTTCCTTGGCGTGAGTTCTTGTTCTACACTTATATCCTATTCATCTGCTAAGGCATTAGAATATTGTGTGGATGATTACTTGGTTTAACAGTAACTATATTGTAGATTAGTATGTCGTTGCTACATATATACCCAACCCAAGCTCCACAAAACAACACCTACATGTGCAAACCTTGAATTGTATTCGCTTGATTATCTCTCTTTGTATTCCAACCACCAACACCACGGTTGAGCATGTTTCTTCTCTCACTTGGAAGTTACATGAGCTTTAGTTGGTATGAGTTCGAGATTTTAAACACATATATCTTCTTGCAGTATAGGGCTTTGCACAACTAATCATGGAAGATGGTGGAGAGGGGTATGCTGCTAAAGGCAATGCACATCTCAATCAGTCCATCACACGGTTTCACTTCAATGCATTGTGCGATCATCTACACCAAGAGTTTAGGACCAGACTTGAACCAATTGAAGTGAAGCAAGACAATTTTTCACAAGATTTTCAACAACTTATTTGAAATGTTAATGAGCAGCTCACTCAAAACATGGAAGCAATGAGGGTTGATATTATTCTTGATATTGTGTGAGAGCTACTCAAGTCCCTAAAAAATGCAAGTGCTCATGAAGATGAGCAACATGAAATAAACGAGGAAGTTGCTCCATTTCAAGTGGCGGACAATTCTGGGCCATCCTCGGTCGCCTGGCGCGCGAACCTCTGCAAAGCGAAAACAAGATATAAGGCATCAACCTAAGCATAGCAGGTTATGTCGACATAAGGCCACGTTGGTTAAATTTTTGGGTACTTAGTGCGGGTACTCGGTGAATACTGTCGTAGGGCTCCAATCCCCATTCCCAGTCGCTCGACATATTGGTCCGGGCCACGGCCTTGACGCGCTTCCGGACTTGGGTCTTGCTGAGCTCGTGGGTGGAAGTCCGAGTTGGGTCGTGATACGTCGAAAACGTATCTCCTTTTTTCGAACATTTTTATTATTGTTTTCCTCTAAACTTGTGTGTTTTGGATACAACTAACACGGACTAACGCTGTTTTCAGCAGAATTACCTTGGTGTCTTGTTTTTATGCAGAAAAATCAACTTTCGGGAAAATGCCCAGAAAAGAGCCCATTGATGTTTTCACCCCGGAAGACCCCGGCTAAAGGGGGCCAGGAGAGGAGCCACGGGGTGGCCACACCCCCCTGGCGCGGGTCCCCCTGGCCGCGCCAGCATAGGGTGTGGGCCCTCCCAGAGACCCCCTCGGACTCCCCTTTCGACTACAAGTAGCCTCCAACCCTAAAACCCGAGGGGTTCGTCATATTCTAGAGAAACACGACAGAGCGCCGCCGCCGTCCCGAACCTCGATTCAGGGATCAGAAGTTCCTGTTATGGCACCCTGTCGGGACGGGGAAGTGGAGGAGATCATCGCCATCGTCATCACCAACGCCTCTCCATCGACCATCCATGTTTCCCCCATCCATGTGTGAGTAATTTACCCGATGTAGTCTGAAGGGGATGGTAGGGATTGGATGAGATTGTTCTTTCAATAATGTCGTGATTGTTAGGGCATAGTGCCTAGTATCCTCTATTAGTGCTATTGACATTGTTGCAACTTGTTATGCTTAATGCTTGCCACTTTGGGCCCGAGTGCCATGATCTCAGATCTGAACATGTTATTGAATCACGATGATAATTATTGTTTCTTGATCATACCTGCAAGTTGTTTACACATATTCTTGTCCGGAACCCGAGGCCCCGAAGTGACAAAAATTGGGACAACCGGAGAGGATGGCTGCGTTGTGAGGATCACATGTGTTCACGGAGTGTTAATGCTTTGCTCCGGTGTTCTATTAAAAGGAACACCTTAACTACCAGTACTTCCCTTGAGGCCCCGCTGAAAACGGGCTGGTAGGACAAAAGATGTTGTGTAAGTTCTCATTACGATCACGTACGACTATTTACGGAACACATGTCTATGGTTACTTAGTGCTTGGATGCTTTATCTTATTTATATGCAATGCCCGTGACATGATCATTATTAGAACTTTCTTATCCATGCAACGCCCGTTCATCCATCCCTATGCCTACAGTATTTAATCCCGCTATTTACTTCAAACACTACGGCTGTTGTTGTTTTCATTCCACTGCTGCTATTATTTCACTACTGCTGCTACTGTAAAACTGTTACTACTGATAAACCACTGCGAACAAAAGTACTTTCAGGTGCAGGTGAATTGACAACTCACTTGTTAAGGCTCACAAATATTCTTTGGCTCCCCTTGTGTCGAATCAATAAATTTGGGTTTTACTTCCCTCGAAGACTGTTGCGATCCCCTATACTTGTGGGTCATCAGGTCGCGAGGCCCGCTCATATAGAAGATTTTGTGAACTCGGAGCTGAAGGGGGGAGACCCGGGGACTGATGGATGTCGCGAGAAGATCCTCGGTTGTCAGTCCGTCCTCCTTGAGTACGACCACAACCCGGTGGACTTGGTTGATCTCGGCGTACTTCTCCTTTGGATCATGCTTCCAGTTGAGCATCTCCATGGCCAGGCTGAGATTGAATACCGGCATCCGGATCAGGTCCTCTTTAGTGACGTTCTTTACACAGAAGAACAAAAGGAGCCACTTTCGGCAAGACTCCAAACCCCGGATCCTCGGGAAGATGGATTTCCGCCCAGGAATAAATGTGGCAGCGCCACACTGGGTCATCTGCTTGGGTAACCGGGATTCTCCGGATCCGGGATCACCTGTCTCTCGAATTGGAGGCCGAGATATCCCTCGAAGAAGGAGATGAAAGCAGAGAGGGTGGTGATGGCGTTTACCGGGAGATGATGCGGCTGGAGACCGAACTTCTCAAAGAATATCTTCATGAATTCGCTAAGAGGTAATCCAAATCTCCGCTCAAAGTGCGCCAAGAAAACTACGAACTCACCCGTTCTAGCCTCGAGCACGAGCTCGTTGCCGGGTAGCCGGCACTCCATGCCTTCTAGGATCCGTCGCGTCTAGATCAACCAGTTGATCTCGGCTTGGGTGACATCCGAGCCCTCCCACGCGGCTCAGGTGGATCCTACCTCCACTACCTCCTCGTGCTCCACGAGGACAACCTCCTGGGAGGCCATGGGTGCGGTGGAGAACGGCGGCGGTTCCGGTAAATCCGTGGCAGCGGCGGTGGAAACGCGCGAGGAAGTTGGCACCGGAGATTGGCGTGTTGCGGCGACGGAGAAGAAGAGGGACGGTGACGCGCAGTACTGTTGCAGCGACAGAGCTGCGCGTGGAGGCGAACGCTGGCGACGATGTGCGCTCCGGTGGTGAAGAAGAGGAGGAAAAACGAATCTACGGTGGCGCGGCGGTGAGGTGCTATGCGGCACTATGGCGTGGCGCGGTGCACAGAGCCACGGCGGTGTCCGGGAATCAGTGCTATGCGCGGCGGTAGCGTGCGCAGTTCAGGGCTCTAAGCGGCGCGACGGTGAGGTGCTCTGCGCTCAGCGGAGAAGGGGAGAAGATGGGAGCATGCGGGGGAAGGCGTGCAACGTTTCGCCCCCGGCCCGCTATTTAAACTACTGGGGAGGTGGTGCAACGTGGGATTAACTGCGCCATGATCTCCGGTAACTGTAGCAATTAAACGTGCCCATGATGGGGGCACAGGAGAGCAACCACCCGAAACGGCACAATCAATCCGTGGAATCTGGAGCGGCAAGCACTTGAGTGCCTGAGCAATTTTGACCATGCATGGTCCCCGCGGGCATGCGCACGGTGACAGGACTGCACACGCACAAGAAATGAGGCTATGTGCGGTGGTTTTCTGCCGCATGTCTTATCCATTGAGTGGAGAAAACAAGGAAGTTTTCCGTATCTCGGAGCAACCGAGTTAACATCAAGAAGCAGGATTGAGCAAGGACCAGTTCCAGCACAATTGTTGATCCGGTATAGATTATGTCGGATATTGGGAAAGATTTTAGCTTTGGCTGAGGGTCAGCTCAGACACAGAAGGCTGGACCGGCATAAGTTATGTAGGTTGTGCAACATATTGTTGTTATTCGGGAAAGCTGTCGTGGCCCTTCACCCGAGTCTGCAAAACCACGCCAGCTTCGGGGACTAATGTCGGGGGGCTACCCCCGGGTAGGGTCATGGTAGGTAGGAAAAATGTTGTCCAAGTGTGGACCAGGTCAAGGTTGATCGACATATGGCCGATACAGTGAAACCGGCAATACACTGACCGACATAATTGTGGTAAGTCGGAATAACCTTGCAGGTATAATGTTTGGCAGGAGAGAGTCAACCGAGTTCTCCAAGTTAGGCTTGGAGAAGCCGACATGTGGAGAGTATTGATACGTCCAAAATGTATCTCCTTTTCCGAACACTTTTCCTATTATTTGCCTCTAAACTTGTAAGGTTTGGATGCAACTGACACGGACTAACGTTGTTTTCAGAAGAATTACGTTGGTGTCTTGTTTTTGTGCAGAAAAATCAACTTTCGGGAAAATGTCCAGAAAAGATCCCAAAGACCTTAAAACACCCAAAGAACCCCAGAGCCAGGAGTCCCGGAGAGGGGCCAGGAGGGGGCCACACCACCCCTGGGCACCCCTCCTTGGCCGCGCCACCTGGTGGTGTGGGGCCCCCAGGAACCCCCCCCCCCGGTGTAACACCTGGGGTGTTCCCCCTTAGTAGAATTGGTTGCTTCCTTTTCCTTTTTGCATCACATGCATCACATAAGCATTGCATCCTGTTTTCAAAACAACTGGAAAACTCAAACCAAATTAAACTTTCAAACATTGTTAAAAAATTTCCAATTTAAAATTGCAAACTAAAACAACTCAATTGTTTCCAATAGTTTTGAAGTTGAAATTATTTAAATTGCTTGTTAAATAAAACCTCCCTTTAATCAACACCCTAAATGGCAAATTCAAATTCATTTCAAAATCAATCATAATGGGCATGTTTCCAATTGTGGTTTAAACATTAAATTCTTGCAAACAATTAAAATTCAATAAATGTTTTCCTAGTTGTTGAGTTCATTGAATAAAATTGGTTAAAAATCAACTCCTTATGAACTACTAATGGAAATTCAAATAGCAACTTAAAACTCAAATTCATATTTCAAATTTTTTTGACTTAATGTTCACAATTGCTTTGACTTGCTGTTTGCAAATTAATAAAACCTTTCATATAAAATAAAAACCCCAAACCCTATTTGGAATTCAACTAACCAATTAAAAATCAAATTAATATTCCAAATTTTGAAGTTAATGTTAAATGGCTTTGAATTGCTGTTTTGCAATTAATAAAAAATTATTCATCAAATAAAAGAACCCCCAAACCCTATTTCTATCTATCTCTCTCTTTTATCTCTTGCAAAAAAAAAGGAAAGGACAAAAAATCAAAAGAAAAGGAGACAGGCCAGCCCACCTCAGCCCTTTTCCCCCTTTTTCCCTCTTCCCAGCCCATCACCACCCAAGGCCCGAAAACCTTCCAGCCCACCCCCTTTCTTCCTCTTCCTCCTCACGTCAGCAATGGTACGAACAGCAGCAGCACCACAGGATCCTCCTCCCCCCTCCCGATTCGCTGCCGTACCAAGCTCAACTCCCTATAAAACCGCCACCCCTCCTGCTAGCCCTAGCCCTCCTCTCTGCCGCCGCCGGCTTCCCATCTCCTCCACCCCCTCTCTCTCTGAATAATTCTCTGCAACCACCCGAGCCCGCCGTCAGAACCCGCCGCCGTCCCGCCACCACGGCCCTCCTCGAGCTGCGCCAACCACGGGGATGGAACCGTGGTGGTTCCACCTCGCTAATCGCTGCCTCGCCGAAGGCTGGGAGCCCCCAGGGAGGCCGGGCCGTCGCCGGACCCGCTGCTGCACGTCCACCGTCGTCATATGCTTCCTCGACGACAGCAGGTGATCGCCTCCCTCTTTCCTCTCCCCCTCCCGCTCCTAGCTGTCCGCCTCCACACACCCGATGCACGCACTGCGCACACACCTGCGAGCGCACCCACCACCCCGTCGATCGCCGCCATCGCTGCCGGTCTCCCTCTGCACCAAAGTTCAGTTAAAATTTCAGTTAACTCACTTGCACCCCCTCATATTCAGATAGTAGCCTGTATCAACACAACGAACAAAAACACCGCAGTGGTAGCGAACCGTGCGCGCAGGCCAGCGAGCCGCGGGTTCGATCCCCCACGGTCGCAAGGCCCCTTTTTTCCCTTTTACTCGCGCGCAGGGGCAGGACCCACTGGTCATTGGCCCCTGCTGCCACCTCACTGCGCACACACGCACACGTGGACGCCACAGGGGCACGGGCCCGCACTGCAGAGGCCCAGGCCAGGGTGCCCTGGGTGAAAAACGCCCGAGGGGCCCATCTGCGTTCCTTTTCCTTCTTTTTAGGTCCCTGTTATGACAGATTGGTCCCTAATTTTAAAATGATAATAACTTTTATTTCCTAAATTCAAATAATGCAAATAAAATATGTTTCTTGAACCAAATTTAATTCTCTACCTATTCAAAGCATTTGTTTTCTGTTTTGAATATTTCAAATGCATTCAAATTTCAAATTCAAACAAATCCTCTTAATTTTGGTTAATTCCATAAATAATTCATACTTAATTCAAATAATCCAAATAAAATATGCTTTCCAACCAAAATTTCATGCTCTTTCCAAATATAACATTTGATTTCTGTTTTGAATAATTTAAATTGCTGAAAACAACTATTTCTTAGTTAATGCAATTTAAATTGCCAAATTCATAGCTAATTTATTTTAATTCCAATTTCAACAAATAAAATATGTTTTCAAACCAGAAAAATATAAACTTTTCAAATATGAATTTGAATTAATGTTTTGAACAAATAAAACTTCAACTAAATTCATATTTGACTTAAATTCATTTAAATCTTGTTTAAACTTGTTTAATTCATAATTAATTCATCTTAATTCCTTTTTCAATAATTGAAACATGTAATCCACCTAAAATTTTGTGTTCTTTCCAAATATGAACTTTGTTATCTGTTTTGAACAATTTAAATTGGTGAAAACAACAAATGCTTGTGTAACACCTTTAAGAAACCAAAATTCCATAACTTAATAAATAAATCCAAACTTGGTAAACCTTATTTCTAATTGTTTCTATTGTTGTTATTTTGTTGTTTTCCTCATCCATGCATCATACTAAACCACTTTCACCTGTTGGTTAGCTATAAAACAATTGTTTCAACCATAATTCATGGGCTTGCCATATGCAATCCAAATTGCATATGGGTCCATTTAAACATGTTTATCATGTCAACTAGTTTATCTTGATGCATCTCTAAACTTGTCATGCATCCATATCTTGATCATGCTGGATCTTTTGCCGTAGTAGTAACTGTTGCATCCGGTGTTTTTTCGAGGTTCGTTGCTTCTTCCCGGATAGGACGTTGAGATGATGTGAGCAACGCAAGTTCTGTGGATGTACCTCTACTTGCTGGATTCCAGGCAAGTATACTCACTTCCTGCCAAACGGCTGCCTTTCATCACTTGTTACCGATTCTTTCCGTTGCCTTTATTCTAGCCTGTTGCTTCGATGCTTGTGTCTCGATCCTATAATATGTTTACCTTGCAGCCATGATATAGCCTTCCTTCCACTTCCTATCAATTGTTGCTTGTTTACCTTGTTGGCCCTCGTGTCGTAGTTGCATGCTTAGTGTTGTTTGCGCTCTAGTCTTGTTGTCCTTTTGTTCTATCACCTGTTTAGTTTGATAGTTGGGTTTCAATTCAATCAATAACATGTTAATGTTTTGGGTAATAATAATTTGATGATAAGGCACCGGCAGGAGGCCCGGCGTGGTTTTGAAGCCTGCTAGTGTCGACCCTAATTAGGAAAAGGGTCTTGTCTACTGATCCATGATGAGCGCACTAACCGCATGTGGGAAGCGAGTATGGGCGCCCCCCTCAACTTGATTCGATTCGCATCTCGTCCAAATCGCCACACTTAGTTCGGGCTTTCCATTTGATGCATGCATGTGCAGGTGCGAACCCTTGGCGCCAGGGTGGAACTTTTGTAGTCGGCATTTAGGGCGGCGTGGTCTTAGAGTGCTATGAGGGTCCCCTTTTCTTCATGGGGCTCGATTAGCCGCGCACGCACAGCATGTGGTTCTTTGGGCTTGATTCGAAGAAGAGTTGGGTTGTGTTGAGTACCTCGCTTGGTGGGTTGATCCCCCGTCTGGCGGGTTATTCTTACGTGTACGGCCAAATTGGTGCATCCCTGCAGGGTTAAATCTTCTCGAGAAGCCGTGTTTTCCGCGGTTATGGATGACTTGGTGAAAGTACTGGCTAACAAGTACTCAGAACAACTTACACCTAACTAATGATAACTTTACTAGTAATAGTCTTATTGACACAACAACTTGATCCATCATTAATCCAACAGTGTGAGTTATCCTTGGGTTGCTTCCTTAGTAGGGGGTAACATTGGATGGGTTTGTTTGGTGAGTAGTTGTAGTTGGTTCCAATACGCTATCTTATCCCCCTCTTTTAGCCGAAAGTTGTTTCGAGTCTCTGTAGTTAGTTAGTGCAGCCCGCTGCCGCTTCTTTGCAATAACCCCTTCCTTTCCGTTGTACCCAAAGTATTTGTATCTTGTGATGATCGGATTACGCCGGTATCTTGTGAGTATGGGTTTATCCACTTGCCAGTACTTAACCGTACTGACCCACGAATCCTTTTTCGTGGCTGCATATTCAATATTGCAGTCAACAGGTTTGAAGTCTGACGACGTTAGCTTGGGAATCCCTCCGGCTTGGCCTGGGCAGGGATTGGACGCTCTCGGTTATCTTCAGGACTCTTAGTCCAATTTGTACCTTGTCCGTAGTCAGACGCTATGTTGTTTCTTCCGCTGTTATTTGGATCTTTGTACTGTATCAGTTGTATCCCTGACTTGTTTGAGTCTTCTTGTATATATCTTTTCTGTTGTTGTTGAGGATTATTCGTGAACTGTTGTAATGTTATCACAAGTGGCAACCTGGAATCGGTTATTATGTGGATTTTGGCGGGAATGCTGAAATCTGCATAGTGCCCGATCTCGGGGCGTCACAAATGGTATCAGAGCATGGTTTCCGATTCCCGATATTGTTTCGATACCAATGGTTATCGAAGCAACGGGTCCGCAAAGCCTGTAGGATAACCTCGCTAACGGTCGTTGTTTCTAGAGTGTCAACACTATTTGTGCAAAACCTGTTTTGGAAACATCTCAATAGGATTCTTGTTTTCTCCTTATCTCTATTCTACTTCTCCTTCTATCTCATTTGTTTTGGAGTCTACTCTCGTACCTATCTTTCAAAGTTTTAGGATCCTACGTGGTTGGACGTTTTCTGAGCCGTTAACCCAATAGGTTCGATCATCGGAAGATTCCTGGTGGAAGAACATCGTCATCAATCCGAGCAAGAATCTCTTGTTAGTGGTGTCGAGAAACTTTTGTTAGTGGTGTCGAGAAGAAGAGATCCGCCCACTGACACGGGAAATCAACCGCAGCACGAAGACTCCGTAGTTGACACCTCTCTTCCCCTTGCCTTGGGTGGATTGCGAGGGCGCAATCCCTTGTTAGTGGTGTCGTCTGTAACACCTGGGGTGTTCCCCCTTAGTAGAATTGGTTGCTTCCTTTTCCTTTTTGCATCACATGCATCACATAAGCATTGCATCCTGTTTTCAAAACAACTGGAAAACTCAAACCAAATTAAACTTTCAAACATTGTTCAAAAATTTCCAATTTAAAATTGCAAACTAAAACAACTCAATTGTTTCCAATAGTTTTGAAATTGAAATTATTTAAATTGCTTGTTAAATAAAACCTCCCTTTAATCAACACCCTAAATGGCAAATTCAAATTCATTTCAAAATCAATCATAATGGGCATGTTTCCAATTGTGGTTTAAACATTAAATTCTTGCAAACAATTAAAATTCAATAAATGTTTTCCTAATTGTTGAGTTCATTGAATAAAATTGGTTAAAAATCAACTCCTTATGAACTACTAATGGAAATTCAAATAGCAACTTAAAACTCAAATTCATATTTCAAAAAAATTTGACTTAATGTTCACAATTTCTTTGACTTGCTGTTTGCAAATTAATAAAACCTTTCATATAAAATAAAAACCCCAAACCCTATTTTGAATTCAACTAACCAATTAAAAATCAAATTAATATTCCAAATTTTGAAGTTAATGTTAAATGGCTTTGAATTGCTGTTTTGCAATTAATAAAAAAATTATTCATCAAATAAAAGAACCCCCCAAACCCTATTTCTATCTCTCTCTCTCTTTTATCTCTTGCAAAAAAAAAGGAATGGAAAAAAAAATCAAAAGAAAAGGAGACAGGCCAGCCCACCTCAGCCCTTTTCCCCCTTTTTCCCTCTTCCCAGCCCATCACCACCCAAGGCCCGAAAACCTTCCAGCCCACCCCCTTTCTTCCTCTTCCTCCTCACGTCAGCAATGGTACGAACAGCAGCAGCACCACAGGATCCTCCTCCCCCCTCCCGATTCGCTGCCGTACCAAGCTCAACTCCCCATAAAACCGCCACCCCTCCTGCTAGCCCTAGCCCTCCTCTCTGCCGCCGCCAGCTTCCCATCTCCTCCACCCCCCTCTCTCTCTGAATAATTCTCTGCAACCACCCGAGCCCGCCGTCGGAACCCGCCGCCGTCCCGCCACCACGGCCCTCCTCGAGCTGCGCCAACCACGGGGATGGAACCGTGGTGGTTCCACCTCGCTAATCGCTGCCTCGCCGAAGGCTGGGAGCCCCCAGGGAGGCCGCGCCGTCGCCGGACCCGCTGCTGCACGTCCACCGTTGCCATCTGCTTCCTCGACGACAGCAGGTGATCGCCTCCCTCTTTCCTCTCCCCCTCCCGCTCCTAGCTGTCCGCCTCCACACGCCCGATGCACGCACTGCGCACACACCTGCGAGCGCACCCACCACCCCGTCGATCGCCGCCATCGCTGCCGGTCTCCCTCTGCACCAAAGTTCAGTTAAAATTTCAGTTAACTCACTTGCACCCCCTCATATTCAGACAGTAGCCTGTACCAACACAACGAACAGAAACACTGCAGTGGTAGCGAACCGTGCGCGCAGGCCAGCGAGCTGCGGGTTCGATCCCCCACGGCCGCAAGGCCCCTTTTTTCCCTTTTACTCGCGCGCAGGGGCAGGACCCACTGGTCATTGGCCCCTGCTGCCACCTCACTGCGCACACACGCACACGTGGACGCCACAGGGGCACGGGCCCGCACTGCAGAGGCCCAGGCCAGGGTGCCCTGGGTAAAAACGCCCCAGGGGCCCATCTGCGTTCCTTTTCCTTCTTTTTAGGTCCCTGTTATGACAGATTGGTCCCTAATTTTAAAATGATAATAACTTTTATTTCCTAAATTCAAATAATGCAAATAAAATATGTTTCTTGAACCAAATTTAATTATCTACCTATTCAAAGCATTTGTTTTCTGTTTTGAATATTTCAAATGCATTCAAATTTCAAATTCAAACAAATCCTCTTAATTTTGGTTAATTCCATAAATAATTCATACTTAATTCAAATAATCCAAATAAAATATGCTTTCCAACCAAAATTTCATGCTCTTTCCAAATATAACATTTGATTTCTGTTTTGAATAATTTAAATTGCTGAAAACAACTGTTTCTTAGTTAATGCAATTTTAATTGCCAAATTCATAGCTAATTCATTTTAATTCCAATTTCAACAAATAAAATATGTTTTCAAACCTGAAAAATATAAACTTTTCAAATATGAATTTGAATTAATGTTTTGAACAAATAAAACTTCAACTAAATTCATATTTGACTTAAATTCATTTAAATCTTGTTTAAACTTGTTTAATTCATAATTAATTCATCTTAATTCCTTTTTCAATAATTGAAACATGTAATCCACCTAAAATTTTGTGTTCTTTCCAAATATGAACTTTGTTATCTGTTTTGAACAATTTAAATTGGTGAAAACAACAAATGCTTGTGTAACACCTTTAAGAAACCAAAATTCCATAACTTAATAAATCAAATTCCAAACTTGGTAAACCTTATTTCTAATTGTTTCTATTGTTGTTATTTTGTTGGTTTCCTCATACATGCATCATACTAAACCACTTTCACCTGTTGGTTAGCTGTAAAACAATTGTTTCAACCATAATTCATGGGCTTGCCATATGCAATCCAAATTGCATATGGGTCCATTTAAACATGTTTATCATGTCAACTAGTTTATCTTGATGCATCTCTAAACTTGTCATGCATCCATATCTTGATCATGCTGGATCTTTTGCCGTAGTAGTAATTGTTGCATCCGGTGTTTGTTCGAGGTTCGTTGCTTCTTCCCGGATAGGACGTTGAGATGATGTGAGCAACGACAAGTTCTGTGGATGTACCTCTACTTGCTGGATTCCAGGCAAGTATACTCACTTCCTGCCAAACGGCTGCCTTTCATCACTTGTTACCGATTCTTTCCGTTGCCTTTATTCTAGCCTGTTGCTTCGATGCTTGTGTCTCAATCCTATAATATGTTTACCTTGCAGCCATGATATAGCCTTCCTTCCACTTCCTATCAACTGTTGCTTGTTTACCTTGTTGGCCCTCGTGTCGTAGTTGCATGCTTAGTGTTGTTTGCGCTCTAGTCTTGTTGTCCTTTTGTTCTATCACCTGTTTAGTTTGATAGTTGGGTTTCAATTCAATCAATAACATGTTAATGTTTTGGGTAATAATAATTTGATGATAAGGCACCGGCAGGAGGCCCGGCGTGGTTTTGAAGCCTGCTAGTGTCGACCCTAATTAGGAAAAGGGTCTTGTCTACTGATCCATGATGAGCGCACTAACCGCATGTGGGAAGCGAGTATGGGCGCCCCCCTCAACTTGATTCGATTCGCATCTCGTCCAAATCGCCACACTTAGTTCGGGCTTTCCATTTGATGCATGCATGTGCAGGTGCGAACCCTTGGCGCCAGGGTGGAACTTTTGTAGTCGGCATTTAGGGCGGCGTGGTCTTAGAGTGCTATGAGGGTCCCCTTTTCTTCGTGGGGCTCGATTAGCCGCGCACGCACAGCATGTGGTTCTATGGGCTTGATGCGGAGAAGAGTTGGGTTGTGTTGAGTACCTCGCTTGGTGGGTTGATCCCCCGTCTGGCGGGTTATTCTTACGTGTACGGCCAAATTGGTGCATCCCTGCAGGGTTAAATCTTCTCGAGAAGCCGTGTTTTCCGCGGTTATGGATGACTTGGTGAAAGTACTGGCTAACAAGTACTCAGAACAACTTACACCTAACTAATGATAACTTGACTAGTAATAGTCTTATTGACACAACAACTTGATCCATCATTAATCCAACAGTGTGAGTTATCCTTGGGTTGCTTCCTTAGTAGGGGGTAACATTGGATGGGTTTGTTTGGTGAGTAGTTGTAGTTGGTTCCAATACGCTATCTTATCCCCCTCTTTTAGCCGGAAGTTGTTTCGAGTCTCTGTAGTTAGTTAGTGCAGCCCGCTGCCGCTTCTTTGCAATAACCCCTTCCTTTCCGTTGTACCCAAAGTATTTGTATCTTGTGATGATCGGATTACGCCGGTATCTTGTGAGTATGGGTTTATCCACTTGCCAGTACTTAACCGTACTGACCCACGAATCCTTTTTCGTGGCTGCATATTCAATATTGCAGTCAACAGGTTTGAAGTCTGACGACGTTAGCTTGGGAATCCTTCCGGCTTGGCCTGGGAAGGGATTGGACGCTCTCGGTTATCTTCAGGACTCTTAGTCCAATTTGTACCTTGTCCGTAGTCGGACGCTATGTTGTTTCTTCCGCTGTTATTTGGATCTTTGTACTGTATCAGTTGTATCCCTGACTCGTTTGGGTCTTCTTGTATATATCTTTTCTGTTGTTGTGGATTATTCGTGAACTGTTGTAATGTTATCACAAGTGGCAACCTGGAATCGGTTATTATGTGGATTTTGGCGGGAATGCTGAAATCTGCATAGTGCCCGATCTCGGGGCGTCACACCCGGCTCCCCTTTCGACTACTTATCGCCCGTAATTCTAAAACCACAGGGGTTCGTCATATTCCACAGAAACACAACAGAGCACCGCCGCCACCTCGAAACTCAATTCGGGGATCAGAAGTTCCTGTTCTGGCGCCCTGCTGGGACGGGGATTCGGAGGAGATCATCGCCATCGTCACCACCACCTCTTCTCCATCAACCATCCATGATTTCCCCGTCCATGTGTGAGTAAACACCGATGTAGGCTGAGAGTGATGGAATGGATTGGATGAGAACGATCATGTAATAATGTCAAATTATTAGGGCATAGTGCCTAGTATCCATTATTAATGTTTTCTACTGTTGTTGCAACTTGTTATGCTTAATGCTTGTCACTTTGGGTCTGAGTGTCATAATCTCAGATTTGAACATGTTATTGTTTCATGAGTATAATTAAATTTCTTCATCATATCTGCAAGTTGTTTACACATGTCATTGCACGGAACCCGAGTCCGCAAAGTGGCAGAAATTGGGACACCCGGAGGGGAAGGTTGTGATGTGAGGTTCACGTGTGTTCATAGAGTGTTAATGCTTTGCTCTGGTGCTTTATTAAAAGGAGCACCTTAAGTACCAGTAGTTTCTCTTGAGGCCCCACTGCAAACGGGCTGGTAGGACAAAAGATGTTGTGCAAGTTTCTTATTGCGAGCACGTATGACTATATTGGAACACATGCCTATGGTTTTCCTAGAGCTTGGATGCTTTATTATTATTTTCTGCAATGCCCATGTTTAGATTATTACATGATCTATATTATCCATGCAACGCCCGTTCATTCATTCCCTATGCCTATGGTACTTTCATCCTGTTGTTTCCCGCAATTGCTACTGTTGTTACTATTTTACTCCTGCTGTAATTTTACTACTACTGCTGCTATAAAACTGTTACCGCTGATAAATTGTTGCGAGCAAGTCTACTTTCAGGTGCAGCTAAATTGACAACTCAGTTGTTAAGGCTTATAAATATTCTTTGGCTCCCCTTGTGTCGAATCAATAAATTTGGGTTTTACTTCCCTCGAAGACTGTTGCGATCCCTTATACTTATGGGTCATCAAGACTATTTTTTGGCTCCGTTGCCGGGGGAGCATAGCTTTATTTATTTACTCACTTGAAAGTGATATTGTTTGTTGCAAGCATTACATCATGGGTAGGACTCGTGATGGAAAAGTTCCTATATTACCATCCACTACAAGGATAGGTACAACTCTGAACAGCTCTGTTGCTCCTGATTCACCATCTGTTATGAGTAAACTTCTTACAACACCACATGCTACACACACTGTTACTTCTGCTAAGTCTGAAAATGCTTCTGATACTTTTGATGATGCTTCTAATGTGCTTGATGATACTGGTTCACTAGGTCCTTTCCTAGATGCTACAATTGCTAAATCCAAACAAATTGAAAGTGCTGAAATTTTTGTTGAAAATATTGGTGCACCTGTTAATTCACCTGAGTCTATTGATGATCTTGATGAAACCTATATTGAACTTAATGATGACTTTATTAAGGAAGCTCAGGCTACTACTGGTGCAAGTGCTCTTAAGAGTCTTCTTGCAAGATATGCTGTTAAATATAAATCTTCTCTTGATGCTAAGTTTGCCACATCTCCCATACACATTAGAGACAAGGATTATGATTTCTCTCTAGATTTATCTTATATATCTATTGTTGAGAAGGAACCTTTTTGGGGAACTGATAGTAAAGTGCTATGGAACATATGAATGAGCTTTCATCTTTGGGTAGTTTATTTTCTGATGATACTAAGTTGCGTACTTATTTCGTTACCAAGATCTTCCCTTTCTCATTGAAAGATGAAGCTAAAACTTGGTTTAACAATTTATCACCTAGATCTATTACTAGTCTTATGGGTTTGGTTAATGCTTTCTTTCAAAAATATTTTCCTGCTAGTGCTCAACATGTTGTTGCGCAAAGAATCTCTAATTTTGAGCAAATTCAAGGAGAGAAATTGCATGAATCTTGGTCAAGGTTTTGTTCTTTAATAAGAGCTAGCCCTGGCAATCCATTACCTAAAAATGAGCTCCTAGATATATTTTATAATGGACTAACTATTGAATCTAGGACATACCTGGATAGTTGTGCCGGTTGTGTTTTCAGGAAAAGAACTCTAGAAGAAGCCGAGGAATTATTGGCTAAAATAGCCAAAAATAATAATGATTGGACTATACCGGAGTCTACACATAAACCAGAACTAATACCAATACTAGCACACAAGAAGAGATGGGTGATTGAATTAAATGATGAAGTGATGAAGGAAGCCAAGAAAACTCTTAAAGAGATGGGTATTAAATCTGAAGATGTGAAGAATTTACCTCCTATAGAAGAATTATGTAAGCCAATTCCTCATCCATCAATAGTTGAGGTACACTCTCTCCAATATTTTGATAATAGAGATATTCCCTATTCTAAACCACCTGGTCAATGCTTAGATGAATTTGATAATTATGTTGTTAAGCAAGACAACTTTAATATGAGAGTGCAAAATCATCTTATGGAAAACTCTAGAGCTATTGATAATTTGCATGGTATTATTGAGAGAACCTCTAATGATGTTCAAATTCTTGTTAAACATTTTCATATGGTTCAAACTCAAATTGATCAACTCACTAAAGTGCAAAAACATATGCTAGCTAATGCTTCTAGAGAAAAACATGTATGTGAAATAATTACTAGAAGTGGCGTTTCTACTCAGGACCCCTTGTATCATGAAGGAAATCCTAAAATAATTGAACAAGATTCTCAACAACCTAAAAACAATAGTTCTCCTTCTAAGAAAAAGCAGAAGAGACATAAAATTGTTGTAGAATCTCCTGAACCTGCTAAGGATCCTAATAGTATATCTATTTCTGATGCTAAAACTGAAAGTGGTAATGATAGAAGTGATGCTTCTGATAAATAAGAAACTGTAGCTGAACCTAAAAAAGCAAACTAAAACTGTGAAGTATACTAAGGAGGATTTTATTGCTAATAAACATGGTAATGAAAGAGAGCATTGGGTACAAAACGCAATGCCTTTTCCTAAAAAGAAACACAAATCAAAGGAAGAAGAACATTATAACAAGTTTTGTGAGTGGATGAAACCTTTGTTTTTGCAAATTCCTTTGACTGATGCTATTAAGCTGCCTCCTTATTCTAAACATATGAAAGATATTGTCTCTAACAAAAGGAAGATTTCTAATGAGGAAATTTCCACTATGCTTGCTACTCTTTCAATGGCAAGGTTCCAAAGAAGTTTGGAGATCCTGGTATTCCTACTATCCCTTTTTCTATTAAAAATAATTATGTTAGAACTGATTTATGTGACTTGGGAGCAGGAGTTAGTGTTATGTCTTTCTCTCTTTATAAGAGACTCTCTCTGGAAAAATTTATACACACTGATATATCTTAGCAAATGGTTGATAAATCTACTGCTATTCTTGTTGGTATATGTGAGAATGTTCTTGTTCAAGTGACTACAAATTGTTTTATATTAACTCACTTTGTTGTGTTGGAAATGCCTGAAGATGATAATATGTCTATTATTCTTGGGAGACCTTTTCTTAACACTGCAGAGGCTGTTATTGATTGCAATCAAGGAAAAGTAAATTTTAATGTTAATGGTAAAGAGCATACTATTTATTTTCCCAAGAAGATTGATAGAAGATATGGTCTAAATTCAATAAAAAATATTGAGACCATCAAGATTGGAGAATTTTATTGTCCCATTCCAATGCCACCAAAAGAATATGAAATTATTATGATTGGGACTATGTCTATCAAGGTTGAGGTAACATAATTATTTAGTGATAAGCAAAGTTTTGCTTCATATAAAAATTGTTCTGGTAACAAGACTTGATCAAGCTTGTTAACAAAGTGATTTTTAATGAAGAGGACAATGTTTTCACTATGTTTTCACCTTCCCCATTATGTTTTCACCATGTTCTCACCTTGCTACTTTAGTATAATTATGTTTTCTATCATACATAATCATTTTTTCATCATGTTTTCATCTTGACTACTGTGGTTATGCATGTTTTTACCACCCATATTTTTTTTTCACCACTTCATGCCTAGCTAAAAGGCGTTAAAGAAAAGCACTTTTTGGGAGATAACACGTGGTTTTATTTTTGCTTTGTTTTTATCTTTATTCTTTGAGTCAAGGCGTTGTATACTTGTGTAGAAACTCTTTTGTATCTTTATTTTCATGTATTAGTTGTTCCAAGTGAAGTTTCTAGCGAAAGTTGGAGTTGGTTTTGGATTTCTACGCAGAAAACAGGTTTCTGTTGTCCACCATAAAAAATCGCATAATTCACAGAAAGATCAAAATGACTTGAAATTTTTTGCGATTATTCCTCAGATAATTGTGAAACTTTTTCGTTCTTTACGTTTTTTGATCTCATCAACTGAAGTGGCCCCAAAAATTCGTCTTTACAGACTGTTCTGGTTTTGATAGATTCTGTCTTTTTACTTGCATTCTCTATTTTACTATGTCGAGTGGATTTTTTTGCTCCACAAAACATCAGTGGTTGTAGCTAATGTTTAAAAATATCAATATTGCTTGTGTCCTTGCAGAACATGTCAATTTTTAATTGTGCACTAACCCTCTAATGTGAATTACATTGAGTGTGGTGTGAAGAAGTTTTCAAGGGTCAAGAGAAGAGGGTGATATAATGTGATCAAGAAAAGTGCAAGGATTCCATGGTCACGCTCGAAGGGAGAGCTATAAGTGCAGCTACGCTTTATTGAGATCGATAAGTATCAAATGAGGCAGAACGCGCCTTCCAAGGACTACACCACGCAGTACACCGGGGCGTCCTCGAGCACCTATCAGGAGGATGGCTCATCCTCGGCGAACTACGGGGGCGCCACTTCATGGCCCGCTTGGGATTGATCTCCACTTGGGCCAAAAGCCTAAGCTTGGGGGGGTATACCCACATCACGCTCATCTATATATCATATTTCTGTCGGTTCTTGTATATCCATGTTTTTGTTTCTTTCGTTTTTTTCGCTTCTTTTGTTTTTATCGTTTTGTTCTTGCTTTCCAAAACAAAAAAATACCAAAAATAATTCTATTGTTCCTATTTATTTGCCTCTTTAGTTTCTTTTGTTGGTTTGATTTACTTTCTCGTTTTGGTTTAATATTCAAAAATCCAAAAATATTTTGTTTTGTTTGCTTGTTTCTTTCTGTTCTTGTCTTAAATTCGAAAACCCCAAAAACATTTGTTGTTATTCTTTGGTTTTGTAAAGTTTTCTGCAGAGTTCAGTAGTCCTCCGTGACTCCATTGGAGTTTGGTTATCATTCTATCTTATTCAGTCCACACGAGTGAAGAGCAATGATGACGATTTACGACAATTCAAGTTGTGGTGAGAGGCTGGTATGAACTATATTTATTTTCATTTTTGTACATAAACTCATCCATGTGGACATGCTTAGTTTGTTCGTGTAATGTGTATGTTATTTAATTGATGCTTAGTAGTTCTTTCTCTCTCATGTTTAGTTCCAACTTATTAATATTAGATAGCATGTCGTATAAATGTTTGTTTGCATTGTTTTACTCATAGAAGGGTATGACATTGTGGTATCTCCCTCTAATTTTTCCGCTTGAATCGACTTGGCACATTGATATGTCCATTTTGCATCACTATTTTATATCATAATTTTCTGTTATTCATCGATATATTTCATGTTATGATGCATCTCTTATGTTATTTTATCTTATTTTGCATTTTTATAATTTTTGGAGAATAAACACCGGGACCATAAATCTGATGGAAAAAGCACCGTCGAGATACCATATTTCAGAAGATCAGAAGAAGAAGAAGGGGGACATCCGGGGGTTCCTAAAAGTTTAGAGGAGGAACCCAGCCAGAAGGAGAGCCAGAGGAGGCCACCAGGGGCCCACACCTAGGAGTGGCGCCCCCCTGTCCGCGCCACCTAGGGGTGTGGCCACCCTGGCCCACCTATGGGGTCATCTTTGGCGTGCCTGGCCCCCTGGGAACCCTAAGCCTCATTCCATCCTCTAAGAATTATTCCGCCGCCGCCACGGGGCGGAAAACACCCGAGAGAGAAAAGCTCTCTGGCAGGGAGAAATCTGCCGGGGAAATTCCTCTTCGGAGAGGGGAAATCACCGCCATCATCACCGTCATCACTCCGGGCATCATCAAGATCGTCGTCATCATCGTCATCACCACCAGAACCCTCATCATCCACCGTCATCCCGTTGTAACAATTAGGGGACTCTATCGTTATTTTGCATTAGATCTCTCTCCCGCTGTGGATTACTTGTTAGTAGTTGATGCTTGTGAGATTTATCGGTGTTTGCACTTTATGACCAGATTGTTATCATCCATTATATCACCTCTGTTTATGATCCATATGATGTCTTGTGAGTAGTTCGTGTTGTTCTTGAGGACATGGGAGAAGTCAAATTGTTAGTAGTGAAGTAATGTTGAATAATATTTAATGTTTGATATTTAAGTTGTGGTGTTATTCTCCTAGTGGTGTCATGTGAACGTCGACTACATGACACTTCACCATTTATGGGCCTAGGGGGATGCATCGTGTATTTGGCTACTAATTGTGGGGTTGCCGGAGTGACAGAAACCTAAACCCCCGTTAGGAAACCATTACACGAAGGAGCGTAGGTTCTCGGAGTTTAAAGCTGTGGTTAGATTTATTTCTTAATTACTTTCGTGTAGTTGAGGATGCTTGCAAGGGGTATAATCACATGTATGTATTAGTCTTGGATGGGACGGTACATTAGCATAGGTTCACCCACACAACACTTATCAAAACACTTAACATTATTCAGCTGCATGGAACAAAAGCACTTGACAGAAACCTCCCGTGTGTCCTCGAGAACGTTTGTTAATCATAAGTAAACTCACCGGCTTGTCCTTAGCTGAAGAAAGGATTGGGCCACTTGCTGCAATTATTACTACTGCATTTTATTTACTCGCGCTTTATTTATCTGTAATATCAAAAACCCCTATAAATCTATTTTTCAGTATTTACAGTTATTCCTTCATCGAAACTGCTTGTCAACACCTTCTGCTCCTTGTTGGGTTCGACACTCTTATTTATCGAAAGTACTACGATACACTCTTATACTTGTGGGTCATCACACATGCTCACGCATGCATATGACTGAAAACAAAAGGTCAATTAAGCGTCGATGATTTAATTTGCCTCGGAGTATTTGTATCATTTTTATGCCACTGTTAATTTTTTTTGTCGCAAGCATGATTATAACAGATTTTTCTCTCTTGATTGTCACTCCCCGTCTATTGCTAGCCTTCACCTGTACTGAGTATGAGCTCTACTCGTGCATCCAACTCCCAAAAACCAAAAATTTCCAAATGTGTCCACCATACCTACATATATGTGGTATTTAACCGTCACTCCAAGTAAATTTCTCATGTGATACCTTTAAAACCTTCAAAAATTATTCCTGTTTTGTGCTCCTGTTTTAGCTCATGAGGACGCGAATGGAGAATATTTATCTCACTTGTTGATTGGACTTTCACACGCTGGACTAGTGGCTTCATCCGCTTATCCAAATGACAAAAGAACAAACGGAGAATACTAGTGGACTAGTAGCTCATGAGGACGTGAATGGAGAATCTTTATCCATTGTTAGTGTTTTCTACCGTTGTTGCAACTTGTTATGCTTAATGCTTGTCAATTTGGGCTCGAGTGCCATGATCTCAGATCTGAACATGTTATTGTTTCATGAGTATAATTATGTTTCTTGATCATATCTTCAAGTTGTTTACACATGTCATTGTCCGGAACCCGAGGCCCCAAAGTGACAGAAATTGGGACAACCGGAGGGGAAGGTTGTGATGTAAGGATCATGTGTGTTCACGAAGTGTTAATGCTTTGCTCCAGTGCTTTATTAAAATGAACACCTTAATTACCAGTAGTTTCCCTTGAGGCCCCGCTGCAAACGGGCTGGGAGGACAAAAGATGTTGTGCAAGTTTCTCATTGCGAGCACGTATGACTATATTGGAACACATGCATATGGTTTGCCTAGAACTTGGATGCTTTATTATTATTTTCTGCAATGCCCATGTTTAGATTATTACATGACCTATCGTATCCATGTAACGCTCATTCATCCATTCCCTATTCCTACGGTACTTTCATCCTGTTGTTTCCAGCAACTGCTAATGTTGTTACTATTTTACTCCTGCTGTTATTTTACTACTACTGCTGCTATAAAACTGTTACCACTCATAAATTGTTGCGAGGAAGTCTACTTTCAGGTGCAGCTGAATTGACAACTCAGCTGTTAAGGCTTATAAATATTCTTTGTCTTCCCTTGTGTCGAATCAATAAATTTGGGTTTTACTTCCCTCGAAGACTGTTGCAATTCTCTATACTTGTGGGTCATCAAGTATCACTGATCTCAGAGCAGGGTCAATGCTACAATCGTATTCGTATTCCTGATATCACGGAGCAGTACAGGCGTGCAGGTTCAAGTTACTAGGCGAAGGGGTCACTCCCGTATCGCTGACTGCGAAGATTCGTGGGAGCTGTGGCTACGTATGGGGGAGGCCATGTCTTGTCCTGGGAAGAGGCGACAGAGCTGGGAGAGGCGATGACGCACGTTGGACTTTCGTCTCAATAGTGGGCGTCGTGTGCTCGGCCACAGTGTATCGCACCTGTATCATGTACCTGTGTCCCTGGGCACTAGTATATAAGGTGCCCCAGGCCCTCCTACGCGGGGGACGACGACGGGAGGAAGATTCATTCTACTAGTTTAGAATCACTCACTGTTAGGAGAGAAAGAGAACATTGCTCTACGGAGTGCTTCTTCTTCTTCCTCCTCTAGCTAGAACAACTCAAGAAGCACCTCTGTAACCCGGATATTCCACCATATATAGTCGGATAGGAAGGAGTAGGGGCTTTACCTCCTCACGAGGGCCCTGAACCTGGGTAGATCAAGTGTGTGCTTTTTGTCTTCCGTGTACGCTTCTTAGCGCGCTATCCCTCCCCGGTTCCAATAGCGTCCATCGGCCCCATCTTTAGCCATCCTATGGCATCTGCCATGATACCACCACGACACAGTGACAGGGCACCCTCTCACCACCTCCCCGCGCCCTTTTTAATGGGACCGGAGCGCGTCCCCATCTGCATCCCCACCCCCAAACCCTAGCCCACCCAAAACCCCACCGGAGCACCCTCCCCGGTGACCATGGCCCTCCCGGCGATGAGGATCTCGGTGGACATCGCCAACACGTTTTACCGCGACCGCCAGCCAGTCCTGTGGCCACGGGTGCACCTCCCGCCCGGATGGCACCTGAGCGACACCCGCGTGCCATTGCCGCCCGACGTCCACGATGTCATCGACGTCCACGGCGATGACAACGACAAAGACGGGTCCCTCTTCGAGTACCTCGACGAGCTCGACGCCATGGAGGTGGAGAAGGAGGCCGAGGCGGAGGAGGAACTCCCGGGGAAGGAGGAGGAGGAGGAGGACTCGCCTCTCTGCCGCGTCATTGAGGCCTCGCTGGAGGCATAGGCCCAGATGTGGCTAGATCTGGCGGCCACACTCGAGGCGTCGTCGGCCGAGGTTCGCCAGGAACCATGGTCATCGTGGCATGCCCGCGAGGCGAGGCAGCCATGGGCTCTTGCGCCCGCATGGCCACAGGCCCCTCCCGCGCCAGCGACTCCACCTCCGAAGCAGGCGCTGGCCCACATCGACGTCGACGACGACGATGAGTAGGCGCACCGGCTGGCATGAGGCCACAATGGCGGCAGGCGACACAGCGGCGAAGCCTAGCAGCTAGCTAGGGTTTTTTGTTTATATTTATGTATGTACTGGCCTTCGGGCCAAACTATATGCATTGGATTTCGGGCTCTATATGAAATGCATCTAAGTTTGACTTAAATTCATGTTTTGCCATTTTTTTTCAAATTTCATTTGGGGAGGGGGGGTGTTAGGATGGTTTGATCCCAAATCGGGGGGTCCGACCCAGGTCCTGTCCGCGGACCACCTAAACGGACCAAAAAAGAACTGAAATTGGTCCGGTTTTGGGGGACTTAGAGCATCTCCACCGGCAACCCCAAACGGCCCCTCAAAGGCCCAATGGGGGTCCGGACCCAAAAAAAATGCCGCAGCAGCACCCCCCAAAGGTGTCCACCCGCCATATTTATGTCCGGGCCCCCCCAGCCCACCCGCCAAACTTGGGGCCTTTTTGGGGGCGTCGGACATTGTCCGGTCACCCCACCCGACAGGCGGCCCCCACCCTTCATAGAGACAAACCGCCCCCGGCCGATAGTCATTTGTCCATATCCTTCTCCTCTCGCCGCCAATTCGCACCATCGCTGACACCCTTGTCGTCGCCAACTGTATGCAGGAGTCGGGCACGTACGACGTTGGCCGATTCGCCGCCGCTCGTCGCCGTTGCCTATCGTTTTCGGGCGGCGCCGCAGGTCATTCAATCGCCGTCGTCGTCCTCGCTGCTTCCACCCCGTAGGTAAGGTGTTCGGCCTTTTGCCCGGTCGATGAACCACTGTTAAAGTTGTTTAGCTCACGGCTAATGGTTGGGTTTTGTCCAATATAGTATGGATAGTGACGACGAGATCATGGTTTGCCAACTGATGGAAGAGGAGGTCGCCCTTGCGGACGACGAGGAGAATGAGATGGTCATGTCGGCTCTATTAGAGGCGATGGGCGTGGAGGCAGCCGAGCCAAACCATGAAGGATCAAGGAAAGGGCGTCGAGCGAACAAAGAACCCGCAAAGGGAAACTGGCCACAGACTCCTGTGGGACGACTATTTCTCGGACACGCCGGCAGACCTACCTAACAATTTTACCGGTTTCGGATGAACAGAGATGTCTTCAGGCGAATTGGCGAATTGTGCACGGTGTTCGGGAGTATGACGACTAGTTTGCGCTGAAAACAGACTGTACTGGGCTTCTATGATTTTCATCTCTTCAGAAATGCACGGCTGCAATACGATGTCTTGCATATGGAACCCTGCAGATTCATTGGATGACTATCTTCGTATGTCTGAGACCACCGCCATTCAAGCCATATTTCGATTTTGCAAGGCGGTAATTGCAGTGTTTGGTCCCGTGTATCATAGATCACCAAATAAAGCAGACACGGCTCGTTTGTTGGCACAAGGACAAGCAAGAGGATTTTCTGGTATGCTTGGAAGCATTGATTGCATGCATTGGAGTTGAAAGAATTGTCCATTTGCTTGGCAAGGGGTGTACAAAGGTGGTCATCACGAAAAGTGCTCTGTTGTGCTTGAGGCTGTGGCTGATCACGATCTTTGGATTTGGCATTCATTTTTTGGAATGGCTGGTACTAACAATGACCTAAACGTGTTGCAACGCTCTCCGATATTGCAGAGACTAGGTGAAGGACATGCTTCGGGCTGCAACTATTCGATCAATGGACGTGAGTATGACAGAGGGTACTACCTAGCGGATGACATATACCCCAGTCGGTCTACATTTGTGAAGACAATCCGTGACCCCGTGGGTGAGGCAAATAATTTTTTTGCAAATAAACAGGAGGCCGTCCGGAAAGGTGTGGAAAGGGCATTTGGTGTACTCCAAGCACGGTTTGTTGTGGTAAGGTATCCTTGTCTATTTTGGTCGATAGATCAAATGCGCGATGGCATGAGCTCTTGCATTATCATGCATAACATGATCATCGAGAGCGAGCGAGACGTCGGAATGGTGTTCGATGAGCCATTCGACTTTCAGGGCCCTCTTGCGGATCCACGACCGGGCGTGTCTGCTGAGTTTGATGATTTTCTTGGTGTTTATCAGGAAATTCGTGATGCGGGAGTTCACCATCAACTTCAGGCTGATCTTGTGGCACACTCGTGGGTTATGAGAGCTAACGAGTAGTTTGATTAGGAATATTTGATGGGTGCCGTGGAGATGCTCTTAACACTAGTAGAGTATCATAATGTACTATGTTTGTTAGGAACCGAAACGAAGAAAACAGGCACGATGATGTGATTTGATTGCAGTGGTAGGTAGAGGCGGAGGCCCTCCTCTATCCATGTAACCGGTTGTCGTAGCGTGGTGGGGGTACAGAGGAGAGAGGCCGAGCGGCAGCTGCAACTGTTGGCCAACGCAGCAGAGCCACTCTTCTCACCAAACCAAGCTACCAATCTCTAGAGCATCTCGTCACCGTCCGTCAAGAATGAGTCAGCCGTAACTGAAAGCAAAGGCAGACAGTCAAACCTAGCTAGCTAGCCAGAGCCTGCTCCAGATGCATCGAATTCGCGTGCGTGCGTGCGTACGTATCCCCATCGGAATTACTACACGGGCAGGCACGCGCATGGATGGATGGATCGGTGCGGTTGCACGTTGGCGCGGAGACAGTTGGGCGTCGCCGCGGCCACAGCTGCCAACTAACCGGCACCCGACCTGCCTCTCTTCACAGCCGCCCGAGTAGGAGTAGCCAACCAACCCGTCTTCCTCCTCCCTTGGTTCACGTTGCGTTCGCTTCCCGTTTCCCTGAGAGGCTGAGACCGGCGAGAGCATAGAGCACGCACGCACGAACACACTCTTTGGATGCGACGCCACTCCCCTCTCTGCCCGACTCGACCCCACCACCGGCGCGTTACTGTTCCGTCCCCGACTCGGACTCCCGCCCTCTCCCTCTCTCTCTCACTCACTTCAATTCCCTCTCCTGTCCTGCTCTGCTCCCTTTATAAACCCACCTCCTCCCCTCTCCTCACCAGTAACTCCATTTCCGCCACCGCCTGCCCGCCTTGCCTCGCCCCGCCGCCTCCTCTAACTAAACACGCGGCGCCGGAGGGTGACGAGACCAGACACGACAAACCAAGCAGCAGCAGCCATGTGTCCCGGAGCGCCGGCGACGGCGGCGGGGTCGGACAAGGCCGTCTGCGTGATGGACGCGTCCGGCCCGCTGGGCCACGCGCTCGTGCACCGCCTCCTCCGCCGCGGCTACACCGTCCACGCCGCCACCTACGACCACTCCCGCGACGACGAGGCGGCGCTGCTCGGGCGGTGCGCCAGCGGCGGCGACGAGGAGCTGCGGCGGCTCAAGCTCTTCCGGGCCGACCCCTTCGACTACCACAGCATCGCCGACGCCGTCCGCGGATGCTCCGGCCTCTTCTGCATGTTCAACGCCCACGACCAGGCAGCCTCCGACGTGAGTTCCTCCATTCATTCTTTCTTTCGGTCTAGCATTAGTAAACTAATCCAAAGAATCAAGCAACGCATCGTGCCGCGATCGCCGGATCGGCGGCCTCCCTTGATCTTGACGCGGTAGTTAGTTAACTGGTCGGATAAGAACAAAGTTACTGCTGCTGGCTAGTGCCGTACCACTACCTCCAGCAGTACAGTACAGCCCAGCTAGTGGACGAGCATCTAACTATTTATCCGTCCCGTGAGCTGGGCCTTCAATGCCACAGCTCATCTGCCTCCTCTTCTCGCTGCTCCCTCCAGCCAGGGCATTAAACTCCGCTCCAAAGTCATGGCAGAACCTCCTAGGCCTTTCCCTGCAATAATGGATGCTTCACCACACACCACACACACACAGCAATGAAGCAGACGGTTGGGTTAACTAACCAGAGAGAGAGAGCGATTAATTAGTCTGACTGACATGAATGATGCTGCTGCTGCAGGAGGTTATGGTTGAGGTGGAGGTTCGGGCGGCGCAGAACGTGCTGGAGGCGTGCGCGCAGACGGACACCATGGAGCGGGTGGTCTTCACCTCCTCCGTCACCGCCGTCGTCTGGAAGGACGACCACAAGCTCGTCCGCGCCTTCGACGAGAAGAACTGGAGCGACCTCAACTTCTGCAGGAAACTCAAGGTACGCGCGTAATTTACCAACTAACCTGCTTTATTATCCGTTGCAACTTCTGTAATACTCCTCGGCACCAAAAGGCACGCGACGCAACTAGTAGAAGAAGCAGTCTTGTTATGAAATCCAACACGGAAAGACCACAGGCTACCAAACCCCAGAAAAAGCAGATTACGCGGCACGGATATGCAATCTACTCGCTCTTTGCCTCATGTCTTCTGTGTGCAAATCTTGCTTCCCAAGATCGGAGAAAGTGTCTTCTCAAAAGAAAAAAGAAAGATCGCACAAAGTGTACAGTTCAAACTTGTGTAACGTGTCAAATCAAACTAAAGATCTAGAGCGAGTGAACGTTAGTAAAATTGACTTCTCAATTATAATACGACAGAGAAAGAGAGCTGACAAGTACAAATAGACCGCTATACTACACACATCCTAGGCCACACAAAGACTTATCTTTCCTTTGCTTTGTTTACACAATCCTACTTGTATAATTCAGATAGACAATCAATCAATCAGGTACTATTAAATTGCTTCAGCTGTTTTTCCTTTCAAGAGAAATGTTTTTTTAATGAATTTTCTGATAGAAAGTAGTGTCCTGCTTGTTGGTGCCATTCGCTACGGCGACCCCACGTTCCCAGACATGTTTGCCAAAGTGCCAAACATCTCCTCGTGTAGCTGTCACCGAAGCTCCATGTGCAAATTCGAAAAATGCTTTTAGAACACACCCCCGCGGTGGGCCCAAATCTATATAACACAAATTATAATAGTTATATAAATGCATTTTGACTGCTACTTACTGTTTCTGCGGTTGGTGCAGTTGTGGCATGCTCTGGCCAAGACGCTGTCGGAGAAGACAGCCTGGGCCTTGGCAATGGACAGAGGGGTGGACATGGTGGCCATCAACGCCGGCCTGATCACCGGACCCGGGCTCTCCAACGCCCACCCCTACCTCAAAGGAGCTGTCGACATGTACGACGACGGCGTCCTTGTCACCGTCGACGCTGAATTCCTCGCCGACGCCCACATGGCCGTCTACGAGTGCCCCACGGCGTACGGCCGCTACCTCTGCTTTAACAACACCGTTTGCCGACCCGAGGACGCCGTCGAGTTCGCCCAGATGCTCTCTCCGTCTTGCTCCCCGCCGAGGTACCCTCCTCCTACCTTGCATTATATTGCATCAACAAATTATTTAGTACTATTTCAGTTCAAAATTCGGAGAAAACGTAACGATCTAGTGTGGTTTTGCTGACCTGTGGTGAACTCTGATTGCAGTGATGAGCTGAAGGAGGTCCCGCAGAGGATTCAGAACAAGAAGCTGAACAAGCTCATGGTGGAGTTTGCCAACGCCATATACGGAGACTTGGATTAGGGATTCGTTTATTCGATTCATTTACTACATCACCAGGGCAACTAGGGCTGTATTCTTTCTGTACCTAATATATGTATTCTTTTTTTTCCTCGAAAGGGAAAATTTGGTTGGTCGAGTATACGTACCATGTACATGGCCAAGCATGCCACGTGTATTCCACTCTTACCAGGGGTAAGAGCGTTTCAGTGAGTTGTCACCGAGATGATCCTTAGGTCCAGCTGAAGGAAAATAAACCTGCAGTTTATGCTATGTACAGCAAATGTATATGAATATGATGAAGTAATGTTGGAAGCTTAAAGGCATGAGAATGATGGAAACCAACTCCAGTGAGGTGTATATATACATTAATCACATGAAACTGAAAGTTACACAATCTTCTACACCACCTTCAGCGGAAGCAATGATTGGTTTGACAAAAGATGCCAAGATCAACCAGTGATCAAAATCTGAAAGCTGTGGATTGTTTTCTGACAAAGACCATCCTAAATTGCATACAGTAAAGTCCAGCCTATGATGTACTGGAAACTAGAAAGAGGGCTCCGATTAGATTGAAGCTCATGTCTGATTTCTGAAGACCTTTTTGTTAGTCGCCCCTCTCTGGCTAATCACAGCATCACCGTCACTGCTGGACCATTATGATAACCCTAGCTGTAGCACCACCGTTGAGTGAAGCATACAGGGCATCATTGCAAAGCGTTTCAGGTCCAGCTTGCGATATCAATGAGGTGGGTCCAAGGAAAATGACCATTCACTCTAGATAAGGGAAGAGCAAAGGAACGAAAGCGGGCCAACTATCCCTCGCCAGCAATACTGCTGAGGGATTGAGATTCCGGTTGTAGTGTACACACTAACACACGTTCACCTAAATCTCAACAAGAAGAAACATGTTGCATTATTCATTCCTATAATTCATGTTCGGTTACATCATGGCGTTGAAATACGGATGGATGTACTACACAGAAGGCAAAGGGAGGCACATCTCCTCTGGGGCGCACGCTGCACGACCAGGACGTTTTATATCAAAGAGAAATGTAGCACCCCTAAGTCCTACCGATAAAGCTTTTACTTTCTAGGTACTAAGTGTCACAGAAGCAACACTTGACAGCTTGAATTTCTTAACTTTCTTGGATTGCAACGGCTGGAAAACAATCTCTGTGTACTGCTTCACGGAAATCTCTTTCCACTCTGAAGATGAAGTTCCCTCAGCCCGATAATCTCGAGGAGAATACAGGATTTGGACTCGCGACCTACCTGCATTTGTGCAAGGGATAAACCAAATCAAACTCAGATGTGCGTTGTTCAAATCAATTACAGCATCTGGCCAGCAGATTTAAACAGAGAAAACAAATCAACCAAGTTATTTTGGACGTGGAGTACTAGAGCTAATTCTCCAGTTAAAATGAATAGCACAATTGCATTCTCTGCTGAAGCAAAATGGTGTACCTTCCCCTCATTAGTCATAATAAGGCATTTATGGAAGGTTGCCAAGGAAAATTAAGCAGCTTAGCAGAGAATAATTTGATTAAGCAACGCTGGAAGGATGGTGTGCATTGAGCAACGAACAACTCAGACAACTGATCATATCTTCTTTACATGTCCCGCTGTAAAGTATGTCTAGTGGGTTAGTGTGTGTTCTTTTAATCCTGTTCAAACGCCAGGGGCCTTTCCGTTCTGGTGATTGGAAGGGTCGTAGTTCTCCTGCGCTTCAGAGTATGATCCATACTCGCTCAAGTGGGAGTTGGATCCATAGCCAAGATTTGGCTGCAGATATTACTGCATGGCGCTAACCAGTCATCTGATCCTTAGTAATTATCTCAGTCTGCTATCGGCTCAACTTTTTAGGTGTGTTGCGAACAGAAGCAGGGCGTCTGTCGTTGCATAAAGGTGGTCTGAGGATCAAGACGGTAGGCACGAAAAAAAGATGGCGATGAGGAGCCGGTCGATGTTTCTGTTAAGCCTAATGAGAACCATAGGTACTGTCAGGTGTTGCCATCACCAGCTAGGAGGTCTTCTTTTTGTGCAACTACTGGTCTTGTAAAAGACTAGCTTAGTATTGCACTCTTTGGTGTGATGCTGTTGTGAACTTTGATTCACAGTGGGATGTACATGCTTAAGATAGCTAGAAAGCATGGCTCCAGTGGATTTTCTGGACATAGATGAAATGAGAATATTAAGGACAATTGGTTGTTTTGTTGCCTGATTCGTTATGAGACACATAGCCTCCTGATATACTGGTGCATTTCCCTTGGGCCTTCTCTAACACAATAGACCTCTTAACAAATTTGTGCTCTTTATATCGTAGTCTTTCTAATACAGCACTATTTCCTAAATGACTCCTGGTCTCCCTCTGTTCAGACTCCCTGATGCTAGTCCCTAACATAAGTTTTTGCCAGACTCTAGTTTCGATGTGGGTATTTTAGCAGACTGGACGTGTTAGCTGTTTCATTTATGTACGATGAGAACATATCTAGTGATACCACCATTTTTTTCCATATGACTTCCGATGAAGCCAGGTTCCACTACCTCCAGGGGGGGTAACATAACAGGTGTTCAGTTTATTTACAAAGACTTTGCAGGAATAAAGAGCAAAAGAAACTTAAAAGATAGCCAAATGGCACTCCCAACCACAGGAAGGAGAGGGCAAAGAAGCTAACTAAAGTTCAAGGCAAAAGCTCAGAATTTAAAGTTACAGGTTTCAGAAAAATTCAAAATAAATTTGTGAGTGTTCTTAAGATTTGTGCTTACAATCTCGAAAATTTTCAGAACCAAATTCGAAATAAAAAACGGAGAAACAAAAAAAAGACAAATCTAACATGAATAGTGTCACAAAAAGACAGATGACACTATTCGCATAGAAATTTGTCCTTTTCGTTTCTCTTTGTGTATTCTGATTTTGGTTCTGAAAATTGTTGGGATTGTAAACATACATCTCGTGAACAATCAGAAATTTATTTTCGAATTTTCAGAATCTTATAACTTTAAATTTTAAATTTGCTATCATGGTATCATTTAAAGGTTGGTATCACTAGATATTTTCCCATTGCAAACTCATGTAGTATGTTTAGTTCCTTCTATTCAGAGAGAAAATAACAATAATTTCTACCTTCTGCACAATAGGCCATATCACTTGATCTTATAAAAGACATTCCTTTATCTTGCAAGGATGAATGCACACATACATCTACATGCATTTCATGGATCTATTTTCATTTGTATTTCTCCTTACACTAGCAGTCTAGCATTAGGTGTTAGCATAGGTGCCAAAACTATATGAAACACGGCCATTTTCCTGCCAACCTAGAGCAGTAACAAATCGCACTAGAAAAATAAGCTGAACATGGATAGTACTAAGCGTAGTAGCATGAAAGCACATCACATAAGACTTACCAAAACCTCCAAATAGAGTTGATTTCTGGATGACAAATCGGCTGACTTTTGATCTCTTCAGTTTTTTCAGGAGTTGCATGTCTTCATGCCTGCCTTTGAATTCCATGAATTCACCAAGGACGTTTTTGTCTCCTCTGAGTTCCAACCTTCAAAGGGAAGTGCAACTGTAAAAATTGGACTGGAGATTCTACGTGTTGCACTAAACTGCAATGCATATACTAACAAGAATTTACTGATTGCAATTAGCTAATACAAGAAAAATCTTAAGATAACCCAAATTTTCCAACCAAAATACCAATTGCATAAGATATTTTCTCATCATACTGTTCATATCAGTATATCACAGTTCTCTCTCTCTCTCTCTCTCTCTGTGTGTGTGTGTGTGTCTCTCTCTCTCTCTCTCTCTTCTATAAGAATAATGCGCCAGGAAAGACAAGGGAAGGAAAAGGAGTAATAGGAGTTTAGAAGTAAGAAAAAACAGTATGGTGGTGTATTTTACCTGTCCCACATAGGCGACGTGCTGAGAATAGAATACAGGTTTTGGAGTAACGAATCTTGAATGTCACTTTTGCTTCCATGAAATGCACCTTTAATCCATGTCGATAGTCCACCTTTTGTGTCTGCCTTAAGATCGTTCCATTGATCATGAGACATAACCTCCGGTAAAAGACTAATAGTGTATGAAGGCCTGATTAAGCACGAGACAACTGAGAAATCATATAAGAGCAGCGAACCAAACAAAACATTGTCCCGTACAGAGAACTAACCTGCAGTTGGGATTTGGCAGTACAACTCTTCCACTTACAATCCCGTTAGGCACTGTTGCTCCCCTCTGCTCCAAGTACGATTGAAGATTGGCAGCCATCCTATTAACTTCTAGTACCTATGAGAACAATATTCAACAAATGAATTAAATAGTAAAACTCCTAACATTATGATTATTACAGACTAGAAATGTGCAGGAATCAAAGAAGAAAAACTAAATCAATATAGCCTTTTGAGTAAAGATTATCGGTGTTCTTTTTGCCACCTTAACATTTCACTCTGGTGTGGAACTACAAATGATTCTATTATTCAGAACACAAAAACAGCAATGGACTACATATCGTTAGTTCAGATTCACCGGCAAGAATATCCCTGAGGAGGTAGTAGCAATGAACAGACTACCCAACCTAAGTGACCCACTTTGCTATAACATTGTTTTCTCGCACAAAGTACATGACTGCAGTAAGACAGCAGCTGCAAAACACTTGAACATCTGGTGTCGTACTGCAGCAGGGAGTTTACACTCACAGTAGCTCCCCAGCCCACACTGAATTCAATAATTAACAGGTTCGTCTGCTCCACTAACAGTTCTGTAATGCTTAAGCAAAACGTAAAGCTCAAATTGCATACCGGGTCTGGTATAACCTCCTGCTTGCGCTTCTTCTCGGTGTACCAGTTACCATCCTTGTCGACCTCAACAAAACCAGACAGATTTTTTATCGCCACCACCATGATCTCCCTGTCCACCAAAAAATCTCAGACCCTTTTCTTTCCAGGTTGAACCAAGTGATAGTGCACGCGTCGATAAAATATGTTGAGGATGATATAATGGATCGATTAGATGATTTATTTTAGCCAAGTATGATTGAGTACGTTACATTACTTCTCGGTAGATTACAATAAATTTGATACTGAGTATGACAAGCACAGGGGATACAGACAGATACACGAACATATCAGTCTCGAATGACGGAATTGGTTGTGACTTGTGAGGAATAACCGTAGTAAGTACATCCAGTATATCTGACAGTAGTAGACAGGAACTAGAACTAATAAATTCATCTGAACGCACACATCCAGAAGCAGAGCGCAGTGAGGGGGAAGGGAGAGAGCGGGAGCCTGGGTGGCCGCGGCCTGACCTCTTGGTGACGAGAACGACGTCGACGTGCTGGCGCGCACCGGCGTCAGGGTCGGGGATGCGGAGGCCGACGAAGCAGCGGCCGCCGTAGAGCTTCTCGAGCCTGGAGGGGGAGATCGAAGGGGCCGATCAGGAGGGTTAATCAGGGGAATGGCGGGAGGGGCTAGGTTAAAGAGATGGGTACCTGGACGCGACGGCGAAGCAGAGATCGGAGTGGGAGGAGTCGAGGTCGGCGAGCTGGTCGAGGCCGTCGTCGGAGAAGAAGACGGTGCGGATGAGCTTGTAGGCCACCAGCCCGCACAGTAACTCGACCCACATGGCGCTGCCCGCCCTGCGGCGATCGCCGTGCGAGGAGGAGGAGGAGGAGATGCTTCGCTTGGGGGAGCGGCAGAGGCGGTTCAGACTTTCGAGGAAGATTATTGTGGAGTCTCCTCCTATCCGTCTGCAGCTAAACGGAATGGAAAAATCTCCTCTGCTTTTTTGCTTTTCTATTTCCCCTTTTTTGCCTATAAACTTCAAAATGGGCCCGTTTCTCCTTTGCCTATGAATTTCAAAATGTTCACACATACTACTTCCTCACAAGTACTGGCGTGGCAGACGCGTCAACTCGGAGCCTCTTCGATTTTACAAGAACTTTCCGTGCATTTCGTAAAAGGAAATTCAATTCTCACATGAGCACTTCCAGGATAAAAAAAGGTCTGACTTATGAATTGTTTACAGATTTTTGTTTCTATTTATTTGTTTTGAGAAACAGTTAAGTCGGAGCTAAGCATACATGTGCCCGTGTGCGTTAGAAAGGAAGGATAGCGCGTGCCCAGCACCTAGAACTTGAGCACGAAGTAAACATAGATCAGCAGAAAGCACCAGGACGCGTTTGGTAGTCTGCAGTTGCAGTCCGGCCAAAGCCTGACCATGCTCATACGCACCCATATACGTGTTGCGTAACTTATTAGGTAGCCTGCATTGAATTTTCGTGTATGAGTTGGTAATTTGAGTGTACTGTATTTGGTAGCATGTATAGCTTACTTTGTGGGTAAGCTGAAACGGTCGCGTCGTATTTAGTTGCATGCAATACACAAGCTATGGTTACCTAGTTCAAACATGGTGAGCTTACCCGTGTCACGTCTGTCACCGCTACATCTGATCATACTACAGCTGAGCTAAAATAAAACGAGCTTCACAATCACCACAACCAAGACGACGATGATGAAGTCCTTGATCCTACTACCTAGGACCTCATTTGGCGCTTCGGGTACGACTTCATGAGCTGTTAGCTCATGAGGTACCTCATCAATGGCGTAGAGAAAGTAAGAGTAGTTCTGTTGTGCCTCCTTCAAAGTTTCAAACACTCCATAGTTGTTGTTCGAGTACCCATTGACTTGTTCCTGACAGCTTCTACACGGACTATACACTCCAGGACGTCCCCATCTATACACGGCATAGAAGTTCATCAACAAACATGAGAGAATCGTCTCAATAGCACGGCTGAACCAACATCAGATCAAGCATCACAAGTTTGAGCCAACATAAACCTAAAACAACATGCATGTCCATTAGCAAAACATGATCACAAGTTCATCCTACCACTATGGTGTTAACCTACCACCACATCAAAAGTGGGTGTCATCCTACCACCACCACCAAGTTCACCATCATCCGAGGGGTTAGTACATACCACATCATCAGAATATACATGTCATAAGAGAAGTTTTTAAGCCCTAACTAACCCAAACAAATACATCATCGTAAACAGCGTCGTCCTCGCCATCATGTTGTTGCCACCTCCACCCCCACAAGGCACAGTCAGTTGTAGTACTTGCCCAGGAAGGTACTGAGCCAGAGGGTCTTGTGCTTCTCCGTCATGCCGACGAAGTTTGCACCCTAGGCCTTGTGGTCGACGAGGTGGCCGAGAGCCACCATGAGAGCCTCCTCGGTGAAGCCAACGGCGTCCATGACACCATCGTAGAGGTTAGGGTGCAGGTCCGTATGCTTGTTATCCCTGATGGCCGCGACCACCTCCTTGACAGCTTCGGTCATGCTTGAGAAGGCCTGGATCTCGTCGTCGCCCAGGCCTCCTCTCTTCCTCTTGACACCGAGGATGGGGGCATCAGCAGGCTTGTCCTTGTCCGCACCATCATTGATAACGGTGTCAGACTCCTGCGTGTCGGCATCCTCCGGGGTGGGTGTGCCAAGGGGATCCCTGAGCCCATGGCCTGTTTGCCGGTGGCCAGTCCGTACAAGAAAATGATCTGCATCCGAACATAGTTCAGAATGGGCTTGTTCAGGAACTCCGCGTCCTTTGGGTGATCCTAAAATTGGGAGTACAAATTGTTAGCGGTCAGATAGATTGGTGGATCTAATAAAGTGGACGAACAATAGTGGAGGGCAGTTAGCTAACCGAGACGTGCCCACGGTATTGCACCTCATCTAGGATAATGGTGTAGGTTTTCTCATCCCATCCTGCACCGCTAAGGTCCCTCAGCTTGCTCACCTCAGGTGATTGTACACCTAGTGGAAGTCACCTCTGCGTCATAATATTCAAACAGAGCCTTCGCGCAAGCATGGAGATGGACCTCCTTGAACCCCTTGTCGGTCCTCACCCCGGTCCTGATGAGAGAGGCCATGTTCTTCAGGACGAACGTGGACTGGTGTGGCGGCCATTTCATGGACACTGAGCGAACAAGCTCGTGAACAACGGTGCTACTAAGCGGGACCTCGCCATTCTGAGACAAAGATTATGAGTCATCGATGCACGAAGGGATCTGCGATTTCCCAAAGGGAACCGGTGCCTGACTAAACTGATCCTCGTCGAACATGCCCTACATCGATGCCGAAAACGAAAATGGATGAACACGAAAACAACTAGCTCAAATGGAAAGGGATGAACACGGAAACATCAAGCACAAGCTCAAAACAAACATGGATCTAGAGATCAACGGACCACAAGCACGAAGCATACAACCATTAACATGTTCTACCAACAGATCTACAAAATCACATGCACATGAACCAGCCAAGGGTGGGGTAACTTACAGCCATCACCGTGCTTGCCCAGACGATGAAGATCTGTCGCTGCCGCCGAGCGGAGTTGAATGGAGACGACTCGCCGCTTACCTGCTCGTTGGAGTGAGGAGAGACCTCGAGTGCACGAAAATGCCGGGCAGGGTGAGAGCGGTGAGAATGGAGGGTAGAAATATGTGAGGGTTTTCGACGGGAGGTGACCGAATTTCTCCCGCCCCTCGTTTCCTCTTTTCGCGGCACCGCGAGCGCTCCCGCTATCTCCATGTTCGCACGAGCAGAGCGCAGAGAGATGGAGATTTTTGCATCGAGGAGGTGGAAACGAGCCATGCTCCACGAAAACGGCCGATTCGGCTGTTTACACCGGGCCTGACCCTAACTGCTTTAAAGTTCGTGCGGGCAACTTTTTTGTCGGCCGTTTACACTAAGCCTGGCCCTGGCTGCTTTAAAGTTCGTGCGGGACACTTTTTGGGTCGCATACAACCAAACGTTGGGCCGTTTTGCATCTGGTGGGCCTGGCCAGAGGATCTGCATGCAACCAGACATGCCTCAAGTGAATGATCCAAGAAACTTCCATGTATGTACTTTTGTTTTCCAGGGGAATGCAAGCTCGTTGGATGTCGGGCTTCTTCCTATAAAAATCCTAGATGCACGGCCCTTCCGACTTACAGGACATATATGCACTTGGGCCGTGAGGGCGAGATACGTTTGGGCCCAAGAGCGAGGCGGAGTGGACCAGAGCTTGGTGACACCCACGATTCCACAGCGCCCATAATCACGGGACACTGACGGACGTGCGGCCGAGTGGCATCCCTGCTTGACAAACATGCACACCACTTCGTCTTTCTCTTATTCTTCTTCTTCTTCCCTGTTGTCGATCATCTTCTTCAATCGCGCACCCCCTCCTCCTCGTCCATCTCCATCACTCCATGCCCATGTCATCTGGCCTGAGTTGACTCCCACGGAGCTGGCTCGAGATTGCTAACCTGAACAGCAGGGGGCTAGCTGGCGTGGCCTTGTTGCAGTTCAAGTTCAAGATTGCGTCTGCACTGTGGAATAGCTCAACAATGCTCGCGTCCAAGCCCAAGTAAGTCAAACTGTCCATCTTCTGTATTTTTAAGATTGCTCTCCGGCATTACGAGTCTGCTTTCAAGTTCATTCTAATCAACGCCACACAAATTACCAAACCTTTCAGAATGACATTTTTCATGCTTAGAAACTACGTACTCCAGCTAGCTTACAACATGTTGCACGATCTCGTTAACATCTCTGCTTGCTTTGGTCTAACCGAAATGAAATTGAATGAAATGAAAGCAGGACTGGCCCAACTGAGCCTTCCAGCCACAAGGAGCCACCAAACTTGACCTCGAACTCCAGTTCCAACCACAGCAAGGCCCATGCTTCAGCACCTAGAGTCAGCAGGCTAGCCAAACCGGCCGCGGGATCAAGCAAGCAAGCAGCAGAGACCAGGGCGCCTTCCCCGCTCCACAGTGCCGCTCGCGCCAACCCACCTTCCCCGCTCCACAATGCCGCTCGCGCCAACGCTAATCCGCTCGATAAGTCCGTCGACGCCGCCGCTGCGCCAAAGACATCACCGGCAGACCGACGGTCGTTCAAGACCTCCCCGTACCGGACCTCAACTACCCCCGACGTAAGACGATGAAACACCTGCATAAATCATCCCGTTTCATTGTGCGCCAGACACCATGACTGGTCTTTTTTGCGTGTTTCCAGAGGCAGCCGAGGGTCGGCAAGGCGTCGGAGCTGCAGGCGCAGCTGAACGCCGTACAGGAGGACCTCAAGAACGCGAGGGAGCACCTGGCCTCCATCGACAGGGACAGAGCCAAGGTCCACGGAGACCTGGCGCTCACCAAGAAGCTCGCTGACGAGGCCTACCAGAAGCTCGAGGAGTCCTTTGCCGCGCAGCGGAAAGCCGAAGAGGCGCTGGAGCTCGAGAGGTTCAAGTCCGTCGAGCGGGAGCAGGCGACCATTGAGCTTGCCCGGAGGAAGGAGGAAGAGTGGCAGCGGAAGCTCGCCGACGTGACAAAGCGCCATGCCCAGGACGTCGCTTCCCACGCTAAGGTGACCAAGGAACTTGAGAATGCTAAGGGTGAACTGGCTGTGACCGCGCAGGCCAAGAACTCGGCCATCAGCCGCGCCGATGAGGCTGAGAAGACCGTGGAGGCCGATGCAAGGAAGATGGAGATCCTGATGGCTGAGGTGACACAGCTCAAGTCCGAGATGGAGGGCAAAGAAAAGGGGGCTGAAGAGATCGTAGACAAGTTGCGGTCCGAAGCGCTGGAGCTACGAGCTGAGCTCCAGAGAGCAATGGCGACCGCGGAGGCCAATGCAAGGAAGACGGATGTCCTGATGGCTGAGTTGACTCAACTCAAGTCTGAGATGGGGAGAAAAGAAAAAGGAGCTGAAGAGATCATCGACAAGCTGAGGTCTGAAGCATCTGGGCTACAAGCTGAGCTCCAGAGAGCAAGGGCGTTTCAGGAGAAACTGAGCAGAGCAGAGGAAGTGGTCGAGGGGCTCAAGGTCGACATTGCATACGCCAAGAGGGCAGAGATGGATGCAGACCAGTCGGTGCAACGGTGGAAGACGAAGGCCACGGAGCTGGAGGATCGCCTAGTGGCGGTCACATCACTGAACAAATCTAACGAGGAGGCACTCGCGTCCGTGACAAAGAGCTTCGAGGACACACAATCGCAGCTCCTCCAGCTGACACAAAAGGCAGCAGCGTCAGAGGGAGAAGCGAGCGAGTACAAGGAAGGATTCCTCGAGACGAACAGGCGCCTCGACATCGCAATGAAGGAGGCATCTGAACTGCAGGCTACGCTTGACAGCCTGAGGTCTGAACACGAGCTACTGAATGAGGCACATCGCCAGGTCGTCAGCAACGAGAAGGCGGCAAGCTCGCAGGTTGGCGTGCTCGGCGGAGAAAAGTTGAGGCTTCAGCGGGAGTTTGATGAGACCAGGGAGGAGAGGGATAAGGCCAAGAAGGCTGTTGAGGATTTAGCAGCTACTCTACGCCAGGTGTCATCGGAGGCGAGAGAAGCCAAGGAGAGGGTCCTGGCGAAGCAGACTGAGCTAGATGATGCACAGCTTCAGATATCCGAGCTGAAGATGGCTACAAAGAATGCAGAGGACAAGTACCAGTTGATGCTTCATGAATCCAACTGCCTGACTAAAACAGTTGAGAGGCTGGAATCAGAGGCCAAGAATGCAGAAGAGAAGTACAAGTTGATGCTTGATGAATCCAGCTGCCTCAAGAAAACAATCGAGAGTTTGGGTTCAGAAGCCAAGATTTTACAGGATGACCGGGTGTCTAAGGAGGCTGGGTTTGCTGAAACTCTGAGGAGATCAGAGGAGGAAGCAAGCTATATCAGATCAGAGATGAGCAAGCTCATGGAATCGCTTGGAGCTGCAGAGAAGGAAATGCAGAAGCTCAAGGCAGAGAGAACCCAGCTGGTTCGCCAGCTGGAAGAAGGATTTGCACGTAGCATGATGGATGATGCAAGCTTGAGTGCAGAACAACCAATGGTGGCCGAGAGCTCGCACCTCAAGGATCTGCTGTCAACCAAGGAGAAGGAGGTGCTTGCTTTGGATCATCAAGTCACTGACCTGAGGCTCAGAGAGACGGCCGCTCTGGCGAAAGCAGACGAGCTCTCGAAATTGCTGGCGGAGGCAACTACGAGGAAAACCAGAGAGGAAGATGCGGCGAGAAGCGCCGACAAGTCCAAGGCACTGCTCGTCAAGATGGAGATGGACACGGTAGTCGAATCACTGAGAGCCGCAGAGCGCGAGGCGAAGGATGCCAAGGATGGCATGGCCCAGCTGCAGAGCAAGCTTAGGCTGGTCGAGTCCAAGATCACCGAGGCCAACCTGACCGCAGAGGAAGAGAAGATCACCAGCCTGAGGCTGAAGGAGACCCTGGTTGAGAGCACACACCTCAAAGATCTGCTATCAACCAAGGACAAGGAGGTGCTTGCTTTGGAACATCAAGTGACTGACCTGCGGCTCAAAGAGACGGCAGCTCTGGCGAAAGCAGACGAGCTCTCAAAATTGCTGGCGGAGGCAACCACAAAGAAAGCCGGAGAGGAAGATGCGGTGAGGAGTGCCGACAAGTCCAAGGCACAGCTCGTCAAGATGGAGATGGACACGGTACTCGAATCGCTGACAGCCGCAGAGCGCCAGGCGAAGGATGCCAAGGATGACATGGCGCAGCTGCAGAGCAAGCTTAGGCTGGTCGAATCCAAGATCACTGAGGCCAATCTGACGGCGGAGGAAGAGAAGATCACCAGCCTGAGGCTGAAGGAGATGCTGGCCGAGAAGGAGGAGGAGCTCCTGAGCATTGCACGGGAGAACGATGGCCTGCGAACAAGGGAAGCTGCTACACGAGCCAAAGCCGATGAGCTGGCTGCAATGCTCCAAGAGAAAAGGGGAGATCAGTCAGCTGGTCGGAGCCCCGATAAGCAGCCGAATGTGTTCCGGAAGATGATGTGCTCACCGATGGACAACGTTGTGCGAGGCGATCATGAAGCTCGCCGCAACAGCGATAGGATAGTCCATGTGCTCGAGGAGATCAAGCATGTCGAAGTGGAGACAGTCAAGCAGGTGAAACATGAAAAGGCAGTGTCAGTGGAGACTAACTCCTTGGAGAACAGCAAGATCATAGAAGATGACATTTCCAAAGGGATGATGAGCAATAGCGTCGACAGCGAGACGAGCGACGACGATGATGAAATCGATTCCCAGGGAGAAGAAGGAGCTGCAGATCAAACGGGCGGCCTTCTGATGCATGGACCGACATCCTCTTTCAAGCAGGAGCAGCACAGCCACAAAAAGAAGAAGGCATTGCTGAAGAAATTTGGAAGCATGCTGAAGAAGAAAGCTCACTTCACCAAGTTGAACAATCATCCCTAGCCAGCAGCCTACCAAACTCAAACTCGTACAGCGGCTTAAAAATGTTGACAATTTTCCCGACGGATTTGTGAACAATTCTACTACTGTGTTAGTACCAGGTGCAGGTGTGAACCATATGAGTAGTGTCTCTATTATGTTGAGGAAGCCACTTGTATTGTAATTTGTATCCCCTATTTAGTTATTTCTGTACCTTGACAGCACATTCAGGATTCAGAAACTATCCGTTCTGTTGCTAAATGCCAAACCCAAAGTCCTTTTCAGAGCTGTATCGTTCCATGCATCATGTTCTGGAATGCAGCAAATGAGCATGCTGTAGACGAAAGCTCACTTCACCAGGTTGTTGAGCAATCACTCCCAGGCTGCTAGCCTACCTACCTCAAAACCTTGACTTCATAAATTTTTCATTCTTTTCCTATTTAAATTTTTAACAACTTTGAACTACTACTATGGTAGCAAGTGCAGGTGTGAACCATAAAAGTGCACGTGACATGAGCATCAGTGTCCACTAGCCAAAGATAGATAGAAGAAATCACTAGTATTATGTCTGTATCCCTGTCATTTAGTTACCTTTTCCGTATCTTGACAGCACATTCAGGGTTCGGTAACCATTCTTTAAGATGCTGCATGCCAAACTCAAATTCACTTTTCAGAGCTTGTAGTATTATGCATGTTCTGGACTGTAGCATAAGAATATCTAGCAGGATTCATTTTTCGGTTTACCCTCAATTTTCATAATGAAAACCACAAATATATATCAGGATATGCCGCTGGCCAGTGTATAGTGCACTGAGATGCAAGAATTGCCAAACAAATGGAGAACTAGCTCAGATTATTTATCCTCAAAATTAAAATATAACACGCACTGTTACGTTCATGGAAGGGAACTTTAAGGTAGCAGAAAAGGAGGTTTAGTTCAAGTTGCGCATGAAAGCAAAGCTGGCATTAAGACTGAAAAGTGTTTACCATTGGATGCTGGGAGGTTCAGCTTCAGCATCTAGCCTCCAGCCCAGGTCAAAGATCTCTGCACCACCTAGGATGGATGGCATGTCCCTGTCTAGTGTCTAGTGTCCACGCCAGCTGCATAAACATTTCAAGGGATTAGGATATACATGCCCCTTCGGCCCATCCAATGGATCAATAGTTAGTTTATGGATGCTTGCCCGTGGTTTTGTCTTGCTGTTTATATTTTCTTTTCATTCGGTAATTTGATTTTTGCTGAAAAATATCTGGACTAGCCAGTAGCACTGGTAAACTATTGTTGGCTGTCAATCAAACAACAGCAAGCAAGCAGATAGATTGATAAACATGTCAATGTTTGGACCAAAGCACATCACCATCATCATCTCTGAGCCTTTTCCTATATTCTTCGTTCTCTTTTGGAGGTGCACACTGATTTCTCCACAAGAACAACGAGACTAAAGTGAACACAAGAAAAAATACATGATGATGAGACCATGACAGCCACTTCACCTTGTATAGTTTAGTCAGGTTAGTGCCAGATCAACAGAATTGCTTGCAACACACAGTTTAGGTCTACTGTCCATCCAGGCGTACACACACAAGAAACAAGATTGCTCATTTCACAAGTCAACTGTTATTGAGAAATATACATATAGATGATATAACTGAAGCTTACTGGAATGTTCCCTTGTTTATCTGACTAGAAAAATGCCTGCATAATTGCCGGAATTCGTGGTTGATTGGAATTCATGGTTGATTGGACGGTCTGAGATATCATCAAACAATTTGTTCGCCACAGGGACACGCCATGACCTGTTCGGCTTATATATGACTGAGCAAGGATAGTTCAGCCTAAATTTTTTTTAGCAAAGCTAGATTTTTTTCCTGTTATTATCTTAAACTTCATAAGAAAAATAGTGACATATCCATAAAAGCAGGTGTTATTGTCCTGGTACTTTCAGGACAGAAAGAACAAACTTGAATGAGGCTATAACAGCTTAATACACTAAACTGGAGGAAACTTCAAGCATGTCCTCAGCTCAAAAAACTAATGTAGCATATCTACCAGCAGATCTTTACGGTTACAACAACGTATAAGAAAATTTTGAACACTTCTAAGCTAACTAACATGAAATACATGGTTGCTACCTAGTAAAAACACTTGAAAATAGTGTACAAAACAGAACGGGCAGATTGTTGAGTAGAGAGTTCTGCTACTCTGTTACAGCAGTGATGGTTAGATCAGTACATTGTATACCTATTTTTCCAGCTATAATAACTAAGTATTCACCATAAGCACAATTTAACAATCCAAATGGGAGAATGGTGAACTGGTTGTGACACCAAACTTTGCATCTTACGATTGATGTCTGCAACAAAACTACAAGAAGTGTGAACATCTGGACAAGGGTTTGATTGATAGAGAGTAAGCTATCGAAAGATCATCTTCGTCAAGAACTTTCTTTGGATGCATACCATGCTCTCAGAGGCCTAAGTGAGGAAGTTTAGTATTCATATACAGACCAAGAATTATAGTATGCATACACCAAAGGGATATGTGAACAAAGTTGGCAAGCTACCCATCTGCTTCAAAACACTAAAAAGAAGCATATGTTACTATCATGTAGACCATGCTACTCTATCACAATGTTACATTACATAAACTGCAAGTCAATGAACATTCATGCCACATTAACAAAACTTAGCCAATCATCTCATACATGAGCATGGCTAGTGCAAGATAACATGGTGCTCTCGAGAAGAAATAGCCATAACATTGACAAGTTAAACCTTAACCCTTCTCTGATGTTGATTACCAGATTAGCCGGCCTATGGCATATTGACAAGTTATGTTCCCTAAAAAAAATATAAGTAGCAGGAAAATAAATATGCTCCCTGAATAGGTATACCAACAGCAATGATGAACAAACTATTTGTCAGAAAGAGCTAATCTTTCTTGAACAAAAATTACAATTACATGTTTCAAACCTATTCACTCAAGAATCTAAACTACAACATTCCCAGTTCATCCTGTCCTGCTTTTGCAGCTTAGAAAGTGAATAAATTGAAAATTTCCCCAGTTATACAATTACAAATATGCAACCAGCAGCCTTTACCGAAGCCTTACAGATTGATGCTCGTCGTAGCAGCAGCAATAACAGCAACAAATAGTGGTGTCGATAGCTAAAACCCACCTGTTTTTGCACCTTCTGCCGACGAACCAACTAACATCGCCGTAGCTACCTCCCTACCGTCAAATGTTACAGGGCCGCCTTCACAGAGCGACTGCTGACCCATGCTGCTACATATCTCTCCACCGTGGGCTCAGCAAGGGAAAGAACCCTGACGGCGAGAGCAGCCCCGACGGCGACTGCGGGAACCATAGCCCTGGCGAAGACGGCGGCATGGGCCCTGGTCCCAGGATCCCTGTTCCTGGCAGCGGTGACAACATGGGGAAGTTTGGCGAAGGTTGCTGGAATCCCGGCGACAGGAGCGGGTAGGGCGACCTGGGCGTCGGCGAGAGCAAATTGAGAAATCCGGTCGGCGAAGGGAGTATCCCGGGCGACGGCAACGGCGGCGGAGGCGGGGGGTAAGGGTGCTGCGGAGGCCCCCGTCCGGCAGCTGCAGCTGCAGCTGCGGCATGAGCATGAGCGGCAGCGGCCGCGGCCGCGGCAGCGCCTGGAGGAGTGGCGCTGAAGAGGGAATTCTCGAGGATACGCATGTAGGCGGAGACCGGGGAGTCGGCCCAGGCGGGGCCAGGCGGAGGCATGGGCATGTGGTGCGGTGGCGGGGGGCGGTGGAAGACGGGGTTGTGGTTAGGGTTGGGCATCTGGTGGTTGTTGTGGACAGGAGGGGGGCGAGCGACGGGGGTGGCGATGGGGGGCGGGCGGATCTTCTGGAGGCGCATGGAGGCGGGCTTGGACTGCTGCTGCTGCTGCTGGAGCGGCGGCGGGGGGCGGTGTGCGTACTGCTGGTGCTGGGGTGGAGGAGGGGAAGGGGTGCCAGCGGTGAGCTGCTGGACCATGTCGCGGAAGTGGTTCTTGCTGATGTTGTAGACCTGCGGCTGGGGGTGCGGTGGGCGGGCGGCCTGAGCTTGCTGCTGCTGCTGCTGAGGAGGGAGCGGCGGCGTGGCTTTGCGGATGTTCCGGCCGAGCTTGTTGACGCCGAGGTGCTGGTTGTGGCCGCCGCTGCTACTGCTGCTGCTGCTGCGGTCCATCACGGCAGATCGGCGATGGATTTGCCGTGGGCGGAGGAGCGCGGAGCGGGGCAGAGGTTGGGGGATGGGGGAGGGGAGGAGGACGGGAGGCACACGCAATGGAATTCGTTAGCAAGTTGCAGCGTGGTTTCTTTGACTTTGGGGGCACTGGCCGCTCAGAATGGAGAAGCAGGCCGACACACACACTCTCTTGTCTCGCATGACTCATCAGTGCGCTCCCATTTCCCGTTTACTGTAAAACGCGCAAATCTCTGCCAGTCATTGGCCTCTGCCCTAGCTTGGCTACTGGCGTCACAGGTGGGGAACATCAGCTAGTTGCGGAAAGTAATTTATGGTCTACAAATTCACCCCTCCTGAACCAACTTTAACAATTGACACAGCTAGGCAGGAGAAAGAAAAAAAAGATATTTGAATGTCTATTTTTTAATCTAAACTGCCATGCATGTCATACGTCAATTGCCAAAGTTAGTCCACAAAGATAAATTTGTAGACCAGATCTCATAGAATTATTTTCTGATCCCGAGCACCCATGTGTTTAAAAAAAAAAATTATGTGTTTAAAAATCTGGACAAAAATCATGGTTTTTTAATGACAAAATATGTTGTATTTGTAGCTACACAAAAATGATTGAATATGTATATTTAAATTTGTGCATTTTTACTATAATTATATATGTATATTTGTTATTTTTGTGTAGTTTCAAATACAAGTATTTAAAATTGAAATTTCACATGTTTATAGTATTAAGAATAAGTAGGGTTTTTTCCATATTTTTTGAAACTTATAAATTAGATTTTCAAAAAGAAAAATCACCGAGATCACTTGTGCTCGAGATCAAGAAATGTCTACTCAGCTAGTTGCCACTTTTCATTCTTGAAAAGGACAAAGAAGAGAGTCCACTTTTCCTACCTCAGCATTTTAACAAGTTCACATTTCTTTTAAAACTTTTGTTGACCCGGACTTATAGAAAAGTCCATATCACGTCTAACTATAATAAAAAAAAATGGACAACATGTAGCATGAAAAAGGGTAAACCATGCTAAATTTATACGGTATCTTAATCATCTATTCCACTGAGTAAAATCCCCGCTTGGACTGCATTACCAAACCTTCATAGCGCATGTGGCATCCCACTCTATTGTCATTCGGTTGATCCACGTAGTCTTGCTCTTTCATGGCTCTCGAGCATGTCTAACTTGTCCATGACCCAACTCACATGTGTCTCCAACCTATATGCACCTACCCCTACTCATGTGGACTAATGTCAAGCTCGGCGTTGTAGTCACCAGTCGTCAGCAACATCCTGTCATCGCCGCCTCGTCAGATCGATCTCGTTATTGATTCGTGCCAACATGCTCGTTCCCCCAAACTAGGCGCCAACTAGTCGATCAACTTCGAGAGGGTGAAGTGATGGGTAAATACATGTCACTGTTTTCCTTGGGTCAAATGGGATATGAACTATTTCAAAAGTTCAAGGTTTGTTTTGGACCCAATAAAAGTTTTAGCATAAAAAAGTGAACTTCCTCAAGAGTTTAGGGACGAAAAATGGGCTTTATTCCAACGAGAATCAACTCCGATTAAGCACGAAATAAACATAAAGCGAAGAAACAAGTATATGAACATTAAACGTAAATCTTTATGTAATGTTAGTTTTTCGAATCTGACTAATCACATTTCGGACTATCGTGCTTCTCAAGGTAAATTGTTTGATTACCGCAACAGGAAACTCTCGTGGGAGACGAGAGCATAATAACGGTGTCTCTAATGCTTAAGTGCGAGTCGCACAACTTTGCCGGATAGTCACTACTAGGAGTTGGCACATGTTACCGATGAAATATTATTTGTCTATTTTTGCAAACATATATTCTAAATTCACATAGTCTGGTCCGCAAAAAACACCACCATATCATCGGAAGAAGAGAAGAGGGAACGACGTCGCCACATCCCAGAGCCGCCACCACAAGGAAGATTTGCTCCACCCCCGCAACCATCATCGGCCAACACCTCCTTCCACCGCCGCCCGCAGCCGCCTCACCGTACCGCCCTCCTCAAATCTCGACATGCGTCGGTCTGTCGCCGCCCCCGTCCATCCCTCGAAGGTCCATCTCCGGCGCACCCCTAGCCCCAACGTTAAGGTCCTTGCTCACCTCCTTCTTGCTCCATCCTCACCGTCGCCTTCTCCATCGCGCCTCCTTGGCGGTCGGTACGGTGACGAGTGGTGGTGGAGGAACTGGTTGCCTGCCTTTTCTCTCCGTTGCCTGCGTGTATGGATTAGGGGGCAAGATGGGATGAGAACAACGAGGGGAAGAGAATAAGGAGTTAAGGACGGGCCTTATTTCGGATGGGACCCATGGGGTAACGCGTGGTCTAATTTCACCATGGCCACGATCACTTTGGAAGGAGTCAACCTGCTTTCAGTTCCTCTACTGGGTAGTAGGGATGATGGTTACGAAACCGATCAATTAACTCACCATCAATGCATGTGTGCAGGAGCTCCTTGACAACACACATGTCACATTACCTCAAGCTATAATCTCCATGGACAGGGGCTCCTCTCAGGTCATCTGCCGCGCTTGGTGTAGCTGGTAGTGGGGCTTTGTTTCTTTGCGTCACTGTACGTGGGTCAGCCTTTGTATTGTTGGTTGTTGCGCGTGTGGTGCAGTTGTCGAGAGTAGGGTGCGCGTGTGGACGGTGTGGGCCAGTCCACCCATCCCCTTCCTGGATGAGACCGAGGGAATCATCCCCGCCGCCAGCCCCAAATCAGGTGACGCCTACCCACCTCTCCATGCCGGGACGCCCCGCCCCCACCGTGAAGGGTCCTAGCTTGTAGATTTTCCCAGAGAAGTTGCCGCACACGCACGCCACGGCGACGTGCCCGCCCCCGACCCGTGGCTCGTCCTCCGCTTCTTGTCTGCCTCCCGGAGCCCTACAACGTAGATCCGCCGCTCGGTGCATGTATAATATGTCATTAGGCAGCAATTGATAGCTGGATTCGAGGCACATCGATGGAAATTTCAGATGTAAAAGTTCAGCTTGGTCGGCAGCATGCAGCTTGTCTGTGACGGTGCGAACGTAGACGCCGGCGCACGGGAGTTCAGAATCGAGACCGTTGCAGACCTTGGGAGTGAGGAGCTACTGCGCGGCGTCCTAATACTTCTGTCGACGGAGATGTACCGCTCGTGGAACTTCTGGCGTTTGTGGCAGATGCGGCCAAGCTTCTTGTTGTGCCCCGTGTTCGTGGAGCTGGCGCGAGTGACGGGTGGGGAAGCGGCGACCGCAGAAGGTGGATGGGTAGGGGACCGGCGAGTCTCGCACGCTCAGCGAGTAGAGGGCGCGCCGGTCGAGGTCCCACTACATCACCACTGTAGGGGTCTGCGCCATCAACACGCTGGCCCCGCCGCGGAACATCTCGACGCCCCGTGCAGTGGGAGACACCGTACACAGGTTCTCGGTTGCCGTGCCCACTCCGGGTGGGGGTTCAGTGCGGATGGAGAGGCTGCGTGGGCGTGGTGGAGAAAGGAGAGTGTTGCCGGCTTCTCTGTTGGCGACGAGCGCTCCTGCGGTGATTGCTGGGTGCCTGTTGTCTCCTCCTGCTTCGGCTGCCTGAGCTTGGCCGGTGATGTCTACGCACGCTTCTATTCTTGTAGACAGTGTTGGGCCTCCAAGTGCAGAGGTTTATAGAACAGCAGCAAGTTTCCCTTAAGTGGATCACCCAAGGTTTATCGAACTCAGGGAGGTAGAGGTCAAAGATATCCCTCTCAAGCAACCCTGCGATCAAGATACAAGAAGTCTCTTGTGTCCCCAACACACCCAATATACTTGTCAGGTATATAGGTGCACTAGTTCGGCGAAGAGAGAGTAAAATGCAAGTAATATGGATGATAATAAGTGGTAATAGTAATCTGAAATAAAAATGGCAGCAAGCAAACATGTAGCAGAACAGGCAGAAAACGGTGTTTCAATGCTTGGAAATAAGGCCTAGGGATCCTACTTTCACTAGTGGACACTCTCAACAATGATCACATAATTGAATGTATAAATATTGTCCCTTCACTATGCTACTCTTAACCCTCTCTAGTTGGATAACGAACACTAATCATTGCGTAGGGTTGTAACAACACTCCTCAAGTTTGTACTCCCATGTCTAGTTAACCCCACGCTGTCACTATGAGCGCCCTACAAGGTACTATGCAAACTCCACAATTCATAGAGGAGACACACACGGCGTGCACACTGTCACCTTCACACCGCGGGACAAGGTGACTCCAAAGTTCATATTAATAAAACACTTGAGTAGCACAAGATGAAGAGTAACATCTACCAATTCAACTAGATTACAAAGCTCATGATCACATAAAGATCACACCATGGGGAAGAGAGATGAACCACATAGCTACCGGTAGAGACCTCGGCCCCGGGGGAGAACTACTCCCTCCTCATCATAGGAGACTGCAACGGCGATGGAGATGGCGGTGGAGTCGATGGAGATGGCTTCCGAGGGCACTTCCCCGTCCCGGCAGGGTGACAGATCACAGATTTGTCCCTCGAAACTTGTCGGCTGATACGTCCATTTTGCATCACTATTTTATATCATAATTTTCTGTTATTCATCGATATATTTCATGTTATGATGCATCTCTTATGTTATTTTATCTTATTTTCATGTTTTATAATTTTTGGAGAATAAACACCGGGACCAGAAATCTGATGGAAAAAGCACCGTCGAGATACCATATTTCAGAAGATCAGAAGAACAAGGGGGACATCCGGGGGTTCCTAAAAGTCCCGAGGAGGATCACAGCCAGGAGGAGCAGGGGGTCCACCAGGGTCCCACACCTAGGGGTGGCGCGCCCTCCCCCTGGCCGCGCCACCTAGGGGTGTGGCCATCCTGGCCCACCTCCGGGGGTCATCTTTGGCCCCCCGACCCCGAGGGAACCCTAAGCCTCATTCCATCCTCGAAGAATTATTCCGCCGCCGCTGCGAGTCGGAAAACACCCGAGAGAGAAAAGCTCTCTGGCAGGGAGAAATCTTCCGAGGAAAATCCTCTCCGGAGAGGGGAAATCACCGCCATCGTCACCATCATCGCTCCGGGCATCATCAAGATCGTCATCATCATCGTCATCACCACCAGCACCATCACCCTCATCATCCACCTTCATCCCGTTGTAACAATTAGGGGCCTCTATCGTTGTTTTACATTAGATCTCTCTCCCGGTGTGGATTACTTGTTAGTAGTTGATGCTTGTGAGATTTATCGGTGTTTGCACTTTATGACCAGATTGTTATCATCCATTATATCACCTCTGATTATGATCCATATGATGTGTTGTGAGTAGTTCGTGTTGTTCTTGAGGACATGGGAGAAGTCAAGTTGTTAGTAGTGAAGTAATGTTGAATAATATTAATGTTTGATATTTAAGTTGTGGTGTTATTCTTCTAGTGGTGTCATCTGAACATCGACTACATGATACTTCACCATTTATGGGCCTAGGGGAATGCATCGTGTATTTGGCTACTAATTGTGGGGTTGCCGGAGTGACAGAAACCTAAACCCCCGTTAGGAAACCATTACACGAGGGAGCGTAGGATCCTGGAGTTTAAAGTTGTGGTTAGATCTATTTCTTAATTACTCTCTTGTAGTTGTGGATGATTGCAAGGGGTATAATCACAAGTATGTATTAGTCTTGGATGGGACGGTACATTAGCATAGATTCACCCATACAACACTTATCAAACACCAAAGTTATTCAGCTGCATGGAACAAAAGCACTTGACAGAAACCTCCCGTGTGTCCTCGAGAACGTTTGTTAATCATAAGTAAAATCACCGGCTTGTCCTTTGCTGAAGAAAGGATTGGGCCACTCGCTGCAATTATTACTACTGCATTTAATTACTCACACTTTATTTATCTGCAATATCAAAAAACCCTACAAATCTGTTTTCCAGTATTTACATTTATTCCTTCATCGAAACTGCTTGTCAACACCTTCTGCTCCTCGTTGGGTTCGACACTCTTATTTATCGAAAGTACTACGATACACCCCCCTATACTTGTGGGTCATCAAAACTATTTTCTGGCGCCGTTGCCAGGGACTGAAGCGCTATTGGGAAGTGGAATTGATAAAGGAAGCTTCTGCTGTAAGTGCTGTTTTTATTTCTGTTTTATATCTGTCTACTGCTTTATTACATTATGTTTGGAACTCCTTTTGAGTCCCTATTTGCGGGCACTGCTGCCACTACTAGGGTAGTAAGTGACCCACTACATGATGATATGGATCCCTATAAAATACCTATAAAGATTGTTAAAGATGTTATGGATAACTACTATTCAGGTGATGAAAATGTCCATCCTGGTGATCATTTGCTCTTTTTACATGAATTATGCAAGTTTTTCAAGTGTGCAGGTATTACAATGAGCCAAGTGAAGAGGAAATTATTCTCTATATCATTGACAGGCCGAGCCTCTGAATGGTTCAAGCTGCTGAAAAATAGCCAGACTATTGAATGGGAGGAAATTGTACCTCTCTTTTATTCTAAATTCTATCCTCCAAGTGAAATCCATAGAGATTGGAATTATATATATAATTTTTGGCCTCATGACGGAAAGATTATTGCCCAAGCGTGAGGATGATTGAAGTTACTAATGCTCAAATGCCCCATTCATGAGCTCCCTAGTAATATCGTTATTAATAATTTCTATGCAAGGCTTCCTCTTCATGATAAGGATTTATTGGATGCTTATTGTTCTAGATCATTTACACGTATGAAGGATGAAGCTAAATGGGATCTTCTTGACCGTATTCAAGAAAACACTGAAGCATGGGAGAATGACAAAGGTAGAAAGTCAGGTATAAATTATGATTATGAATGCATTAAAACCTTTATGTCATCTGAGGATTTTCATAATGTTAGTGTTGCTTATGGTCTTGATTCTCAAGTTGTTGCAAACTTATATAAGGCTTTTGCTTCTTATTTTGAGATTCTGTCGCACCCGGACTTCTAAGGGATACTCGCAGTTCCGTTGAACAGCAGATGATTGGATTACGGGGCTTACCTGCACCCGCATCTCTTACGAGTAGGCCAACACACGTATGTGTGACAACCAAACTCTACTGTTCATCGTCTACGTAAACCATCCCATAGAAATCAGGATACTTCCATTGACGTACTTCAAAACATACACACATGGTACGTCAACGGCGTTTGAACAAGTGATATCACAACAGATCTCTACGACACAAAAGATTGAAATAAGTTGCAAATATCTCTCATTAGAGCAGAGATAGCAAATACAATCATCCAGAGGACACATGTCCCAACAATTCATCATTACATCACAGCGGAAGCATTCAACATGTCTGAGTACAGACAAGATCCAAATAGGCCTAAGAGGCCGGAAACGAAAACACGGAGCCCATCCACGAAGTCTCGGATCCTGCCCGGGTCCGCTATCTACTCGTCTGCAGCCTCGTCATACTCCACGTAGTAGCCACCATGGGGATCCTCGGAAACGTAGTCTGCGGAAACCACAGCCCCAAAGGGGTCAGTACATAAACGTACTGGCAAGCAAGACTCACAATTCACCAAAGTGTAACCCGTCAACACCAAGCACAGATGCTTTGGGTTCAACGGAAGGAAGGGGATATAAAAGATGCTGCAACTGGCTGCTCTAACCAACTACAGAGGTACTACCACTTCCGGCTAAACAGAAAGGGGATAAGATAGCGTATCGTAACCAACTATATCTAACCACCAAACAAACCCATCCTGGATCTCGCCCCTTATCCAAAGAAGCAATCTGAGGATAACTCACACAGTTCGATTAATGATGGTTCCAGTTATTGTGTCAATAAGACTATTACTAGTCAAGTTATCATCAGTTAGGTGTAAGTTGTTCTGAGTACTTGTTAGCCAGTACTTTCACCAAGTCAACCATAACCGCGGAAAACACGGCTTCTCGAGAAGATTTATCCCTGCAGGGGTGCACCAATTTGGCCGTAGACGTAAGAATAACCCGCCAGATGGGAAGGCCTTTCCCACCAAGCGGGGCACTCAACACAACTCAACTCTTCTTCGCATCAAGCCCAAAAAACCCCGTGCAGTTGAGCGCACGGCTAATCAAGCCCCACGAAGAAAAGGGGACCCTCATAGCACTCTAAGAACGTGTCTCCCTAAATGCCGACTACAAAAGTTCCACCCTGGCGCCAAGGGTTCGCACCTGCAATATGCATGCGGCAAATGGAAAACCCGAACTAAATGAGGCGATTTGGACGAGATGCGAATCGAATCAAATTGAGGGGGGCGCCCATACACGCTTCCCACATGCGGTTAGTGCGCTCATCATGGATCAGTAGACAATACCCTTTTCCTAATTAGGGTCGACACTAGCAGGCCTCAAAACCACGTCGGGCCTCCTGCCGGTGCCTTATCAGCAAATTATTATTACCTCAAAATTAACAGGTTGTTGTTTAACATCGAGCCCCAGAACCTAATGAAATAATAACAGAAAGTAACGGGTAACAGACTCGAGCAAAACAACCCTAAGCATGCTAGTAAGACACGGGCTCAAACAACGGGGTTATGGGAGTGGAGGTGAGGCAATATCAGGGTTAAAGGATACATGTGATAGGTTCATAACAGAAGCAACGATTCAAAAGGCTAGCAGAATAGACAACGGAAAGTATCGGTATCCAATGTTGAAAGGAACACAGTGGTTCATGTGAGTGAATACTTGCCTGCAAACTCAGCAGCCTGGTACTCAGCTAAAATCCTTAGAAGGGGTGTCGTAAGTATCGTCGGTCTCAACGTCGTCGTGTATCCGAGAAGAAGCAAACAAACAACACAGAGAGACAAACAATCAATAACATGGCATAGTGCACAAACATGGGATGATGCATGACCATTTAATTGATGCATCAAAATAAACTAGTTGACAAGATAACATAACATGATTAAATGGACCCACATGCAATTTGGATTGCATATGGAAAGCCCATGAATTATGGTTGAATTAATTTTTCTACAACTAACCATCATGTGTAGGTGAATTAGCATGATGCATGGATGAGGAAAACAGAAAGAAAACAACAATAGGAACAATTTGAAATAAGGTTTACCAAGTTTGGAAATTCAGTTATTAAGTTATGGAATTTTGGTTCCTTAAAGGGGTTACACAAGCATTTGTTGTTTTCATCAAGTTAAATTGTTCAAAACAGATAACAAAGTTCATATTTGAAAAGAACACACAATTTTTGGTGGATTACATGTTTCACTTGTTGAAAAAGGATTTAGGATGAATTACTTATGAATTAAACAAGTTTAAACAAGAATTAAATGAATTTAATTCAAACATGAACTTATTTGAATTTTTTATTTGTGCAAAACATTAAGTGAGATTCATAATTGAAAAGCTTATACTTTTATGGTTTGAAAACATATTTTATAGTTTCAAAAATAATTTAATTTGAGCAAGTTATGAGTTTAGCAATATTAAATGATTTAAACAAGGTTTAAATCATTTAACCAATTTTAATTATTCAAAACATGAAACAAATTTTATATTTGAAAAGGTGGTTTAATTTAGCATGGAAACATATTTTATTTGTTGAAAATGGATTTAAAACGAGCAAGTTATTATTTTGGCAATTTTAAATGCAATAATTAAGAAACAGTTGTTTTCAGCAATTTAAATTATTCAAAAAGTGAACAAAGTTGATATTTGGAAAGTACATGAAAAATTGATTGGAAAACATATTTAGTTTGTGGAATTTGGAATTTTTATGACCAAGTTATGAATTTTGCAAAATTAAGTGAATTGAACAAGAATTCAAATATTTCACCAATTTAAAATATTCAAAACAGTAAACAAATTTTATATTTGGGTAGACAATTCAATTTGGTACAGAAAACATGTTTAAAAAGTTGAATTTGGAGTTAATATGAATTATTTATGCAATTTCCAATTTTAGGTCTAATTCTGCCATTTTTAATTCACTAGGGACTTAGAAATAAATTACAGGGGTCTAGAAAGAATCTGCAGGGACTTGGTTGCGATTAACAGATTGTTTGGGTTGTGAAGAAATAAAAAGAAAAATGGGGTTAATCCCGCAGGGGGTGGGATTCGAACCCACCACCCCCTGGGTGCGCACAAGGGAGCACACCAACTGGGCTGTGGCTCGGGTTGGTGTTAGACTAGGACTCTTGCCCGTTTTGAAGTGAAACTGCGGGGTGTTTTGCTAACTGAACGCGTGCAGGTGGCTTTCTGAACCTCGATCGGACAGAACAACGGCCGCCGGCGGGGGGCAGCTGCCGTGCTCGCGTGTGCGCTGTGGGCGGTGGCCGTGCACATGCTTGTGCTGCGAGGGGAAGGGAGGAGAGACGAGGGGAGACGGAGGGGAGGATGCTCACCTCGAGCGGGGTCAGAGGAGGCGATCGGGCGGAGCAGAACAGGGAGGCGGCGGCGACTTGGCGGCAACGGCGGCGGCGCCTCGGGCCGTCCCCGCCCGCGCCGAGTGGTGGAGGAGGGAGAGGGCGGCCGGGGGGTTCCATTCCCGGCCTCGCCATGGCCGGAGGGGGACCCGAACGCCGGCGATCACCGGAGGAGGAGGATGGTTTTGGTGGGGTGTTGGGGATTCAGACATTCAGAGAGAGGGATCAACAGAGAGAAGAGAGATGGGGAAGAGAATGGAGGCAGGGGAAGAGAGAGGAGAGGAAGAAATTAGGGCAGAGGGGCTAGGGCACGGCTAGGACACCCTAGGGTTAGATATAGGAGGAGGGGAGGACCTGCACCGTTGCTTCCCTGCTCTCTGCTACGTGGATGCAGTAGATGGTGAGCCGTACGAAGAAGATGAAGTTGAGGGGGGTATCAGGCCAAGGGGGAAGATGGGATGGGTCTCTCTCTCTGCTGTTTTCTGTTTTATTCTTTTTGGTTCTAATTTTTTTTTTGCTGAATTAAAATAGAGAAGAAAACTAGGGTTTTGGGGTTTAGAAGACTTGGGATAAATTTTTATGTTGCTTATTTATTGTAACAGCACAACTTGCAAGTTTTGATTTCCAAAAATAATTAAATTATGTTGTTGTTTGAACTTGGAGTGAATTGAATGAAATTTGATTATTAAGTGAAAATTAAAAGAACCACTTCAAATAGTTTGAACCCTCCATTTTAATTGAAACAATTTGCTTAGAATTGTTTGTAGTTTTCATAAGTTTCAATTGGTTGCTGTTTGCAATTGAATTTGAATAAAATTTGGATTAAGTGAATTATTAAAAGAACAATTCAATAGTTTGAGCTTTTCATTCTTAATGGAAACAATTGGATGTTTTAGTTGAATCTTTTATTTGGAAAATGTAACATAACAAGTATGAACAATTATTTGGATGTTGGTTTGGAATTTCAAATATTTTTGGTATTAGATGAATTATTGATTAGAAACAAATCAACAGTTTTGAAATCACAACTTTAATGGAAGCAATTGATTGTTTTAATTTGAAATATCATTTTGGAAATTGTAACATCACAAGTATGAAACAAAAGGTTTGAAATTTGGTTTGAAATTCAAATAGAAAACAAAGGAAAACAAAGGAAAACATTTGGAAAATAAAGCAAAACAGAGAAAAACAAATGGAAAACAAGCAAAACAAATGCAATGAACATGATGTCATGATGCAAAACATAAAATAACAGAGAGCAAACATTCTAATGGCTATTTTTCATACTTGGGATGTTACAGATTCCTAAAAAGGAACGGGATAAGTACCATGCACCTTATAAAGATACTATTAATTGTGTTACTGCTAGAGATATAGAAGTTCATACTGTTGATTCTATTGTGCATGAACCTTATATTGAGAAAATTCCTTTCCCTGCTAAGGTAAAAGAACATTCTATGTTAGCTAGTGTGGTTAATAAAAGTGCAAGGAAACCTGTAGAACCTGAGGAACAAATAACTGTAGAACCTACAGTAGCAATTGTAAAGGACCTTGTTTCTGAAAATGTAGAAGAGGGACACATTATATTTTGTGAAGATGCTTCTAACATTGTCTCTCATCCAAGTAAATCTAGGAAACCCAGTGTTGTTGTGCTATCTGTTAGGATATGTGATCATTGTTATTATGGTTTATGTGATATTGGTGCTAGTTCTAGTGTTATTCCTTATGAGCTTTATAAAGAAATCATGCATGAAATTGGTTCTTGTGAACTTTAAGACGTTGATGTGATTATTCAACTTCCTAATAGGGAAAATATTTCTCCAATTGGTATTGTTAGAGATGTGGAGGTCTTGTGTGGTAAAACTAAGTATTCTGCTGATTTTCTAGTACTAGGCACTTCTGCTAGTGACACTTGTCCTATTATATTTGGTAGACCTTTCTTAAACAATTGTGGTGCTGTTATTGATTGTAAAAAGGAGAAAAATCTTACAAAGTTTGATGGAGAGTCTTATGAATTTAATTTCTCCTAATTTGCTAAAGCACCTTATGAAGCTGAACTGAAAATTATAAAGTTGAACAATTGGCTGCTATTGCCCTTGCTCCTAACAATCCTTTGCAGAAATACATGGAAGACCACGAAAGTGATGTCTTTATGGAAGAAAGGAATGAAATTGATGAGATTTTCCTACATCAGCCAACAATGCTAAAACATAATTTACTTGTGGAAGACTTGGGTACAACATTACCACCCAAGGAAGATCCTGTTTTTGATTTAAAGCCTTTGCCTGATAATCTCAAATATGCTCATATTGATGATAAGAAATTATATCATGTCACTATTAGTTCTCAACTTTCTGATAAAGAAGAGGAGAGATTACTGGGGGTATTGAAAAAAACATAGAGGTGCTATTGGTTATACTCTTGATGATTTGAAAGGGATCTCTCCTACTATTTGTCAGCATGCTATTAATATTGAACCTGATGCAAAGCCAGTTGTTGAGCATCAACGCCGTTTAAATCCTAAGATGAAGGATGTGGTAAGAAATGAGGTATTGAAACTCCTTGATGCTGGTATTATTTATCCTATTGCTGATAGTAGATGGGTTAGTCATGTGCATTGTGTCTCTAAGAAAGGAGGGATGACTGTTGTGCCAAATGAAAACAATAAACTTATTCCTCAAAGAGTAGTAGTTGGTTATAGGATGTGCATTTATTTTAGGAAGGTTAACAAACTCACTAAGAAAGATCATTATCCTTTTCCTTTTATTGATCAAATGTTAGAAAGGTTGTCTAAGAAAACTCATTTCTGCTTTCTTGATGGTTATTCTGGGTTTTCTCAAATTGTTGTTAAAAAGCTTGATCAAGAGAAAACAACTTTCACTTGTCCTTATGGAACCCATGCTTATAGACGTATGACTTTTGGTTTATGTAATGCTCCTGCTACTTTTCAAAGATGCATGTCTGCTATCTTTCATGGTTTTTGTGAAGAAATTGTGGAAGTTTTCATGGATGATTTCTCCGTCTATGGAACTTATTTTGATGATTGTTTGCAGAATCTTGATAAAGTTTTGTAGAGATGCGAGGAGACTAATATTGTTCTTAATTGGGAGAAATGCCATTTTATGGTTAATGAAGGAATTGTTCTTGGACATAAAATCTTTGAAAGAGGCATTGAAGTTGATAGAGCTAAAGTTAAAGCTATTGAGAAAATGCCATGCCTAGGGATATTAAAGGTATTCGTAGTATTCTTGGTCATGTTGGTTTCTATAGAAGGTTTAATAAAGATTTCTCTAAAATATCAAAACCTCTTACTAATCTTCTTCAAAAAGATGTACCATTTGTTTTTTATGAATATTGTAAAGAGGCTTTTGAAATTTTAAAGAAGGCTTTAATATCTACCCTTATTGTTCAACCACCTAATTGGAACTTACCATTTGAAATTATGTGTGATGCTAGTGATTATACTGTAGGTGCTGTTCTTGGACAGCGGGTAGACAAGAAGTTAAATGTTATTCATTATGCTAGTAAAACTCTTGATGCTGCTCAAAAGAATTATGCTACCACTGAGAAAGAATTCCTAGTTGTAGTTTTTGCTTGTGATAAATTTAGGAAGTATATTGTTGATTCTAAAGTTACTATTCATACTGATCATGTTGCTATTAAGTACCTTATGGAAAAGAAGGATGCTAAGCCTAGGCTTATTAGATGGGTGTTTCTCTTACAAGAGTTTGATTTACATATTGTGGATAGGAAGGGTGCTGAAAATCCTGTTTCTGATAATCTGTCTAGATTAGAAAATATCCTTGATGACCCTATTCCTGTTAATGATAGTTTTCCTAATGAACAGTTAGCTGCAACAAAAGTGAGCTCTCAAGAGAGTCCATGGTATGCTGATTATGCTAACTTTATTGTTTCGAAGTATTTGCCTCCTACCTTTACATCTCGGCAAAGAAGAAATTTTTTCTATGATTTGAGGCATTATTTTTGGGATGACCCACACTTATATAAAGAAGGTGTTGATGGTATTATGAGAATATGTGTTCCTGAAAATGAATAACAGGAGATATTGAGAAAATGTCATAGTAGTGCTTATGGAGGACATCATGCTGGAGATAGAAATGCACATAAAGTTCTACAGTCATGTTTTTATTGGCCTACTCTCTTTAAAGATGCTAGAAAATTTGGTTTATCCTGTGATCAATGCCAAAGGGTTGGAAATATTTCTAGATGTAATGAAATGCCTATGAATTATTCTCTTGTTATTGAACCGTTTGATTGTTGGGGTTTTGACTTTATGGGTCCTTTCCCTCCTTCAAAAGGCTATACTCATATTCTTGTTGCTGTTGATTATGTTACTAAATGGGTAGAAGCTATACCTACTAGAAGTGCTGATGGTGAAACCTCTTTAAAAAATGCTTAAGGACATTATTTTCCCTAGGTTTGGTGTGCCTAGATATCTTATGACTGATGGGGGTTCTCATTTTATTCATGGTGGTTTTAGAAAAACTCTTGCTAAATATGATGTTAATCATAGAATTGCTTCACCATATCATCCTCAAACTAGTGGGCAAGTAGAATTATAAAATAGAGAAATCAAATCTATCTTGAAAAAGACTGTTAACAAATCTAGCAAGAATTGGGCTAAGAAATTAAATGATGCTCTGTGGGCTTATAGAACAAAAATCCCATGGGCATGTCTCCTTATAAAATGGTTTATGGAAAAGCTTGTCACTTGCCCCTAGAATTAGAACACAAAGCTTATTGGGCAGTGATAGACCTAAATAGAGATTTTAAACTTGCTGGTGAGAAAAGGCTGCTTGACTTAAGTTCTCTAGATTAATCGAGGAGTGAAGCATATGGAAATGCTAAGCTCTTTAAAGATAAAGTTAAAAGGTGGCATGATAAAAGAATTATTAAAAGAGAATTTCATGTCAGTGAGAAAGTGCTATTATATAGGTCTCATCTCAGACTTTTTGCAGGAAAATTACTCTCGAGATGAGAAGGACCCTTTGTTATCGAAGAGGTATATCGTTTGGGGGAAATTAAAATTGTTTCCCTTGAAGACAACTCCTCACAAGTGGTGAATGGCCAAATACTCAAGCATTATATCTCCGGAGATCCTTATGATGAAAATGTTGATTGTATTCAAGCCATGATCCCGGAGGAATTTATTAGGAAGCATATTTCAGAAACTGTAGAGTCAATTTTTGAATAGGTAATAGTTTTGGTAAGAAAATGTTCGTGAAACATCTTCCAACTTATATTTTTACTGTTTTTAGAAAATATGAAAATTATGAGCCGAAAACGAGAGGGAGACGAAGCCAGGAGGCTCCACACCACAGGGTGGCGCGGGCCCACCTCTGGCCGCGCCAGCCCTAGGTGTGGGCGCCCCGGAGTCCCTCTCCGACTCGTTTTCGACCTGGACTTTCCTTTCGTTACGAAACTTTTCGCTATATAATCCCCCGGAGCCCCCGAGGTCTGTATAGCGTTTTCTCGTCGTGTTTTTGTTTCGAGCTGTTTCTACCAGGATCTGTTTTCTGTTTTAGAAGCATCATGGTCTTCGCCAACGACAACAAGGGGAAGGGACCCAAGGAAGATGATTTTCAAGACCTGAAGCCGGAGGAGGAGATCGAGATTGGAGCTGAAGGAGATGTAGAAGAAAACCCTCGAGTGCATCCACGCGCCACCATCGCAAGCATTGGGGTGGTGGCTAATCCCTTGAAGCTCAGGAGGAACGCGCGGATGAGCACCGGAGGGAAGGTTCCACGTTACTCACTGGCTTCGAAGACACCTGCTACGGGCGTCAAGAACTACTTCCACACATTAATTCATGATTATCAGAGCAAAAAGGTGCCCAATAAAGATTTGCGCTCTATGTATGATATGAATCATTCTAACCGTGCAGATGAAGGAAGCTCACAACCTAAGGAAGAGTGGGGGGGAAATCTTGGTGTCTGGGATTCAAAATCTGGCAGGCATGCAAACTGTGCTGATCGCAATACGGAGGTGATGCGTATTCTTATGTTTGCTATTGAAGATCTGAACAAATCCGTTGATAAGCTCATTGAGAAGGATTCACCACCACAGAAGAATTGATTCGTCATTGGTTTTGGCATCCCCTCGGCTTGTTCCAAGCTTGGGGAGGTGCCGCGGTATCACATCACTATCTTTCATCTTTTTATTTTTTCAGTAGAGTCATATCATGAGTAGATAGGTTATCATATAGGATGGTTTGCAGCATGGAAGTGTCTCTCCCTAGTTGGTTATCGTTGTATCCGTTGGTGTGAGTTGCCGGTTTGAAATATTAATGAGAAGTTTCATCATTTACTTTCTATGCACATTATTTCAGTGTTCAATTTATGTCATATGGTTTAGCTTGTTATTAGTACTTGGTATCACTCTAGAGATCATCAAGTTAATCTAGTTGGTTTTGGCAAACTTAGCTTGGGTCAGCAGAAATAATAATTTGAGTTGCTAGTATAAGAAAGAGGAATTTGCCTATTAGCTCATAAACTTAGTATTCAAAAGTTAAGATCGTTTGTGCTTTCAATGAATATTGCATAATTGGTTTCATAATATGTTTATTTGTTTGTTTTCCTTCAACTCTTATGCTTGCTACCCAGCCTTGCTAGCCAAAAACCCTGTACTGAGAGGGAATGCTTCTCGTGCATCCAAACCTTAAACCCAAAACCTTGCCATTTGTGTCCACCATACCTACCTACATGTGGTATTTCACCGCCACTCCAAGTAAATTGCTCTTGTGCTACCTTTAAAACTTTCAAATTACTCATGTTTTGTGTTCAGTTTCGCTTGGGGACAAGTGAGGTCTAAGCTTGGGGGGAGTTGATACGTCCATTTTGCATCACTATTTTATATCATAATTTTCTGTTATTTATCGATATATTTCATGTTATGATGCATCTCTTATGTCATTTTATCTTATTTTGCATGTTCTATAATTTTTGGAGAATAAACACTGGGACCAGAAATCTGATGGAAAAAAGCACCATCGAGATACCTTATTTCAGAAGATAAGAAGAAAAAGGGGGACATCCGGGGGTTACTAAAAGTCCCAAGGAGGATCACAACCAGGAGGAGAGCCAGAGGAGGGCCACCATGGGCCTACACCTAGGGGTGGCGCGTCCTCCCCCCTGGCCGCGCCACCTAGGGGTGTGGCCACCCTGGCCTACCTCCGGGGGTCATCTTTGCCCCCTGACCCCAAGGGAACCCTAAGCCTCATTCCATCCTCAAAGAATTATGCTGCCGCCGCTGCGGGGCGGAAAACACACGAGAGAGAAAAGCTCTCTAGCAGGGAGAAATCTGCCGGGGAAATTCCTCTCAGGAGAGGGGAAATCACCGCCATCATCACCGTCATCGCTCCAAGCATCATCAAGATCGTCATCATCATCGTCATCACCACTAGCACCATCACCCTCATCATCCAACTATATCCCGATGTAACAATTAGGGGCCTCTATCGTTGTTTTACATTAGATCTCTCTCCCGGTGTGAATTACTTGTTATTAGTTGATGCTTGTGAGATTTATTGGTGTTTGAACTTTATGACCAGATTGTTATCATCCATTATATCACCTCTTATTATGATCCATATGATGTGTTGTGAGTAGTTCGTGTTGTTCTTGAGGACATGGGAGAACTCAAGTTGTTAGTAGTGAAGTAATGTTGAATAATATTAATGTTTGATATTTAAGTTGAGGTGTTATTCTTCTAGTGGTGTCATCTGAACGTCGACTACGTGATACTTCACCATTTATGTGCCTAGGGGAATTCATCGTGTATTTGGCTACTAACTGTGGGGTTGCCGGAGTGACAGAAACCTAAACCCCCGTTAGGAAACCATTACACGAGGGAGCGTAGGATCCCGGAGTTTAAAGCTGTGGTTAGATTTATTTCTTAATTACTTTCTTGTAGTTGCGGATGCTTGCAAGGGGTATAATCACAAGTATGTATTAGTCTTGGATGAGATGGTACATTAGCACAGATTCACCCACACAACACTTATCAAACACCAAAGTTATTCAGCTGCATGGAACAAAAGCACTTGACAGAAACCTCCCGTGTGTCCTCGAGAACGTTTGTTAATCATAACTAAACTCACTCGCTTGTCCTTTGCTGAAGAAATGATTGGGACACTCGCTGCAATTATTACTACTGCATTTTATTTACTCGCACTTTATTTATCTCCAATATCAAAAACCCCTACAAATTTGTTTTCTAGTATTTACAGTTATTCCTTCATCGAAACTGCTTGTCAACACCTTCTGCTCCTCGTTGGGTTCGACACTCTTATTTATCGAAAGTACTACGATACACCCCCTATACTTGTGGGTCATCATCGGCGGCAGCGACGGAGCTACGGATGTATTTTCTGGAAAAGAGCGATTCTCCTAGGGTTTATGCCTCGGGAAGTATATATGGGCGAAAGGGCGATGCCGGGGGGTGGCCAGGGGGCCCACATCCCTAGATGGCGCGACCAGGGGGACCCGCGCCACCCCATGGTGTGGCCACCCTATGGGCCCCCTCCGGGCTCTTAGGGTCTTCTGGATGCTTCTGGGACTTCTAAGACTTCTGGGCTTCGAATTTTCCAATTCTAAGAATATTTCCAGAACAGCTTTTATGAAACTAAAAACAACAGAAAACAGGGAACTGTCACTTGGCATCTTGTTAATAGGTCCCAGAAAATAGATCAAAGTGACATAAAGAAGGGAGAAAACATGTAGCAATTGGCATAATATCAACATGGAACATCAAAAATTATAGATACGTTGGAGACGTGTCAAGCATCACCAAGCTTAGTTCCTACTCGTCCTCGAGTAGGTAAACGATAAAACAAAATAATTTCTGAGGTGACATGCTACCACACAATCTTGATCATAATATGTAAAGTAGAGCATGTAAACTAGGATCAAATGAACTAAAGCTGTAATCTATATTTGATATCAACAAGTAATGCATAAACAAATAAGAAGAAAGAAGCAAAACTTTTAATGAATCAATACTAAAAGACTATCAACCGTGCAAATTTTATTAGAGATGATTTAAGCTTTCAAGAACAACAATATCATGCACGTCAAACGATCTTCACAACCCCTGTTAGGATCAAGTCAAGCTATCCACACGATGCAATGTTTGAATCTTAAACTATTTGCGCACTAAAAACAAGCAAGTGTTCTGCGTTGGTCCCTGGCACCGGATGTTATGTATAAGAGAACATTATGGGGGGGTTGGAAGGTCAATGGAAGAAAGGCTCACAAAGCTGAAAGTGGTCATTAGACAAGAGAAAGTCTTACAGCCGAAGCTATGCAAGGAGTAGTGATTGCCGCACAACGGATGCACATAGAGCTATAAGTGTATGAAAGCTCTCCGATGGAACTAGTGAGGAGGCTCATCATTGGAATATACTAGCCAAGTTCTATAATGTAAAGTTCCCCACATAGTTATGAATGAATGATAATATGAAAACTTTCTCCAAACTGAAGCATTGGTGCTAAAAATGAAGCACAAGTGTGGTATAAAGGATAGTCATGCGCCCCCTCTCTCTTTATTCTCTCTTTGGCCCTTTTTCGTTTTTTCCGTTTTGGGCTTTTCATTTTTTTTTTACATATCCTCACCGGTAGGGGCAACATCCTATATTACAATGAATCATCACACTTTTAGTACTCATAACTAATAAAGAAATATCTCTGATGTCTCTAACTGCATGCTCCCGTCAGTGTAGCAGTATGCATAAATAACCATGAAGCTCATCATCAAGTAACATAATGGAGGTGGATGTTGTGCAACAATATATCTCGGAATGGTTATGGAAATGCCATGATTGGTAGGTATGGTGGCTGTTTTGAGGAAGAATATATGGGCTTATGTGTAGGAGAACAAAGTCCTCCCACAGGATTTGGATGTACTGGCGAAGTTTGCACCAACTCTCAATGTGAGAAAGGGCAATGCACAGTACCGAAGAGGCTAGCAAATATGGATTGTGGAAGTGCCAGGAACCGCAACATAGACTCATGAGTTAAAAGATTACAGCAAGAAAATCATCTTACAAGGCACAATGCAAATCTCCAAGAGGGTTTGTGGAAGTGACAAGTCACTGTTGGCTACCCCGACCGTAGCGCGTAACAAAAGGCCGATCAGAAATGTATCACTCGTAGCAATCATATACCATTGTTTCTATCAGCTGGTAGTTTAAGTGTGGTACAGTTTCAAGTTTCTTAGACCAACCATTAAAATTTTATACTTACTAGTCCTTCCTGTTTATCCATTAAGCAAATTCATATCTCAAAACAACAGCAGTGATTCAAGTGAAGCAGTTTAGTGATCTACAAGACCATGCGAATTTTTCCACTATACCAACTACCACATAAGCATTTCTATTCTCAAACAAGCACATATAAATGAGAACCACCTAACTACAAAAGCTAACAGCTCTGAATAAGAGATGCACGAAAACAAAGGCTAAACGCAGTACTAGCAAAACGTGAACACTCACAGAACAATAAGAATGAAAACTAGAGTGTTCTAAGCAATGAAAACGGAGCGTGTCTCTCTCCCACACAAGTATGATAATATCCAACCATTTATTACAGCAAATAAAACCAAACAAACTGAAAACAAAAATAAAAGACGCTCCGAGTAAAGCACATAACATATGACCGAATAAAAATATAGTTTCACTAGAAGTGACCTGATAATTTGTCGATGAAGAAGGGGATGCCTTGGGCATCCCCAAGCTTAGACGCTTGATTATTCTTGGAATTTGCTGGGATGTACCACCGGGGCATCCCCAATATTAGGCTCTTCACTCTTCTTTATCACGTCATATCATCCTATTCTCTTGACCCTTGAAAACTTCATTCACACCAAACTTCTCACAATCTTCATTAGCAACGTTAGTGCAGCTGAAATAATAAATTCACATGGTTCAGTTTCAACACATTTCTAACACTCAAAAACACATTAGATACTGTCACAACTTCTTTTAAAACTCTTTTTCTCAAAAGAACACCAAAACAAAGCGATTAAGATGCAAATGCAATTATTGGCAGAAATCTGTCAAAACAGGACAGCAGGTATATATGATTTTTTTCCAAAATCTTCTGTTGCTCAAATCAAAAAGTGGCCAACAAAAAAAAGTTGCATATACAGCCCAGGATTACGCACAAAACAACATAGGTCATTTTGAATTTTCTGTGATTTTATATGGAATAAACAGTGGACAGCAGAAATTTGTTTCCTGTGCAGAAATCCGAAATATAGCTTCAACTTTCCACTAGAGGCTTTACTTGGCTCAACAAAAACTCAAAAGAAAATATACAGCAGGGTTTCTAAGGAAATAGGAAACACCCAGGTGCAAAGAAAACAAAATAAAACGAGGGAAAACGGGTTGAAAACGGAGAAATAAAACGGTTGTCTCCCTGTAGCGCTTTTCTTTAACGCCTTTCAGCTGGGCATAGTGATTTTTAAAAGATGCTCAGATAATAATAAGAGTTGAAGCACTATAAGAGAGCATCAAGAAGCAAATATAAAACACATTTAAGTCTAACCCACTTCCCATGAAAAAGAATCTTGCAGAAAACAAGTCAACGAAGCACAAAGTGACTAGCATAGGAAGACAAAATAAGTGCAACTTCAAAAATTTCAAGATAAAGAGGGGAAACTTAATATTGTTGAGATGCATAAAAAATGTTTCCCTCTCTCATAATAACTTTTAGTAGCATAATGAATAAAATTAACAATATAACTATCATATAAAACATTCTTATCACGAACCACATGCATAAAAGAATTAATACTCTCCACATAAGCATAGTCATTCTTATTAATAGCAGTGGGAGCAAATTCAACAAAATAGCTTTCATTATTATTCTCATCACCATAATCATTAAATATAGGAGGCATATTGTAATCATAACTAATTTTTTCCTCAATAGTAGGTGGACTGAAAATATCATATTCATCATTGTAAAGAGGTGGAACTAGAATACCACAATCATTATAAACATCATATATTGGAGGCAAGGTATCATCAAAGAAAATTTCCTCCTCAAAACTTGGGGGACTAAAAATATCATATTCATCAATACTAGCTTCCCCAAGCTTAGAATTTTCCATAGCATTAGCAATAATGGTGTTTAAAGAGTTCATACTAATAACATTGCCACTAGCATGCAAATAAAGTTCCATAGGTTTTTTAATATTCTCTTCAAACACTTCATGTCCTAACTCAAGATAAATATTATAAAGCTCTCTCATTTTTTTGTTGTTTTCCATTTAAGCATAAAGATATAAAGAAGCAACAAGTAAAAATAAGCCTAACTAGTGAAAATAAAAACAAGAAAAAAAAAGATATAATTGCAGAATCTAAAAGAAATAACTTCGAGCACTCACAAAGGATGTGAGTACCTTTTACCTTACCTCCTCGGCAACGGTGCCAGAAAAGAGCTTGATGTCTACGGACGCTTCTATTCTTGTAGACAGTGTTGGGCCTCCAAGTGCAGAGGTTTGTAGAACAGCAACAAGTTTACCTTAAGTGGATCACCCAAAGTTTATCAAACTCAGGGAGGTAGAGGTCAAAGATATCCCTCTCAAGCAACCCTGCAATCAAGATACAAGAAATCTCTTGTGTCCCCAACACACCCAATATACTTGTCAGGTATATAGGTGCACTAGTTCGGCAAAGATAGAGTAAAATGCAAGTAATATGGATGATAATAAGTGGTAATAGAAATCTGAAATAAAAATGGCAGCAAGCAAATATGTAGCAGAACAGGCGGAAAATGGTGTTTCAATGCTTGGAAATAAGGCCTAGGGATCCTACTTTCACTAGTGGACACTCTCAACAATGATCACATAATTGAATGCATAAATATCGTCCCTTCACTATGCTACTCTTAACCCTCTCCGGTTGGATAACGAACACTAATCATTGTGTAGGGCTGTAACAGCACTCCTCAAGTTTGTATTCCCATGTCTAGTTAACCCCACGATGTCACCATGAGCACCCTAGAAGGTACTAAGAAAACTCCACAATTCATAGAGTTGACACACACGGCGGGCACACTGTCACCTTCACACCGCCGGACAAGGTGACTCCAAAGTTCATATTAATAAAACACTCGAGTAGCACAAGATGAAGAGTAACATCTACGAATTCAACTAGATTGCAAAGCTCATGATCACATAAAGATCACACCATGGGAGAGATAGAGAGATGAACCACATAGCTACCGGTAGAGCCCTCAGCCCCGGGGGAGAACTACTCCCTCCTCATCATGGGAGACAACAACGACGATGGAGATGGCGGTGGAGTCGATGGAGATGGCTTCCGGGGGCACTTCCCCGTCCCGGCAGGGTGTCAGAACAGAGATCTGTCCCTCAAAACTTGTCGGCGGCGGGGGCGGAGCTAAGGATGTATTTTGTGGAAAAGAGCGATTCTCCTAGGGTTTATGCCTCGGGGAGTATATATGGGCGAAAGGGCGATGCCGGGGGGTGGCCAGGGGGCCCACACCCCTAGGTGGCGCGGCCAGGGGGACCCGCGCCACCCCATGGTGTGGCCATCCTATGGCCTCCCTCCGGGGCTCTTCGGGACTTCTGGATGCTTCCGGGACTTCTAAGACTTCTGGGCTTCGAATTTTCCAATTCCGAGAATATTTCCAGAACAGCTTTTCTGAAACTAAAAACAGCAGAAAACAGGGAACTGGCACTTGGCATCTTGTTAATAGGTTAGTCCCGGAAATGAGATAAAAATGACATAAAGAAGGGAGAAAACATGTAGCAATTGACATAATATCAACATGGAACATCAGAAATTATAGATATGTTGGAGACGTATCAGCCGGCTCACCTATGACTGTCGGCGTTGCTGTTAGTGGTGGGTCGCCGTTTCTACTGCTGAAGGTTGGTTTGCCGGTGGCTGTTCATTTGGTTGTCTTGCTCCGCGTCGTACTTTCTGTCAGGTAAAGAGAAACATGGACGTTGTCGATGGCGATTTGTAGCCTAGAAAGGTCCTTCTGCATTCCTTATTTTTTTTGCGCTGCTCTTTTCTGCGGTTACACAGCTCAGTCGACTTACTTCATCCTTGCAGGTCCCCGAGTTGCGCATGCTCCTAGAGCATTTAGCAGGCCTGGTGTTGTAAGTCATCCAGTTCTTACAAGATCTACGGTTGGCGCCGGCGTCCCATATTTTGGCGACATACCGATAATTCTTCAGCAGATTTTTTGGTTATGTAAAAACGTTTGGTTGGGCATTCTTAACTTATGTTAGGAATTTAGAAACACATGTCCTACTGTTTGGGGTTCTTTATTTTCTTTTATTGGAAGAGCTACTTAGTAGATGGAACAATTTCCATTCCCCTGAATTACCTTCTGTAGAAACTGTTCGATGTGGCCTGGGTAAAAAGTTGATTCAGAAAATTCTCGAGAACGGATATAGTGCAGACGATACAAACTATTGGTTCTGCAATGTGGCCTGCAACCAATTCGTAGAGCATCACCGGAGGGGCAACTCTCATGGCACACTGTGCTCGGCATAGAAAGCGTGCCACTATCGAGTCACTGAACGAAGTGATAGATAGGCTGCTAGCATGTATTTGTTGAGTACGATGATATGTTTCCTTTTTACCAACGTTAAAAAGCTGGATCGTGATATTCCATTGTCTGGATGAATGAAGTAGCTTGCTAGGTAACTGGTTAGCCTAGCATGAGGAGAGCAACCGGGTTTGGACACCATCGACTAAGAGGTATAAAGAATGGTTGGGTTTCCCTTAGTTTATTTATGTCTTGGATGCTGGTTTTTTGACTATTTGTTTTGTGCACCATTTGTAGGAATAAGGATATTGTTTGTATTAATAATCGATGCGTACATGTGCATGTCGAGGGTGTATACCTCCATTAAGGGCCCGGTTGGTTGATTGGAAAATAGTCAATATCGGGGTATAAAATCATGGACCACTAGACATCCATTTTCTTTTCCCCTCCAACTGAACTAAGCTCCGAGATTCACGGGGGGTGGGGAAATACGGGCGTGAAATCAAACGCGTTCCCAAGCGGGGCCTAACTATTATGTTTGCAGGCTCTCGTGTGGAGTTGGTGGAGGCTGTTGTTTTTCTTCTGCTCTTTTGTGTGTTTGCTCTTTGTTTTCTTGCATCACTGAGGTGGATTTTGTACTTGTTTGGTTGCTCGGCTATTTTATGTTTGGTGATTAATCTTTGGGCAACATGGTTTAGTTTGTAGGTCGGGTGTGATGGAGATTGTAACCGAATAATCTGCTCACTTCAGGTGCTAGCTTACCTTGCTCTTCTCTCATAGATTTCCCGTCATTTTGTCCAGAGTATTAGGCATGTCGTCAGCTGATAATCAGAAAACTGTAACATGCCTACCCAGATTCATGTCATGATGACTATCTTCATTGGTGTCTATTTTCTAACACTAAACATCTTTTCAAGAAATTCTAGGTTACCTTCAAGAGAGAGTCTGCATTCCGCAGTACATAGAGTATACCTGCAATCAAAATTAAGTAAGTACTACAGCCCTCTTGCCCATGAATGCATACCCTCTTTGTTTTGAAGCAATGTTAATACAAATTACTTCAAAAGCATGCGAAGACTTCACACTGCCCTTTCAAAAAAATTCAGAATAAATTATAAGAAATGGATACAATAATGTGCGATTCATTCTTTATACTTATTTCATGTTTTGTATCGGTCTATCAGAGCATCTAAAGTGTGCTTCCTTGATATTTCTATTGCATACGAGCATTTGTTACTTCCTTTTTTTGTTGTTATAATATATTTGTCCTATTCAACAGATGAACGAATTACTATTTCGGTTTTTCCTATATTTCTATGTCACAATGCAGCTCCCGACTGCCCTTATCTCACTCAAGTTTTGCATTTTTTTCAGCGTTGTTCGGATAATCTTTTAATAGTTTGTGAGTTAGTCTTTCCTTTTTCATTCCCAGTCATACAGTTTCAGGTACAAGGGATGTATGATAGAGCTTAAAACTTTAGCTATGCAACCGAGAACGCGTTGTTAGTTCTGATGAGCTAGAACATAATCAGTTTTATGTGGCCAATTTTAATTCAAAATATCTTTAAGTTGTATCACTATAATGAAACAAATATTCCTGACCTCAAAGCAATGAAGTCACTTAGCATTCAGAAGAGTAAATCATTAATCAAGAGTGTTTGGAACCACCAAAACAATAAGAAAGGCACTATTTTGAAAATCAACATGACTGGACTTACAAACACTTCTAAGGATAAAAAGGCAATAGATTACGAAGATATTGTATGAAATCTTGCATAGGGTCAGATCCCCCTTTCCAGATTCCTAATACAAGAATCGATTTTGAAAACAAGAAAACTTAATGTAATCAGTCCATCCTTATAGAAATACTAACAATGCCATTATGCATATGAAACGGGGGTTGGGGGTGATGTACTATCATTGGTCCACTTGGGGATCAATGCTAATCAATCAATGTTTCAGCAGAAATGAGCTGAACAAATTGCTTGCTAGCCCAAAACCTTGTACTGATTTTGTGCAGTGCCAAGAAATTGTAGCCAAGCCCGTAATTGTTGATAAACCAATATGTAATAATCAGCTCACCGCTTTCTGCTACATGATGGTGAGTATACACATGATCAAATACCGACATTGAAACACCTCAAATTGTTCACCCTTCAAGTGCCAATATCATAAAACAGTAGATTGCAATCCCACTCTCAGCGCAACTATTAAACTTCTCATCGCAACTATTGTTGACGTTTCTATATCCGCGGAAGATTAGTCAGTCAAATATATTCCTGGGTAAACTGGGCAAAAGATTGCACCAAGATTTAGTGAAGTGCATCACTTAACAGAACTAAATTAACAGTTAGGTACACACTATAAGATCACCTAATAAAAACAGAATAAGAACATGTTCAGTGATTTACCTAAATCCTGACAAGGTGAGCTGTTTAGTAAACAGAAAATTAGTAGCCTGCGGCGCGTGCAGATAGGGTGGAGAAGCTTATGGCTGGTGCTTCGAGAGGAAGGGTGAACAGAGGTCTGACTAGCAGCATGGTCTTCCGACGATGTCGGCCGTAGTCAGACTACAGAGGAGGCTCTTATGTAGATGGAAGTGTCATGGTGCAACGGAGGTAAACACGAGAATGAGAGATAAAGATCATATCACATTTATCAAAAAAAATCATACTACATAGGAAGAGGATAAGAATAGGATACTTACCTAATAATGTTCTTGCAGAAGATGGAATGTGCGTGGAAGGGCGTCAGAGGAAGAGCAAATACTCATCGCCGGAGGACACGCCGCTAGCCGGGTGGCGACGGTGATAGCTAAGGTCGAGAAGATGGTACAGTATAGTAAAAAAAAAGATTGTACATATACAAGGTTTTGTGCTCAATTATGTAATATCCGGACTTTAATAGTGTTGTATGTGGGATGTCACTAATGATCTACTTTCAAATGCACTAAACCAAGATCTTTCGTTGGTTATATTGTAAAATGTTGCAATTTCCAAATGGCTAGGTTTCGCTGCATTTACTATTGATCAACATTTTTTAGACCAATTCAAGTGTTTATCTTTTGTTTCCAGTGTTAAAGATGTTTTCAGATGGAAAGAGTATTATTTATATCAGTTCAAACATGACTAACTACATGTGTGGAGGAAGCTTGGTTGGTGGATTATAACAATGTATTAGTATGGTTGTGGCTGGTAACTTGATCAAGGTTATAGACAAAGTTTTTATTACATTATAACCAATGTATCGGTAGGGGTGCATGTGTGTTATGCTTGTGAAAGCCGGGAAATCCCATGTGAGCAAACCGTGCACATCCAACTGACTAACAAACATCTTACATGTATCGATAGTAGCACAAACACACTGCAGCCAGTAAGCCACAAATTCTACCACCCACAGATACACCACATATGCCAGACGGTGTGACAATTCTAGGTAGGCGACGCGGCAAAGCGCGCTTTTCCGGCTAGTTAGATATCAGATCCATCATGATCCTCATCTCCAGGTATGTGACCCACGAAGTGATCCATATGGGAGTTTGATACGTTGGAAACATATCTATAATTTTTTATGCTCCATACTTGTTTTCTGTCCAATGCATTTATGTTTTCTACATGTTTTCACCTGTTTTCCTTCATTTTCTGGATGTATTCATAGACTAATTTATTAACAAGATGCCACACGCCAGTTGTTGTTTTCTGTTGTTTTTCTATTTCAAAAAAGTCATTAAAGAAATATTCTCAAAAAAGGCTGAAAATCCATGGAGATCATTTTTTACCCGGAACGGAGACGGAGTCCAAAGAAGAGCCAAAGGCGGACCAGGGGCTAGGCGCAGCCCCACCCTAGGCCGCTCCTGCTGGCCCACTGGCACTCCTAGCCACCGCCTCTCGGTGCCTCTTCGCCCATAAATTTCCCTTAACCCTAAAATCATGAGGGATGGTGTTATTTTCCATGAAACATACAGAGAGGCATCTTCACTTCAAAAATCCAATCTACGGCTTCTGGAGTCCTGCTTCGGCACCCTGACGGAGAGGGGAATCGTCATCGGAAGCCTCTAGATCACCATTGTAACATCCCTGATTTTTGGAAAACTCAAAAATCACAAAAATCTGAAACTTTTTGTTTTCATGTTATGCAAGTCACCAAAAACCAAATGAGATGCAAGAAACAAAAGAAAACAATACATGTTCTAATGTTTTGGAAATAAAAATCCAATATACCTCTATTCCATAAACCCTAAAGTCATTTCAAAATAAATATTTATACATAAAGAAAATATTTCTTCTTAAGCAAACCCTTACACCAAACATGTTTTCAGCCCAATTATGATCTTGAAAATATTTTTGGTATATAAAAACTAGAGAATTGTTATCTCTAATATTTTCTTCTTATCTCTAAAAAGGGTTTCACTATTATTGATAACCCCCAAATAGATATAAGTTGGATCCTTGTTTTCCAAGTGTTAATTCAATCAACAAAATAATATAGTGCTATGGAAATAAATTGTTTATTAAAAACAAGTAATATACTTTGAGAAAACAATGTTTTCATTTGGGAAAACAACATATTCATTTGGGGAAACCTTTCTGCTTTTACTAAACCCCATTTCCAAATTTATTAAATAATTCTCTATGTTTGAAATATAACAAAAGGATACTAATTGTGGTTTCACTAATATGTTGAAAATATACAATATGAAAGTTCCTAAAAGGGTCTTAGAAAACAATAGTTGAACCATAGAAAATATTTCTAAAAATTGTTTTAATTAATGTTTTCTATTAAGTGACTATCATTGTTTCTTCATATTTTAAAATCATAAAATATGAAAACCATTAAAAAAGATTTTGGAAAATGTCATTTGATCACATTGATGTCTCTGATATTTTATTCAACCAATAATTTTCATTTATATGATTGATATTTTTAAAATGGCATTAATATGCTATTAGTGAAATCATTTTTATTTCACAATATAAAATAGCAAAACAAGTGTAAATGATTTTCAAAAATGATATTTGACTTATATAATGTCTCTTTATTTTTATAAAACCCTTTGTCAAAATTAAATTTGATTTTTCTATTAAAAATGCTATTAAGTCACTTTTAATGAATTATTCAAATTTCATAATTCAAAAATGTAATATGTTGAAAAGTTTATAAAAATGGTACTGTTAGAAAGTATTTGAAATAATATGATTTTAGAAATTTGTTTCATGATAATTGGATTCATAAAACAGAAGATATAAAATAAATGAGAAAACAGAAATTAAAAAGAAAAGAAAATCATTGATGACGTCATCATGACGTCATCGTCTTCAATCTCTGTAATGACACAGAAACGGCCGAAATCAATCGCAATGAAATCGAGCGTTTCTTCCTGGAATTGATGCCTCTCTCTGGTCCTCCTTATAGCCCACGGTTTCCTCTCCAATTCCCCTCTCTTTCCCCTCCGTTTCATGCCCCGAGGCTCAAGAAATTCGTCGCCGGAGTTGATTCTGCCACCGCCGTCGTCCATCATTTCCGGCCAGCAGAGAAGGTCCCCTCTGCCGATTCTTGGTCCTCTGCCTCCACCTCTCTCTTGCGCCCCTTCTAATCTTCTCTTTTGAATTTTTCTGCGCCTCAGGAATCGTCGCGCCGTGCGCACCCGATGCTCACCGGAGCTGTGACGACCTCGTCTGCATCGCGCCGTCAACAACAGCTGGCCCAGGAGCTCCTGTTGCCTCCATCCGCCTCGCCTTGTCGCGGAGATCGTCTTCGTACTCTCCGTTGAGTCCAAGGACCGCCGGAGCACTGTTTCCGGCGAAAACCGAGGCCAGCGCCGCCGCTCGCGCCATTTTCGGCAGCCCCACCGGCGAGGTATGAACCCTAGCAACCGTGCGCCGTTTGTTTTGAATCGGATGGCCCGCCTTGAATCACTTAAGTGAACCTGTACTAGCTAATCACGATGCGCCACGTTAGCGCTGCGCCAGCCACGCGTTATGACCTTATCCGTCGCCCAGCGCAGCGCGTAAACGGCCCAGGCCCACTCCCTGTCTGCTGCACCACGCGACAGATAACCATCTGAGCCCAGCCCGTCTCTAATTTTTAATTCCGAATAAAAATAGAAAAATAATTTTGCAGAAAAGCCCCTACATCTTAGATCTATCATAACTTTTGATCCATAAGCCCAAATTTAGCAATCTTGGACTTTTTGAAAATCCCTTGACATATAGAAACTTTTGGCACTGGCCAAATTCAAATTTGACAAACTTAAATTTGTTCAAATTTAAATATGCCTGTTTGATGAATTTTGGCATAATTCAAATTCCACAAATCCAAAAATTGTAAATAAAATATATTTAGAAACCTTAGGATGTGTACTTTCATATCCTCTGTCCCAAAATAATATTTGAACAAATTAAAATTGAATTTAGAATTAAGTTGTCTATTTGAGTATTTTTGATATAGATTATTTTCTATAAATATTTTCAATATAGTTCCTTTTGTAAAATTGTTCCATTTGATAACCTTGGACCAGAAAAACCTTGCCCAACCATTTTGGACACCCTTGCCAAAAATCCATCATAGTAGTCCATCTAGTTATTATGTCTTAAATTTTGTTTCTGTTTCTTTCTACCATTGTTTGCTGTGGCCATTTTTGGATCCAAGACCAAGTCCCTAAAATTACCAAGTAGTGAACCTCAAACACTAGCACCTTAGTATTCTATCTACTTCTCCATTCTCCCATTCTTGCTTGAAGAATTCACCAAGTCAGCAAAATGGAGATCAAGACTCAAGCACAAGAATGAAACTTCAAAATCAACTTGGTGGCAACATGAAGAGCTACAAGGAAGATCAATGAAGAAGTTTTGAAGAAAATACATGGACTCCACACCTAGAAGAAACTCAAGGAAGTACAAGTGTGAAGAAATTCAGAAGAAAGCATCTCCCTCTCTTAGGAATGGCAATGGGGACTGTTTACCCGAAACCCAACGGGGCTTTCCTCTATTAGGGGCCGGGTATGGTACATAATTTGCCCCCATGGGGATGTTGGCGCCAACAAATGCTCCCCATCGGGTAGAGCGGGGGCGGGGGCGTTCCAGCACATCCCATACCCGAACCCCACGGAGCCCCGTAGTCAAATCAAGCAAATCGCACAAATTACTCTAGCCCTAAGTCAATTTCAGCTAATCACGTATTCACGCGATTGCTTTCCAAATAATAGTCTATATTAGCTAACCCCCGGTCAAACCCTCGTCATTCTCTACCCCTTTTCCCCATTCCTTCCACCTGCCGCCGTCCTTGTTTACTTTCTAGGAGACTAGGACACGCGGTGAGATGGATCCCATCACTCCCAACACCCAGCCGCCCCAGGACAGAGAAGACGCAGCGTTGGGAGTTCAGCATTCAGGGAGTCAGGCCGGAGCAGATGCCACCAACGGAGGGGTCTTCGCCGGCGACCTGCAGCATCCAGGGAGTCTAGCCGGAGAAGAGGCCGTCGGCGGCTCAGTCTTCCGCCTCCGGCACCCTGGGAGCGACCAAATTCCTGGGCGCATCCTGGGTGGACGCCCACCACTACGTGCATCGGCTAGCAGATTCAGTGCTTCCGCATCTATTGGTTCAACTGCCGTCCGTGCTAAGAAGAGCCGCATGTGAGTAACAAATTACTTCTTGTCTTTCTAGATTAATAGAGGGAAGTGTGATTATTTTATATAGTAAGTGAATTGATTCCCTGCTCCACAACATGCGTTGCTTATCTTGTAAGATGGAGGCATCTTGATTGTAGAATATGTGAGTAGACTAGGCGAAACAGTTGCATGAAAAGTAATATTTTTGAATCCACAACTTGCATGTGAAAAGTAAGATGGAGGCATCTAGATGTCTGAATCGATGCCTGAATCCTGATGTATAGATTAGGTTACTTTAGAAAATGATCCACTTGGTTTAATTTACACTGATCCGGTAATTTTTTCATGGATCCGTGATGCATAGATCAGCTTAAATTGCACAACTAATCTGTTAATTAATTTGATCAGACCGGGCTAATTTTCCTTTATCTTTGATGCACCAATCGGATCAAGTTGCAGCGATCTGTGATCTCCTACTGTAAACTATTCATAACTGTAATGATTCAGTAAAAAATTCATGTAATCAGTAGCGTTCATATGTGTACAGGAAACGATTCATAGCTTTCAAAATTCATTAAAAAATTCAGACAACCGCTGGCACTATTATTTTGTATCTCTGCTGAAAAATACTTTCATGGTTACCACTTACCACCTGCTGTAGTACTTTTTATAATATGCTCCATTTTCCGCAGTGTGAACACTAGACTGATTATGTCACTGCAAATATTTACTTCCCCAAAATTTGTGAAATCAAAGAGAAAATGAGACAATGGTCCACATGTGTCAATGCAATTGTGGAAGCTATGTCATTTAGCATGAATCAGAAGTTTGATAAATATTGGACTGACATCCAAGGTCTCATGGGTATGGCTACTCTTCTAGATCCAAGATACAAAAATGAAATGTTACTTGTTTGCTTCTCTAGTCTGCATGGTGTTAGTCCTGATGAATGTCATGATCTTGTTGGAGATGTTGTTGCTTCATTATGTGCAATGTTGGAAGAATACGAAGCTGATGACAATGTAGATGGTGGAGAATCATCACATACTTCAGTACCTCCAACAAAAGCTACAGCTTTAATGTCAGTTTTTAGTGCACGCATTGCTCAGAAAAGGCCAGCTACTTATAGGTCTGAGTTAGATCAATACATGATGGATGATTTGGTTCCATTGAAAAAAGATCACTTTGATGTGCTAGCTTGGTGGAAAGTCGCTGGTACGCGTTATCCCACACTGAGAAAAGTAGCAAGAGATATCTTTGTTGTTCCGGTAACCACAGTTGCATCTGAATCTGCTTTTAGCACAAGTGGGAGGGTTCTTAGTGAGCACCGAAGCCGTCTAACTTCTGATCTATTGGAGGCACTAATGTGCTCACAAGATTGGCTCAATAACAAATATAAAGGTATATATGCTTGGAATAATTCTTGTTCATCATGTGGAGATTTCTTAGAGCCATTTTTATCTTGACATATTTCGTTTTATAAAAATGAACATAACTCATGTAGTCACCTATACCTTTTGTAGATGCTAGCACGGCTAATGCTACGAGCTTCTGGTCTTGTCTTGAAGACATACAGGAGGGAATGCAGGGTTGTCTCTATGACTTGTAAATTATTCATACTTTTTTATTTCTTGTTTCTACAACTATTTTTTAAATGTATGCAGGGTCTGGCACTGTGATTGAGTTGTGTTTGCGCCACTTCAAACATTGGAAGAAGAATAAAGAAGCCACTGGTCATTTGCGGGCCGCTGGTGGTCTTTTGCTGCTACAATAAATTATCTCGCTACGTTTAAAGTTATATTTTGTGTCACGGCCTTATGTCATTTTGTCGTTTGAACTATCTGAGTCAAACATAAGTACTTGTTATCTCTTATGGGTGTCAGTGTGTGGAGCTATGACTCCGAGGACTTATTAAGTTATTGTTGAACTTAAATATTTTCAACTTTTTGATGGCATGTATACTCTTCGATGCTTTATGCTTGTTATTTTTCCATCCCTCCATATTGTTGAACTTATTAAGTTACTGTACTGTTTGCTTCTGCCAGTCAAAAGGTTAGTTGATTGATGGTGAAATCTGCTAAGTAATGATTGTTGGTTCTGTTTGCTACTACAATTTCCTACTAAATATGCAGTGATAAAGTATTTTCATTTTTTTCACGCTGATTTGTTTTTTCTGTATGTTTATTTGAAGTGGGGATGGGCAACCCGTGGGTCTGCTATACCCGGTGGGTGATGGGGATGGGAAGAAATAGTCCCCATGGTGGGGAATGGGGATGGGGACAGGGGAGTTTTTATTGGACGGGGACGGGGAGTAAAATGCATTCCCCGAGCGGGGGCAGACCCGTTGCCATTCCTACCCTCTCTCTTTCTATCCTTCTTCTTAAATTTTCTTTCAATTTTACTTAGTAGTATTTGTACCCATCAAATACCCAAACCAATTGGTGAAGTGAAAACCATGAAGACTATCAAGACCAAGAGAAGCACCACACCAAGGAAGGAAACAACTTAGATGGCATGATGATGATCTTCAAGAAGGCAATCACATGAGGCCTAGAAGCAATCCATACAAGTTGAAGAATAACAAGTTATTTTTGTCCAACCATTGACCCAAATGGAAAACCCAAGACTTAGTAATATTTTCCCTTTGATGATGAAGTTAGTAGACCTACCTTAGCCACAATGGAAAATACTAACATAGTCACTCAAATATTTTTGAAGGTGAATATGACCACGTGTTTGCATGTATTACTTTAGCTGAAGAAGTAATATGTTTATTCTTAGTGAACTCTTGGAACTTCCTCGACAAGTATGGTTATAGTAAAGTTAGTTTTATACATAACTCAACCTAGCCCTTCCCAAGTAAACCATTGGAATTTCCTTAACAAGAATGAGACCACTAGAGAATGAATCTTTCAACTCAAACCTAGACCTTGTCCTAACCAACTTGGTTAAACCCCTTTTGATATGTTAGTTGCTATGTATGTTTCTTCACTTGTATGTTGTTTGGTAGAATGTTTGTTTATTTTGTTATTGTGTTTTCAATGAATAGATTGTACGGAGAGCAACGATCTTTTGTGAAGAGAGTGTGATATCTTCACCAACTTCAACAAGGCAAGTAACACACCATCAACTACCCATTATTTTCTATATGCATTAGTTGATTTTGAGTAGTATGCATGATAGGAAATTTTGCTAAGTTATACTATGCTATGCTATTATCCTAGTAGTGTGTAGCCATCCCTTTTACCTTGTTATTTTGATAGCCTTAGAATTTACTAGGTGCTATGCAATGTTACAAATTGTTTTACTAGATGTTGAGGAAAAATCCTAAGTATAACTAATGAATGAACCACCTGGGTGGAAGTGGTAAGATTGGGTTATGTTGAGTGTTTCCTCAGGGCCCTTATCTAAGGGTTATTCCACTTGAGGTTGTCACTTGCGGATGGCCACCCAGGAACAAAGAGATTACTATGTCCTTCTAAGTTTAGTAGCTTCCCGTGCAGCCTTTTGACAATATGGGCTCTGTCTTGATCAATTAAGTTGTGAGGATTCATCCCAGGCTTGACAAGCAGATGTAGCATAATTATAGGTGGAACGGGTCTTGCCGGTGGGTTTGGACTTCTTCTTCTGAAAGATCTCGTCTCAATTCTCTCCTTTCCATGATGCACTCCGGGTGTATAGGATGTTTGGACTAATTGAAGACAAAGGGTGAAAGTGCACAACCTCTGCAGAGTCAACAAACTAAGATCTTAGCCGTGTCCCCGGTTATGGACAACTATGAGCAGCTAGACAAGGATTGACGGAAGAATCTCATCATCAATTTCAATAAGTAAAATTTGACCAAGTGAACAGTATTGTGGTGCTTGGATCTTAATCCAATGTTGCCACCCTTTTGAAAAGAAAAGTTTGTTTTACAAAAGTGATAGGAGAAAACTGGCTTTATGCAAAACTTAGCCAAAACTCCACTCAGCCAAATAAGCATGTAGTATTAGTCTTGCCATTTATATCCACCATAGTGTTACTTGCCAATACATTAAATTGTATTGACTCCCTTGTGGCTGCATATTCCATATTGCAGATGTTTCTGAAGACGAGTGAGGATTTCGTTTAGGATCTCGAGACTATCGCCAACATGTTTTGCCTGTGGCACATGAAGAAGATGGGCTCAATGTTGTTCTATGTTTTCCGCTGTATTACTTTGTTTTCTGCTAGTCTTCTAAGACTATGCAAGTTGTAATACTATTTTGTAAAGACTGGATCATGCGATGTAATAGAATTTGATGCATTTGCATGATATTTCATTTTGTACTGTGGTGCTAGCAATTGACCAGGGACTAGCACAATAACACAGGTATTCCATCCTTATTAAAAGTTGGGATGCTACAAAATGGTATCAGAGCATTGTGTTGCCGGTAGAATTCGAGACCCTAAGTTTGGAGAAGACCCTAGGATAGAAAATTTCCTATGTTCAAAATTTCTAGAAACAAAACAACCATCTTAATTCTTCTCATATCATCTCATCTATTATTCACCTTCAAAATTTTCTAGATTACCTACCTCTTCAATACCATCAAGACAGGAATGTTGATGATCATACCAAGAAGTGCAAGAAGTATTTTCACCACATGAAGACCTACACTCAAGACAATTGAAGAAACTTGGAGATATACCTATATACTTCACAACAATCAAGAATAACCCAAGACACTGAGAGAAGGTTTTTGAAGAAAACTCAAGAAGATATAGATGAGACCACCAATCTAGTTAGTTAGAACAACGTTAACGTGTTAGTGTATTGATCATACCAATGAGTGTTGTATGACAATACTAGATGTTTTCCTAAAACTATGTTGTTTGGTGTGATGAATGTGTTGCTATATGTTTGTTATGTGTTGTTTGTAAGATGAGTTTCCTTGATATGCTATTTTGGATAAGAACCTTCCTTAGCCATCTTTCTAAATATCTACTCATCCCTACTAGACCAAACCCAACACCATACTCATTCACCAACCATAGTGAGAACCATTTGGAATCATACAACCTTTACCCTATTGATACACAAGCCATCCCATTTGAGGAATGCTAGTATCAAATTTCTTTCTTCTGTGTGAAGGAACAATCACATCCATGATCAATGCCAACTACCTAATAAGGAGTATCCAGCCAATCAACAAGTGAAGAAAGACAAGTGAACCCCAAGTTGCATGAGCTATGAAGATTTCAGAGCCAACTACACCAAGAGAAGAAGTAATGAAGAAATACAACTACCCAGTTTGTGTTACATGAGAGTTTGTTTAGAAATAGCATAACGTTTTCCTTCAAGAATGATAACCAACAAGATGGAAGATTGACAAGGACATCAAAAGACCAAGTTGAGAGTGAACCAAGGACTTTTGATTGACCCCAAAGAGTGACCCCTCAGTGTCAAAGGTAGTTCAACAGACCTATGTTGGTCTACACCTCTACCCCAGAGGAAAGATCTACTCAAGCTAATTTAGAATCAATCTACACTCCAATCTAATGAAAATAGACTACCCACAAAAGTTTCTTTTAAGGATGGTAGCCCACCCAGTTGTTCTGGAACCCAGTTACCCAATCTTTCTTTCTAACCTTCCCAAATCTCGGGACGAGATTTCTTTTAAGAGTGGTAGTCTGTAACATCCCTGATTTTTGGAAAACTCAAAAATAACAAAAATTTGAAACTTTTTGTTTTCATGTTATGCAAGTCACCAAAAACCAAATGAGATGCAAGAAACAAAAGAAAACAATACATGTTCTAATGTTTTGGAAATAAAAATCCAATATACCTCTATTCCATAAACCCTAAAGTCATTTCAAAATAAATATTTCTACATAAAGAAAATATTTCTTCTTAAGCAAACCCTTACAACAAACATGTTTTCAACCCAATTATGATCTTGAAAATATTTTTGGTATATAAAAACTAGAGAATTGTTATCTCTAATATTTTCTTCTTATCTCTAAAAAGGGTTTCACTATTATTGATAACCCCCAAATAGATATAAGTTGGATCCTTGTTTTCCAAGTGTTAATTCAATCAACAAAATAATATAGTGCTATGGAAATAAATTGTTTATTAAAAACAAGTAAGATACTTTGAGAAAACAATGTTTTCATTTGGGAAAACAACATATTCATTTGGGGAAACCTTTCTGCTTTTACTAAACCCCATTTCCAAATTTATTAAATAATTCTCTATGTTTGAAATATAACAAAAGGATACTAATTTTGGTTTCACTAATATGTTGAAAATATACAATATGAAAGTTCCTAAAAGGGTCTTAGAAAACAATAGTTGAACCATAGAAAATATTTCTAAAAATTGTTTTAATTAATGTTTTCTATTAAGTGACTATCATTGTTTCTTCATATTTTAAAATCATAAAATATGAAAACCATTAAAAAAGATTTTGGAAAATGTCATTTGATCACATTGATGTCTCTGATATTTTATTCAACCAATAATTTTCATTTATATGATTGATATTTTTAAAATGGCATTAATATGCTATTAGTGAAATCATTTTTATTTCAAAATATAAAATAGCAAAACAAGTGTAAATGATTTTCAAAAATGATATTTGACTTATATAATGTCTCTTTATTTTTATAAAACCCTTTGTCAAAATTAAATTTGATTTTTCTATTAAAAATGCTATTAAGTCACTTTTAATGAATTATTCAAATTTCATAATTCAAAAATGTAATATGTTGAAAAGTTTATAAAAATGGTACTGTTAGAAAGTATTTGAAATAATATGATTTTAGAAATTTGTTTCATGATAATTGGATTCATAAAACAGAAGATATAAAATAAATGAGAAAACAGAAATTAAAAAGAAAAGAAAATCATTGATGACGTCATCATGACGTCATCGTCTTCAATCTCTGTAATGACACAGAAACGGCCGAAATCAATCGCAATGAAATCGAGCGTTTCTTCCTGGAATTGATGCCTCTCTCTGGTCCTCCTTATAGCCCACGGTTTCCTCTCCAATTCCCCTCTCTTTCCCCTCCGTTTCATGCCCCGAGGCTCAAGAAATTCGTCGCCGGAGTTGATTCTGCCACCGCCGTCGTCCATCATTTCCGGCCAGCAGAGAAGGTCCCCTCTGCCGATTCTTGGTCCTCTGCCTCCACCTCTCTCTTGCGCCCCTTCTAATCTTCTCTTTTGAATTTTTCTGCGCCTCAGGAATCGTCGCGCCGTGCGCGCCCGATGCTCACCGGAGCTGTGACGACCTCGTCTGCATCGCGCCGTCAACAACAGCTGGCCCAGGAGCTCCTGTTGCCTCCATCCGCCTCGCCTTGTCGCGGAGATCGTCTTCGTACTCTCCGTTGAGTCCAAGGACCGCCGGAGCACTGTTTCCGGCGAAAACCGAGGCCAGCGCCGCCGCTCGCGCCATTTCCGGCAGCCCCACCGGCGAGGTATGAACCCTAGCAACCGTGCGCCGTTTGTTTTGAATCGGATGGCCCGCCTTGAATCACTTAAGTGAACCGGTACTAGCTAATCACGATGCGCCACGTTAGCGATGCGCCAGCCACGCGTTATGACCTTATCCGTCGCCCAGCGCAGCGCGTAAACGGCCCAGGCCCACTCCCTGTCTACTGCACCGCGCGACAGATTACCATCTGAGCCCAGCCCGTCTCTAATTTTTAATTCCGAATAAAAATAGAAAAATAATTTTGCACAAAAGCCCCTACATCTTAGATCTATCATAACTTTTGACCCATAAGCCCAAATTTAGCAATCTTGGACTTTTTGAAAATCCCTTGACATATAGAAACTTTTGGCACTGGCCAAATTCAAATTTGACAAACTTAAATTTGTTCAAATTTAAATATGCTTGTTTTATGAATTTTGGCATAATTCAAATTCCACAAATCCAAAAATTGTAAATAAAATATATTTAGAAACCTTAGGATGTGTACTTTCATATCCTCTGTCCCAAAATAATATTTGAACAAATTAAAATTGAATTTAGAATTAAGTTGTCTATTTGAGTATTTTTGACATAGATTATTTTCTATAAATATTTTCAATATAGTTCCTTTTGTAAAATTGTTCCATTTGATAACCTTGGACCAGAAAAACCTTGCCCAACCATTTTGGACACCCTTGGACCATGACCATGTATTTTTAGCCAAAAATCCATCATAGTAGTCCATCTAGTTATTATGTCTTAAATTTTGTTTCTATTTCTTTCTACCATTGTTTGCTGTGGCCATTTTTGGATCCAAGACCAAGTCCCTAAAATTACCAAGTAGTGAACCTCAAACACTAGCACCTTAGTATTCTATCTACTTCTCCATTCTCCCATTCTTGCTTCAAGAATTCACCAAGTCAGCAAAATGGAGATCAAGACTCAAGCACAAGAATGAAACTTCAAAATCAACTTGGTGGCAACATGAAGAGATACAAGGAAGATCAATGAAGAAGTTTTGAAGAAAATACATGGAATCCACACCTAGAAGAAACTCAAGGAAGTACAAGTGTGAAGAAATTCAGAAGAAAGCATCTCCCTCTCTCTTTCTATCCTTCTTCTTAAATTTTCTTTCAATTTTACTTAGTAGTATTTGTACCCATCAAATACCCAAACCAATTGGTGAAGTGAAAACCATGAAGACTATCAAGACCAAGAGAAGCACCACACCAAGGAAGGAAACAACTTAGATGGCATGATGATGATCTTCAAGAAGGCAATCACATGAGGCCTAGAAGCAATCCATACAAGTTGAAGAATAACAAGTTATTTTTGTCCAACCATTGACCCAAATGGAAAACCCAAGACTTAGTAATATTTTCCCTTTGATGATGAAGTTAGTAGACCTACATTAGCCACAATGGAAAATACTAACATAGTCACTCAAATATTTTTGAAGGTGAATATGACCACGTGTTTGCATGTATTACTTTAGCTGAAGAAGTAATATGTTTATTCTTAGTGAACTCTTGGAACTTCCTCGACAAGTATGGTTATAGTAAACTTAGTTTTATACATAACTCAACCTAGCCCTTCCCAATTAAACCATTGGAATTTCCTTAACAAGAATGAGACCACTAGAGAATGAATCTTTCAACTCAAACCTAGACCTTGTCCTAACCAACTTGGTTAAACCCCTTTTGATATGTTAGTTGCTATGTATGTTCTTCACTTGTATGTTGTTTGGTAGAATGTTTGTTTATTTTGTTATTGTGTTTTCAATGAATAGATTGTACGGAGAGCAACGATCTTTTGTGAAGAGAGTGTGATATCTTCACCAACTTCAACAAGGCAAGTAACACACCATCAACTACCCATTATTTTCTATATGCATTAGTTGATTTTGAGTAGTATGCATGATAGGAAATTTTGCTAAGTTATACTATGCTATGCTATTATCCTAGTAGTGTGTAGCCATCCCTTTTACCTTGTTATTTTGATAGCCTTAGAATTTACTAGGTGCTATGCAATGTTACAAATTGTTTTACTAGATGTTGAGGAAAAATCCTAAGTATAACTAATGAATGAACCACCTGGGTGGAAGTGGTAAGATTGGGTTATGTTGAGTGTTTCCTCAGGGCCCTTATCTAAGGGTTATTCCACTTGAGGTTGTCACTTGCGGATGGCCACCCAGGAACAAAGAGATTACTATGTCCTTCTAAGTTTAGTAGCTTCCCGTGCAGCCTTTTGACAATATGGGCTCTGTCTTGATCAATTAAGTTGTGAGGATTCATCCCAGGCTTGACAAGCAGATGTAGCATAATTATAGGTGGAACGGGTCTTGCCGGTGGGTTTGGACTTCTTCTTCTGAAAGATCTCGTCTCAATTCTCTCCTTTCCATGATGCACTCCGGGTGTATAGGATGTTTGGACTAATTGAAGACAAAGGGTGTGTCGTGGTGGTGTCACGGCAGATGCCATGGGATGGCTAAAGATGTGGGGACGATGGACGCTGGAGGTGTCCGGGGAGGGATCACGCGACGATTAGTCGCGTGAGGTAAGATCCACACAACACAAACAACACGATGTACCCAGGTTCAGGGCCCTCGTGAGGAGGTAAAACCCCTACTCCTGCCTTTCCCTATGTATTACGGTGTCTCACCGAGTAGCCACAATACAAATGGTAACGCTACCGAGTAGCCCCTTGCCCCTCTCCGAGTAGAGCTAGGTCAAGGACTTAGGGTTTCTAGGGTTTCTAGTGAGGCACTATGGGAGCATATGAGCATTCCTCTACCTCTCGCAGGAGGCGGCGGGGCACCTTATATACATGGTGCCCAGCCGGATACGTCCAAATCCTAGACAAGTGTCGACATAGTGTCCACACTGTCCTTTCTCCGAGTACCCGCTGACAGCTTTGGTCGTTGGTCTTGGCTGCTTCTGTAAAGTCGTTGGGCAAAACTAGGGGACAGACTGGTATCACTGTACCTAGTCACAGAGTAGGTCCCCCTTATCCTGCCACCGACTGCTTCCATGCTGTCACTGTCAGACAGACCGTCCCCACGTGAATAGTAGTTCGAATGCTGCCAAGTACGGACCCAGGATACGCGGGATCCTGTGTCAGAACGGCTCCTTTGACTTCCTGCCCGAGTAGTTTCCCGCCAAAGGTTCCCGCCAATTGTACTCGGGCCAAACCTTCTACTCGACATGGTAGAAACTGATTGATATCTCCTTCTGATCATCTTGAGGTGAGACCGGGTAGCAGTCGACCGGGTAGCGAGTACCCGGTAGTCGGCTACTCGGCCAAACCTCTCTTCTGTAAGCGGCCTTTACCACCTGTCTTTACCCTATTCGGGGGTAACCCCCCAACAGCAGTCCCCGAAGCTGGTTGAGTCTTGCGAACTTGTTCACTAGGCTCTGCCAGCTTAAAACCAGCCTTTGCATCCCAGCCATCGAACCTCAAGATGCCGAGTAGGTCCTCCGAGTAGCTATCCGGAAAGTATCTTGAGTCTCCTCTTTCCGAGTAGCACTTGCTTTCTACTCTGTATCCGAGTAAAAAGACTTAGCGAAATTTCGCAAACTGAGCCTCTGCAGCGCAGAGCAACATCCAGCCCTTCACGCAGGCACTGCCTACGTGTCAAGCATCCACGACCTTGTCGTTTGGTTGCCCAGGACACGACGCCACGTGTCCAGTTTTCACGCCGTGGGCCCACCGGCCGTCATGTCCCATTACGCGCATTTACTGGCCACGATCTTGTAGTGGGATCCAATGCGGCCGTTACGCGCGCGGTTCTCGCGTGTGTGCATTTCTAGCCGGCCACAGGACCCACCACACGCCACAATCGATCCCACTCCCGTAGCGGTAACGGTAATCTCGCCGAGGAGGTATAAATACCCCCGCGGTAACTTCCTTTTCCCCTTCCCTGCTCATTTCCTCTTCTTCCTCCCGTTCTTCTCCGCCATCGAGCGCTCCGCCGCCGCACTAGCCTCTGCGCCGCCGCGGACTCGCTCCACCACCAACCCCGTCTGATTTCCGATTCTTCCACTCGCGACCATGGCCAAGTCCTGCTGGGCCGGTTCTTCCATCACCCAAGCCAACCTCGCCTGGCTCGTGAACGAGAGAAGGGTTCCCCCCGGCGTGGAGTGCCGGGCACCCGACGACGAGGTCGTGCCCAAGCCCAGGGACGGAGAGCGCGTGGTGTTCATGTCCCACTTCGAGCGCGGATTCGGGCTGCCAGCATCGGACTTCATGCGTAAGTTCCTGAATCACTTCGGGCTGCAGATGCACCATCTGCCGCCCAATGCAGTCGTTTTCCTCGCATACCACGTCGTGGTGTGCGAGGCCTTCCTCGGCATCAGGCCCACCGTGGAGACGTGGCTCCACTACTTCCATCTCCGCCAACAATCCGTCGGGAAGAAGGACAGCGCGGGCGTTGTCCGCGCCACCGACGTCGGCTGCGCCATGATGGTGCAGCGCAACGGGACGAACCACCCCCGCATCCAGGGGCTGGATTCCTGCCGAATGTGGCAGCAAACGTTCTTCTACGTGAGGAACGTTGCCGCCGCTGATGGAGGCCCCGTCGACGATCGGATCAACCTGCCCCCTTGGAGCAAGCGTGCTCCACTCGGGTCGAATTGGAAGGAGAAGCCCGTCAACGACGAGAACGCCACCGAGATAGAGACGCAACTCGCCTGGCTGAAGACGCATGGCCTCAGGAATGACGACCCAGTAGCGTGCTGGATCAAACGCCGGGTGCTTCCTCTGCAGGAGCGATGCCACCTCATGTGTTACATGGGAGGGCCTCGCGATTGCACCAGGACCACCACCGTCGAGATCGACGATGCTGACGTTCCCAGGCTTGCCAGGAACATCCTGAAGACCAGCCTCAACGAGAAGTGGCGGTACGGGTTCCTCCCGTTCAGCCGTAGGACTCCAATCTTGCGGGTACGTCTCCTTTACTCTGTTTTCATCTCTGCCTTCCGAGTAGATAGCTTCTCCTTTCGCCTCGACTGGCAATCGCCTTGTGCACCGAGTAGGACACTTAGCTAAATCGCCTTAGGCTTAGTGTGCTTTGTGCCTGCACGCCTCGTCGAGTAGGAATTTTTAGAAAAAGGCCTAGGCTTAGTGTGCTTTGTGGGTGCACGCCTACCCGAGTAGAGTTCTATTCTGGTACTCGGCTAACTTGTGATCCTTCTCTGCCTTTCAGACTCTTACTCGCCAGCTCACTGAAAGCAGCGAGGTCTTCGAGGACAACTGGTCCAAGGATCGCGAGGAGGATGATGTACCCCCCTCTGATGACGCGGAGCAGAGCAGCCCCGTTCCCGAGAAGCGCGACGTCCTTAACACTTGGGCGGACGATGGCTCCGACGGTAATAGCATCCTCATCTTGCTTGTTTCCGGGAAGCATCAACTCCTTGTATTGCTATTTCTGATTCACTTCTTCTTTCCTTTGAATTTCTCAGATGAGGCCGCTGCGGAGAAGGACGACCAGGATGAGGACGAGAACGATGGTGATGCGCCCCTTGTCGTCAAGCCTCTGTCGGTTGCCCCTCCCGAAACTCGCAAACGGACAGGCGGCGAAGCACAAGCGCCTCCTGCCAAGAAGAAGAAGAAGCCCGCCGAGGAGGGAGAGACCTCCGAGAAGAAGAAACTCACCAAGCTCACCACGAAGAGAAAGAGGAAACAGCTCTCTTCCACTACCGCGTAAGCCTCCTTCCCGGTCGTCTTTCTTCTCGCGCAGTGCCATTTTCCCCATTTTCTTCCAATTCCTGATTCCCTTCTCCTCTTTCCGCAGAGCTCCCCTGGACGTGAACGCCGCTTGTGCATCCGGCCAAGCCAAGGAAACTCCAATTCCTCTGATCAATGTCGATGACGACGAGGAGGATAACACTGCCCACGCTGCTGCCGCCAAAGCACCGATCACTTCCGCTCAGGGAGCAGGATCAGAAGCGGCAGCTCAGGACGCTGCCGTCCACCTCGAAAGACCACCTTCTCCTCCGGCTAGCAATGCCGAGGAGGTCCGAGACCAGGATTTGCAAGACACTGCCGCCCCCGAGCGGCCTGAAGTAGAACAAGAGCAAACCAGCACAGAGGCTGGTGCACGAGACAATCTTGCTGCCGAGCAGCAAGTAGGAGACAACACCGCTGCGGACGCCACCGTCACGGATGCTTATCCGTTGCCGGGCGGCGCTCCGAGTAGCGCCCAGCTAGTGACTGCACTGGACGATGGGTCCGTAGCGCCACCAACTGCGCAAGACCCTACACCGCCGACATCTTCCTTGTCACCACAGAGTAAGAACACATCCAGCCCTCCTGGGCGAGTAACCAGGCAACGGGCCCTTGATGCTCTGAGGGATTACTGCTCCGAGAAGGGCCCTTCTGAGAAGGTGACTGCCGACAAGGTGGCTGCCGAGGAGGCCAAGGCCAAGGAGGAAGCCGCCGAGAAGGCCAAAGCCGAGAAAGAAACTGCTGAGAGAGCCAAGGCCGAGCAGAAGAAGGCCAGGGCTGAACAGAAGAAAGCCGAGAGGCGAGCTGCCGAGGAAGCAGTCGCCGAGAAGGCAAAAGCCAAGACAGAGGGGAAGAAACCCGAGGATCCCGAGAAGCAGAAGATCGAGAAGGAGCAGACGAAGAAAAGGGCCAGGGAGCAAGGCGCATCCGCAGGCGGAGCACTCGTGATCCGCGACTCCGGCCCGATTCCTGCTGCACTCTCTGCGGGCGCTCGCGCTGCTGGCCAGCCCTGCTACCCGGAATATATGATTGAGGTTAGCCACCAACACCGCATCGGCTTCCCTCCCCAAGATAAAGCTGTAGCTATTCAGAAGGGGAGGAAGGCAGTAGCCAGGAATACTCCTCCCTTCGATCCAGCCCAGAATAAACCCGTCAATATTGCTTCTCGGGGACCCCAAGACAAGCCAATAACCTCCAAGGGTCTTGAGCAGGTACTGGATACTGTCGGCTATATCAGCGCTAAGTGGGACAGCGGGGTTCTCGGAGAGGAGAAGTGGCACGGCTTGACCCTTGGCCCCGTCGACCACTACCGCGTGGAGTGGAACAAGATCGACCTGGGACACCAGCCCATGTCCGTCTCCACCGACACCGCCACCCTCGCAGCCAAGATGTTCTTGCACCGCAAGAACGCCGAAGATATCGAACAGAGCTACGCAGTAAGTCTTTTTGCCTTTTCCGAGTATAACTTTCTTCTCTTCTACTCGCCTTTCTTCTTTCTCACCATCACTCCCAGTCCCCGAGATTTGGGTCGAGTAGGTGGATACTCTCCGAGTAGCCTCCTACTCGGGCCGAATCTTCTCTGCTTTGCCTAACTCATTTTCTTCTCGGTTTTCAGGATAGCGTTCTCAAGCGGACCAACTTGTACCGCATCCTACTCTGGAACCACTCCATCGCCAGGAGACGCATCGCCGCACTGGAGAAAGAGAAGGCAGATGCCGAGGCCGCAAGCAAAAACGCCAATGAGAGCAGCCAGCAGCTGGCTGAAGTGCAGGGTAGGCCTTTTAGCTATGCGGTTTCTGCGTTTTATTTTTACGCCCGCTCCTGCTTTCTTTGGCGCTAACCTTCCCTTCTCTGCAGCTAACCTGAAGGCCCTAGTCGACGAGCACGAGAAGTGCCGCGCTTTCGTGGCGAACGCCGAGGCCACCATAAAGAAACTTGAAGGTGAGTTTGCTGTTTACTCGGTGCTGTCTCGAATTTGTTTCTTCTCTGCATATCTGCTGACCTTATCTATCTTTCCGCAGAAGATCATAAATCATTTGCTGAGGCGCACCAGGATTGCATCAAGCCAGCGGAGGTGGAGAAACAGCTGTCTGACCAGGCCGTAGCCCTGGTGAAGGACCACACCACCGAGATGGAATCCCTGCAGCTCCGACTTCAGCAAGCACTCCAGGATGCCGTTACCATCGGCGCAGAGAGAGACAGGGCGATCTCCGAGAAGGCCAAGGCCGAGACCACCTTCCGAGCCAAGGAGAAGGCCCTCGAGTCTGAGTGCGAGACTCTGAAGAAAACCAATGCCGATCTCTTCGCTCAGATGACCACTCTTCGCGGAATCCAAGACAAACACATTGGCAACGAGGAGTCCTGGAAATCCAAGCTGCAGCAGCTGCACCGCCAATTGATCGGTAAGTTTTCTTCTTCCCTGCATCTTTTCTTCTCGGTCTCTCTCTTCTTGGTTTTTGAAGTTGCCATTTGCTATTTCAGATATCTGGCCTGCTCTTGATTCCACATCTGCGCCTATTCTGGCCACAAACCGAGCACTTCGCCTTTCGAAGGGCGAGGCGGCAGATACCAGTTCCGAGATCGAGGACGTCTTGCTGGTGCTCAAAAGCTTCTTCGATCAGCTAGTCGGTGTTGGAACCGACTTGGTGCACGTGGGCTTTGAGCTCCACAGGTTGTTCTGGCCTCATGACCCCCAGCCAAGAAAGATGCGGGATCTCGCCCACAAGCTGGAGGAAGCGAAGGCCGAGCTGAAGAAGTGGCGAGCCTCTGCAGCCCGTGCCGGTGCAGATGTGATGCTTCTCTGCATGGCGTCTTGGTATGAGAACCTTGACATGCAGCGCATCCGCGGGAAGCGTAATAACTCCAAGTGGGAGAATGATGCCGCTAGCGTGGCCTTGCGCAAGCAGATCGCTTATGAAGTTGCCGAGTGTGCCGAGACGGAGGTCTACATCGACGGCCCCCCCGAGCCGGACACTGATTATGAAGACGAGGAGGAAGCCGATGTGGAGGACGACGAGGGCGACGAGGAGGACATGGACGAATACTTCGCATCTCCCAGGAGCAAGGCCGGGAAGGGGAAGAGCGCCGCCGTCTCGGGTAGCGATGAGGAGGAGCATGCCCACATCGACAGCGAGCCACTCAACTTCGGCACCTCCTCGGGTGCTGCTCTTGACGACACGGTGCCACCTCCTAGCCACACCGCTGGCTCCTCTTCGGCTCCAGGCCCCATCTCGGTGGCCACAGCTACATCCGAGCAGACGGCCACCCAGGATGATGTTGAGATGGAGGAGTCCGCCGCCGTGCAGACGGAAACGGACGCCACCAACAACGAAGAAGCTGCCGAGAAAACCACCGCCGAAGAAACTGCTACCAAGACAGTCGTCGAGGAAACAACTGCCCATGCCAGCGCCGAGAACACTGCCTCCTCAACCTGAGGCCACCTGCAACTCTTTTAACTTAACATTTATCAGATCCCCGGGATGCCGGGAGCATATGTATCAAACAATATTTGTTTTCGCTTGCTACCCAGTTTTTATGCCCACTCAGTTTACGTTGACATTAATCAATTTGAACGACAGTGGCTCAATGCCGAGCTGTGTTCCCATGCTAGTCCCCGAGTAGCTTTTCTTATTCACCCTGTCTTTTCATCTCTGCTCTACCTGCGACTTGTCGCTTGTTTGGTATTCGAGTCACAAGAATCAAAGAACAAGGCTGCAAATACTTAGCCGCTAGAAAACAATCATGATAACGCAGCCCACCACTTAACCGAGAAGACGAAAACGAGGAACAAAAAGTAACCGACAATCTACTCGGTTCCTGCACTTTTTCTTCCTTAGTGATTTTCGTGTGCTCATTGACCTTTTGCTTGTTCTCTTGCTTGCCATGAAGCCGGGTTTCGGACAGCAGCAAAGTCGAAGAGTTGGCATATAGGTTTAAACACAGTACTCAATGCACTTTTGAGTTCTGAAGTGAAGCAACCGAATAGACAAAGGAACGAGCCGAGTAAAAACACTTAGAGCAATTTTGGACGAGGGCAGTCCCCGAGAACAATTTTAGATTGCAGAGTAGAATTTCAACTCGGATGAAAGGGTACATACACATCTTTGCTTACGAATGAAAACGACGAAGTAGAGCTATATTCCAGGGACGCTTGGTTTCCTCTCCAGCTTTATCTGCCCTGTTCGCCTGCGATGGGCGCACATCTACAAGATAGTACGCGTCATTGTGCAGCGCTTTGCTGACAATGAAAGGCCCTTCCCATGGAGGAGACAGCTTGTGCATCCCGGCTGTGCGCTGCACAAGCCTAAGGACCATGTCTCCTTCTCGGAAAACCCTTGGGTTCACCTTTCGGCTATGATAGCGCCGCAGGTTTTGCTGGTAGATAGCCGAACGTGACAGAGTCAGCTCTCTTGCTTCTTCAAGCAGGTCAACGTCGTCTTCTCGAGCTTCTCTCGCCTCCACCTCAGTGTAGAGGGCTACTCGGGGGGAGTCATGCTCTAAGTCTATTGGCAACACGGCCTCAGCCCCGTATACCAAGAAGAATGGCGTGTAGCCGGTTGACCGGTTAGGGGTAGTCCTTAGACTCCACAACACCGCTGGCAACTCTTCTAGCCAACACCCAGGTGTTTTCAGCAGTGGCTCAATCAGCCTCGGCTTGATGCCTGCCAGTACCATCCCGTTTGCTCTTTCAACTTGCCCATTGGAGGCAGGGTGCGCGACTGACGCAACGTCTAGTCGGATATGCTTATCTCTGCAAAATCGCACCATTGCCCCCTCTGCAAAGTTGGTGCCGTTGTCGGTGATGATACTGTGCGGGTAGCCATATCTCATGATCACATCTTTCACAAACTTCACAGCTGTGACTCCATCGCACTTCCGAATAGGCTTCACCTCGATCCACTTGGTGAACTTGTCCACCATGACCAAGATATGTGTCATATTGCCCTTAGCCGGCTTGAAAGGACCAACCATATCCAAGCACCAAACAGCAAACGGCCATGTGATAGGAATTGTTTTCAACTCGGATGCTGGCACGTGAATCTTACTTGCGAACATCTGGCAGCCGGCGCACTTCCTCACAATGTCCTCAGCTTGCTGCAATGCAGTGAGCCAGTAGAAGCCATGCCGAAAAGCTTTCTTGACTAAAGCCCGAGAAGAGGCGTGATGCCCACACTCTCCTTGATGTATCTCCACCAGGATTTCTTCTCCTTCCTCTGGGCTTACACAGCGTTGCAGCACACCAGTGGCACTTCTCTTATGCAGCACATCTCGGACTAAGGCGTAGCCCTTGGATCTTCTCTGAATCTGCCTCGCAGTCACCTCATCTTCAGGTAAAGTGCCGTCCCTTAGAAAGGATAATATGGGCATTGCCCAACTCGGTGTCTCCCGCACGGGATACACTGGTTCGTCCATTTCCATTGGGACAGGCTCTGGTGGTTGCACAGGAGGAGTAGGAGCGCTTCTCTGCAGCCCAGATCGATTGGCGAGAACTTCTTCAATGAATGCAACAGCTTCAGGGTTGAGGGCGGCAGTCCCCGAGTAAGGAATGGCAGTCCCCGGGTAAGGAACGGCAGTCCCCGAGTAGGGAATTGCAGTCCCCGAGTAGGGAGCGGCAGTCCCCGAGTAGAGAGCGGCAGTCCCCGAGTATAGGACGGCAGTCCCCGGGTTCCCTGCAGCACTCTCCCAGTCAATCTCCATTGGGTCAGATTCCTCACTTGGCAAAGAAGGGACAAAGATGGATTCCGAGTTGGGGGAAGGCTTGATGGATGGCTTCCTCAAATGCTCCAAGGCAATCCCTGCCGGGATGGACTGCCGAGAAGATCCCAACTTGGACAGCTCATCTGCTGCTTCGTTTTCTGCTCGGTGAATGTGCTGGAACTCACAGCCTTCGAAAAACCCAGTCATTGACTGCACCAGGAAGCGATACGACGCCATGTTGGCATCCAAGGCATCCCAGGTACCCGAGACTTGCTGCACCACCAGATCTGAGTCGCCATAACAGATAATGCGCTGCACGCCAACCTCCTTTGCTACTCGCAAACCATGCACAACTGCCTCGTACTCGGCTACATTGTTGGATGCCTTGAAATGGATCTGCAACACATACTTGAGCTGATCTCGCTTGGGTGATGTAAGCACAACGCCAGCACCAAGGCCTTCTTTCACCTTTGAGCCATCAAAGTGCATCTTCCAATAGTTGGAAACTGGAGCAGGAGGTTCATACTGCATCTCGGCCCAGTCGACAAGAAATTCCGCCAGTACCTGAGACTTGATTGCTTCTCTTCTCGTATACGCGGGAGCGTACGCGGCTAGCTCGATCGCCCACTTGGCTACTCTGCCACTCGCCTCCTTGTTACCCATGATGTCCGAGATGGGAGCTGAGCTCACGACAGTGATGGGATGCTCCTGGAAATAATGCTTCAGCTTCCTGGCGCCCAGGTACACACCATAGGTCATTTTCTGGTAATGCGGGTAGTTCTGCTTGGAGCTCGACAACACCTCGCTCAAATAGTACACAGGGCGCTGCACACTCTTGCCTTCTTCTTCTCGCTCCACCACTATCACCACGCTGACTACTCGGTTAGTCGCGGCAATGTATAGCAGCATAGGCTCCTTGGGTAGCGGACTAGCCAAGACAGGAGCGCTAGCCAACATTGCTTTCAGCTCATTGAATGCTACATCCGCTTGCGGAGTCCAGACAAACTTGTCGCTCTTCTTCATCAGCTGGTACAGAGGCAGAGCCTTCTCGCCCATTCGGCCCAGAAAACGGCTCAGTGATGCCAGACAACCCGTGAACTTCTGCACATCCTTCAATGATCTCGGCAAAGACATGCTTTCAATAGCTTTTATCTTAGACAGATTGGCTTCAATGCCCCGACTAGAAACCAGGAAACCGAGTAGCTTTCCAGCTGGTACACCAAAGGTGCACTTACTCGGATTCAGTTTCATTTTGTACCTGCGTAGGTTAGCAAAGGTTTCCTCCAAGTCGGCAAGCAGAGTATGTGTTCTATTCGTTTTGATGACAATGTCATCTACGTACACCTGCACATTCTTGCCGAGTTGGTCGTGCAAGCATTTCTGCATGCATCTCTGATAGGTTGCACCCGCATTCCTCAGGCCAAAACACATGACACGATAGCAATAAGCCCCGTACGGGGTAATGAAAGCAGTCTTTATTTGATCAGCAGGATTGAGTGCAATCTGGTGGAAACCAGAGTAGGCATCTATGAAAGACAACAGTTCACAGCCGGCAGTGGAATCGATCACCTGGTCGATGCGAGGTAGCGGGAAAGGATCCTTGGGGCATGCCTTGTTCAAGTCGGTGTAGTCGACGCACATGCGCCATGCAGTGGCAGCCTTGGGATCTTCCTTTTTCTTCTCGACCATGACCGGGTTGGCTAACCAGTCCGGGTGCAGCACCTCCATGATGAAGTTACTGATCAGCAGCTTGGTGATTTGATCACCGATGGCCTTCCTTCTCTCGTCCCCGAAACGGCGCAAGGCCTGCTTCACGGGCTTTGCGTCAGGACGCACATGCAAAGAGTGCTCAACCAACTCCCTCGGGACTCCTGGTAGATCTTCAGTACCAACTCGCCAAGCCTTTCCTGCTGCCTGCGACGCGCCTCTCCCTCTAGGCGCGGCAACTCGGCAGCCACAGCCTCCGCAGCCCGCAGCGTCTTGGCGGGCGTGCTGTACCTTGGCCTTGTGAAGGTGTTCGCGGTGGCGGACTGCGCGGGCTCCTCCGCAACAGTGGCCATCTCGGCGCCCAGGTTGCGCCGGGTAGCGCCTACCCTGCTAGGCCTCCTGGCAACCGGCGTGAAGCCGTGAGCCTTGTTGTACTCGAGCTGGTCTAGACTCAGCTCAAGCCTGATCTTCTCCAACTCCGCCTGCTCGGCGAGCAGCTCCTGGCGTTGCCGCTCGAGCTGCTCCCTTACGGCTAGGAGCTCGACGTCGGTGGGAGTGGGCATGCCGGTTCGCGCTGCAGACGCGGGGATGACCGTAGACGTGGAAGGCGGCAGGTTGCTCTCCTTCTCGTAGGGCCGGTGAGTCCTGCCACCCGCGGGCGGGTCGTCAACCTCCTCGACGACGGCCGCAGCGCCAGTAGCAGCTGCGCCAACGTTGGCCGCCACGCCCGTCACCATCACCTCAGCGCAGCACGCAGAACTGCATGCAGGCCTTCCGCGAGCAGCAACAACCGCGGGAGGATCCTCCGCGTCGTGCACCAGCTCGGGGTAGGCGTCGTTGGCGACGGTGGCGACGTAGACGAGATGCGAGCCGAAGGAGATCACCGAGCCGCCCTCCGGCATGGCCTTGCCGCCAAAACAGCCGGCGTTGTCGGTGACGAAGTCGAAGGAGCCGAATCTGTGGACAAGGCCACAAACTACGCGCTCTGCAGATGAAGATCCCGTCCGAACAGAAACTCCAGCCAGCGCCGCTGGTTGCCCCACGGTGGGCGCCAACTGTCGTGGTGGTGTCACGGCAGATGCCATGGGATGGCTAAAGATGTGGGGACGATGGACGCTGGAGGTGTCCGGGGAGGGATCACGCGACGATTAGTCGCGTGAGGTAAGATCCACACAACACAAACAACACGATGTACCCAGGTTCAGGGCCCTCGTGAGGAGGTAAAACCCCTACTCCTGCCTTTCCCTATGTATTACGGTGTCTCACCGAGTAGCCACAATACAAATGGTAACGCTACCGAGTAGCCCCTTGCCCCTCTCCGAGTAGAGCTAGGTCAAGGACTTAGGGTTTCTAGGGTTTCTAGTGAGGCACTATGGGAGCATATGAGCATTCCTCTACCTCTCGCAGGAGGCGGCGGGGCACCTTATATACATGGTGCCCAGCCGGATACGTCCAAATCCTAGACAAGTGTCGACATAGTGTCCACACTGTCCTTTCTCCGAGTACCCGCTGACAGCTTTGGTCGTTGGTCTTGGCTGCTTCTGTAAAGTCGTTGGGCAAAACTAGGGGACAGACTGGTATCACTGTACCTAGTCACAGAGTAGGTCCCCCTTATCCTGCCACCGACTGCTTCCATGCTGTCACTGTCAGACAGACCGTCCCCACGTGAACAGTAGTTCGAATGCTGCCAAGTACGGACCCAGGATACGCGGGATCCTGTGTCAGAACGGCTCCTTTGACTTCCTGCCCGAGTAGTTTCCCGCCAAAGGTTCCCGCCAATTGTACTCGGGCCAAACCTTCTACTCGACATGGTAGAAACTGATTGATATCTCCTTCTGATCATCTTGAGGTGAGACCGGGTAGCAGTCGACCGGGTAGCGAGTACCCGGTAGTCGGCTACTCGGCCAAACCTCTCTTCTGTAAGCGGCCTTTACCACCTGTCTTTACCCTATTCGGGGGTAACCCCCCAACAGGGTGAAAGTGCACAACCTCTGCAGAGTCAACAAACTAAGATCTTAGCCGTGTCCCCGGTTATGGACAACTATGAGCAGCTAGACAAGGATTGACGGAAGAATCTCATCATCAATTTCAATAAGTAAAATTTGACCAAGTGATGTAACATCCCTGATTTTTGGAAAATGCAAAAATCACAAAAAAATTGAAACTTTTTGTTTTCATGTTATGCAAGTCACCAAAAAACAAGTAAAACTCAAACAAAAATGAAAGATGTGGTCCTATACCAAGTTTATTGGATTTAGAAATCCAATTATGCCTATGTTCCTTAAACCCTAAAACCTTATTCAAAAAAAAAGTTCCTTTATATAAAGGGAATATCTTTTTATTAACAAACCTTTACCAAAAATGTTTACTACTCCAATATTAATCTGAAGATATTTTATGGCATCAAAAATCAAAGATTTATAACCCTTAAGAAAGTTCTAGGCCTTAAAAGTATTTGATGAGAATAAAATTATTAATAATAACCTTTAGTTGTTATTCCAAGTTTTAAACATAAAGTGATATTCATAAAATGTTTTGATTTGAAAATAACATAAAATAGGTGTTGAAAACAATATTAAAGCTTGAGGAGTTTTCTAAATTTTATTTAAGCCACTTTTATATTTATTTAATTTACTATTTTAAAAATGAAATTAAGTTACTATTAGTAAATCACTGATATGTTAAAATTATAAAATATGAAAATGTTTCAAAATGACTTCTAAAAATAGTATTTGACATGTATAATATCTCTAAAATTTTATTTAATCAAAAACCTCATTTTATTATTTTTATATTTTAAAAATTATATTAAGTACTATTAGTGAATTAATTATATTTTCAAAACATAAAAGAGATGAAAACACTTTGAAATGATTTTGGAAAATAGTATTTGATCATTATAAAGCTACTGAAATTTTATTTGACAAATATTTATAGTTTATAATTTTCTAAATTAAAAATCACATTAATCACTATTAAGGGATTATTTCAATTTTCAAAAATTCAAAAAAATAATATATTGAAATGTTACAGAAATGTTATTTCTGTAAAGGTATTAATATTTCAAGATTTTAGAAATTTAAATGAGGTTAATTGGAATTATAAAACAGAAAATATAAAATAAACAAGAAAACAGGAATAAAAAAAAAGGTTGATGACGTCATGATGACGTCATCATCGTCTTCATCGCAGTGAAAACTGCCACTGCCGTTTCTCCTCGCCGTAATTGCTCGCGATTAAGAGCGTTAATCGCCGCCCCGAGGCCTTTCCCTTAAAGCCCTGCCCCTCCTCCCCATTTCCCCTCTCCTCCCCCTCCATTTCGTGCCCTGAGGACGCCGCAATCTTTCACCGGAGCCCGCTGCATCCGCCACCGTCCGAGGAAGATTCCGGCCACTGCAGTGTGTTACCTTCTCCCATTTTGGTCTCCTTTTGATCCCCTTGACCATGCGCACTCGATTAGATCATTTTTTTTGTTCCTTCCATGCAGATAATCGACCGCGCCGTGCGCACCCGAGGTCGCCGGAGCGCCGCGCCCCTCCGTTCGTGTGCCACCGTCGATTCCGGAAGCGATCGAACTCGTCGCGACCACCATCTGCCTCGCTGTGACCTCCCGCACCCCGGCGTGACCTCCCCAAGACCTGTACCGTGCTGGAGCGCCGCCCCCGCAAAATTCCGAGCATCCGCGCCGCCCCGCGGCCATTTTCCGGCGGCATCTCCGGCAGCCGAGGTGAAACCCTAGCCTCCTTTTAATCCCTGCCGTTTGATCGAGATCCAGTGGATGTGTTTTAATCACTCAAGCGAAAAGGTATCGACAAATCACATTACGCCGTGTGGCAACACAGTCAGCTGCCCAGTCAGCTGCCACGCCAGCAACACTAGCCAATCAAGCACTGCCATGTGGCCTAGCCTTATCCACTCGGTTTTCCTGTTTTTCCCGAATAGAATTAATTTGGCAGATTTGCAGAAAAGTCCCTGCAACTTGCAACCATCATAACTTTTTAACCACTTAGCCAAATTTAGCAATCTTGGACTTTTTGAAAAGCCCTTGACATTTAGAAACTTTTGGCACTGGCCAAATTCAAATTTGACAAACTTAAATTTGTTCAAATTCAAATATGCCTGTTTGATGAAATTTGGCATAATTCAAATTCTACAAATCCAAAAAATTTAAATAAAATATATTTGGAAACCTTAGGATGTGTACTTTCATATCCTCTGTCCCAAAATAATAATTGAACAAATTAAAATTGAATTTAGAATTTAGTTGTCTATTTGAGTATTTTTTTGACATAGATTAATTTCTATAAATATTTTCAATATAGTTCCTTTTGCAAAATTGTTTCATTTGATAACCTTGAACCAGAAACAACCTTGCCCAACCTTTTGGACACCTTTGGACCATGGCCATGATTATTTGACCAAAAACCCAACATAGTGATATATCCATTTTCACCATGACTTAGAAATTGTTTCCATCATCTATTCTATGATGTTATGGCTATTTGGAGCCAAGACCAAGTCCCTAGTGTGTGTCAATCAAATATAATACCAAGTAGTGAACCTTAGTTTCCTATATACTCCTCCACTCCCCCTCTCATGCTTCAAGAATTCATCAAGTTAGAAGATGGAAATCAAGACTCAAGCACAAGAAGGAATTTCATTATCAACTTGGTGGCAACATGAAGAGCTACAAGGAAGATCAATGAAGAAAATTGAAGAAAAGACTTGGACTCCACACCTAGAAGAAAACTCAAGAAGTACAAGTGTGAAGAAATTTAGAAGAAAACATCTCCCCCTCTCTTCCTATCTTTCTTCTTATTTTCTTTCCAATTTGACTTAGTGGTATTTGTGCCCATCCCATACCTAAACCAAGTAGTGAAGATCATGAAGATTTATCAAGTCCAAGAGAAGCTTCACAACAAGGAGGAAACTACAATAGAAGCATGAAGATGAACTTCAAGAAGACAAGCATGTGAAGACTAGAAGCAATTCATACAAGTTGAAGAATAACAAGTTGTTTTTGTCCAACCATTGACCCAAATGGAAAATCCAAGACTTAGTAATATTTTCCCTTTGATGATGAAGTTATTATACCTACCCTAACCACAATGGAAAATACTAACATAGTCACTTAAATATTTTCGAAGGTGAATATGACCAAGTGTTTGCATGTATTACCTTAGTTGAAGAAGTAATATGTTTATTCTAAGTGAACTCTTGGAACTTCCTCGACAAGTATGGTTATAATAAAGTTAGATCACATCAAACTCAGCCTAGTCCTTTCCAAGTAAACCCTTGGAAACTCCTTAACAATGTATTGAACCATTATAGAATGAATCTTTCAAAACTCAAACCTTGACCTTGTCCTAGCCAACTTGGTTACATCCCTTTTTCCATGGTTGTTGCTTTGTATGTTTCTTCACTTGTATGATTGTTTGATAGAATGTTTGTTTATTTTGTTATTGTGTTGTCAATGAATAGATTGTACGGAGAGCAACGATCTTTTGTGAAGAGAGTGTGATATCTTCACCAACTTCAACAAGGCAAGTAACACACCATCAACTACCCATTATTTTCTATATGCATTAGTTGATTTTGAGTAGCATGCATGATAGGAAATTTTACTAAGTTATACTATGCTATGCTATTATCCTAGTAGTGTGTAGCCATCCCTTTTACCTTGTTATTTTGATAGCCTTAGAATTTACTAGGTGCTATGCAATGTTACAAATTGTTTTACTAGATGTTGAGGAAAAATCCTAAGTATAACTAATGAATGAACCACCTGGGTGGAAGTGGTAAGACTGGGTTATGTTTAGTGTTTCCTCAGGGCCCTTATCTAAGGGTTATTCCACTTGAGGTTGTCACTTGCAGATGGCCACCCAGGAACAAAGAGATTACTATGTCCCTCTAAATCTAGTAGCTTCCCGTGCAGCCTTTTGACATTATGGGCTCTGTCTTGATCAATTAAGTTGTGAGGGTTCAGCCCAGGCTTGACAAGCAGATGTAGCAAAATTATAGGTGGAACGGGTCTTGCCGGTGGGTTTGGACTTCTTCTTCTGAAAGATCTCGTCTCAATTCTCTCCTTTCCATGATGCACTCCAGGTGTATAGGATGTTTGGGCTAATTGAAGACAAAGGGTGAAAGTGCACAACCTCTGCAGAGTTAGAAACTAAGATCTTAGCCGTGTCCCCGGTTATGGACAACTATGAGCAGCTGGACAAGGATTGACGGAAGAATCTCATCATCAATTTCAATAAGTAAAATTTTGACCAAGTGAACAGTATTGTGGTGCTTGGATCTTAATCCAATGTTGCCACCCTTTTGAAAAGAAAAGTTGGTTTTACAAAAGTGATAGGAGAAAACTGGCTTTATGCAAAACTTAGCCAAAACTCCACTCAGCCAAATAAGCATGTAGTATTAGTCTTGCCATTTATATCCACCATAGTGTTACTTGCCAATACATTAAATTGTATTGACTCCCTTGTGGCTGCATATTCCATATTGCAGATGTTTCTCAAGACGAGTGAGGATTTCGTTTAGGATCTCGAGACTATCGCCAACATGTTTTGCCTGTGGCACATGAAGAAGATGGGCTCAATGTTGTACTATGTTTTCCGCTGTATTTCTTTGTTTTCTGCTAGTCTTCTAAGACTATGCAAGATGTAATTCTATTTTGTAAAGACTGGATCATGCGATGTAATAAAATTTGATGAATTTGCATGATATTTCATTTTGTACTGTGGTGCTAGCAATTGATCCAGGGACTAGCACAATAACACAGGTATTCCATCTTTATTAAAAGTTGGGATGCTACAAAATGGTATCAGAGCATTGTGTTGCCTGTAGGATTCGAGACCCTAAGTTTGGAAAAGGCCCTAGGATTGAAAATTTTCTATGTTCAAACTTTCTAGAAACAAAACAATCATCTTAATCTTTCTCATATCCTCTCATCTATTGTTCACCTTCAAAATTTCCTAGATGACCTACCTCTTTAATACCATCAAGGCAAGATTGATGATGACCATACCAAGAAGTGCAAGAAGTATTTTCACCACATGAAGACCTACACTCAAGATTATTGAAGAACTTGAAGAAAAACATAGACTTCCCAACAATCAAGAACACCTCAAGACAGTGAGAGAAGAATTTGAAGAACCCAAGAAGATATAGATGAGACCACCAATCTAGTTTGTTAGAACAACGTCAACGTGTTAGTATATTGATCATACTAATGAGTGTGGTATGACAATATTAGTGTTTAAAAAAAAAAACTTGTTGTTTGGTGTGATGAATGTATTGCTATATGTTTGTTATGTGTTGTTTGTAAGATGAGTTTCCTTGATTTTCTATTTTGGATAAGAACCTTCCTTAGCCATCTTTCTAAATCTCTACTCATCCCTACTAGACCAAACCCAACACCATACTCATTCACCAACCATAGTGAGAACCATTTGGAATCATACAACCATTACCCTATTAATACACAAGCCATCCCATTTGAGGAATGCTAATATCAAATTTCCTTCTTCTGTGTGAAGGAACAATCACATCCATGATCAATGCTAACTGCCTAATAAGGAGTATCCAGCCAATCAACAAGTGAAGAAAGACAAGTGAACCCCAAGTTGCATGAGCTACAAAGATTTCAGAGCCAACTACACCAATGAGAAGAAGTAATGAAGAAACACAACTACCCAGTTTGTGTTACATGAGAATTTGTTTAGAAATAGCATGATGTTTGCCTTCAAGGATGACAACAACAGGATGAAAGATTTCCAAGGACATCAAAAGACCAAGTTGAGAGGAACCCAAAGACTTTTGATTGACCCAAAGAGTGACCCCTCAGTGTCAAAGGTAGTTCAACATACCTATGTTGGTCTACAGCTCTACCGCGAAGGAAAGTTTTACTCAAGCCAATCTCAAATCAATCTACACTCCAATCTAATGAAATTAGACTACCCACAAAAGTTTTTTTTAAGGGTGGTAGCCCATCCAGTTGTTTTGGAATCCAGTTACCCAAAACCTATTCTTTCTTTCTAGCCTTCCCAAATCTCGGGACGAGATTTCTTTTAAGGGTGGTAGTCTGTAACATCCCTGATTTTTGGAAAATGCAAAAATCACAAAAAATTGAAACTTTTTGTTTTCATGTTATGCAAGTCACCAAAAAACAAGTAAAACTCAAACAAAAATGAAAGATGTGGTCCTATACCAAGTTTATTGGATTTAGAAATCCAATTATGCCTATGTTCCTTAAACCCTAAAACCTTATTCAAAAAAAAAGTTCCTTTATATAAAGGGAATATCTTTTTATTAACAAACCTTTACCAAAAATGTTTACTACTCCAATATTAATCTGAAGATATTTTATGGCATCAAAAATCAAAGATTTATAACCCTTAAGAAAGTTCTAGGCCTTAAAAGTATTTGATGAGAATAAAATTATTAATAATAACCTTTAGTTGTTATTCCAAGTTTTAAACATAAAGTGATATTCATAAAATGTTTTGATTTGAAAATAACATAAAATAGGTGTTGAAAACAATATTAAAGCTTGAGGAGTTTTCTAAATTTTATTTATGCCACTTTTATATTTATTTAATTTACTATTTTAAAAATGAAATTAAGTTACTATTAGTAAATCACTGATATGTTAAAATTATAAAATATGAAAATGGTTTCAAAATGACTTCTAAAAATAGTATTTGACATGTATAATGTCTCTAAAATTTTATTTAATCAAAAACCTCATTTTATTATTTTTATATTTTAAAAATTATATTAAGTACTATTAGTGAATTAATTATATTTTCAAAACATAAAAGAGATGAAAACACTTTGAAATGATTTTGGAAAATAGTATTTTATCATTATAAAGCTACTGAAATTTTATTTGACAAATATTTATAGTTTATAATTTTCTAAATTAAAAATCACATTAATCACTATTAAGGGATTATTTCAATTTTCAAAAATTCAAAAAAATAATATATTGAAATGTTTACAGAAATGTTATTTCTGTAAAGGTATTAATATTTCAAGATTTTAGAAATTTAAATTAGGTTAATTGGAATTATAAAACAGAAAATATAAAATAAACAAGAAAACAGGAATTAAAAAAAAAGGTTGATGACGTCATGATGACGTCATCATCGTCTTCATCGCAGTGAAAACTGCCACTGCCGTTTCTCCTCGCCGTAATTGCTCGCGATTAAGAGCGTTAATCGCCGCCCCGAGGCCTTTCCCTTAAAGCCCTGCCCCTCCTCCCCATTTCCCCTCTCCTCCCCCTCCATTTCGTGCCCTGAGGACGCCGCAATCTTTCACCGGAGCCCACTGCATCCGCCATCGTCCGAGGAAGATTCCGGCCACTGCAGTGTGTTACCTTCTCCCATTTTGGTCTCCTTTTGATCCCCTTGACCATGCGCACTCGATTAGATCATTTTTTTGTTCCTTCCATGCAGATAATCGACCGCGCCGTGCGCACCCGAGGTCGCCGGAGCGCCGCGCCCCTCCGTTCGTGTGCCACCGTCGATTTCGGAAGCGATCGAACTCGTCGCGGCCACCATCTGCCTCGCTGTGACCTCCCGCACCCCGGCGTGACCTCCCCAAGACCTGTACCGTGCTGGAGCGCCGCCCCCGCAAAATTCCGAGCATCCGCGCCGCCCCGCGGCCATTTTCCGGCGGCATCTCCGGCAGCCGAGGTGAAACCCTAGCCTCCTTTTAATCCCTGCCGTTTGATCGAGATCTAGTGGATGTGTTTTAATCACTCAAGCGAAAAGGTATCGACAAATCACATTACGCCGTGTGGCAACACAGTCAGCTGCCCAGTCAGCTGCCACGCCAGCAACACTAGCCAATCAAGCGCTGCCATGTGGCCTAGCCTTATCCACTCGGTTTTCCTGTTTTTCCCGAATAGAATTAATTTGGCAGATTTGCAGAAAAGTCCCTGCAACTTGCAACCATCATAACTTTTTAACCACTTAGCCAAATTTAGCAATCTTGGACTTTTTGAAAAGCCCTTGACATTTAGAAACTTTTGGCACTGGCCAAATTCAAATTTGACAAACTTAAATTTGTTCAAATTCAAATATGCCTGTTTGATGAAATTTGGCATAATTCAAATTCTACAAATCCAAAAAATTTAAATAAAATATATTTGGAAACCTTAGGATGTGTACTTTCATATCCTCTGTCCCAAAATAATAATTGAACAAATTAAAATTGAATTTAGAATTTAGTTGTCTATTTGAGTATTTTTTTGACATAGATTAATTTCTATAAATATTTTCAATATAGTTCCTTTTGCAAAATTGTTTCATTTGATAACCTTGAACCAGAAACAACCTTGCCCAACCTTTTGGACACCTTTGGACCATGGCCATGATTATTTGACCAAAAACCCAACATAGTGATATATCCATTTTCACCATGACTTAGAAATTGTTTCCATCATCTATTCTATGATGTTATGGCTATTTGGAGCCAAGACCAAGTCCCTAGTGTGTGTCAATCAAATATAATACCAAGTAGTGAACCTTAGTTTCCTATATACTCCTCCACTCCCCCTCTCATGCTTCAAGAATTCATCAAGTTAGAAGATGGAAATCAAGACTCAAGCACAAGAAGGAATTTCATTATCAACTTGGTGGCAACATGAAGAGCTACAAGGAAGATCAATGAAGAAAATTGAAGAAAAGACTTGGACTCCACACCTAGAAGAAAACTCAAGAAGTACAAGTGTGAAGAAATTTAGAAGAAAACATCTCCCCCTCTCTTCCTATCTTTCTTCTTATTTTCTTTCCAATTTGACTTAGTGGTATTTGTGCCCATCCCATACCTAAACCAAGTAGTGAAGATCATGAATATTTATCAAGTCCAAGAGAAGCTTCACAACAAGGAGGAAACTTCAATAGAAGCATGAAGATGAACTTCAAGAAGACAAGCATGTGAAGACTAGAAGCAATTCATACAAGTTGAAGAATAACAAGTTGTTTTTGTCCAACCATTGACCCAAATGGAAAATCCAAGACTTAGTAATATTTTCCCTTTGATGATGAAGTTATTATACCTACCCTAACCACAATGGAAAATACTAACATAGTCACTTAAATATTTTCGAAGGTGAATATGACCAAGTGTTTGCATGTATTACCTTAGTTGAAGAAGTAATATGTTTATTCTAAGTGAACTCTTGGAACTTCCTCGACAAGTATGGTTATAATAAAGTTAGATCACATCAAACTCAGCCTAGTCCTTTCCAAGTAAACCCTTGGAAACTCCTTAACAATGTATTGAACCATTATAGAATGAATCTTTCAAAACTCAAACCTTGACCTTGTCCTAGCCAACTTGGTTACATCCCTTTTTCCATGGTTGTTGCTTTGTATGTTTCTTCACTTGTATGATTGTTTGATAGAATGTTTGTTTATTTTGTTATTGTGTTGTCAATGAATAGATTGTACGGAGAGCAACGATCTTTTGTGAAGAGAGTGTGATATCTTCACCAACTTCAACAAGGCAAGTAACACACCATCAACTACCCATTATTTTCTATATGCATTAGTTGATTTTGAGTAGCATGCATGATAGGAAATTTTACTAAGTTATACTATGCTATGCTATTATCCTAGTAGTGTGTAGCCATCCCTTTTACCTTGTTATTTTGATAGCCTTAGAATTTACTAGGTGCTATGCAATGTTACAAATTGTTTTACTAGATGTTGAGGAAAAATCCTAAGTATAACTAATGAATGAACCACCTGGGTGGAAGTGGTAAGACTGGGTTATGTTGAGTGTTTCCTCAGGGCCCTTATCTAAGGGTTATTCCACTTGAGGTTGTCACTTGCAGATGGCCACCCAGGAACAAAGAGATTACTATGTCCCTCTAAATCTAGTAGCTTCCCGTGCAGCCTTTTGACATTATGGGCTCTGTCTTGATCAATTAAGTTGTGAGGGTTCAGCCCAGGCTTGACAAGCAGATGTAGCAAAATTATAGGTGGAACGGGTCTTGCCGGTGGGTTTGGACTTCTTCTTCTGAAAGATCTCGTCTCAATTCTCTCCTTTCCATGATGCACTCCGGGTGTATAGGATGTTTGGGCTAATTGAAGACAAAGGGTGAAAGTGCACAACCTCTGCAGAGTTAGAAACTAAGATCTTAGCCGTGTCCCCGGTTATGGACAACTATGAGCAGCTGGACAAGGATTGACGGAAGAATCTCATCATCAATTTCAATAAGTAAAATTTTGACCAAGTGAACAGTATTGTGGTGCTTGGATCTTAATCCAATGTTGCCACCCTTTTGAAAAGAAAAGTTGGTTTTACAAAAGTGATAGGAGAAAACTGGCTTTATGCAAAACTTAGCCAAAACTCCACTCAGCCAAATAAGCATGTAGTATTAGTCTTGCCATTTATGTCCACCATAGTGTTACTTGCCAATACATTAAATTGTATTGACTCCCTTGTGGCTGCATATTCCATATTGCAGATGTTTCTCAAGACGAGTGAGGATTTCGTTTAGGATCTCGAGACTATCGCCAACATGTTTTGCCTGTGGCACATGAAGAAGATGGGCTCAATGTTGTTCTATGTTTTCCGCTGTATTTCTTTGTTTTCTGCTAGTATTCTAAGACTATGCAAGATGTAATTCTATTTTGTAAAGACTGGATCATGCGATGTAATAAAATTTGATGCATTTGCATGATATTTCATTTTGTACTGTGGTGCTAGCAATTGATCCAGGGACTAGCACAATAACACAGGTATTCCATCTTTATTAAAAGTTGGGATGCTACAAGTGAACAATATTGTGGTGCTTGGATCTTAATCCAATGTTGCCACCCTTTTGAAAAGAAAAGTTTGTTTTACAAAAGTGATAGGAGAAAACTGGCTTTATGCAAAACTTAGCCAAAACTCCACTCAGCCAAATAAGCATGTAGTATTAGTCTTGCCATTTATATCCACCATAGTGTTACTTGCCAATACATTAAATTGTATTGACTCCCTTGTGGCTGCATATTCCATATTGCAGATGTTTCTGAAGACGAGTGAGGATTTCGTTTAGGATCTCGAGACTATCGCCAACATGTTTTGCCTGTGGCACATGAAGAAGATGGGCTCAATGTTGTTCTATGTTTTCCGCTGTATTACTTTGTTTTCTGCTAGTCTTCTAAGACTATGCAAGTTGTAATACTATTTTGTAAAGACTGGATCATGCGATGTAATAGAATTTGATGCATTTGCATGATATTTCATTTTGTACTGTGGTGCTAGCAATTGATCCAGGGACTAGCACAATAACACAGGTATTCCATCCTTATTAAAAGTTGGGATGCTACAACCATGATCGCCTCCGGACAGATGCATGAGTAGTTCATCTCGGGACTACGGGTCCATATTAGTAGCTAGATGGTTGTTCTCTCTATTATTCCTCCATGGTTAGAGTCTCGTGAGATACCTCACATGATCGACACCACTTTTATGTAATTACGCATGTTGTGTTTGCTAGGATTCGATGAACCATGAGATTATGATTAATTTTTTCATGTCAATCTAAGATGCTTCACTTATATTGTTTTAATCTTCTCTTGCAATGATCTCTGGTGTTTATGATTACATTGGCCACGTAGTTCTTTTCACCTCCAAGAGAGGGTTTATATGCTAGATGGTAGGTTCATGCCTCCCTTACATATGTGCTCGAGTGACAGAAACGTGACGGATGGGGGATGCGCTATTGCTACTAGGGAGAAAACAGTGGTGCTCTTGTCTACAGAGCAGAACCACTGCTTACATTATGTACTTGTTCTTAATGCATTTGTCTGTTGCACACAAAGTAGTCACTTTGTTGCTGCAACTTAATACAAGAGAGATTTGCTGGATAACTTTCTTAAGGTGGAATTTTAGATATGGATGCATGCTGGATAGAGTTCCATATGCCTTGACGTAATGCCTACAATGTTAGAACCCGTGAACTATATCTCGTCATAATAGTATTGTTATACGTTCGTAATTTGTCAATTTCCCAGTTGTAATTTGTTCACCCATCATGTTTGTTTTCTTTAGAGAGATGCCACTAGTGAACCTATGGCCCCTGGTTCTATTTTCCTTATAAATGCGAGCTTCTTTCAAGCACTTTCATCATTGTTTCCTTGTTGTTCCATTTTTACATTTATTACTTTTCAAGACTATACGTTTAGTTCTCTAGTTTTCAGCAAGACCGGAGGATTGACAACCTTCCAGAAAGTTGGGGCAAGAGAGAGTTTGTGTTTTGTGTGCAGGTTCCACGCTTGTTGACGCGTCATACAACAAGCAACCTTCTCCAAGACTACGAAGTCCTACTAGTTCGATAAACCCTGGTTCCATAATTGGGGGAAATTTCCGCTGCACTACATCATACCTTCCGCTTGGGTGTCCCAACGAGCGTGTGATCATGTCAGCATCAAGTACCATTTCTGGCGTCGTTGCCGGGGATTTTTAGCTTGCTGCAAGGGGAGTCTCACGCTTCCACTCTCTTTACTTTGTTTTGTTCTTGTTTAGTTTACCTTTGTTTAGTTTTGTTTTCTCTTTATCAAAAAACCAAAGAAATTAGGTCTTTAGTTTTTGGTCTTTTATTTGTGTTGTTAGTTTATTTTGTGTTATCTTGCAAGCATGGATATCAATGATACTACTAAGATTTGTTACTTTACTAGTACCAATCATAATGATTTCATATGCACACCAATTTCTCCATCTGCTGCTACAGCAGATTCCTGTGAAATTAAACCTGCACTGTTGAATCTTGTCATGAAAGATCAATTATTTGGTATTGGAGAAGATGATGACTCTCATTTAAATAACTTTTCTGAGTTATATGAGATGCAAAAATATAAAGAGTTAGATGGTGATATTGTGAAATTAAGATTGTTCTGTTTCTCATTAGGAGGAAGAGCTAAAGAATGGTTATTGTCTTTGCCTTAAAATAGCATTGATTCTTTGACTAAATGCAAAGATGCTTTTATTGGGAAGTATTATCCACCTGCAAAAATTATACAACTAAGGAGTAACATTATGAAATTTATACAAAACTATAATGAACATGTTTTTCAATCTTGGGAAGGTATGAAAACTATGGTTAAGAATTGTCCCACACACGGACTAACTACGTGGATGGTTGTCCAAACTTTTTATGCATGATTGATTTTTTCTTCAAGGAATTTATTAGATTCAGCTATGGGAGGAACCTTAATTAACCTCACTTTAGGTTCAGAAAACAAGTTATTGTATGATCTAATGACAAACTATTATCAATGGCACACAGAAAGGGCTCCAGCAGGTAAAAAGGAAAAATTTGTTGAGGAGGTCTCTTCTTTGAGTGGTAAAATTGATATGCTTGATTCTTTGCTAGCTAAACAAGTGCATGTGGATCCTAATAATTTTCCTTTGAACTCTCTGGTTTCTAATGATAATGATAAAATTTATGTTAATTTTATTGCTAGAAACAATTTCAACAACAGTGCTTACAAGAATAATTTTGGTGGTAATAACTGTAGGCCATATCCTAATAATAATGGTGATTATTATGGGAATGCTTACAACAATCCTAAAAGTTACACCTCTAATCTTGACAACATGCTTAAATAATTTATCACTTCACAAAAAGATTTCAATAAAACTGTTGACGAAAGGCTTGTAAAACTAGATAATATTGTGCTGAAAGTTGATAGTCTTGCTCATGATGTAGAAATTTTAAAATTAGGACTAAACCTCTTGAGGCCAAGAAAAACAAACCTATAAATTCTATACAAGTTCAAATAAATGAGAACACGAGAATGTTATCTCAAATACGTGCTAGAAGAGGAAGAGAAGCTGAAATTGTTGAAAAAACTGCTAAAAGTGAGTCTGCTAAAATTTATACCATCCAACCCTTTGAGGAAGTGAATAATTTCAGTAACAATGAGTATCTTAATGCTTCTAAACATTTTGATGTCTAAACAAATGGGGTTGGAGAGGTCATTACGTTGGGTAGAAGGAGTCCCAAAAGTTTGGAGATTAAAATATTTCGAGTGAGTAAATTGTTGCAAGTGGGATTGAGGATAATATGACTTTAGGAGAATTTTTTTCCACCATGTTCGAGTATGATAAACTTGATTTTGATAATTTCACCATCTCTGATGTTATTAAGTTCTTAAAAAATTAGATAAAGATTCTAATGCTAGTAAGATAAATATTGCTTTCACCAAACATATCACTAATGCTCTCAATTAAGCTAAGGAAGAAACGCTCAAACTTGAAGCCTTTATTCCTAGGAAATTACAAGATGGTTGGGATCCCACTATTAGAATAATAGTGAATGTTTTTTATTGCAATGCTTTGTGTGATCTTGGTGCAAGTTCTCCTATTATGCCTAAAAGTTCATATGATATGCTTGATTTGAAACCATTGGACGAGAGTATTTTGGGAGTGCATCTTGTAGACTCCAGTGTTAAACTTTGGGAAGAATTGACTCCCTGTTTATTTTCTTATTTTGGATATTGAATGTAATGCTTCTTGTCCTATCATTTTGGGGAGACCTTTTCTTCACACCGTTGGTGCTATTATTGATATGAAAGAGGGAATTATAAGATTTTAGTTTCCCCTTAAAAAGGGCATGGATTATTTCCCTAGAAATAGAATGAAGTTACCTTTTTAGTCCCTTATAAGGACAACCCATGATTCTATTGATAATACTTAATTCGTTCTTCATGCCTAGCTAAAAGGCGTTAAATAAAAGTGCTTGTGGGAGGCAACCCACTTTGGTTTTTCCGTTATTTTTATGTGTTCTTCTGTTTTTTTGTGTCTTGGAAGTTGTTACCTCTGTAACAACTGCTCCTAATAGAGAGGTACTGCAATTTGGGGAAGTTGTTATTCTGAAACAGACTTCTCGGCTGACACCAAAAAATTATATCTCTCAGCCAGAACGTCGGATTGCTTTGAAAAAATATAAACATTCCCCGGGTTTTTATATAAGTTCCATTAGTTTCCCACTTTTTGATTTGACCAATAGAATATTTTCGAAAAAAATCATCTTTACCAACTGTTCTGTTTTGACAGATTTCCGCCAATATTTGCATTTGCCTCTTAATCTTTTTTCCTTTGTGTTCTTTTGGGGGGGAAGAGACTTAAAAGAAGTTGTGACAGTAGATAATTTATTAAACTGAGTGTTATACTTGCGTTGCAACTGAACCAAGTGCATTTATTATTTTGATTACACTAACGTTGCTAATGAAGATTGTGAGAAGTTTTAGGTGGAGGAAGTTTTCAAGTAGAGGGACAGAAGAATGATGTGATGATATGAAGGATGGACAAAACCTCAATCTTGGGGATTCCCATGTCACCCAAAGACATATCCAAGAAGTAAAAGCGTCAAAGCTTGGGTATGCCCAAGGCATCCTCTTTTTTATCAACAAAAATACCAGGTTTCTTTCAAAACACTATATTTTTAATGCTTCACATGATATGTGTTATTCTTGGAGTGTCATTTTATTTTCTTTAAGTTTTGTTTTGTTTCCCTTTATGTAGTTTATGGTTGGATCCTAGCACTTTTATTTTGGAGAGACACACGCTCTGTTTTCATTGCCTAGAACACTCTAGTTTTTACTCTTATTGTTTTGTGAGTATTCAATTTTTGCTAGTACTGCGTTAGCTCTTGTTTTTCACTCTAATTTTGTTGAGAGATTGTTGGTTTGCTTCATTTATATATTATTATCTCTCTGGTCCTTAATGATTATTTATTTTGAGAGTTGTTTCAAATAAGTTGATTGGTGTTGGAGAAGAGTAAAATATTTCATGCCTATAGTGGTGCAATAGGAAGCTTGTTTTGACTGTGGATTAGGCTTTGGCATGTCATATTGGATGTAATTTTAATTGTTTGTTTAGTAGTTTATGATGTATCGTGACTAGTCTCAAATAACTGAGAGTGCTTAATGTGTCATTGAAATTAAATCACGTGTTGTTCCCTCATATTGAAGCATGGTATTATGGTATTCTCCTTTGAATGATTTATTTGGATTGACTTGGCGCATGCTCACACCATGTTATGACTATAAGAAAAGTCACATCTAGCCTTGATGATCATTTAGTTTTTTACTTGTAATATCACTTCATGCTTTGATTAATGATGTTTTGTCGCTATGCATGACTATGGCCGTTATTGCTCTCTTAGTTGGTCGCTCCCAGTCTTTTGCTAGACTTCACCTGTACTAAGTATGAGCTCTACTCGTGCATCCAACTCCAAAAAAAGTATACCAAATGTGTCCACCATATCTACCTATATGTGTTATTTCACTACCACTTCAAGTAAATTTCTCGTGTGCTACTTTAAACCTTCAAAATTATCAACATGTTTTGTGTTCCTGTTTAAGCTCATGAAGAAGTATTGAATGCTCTATTATGTTTTCATGTTTGATGTCTTCACCCTGACTAGCATGAATAATGTGCTAGTCCGTAATATTGCAAAAAGAGCAGGCATCTGGGTACTTAGCCCAAAGTAAGCAACAACAATAACGTTAAAATCTCCTCACACTACGGACTTGAGAAATCATGAACTCAGCTTGTGCAAACAAGGAGATGGGGTAATGTTATGATTATCCTATGGGAGTCACTCTTAAATCCATTAAATATGAAAAGATGATAGGTCATTTGATAGCATTTGTTGACATAGATATACACCTCTCTCAAAATTGTTTTCAATATCTCCGTTTTATTAAATAAAAATCTCTAGCACATGAGTAATCCCTGCTTCCCTCTGCCAAGGGCCTTTATTTTAATTTTATGCCGAGTCTTCATCTTCTTACTTTATACACCAGTTAAGAGAGCATAGTTGTCATTCTGAGTATAATGTATATATTCCCAAAATTTATTATTGATTGATTCATGATTATGGTATTGCTTGATCTCAAATTATTTGTATCTAGTCACCATTTAAACTTTGAAGGTGTCTTTGCATTTATGTTTTGCTACCACATGAAGGACAAGATGGATACCACTTTATTATGTTTTTTTATGATTGAAACAAACATATCACTTTTAATGCATTATTATTAATTTCCTTTTATTTGTGTTACTTTTCATGTGCAACATGGTTGCTAACTGTACATTAGTTCAAATAATATTTATCATGCCTTTGTTAAAGTATTTTGATCTCAGCATGCAATGCTTTTACATAACGTTGATCAAGATTTGTGTTGGCTTAATTCCACCTCAAAAATTATTTTGTTATCACTTACCTACTCGAGGACGTGAAGGAGTTAAGCTTGGGGATGCTGATACGTTGCAGACATGTCTATAATTTTTATGCTCCATGCTTGTTTTCTATCCAATGCCTTTATGTTTTCTACATGTTTTCACTTGTTTTCCTTTGTTTTATGGATGTTTTCATAGACTAACCTATTAACAAGATGCCCGAGGCTAGTTACTGTTTTCTGTTGTTTTTCTATTTCAGAAAAGTTGTTAAAGAAATATTCTCGGAAACGGCTGAAAATCCACGGAGATCATTTTTTACCCTGAACGGAGACGAAGTCCAAAGAAGGGTCGGGACCAGGGGGAGCCAGGTGCTACCCCACCCTAGGCCGCGCCTGGTGGGCCCCTACCCCCCTGGCCACCCCTGGCACCCTGCCGGAGAGGGGAATCTTCATCGGAGGCCCCTACATTGCCACGATCGCCTTCGGGCATACGCGTGGGTAGTTCATCTCGGGACTACAGGTCCATAGCAGCAGCTAGATGGTTTTTCTCTCCGTTATTCCTCGATGTTTAGAGTCTCGTGAGGTGCCTCACATGATCGAGACCACTGTTATGTAATTATGCATGTTGTGTTTGCTGGGATCCGATGAACCATGAGATTATGATTATTTTGTTCATGTTAATATGATATGTTTCACTTATATTCGTATAGATTTTTAATCTTGTCTTGCAATGCTCTACGGTGTTTATGATTACGCTGACCACCTAGTTGTTTTCACCTCCAAGAGAGGTTTATATGCTAGATGGTTGGTTCATGCCTCCCTTATGCTCGAGTGACATAAACGTGACGGAGGGGGGGTGTGATGTTGCTACTAGGGAGAAAACAACGGTGATCTTGTCTACGGATGAGAACTACTTCTTATATTACATACTTGTTCTTAATGAATTTGTCTGTGACACACAAAGAAATCACTTTGTTGCTGCAACTAAATACCAGAGAGATTTGCTGGATAGCTTTCTTGAGGTGGACTTTTTGATATGGTGCATGCTGGATAGTTGTCCATATGCCTTGACGTAATACCTACAATATTAGAACGTGTGAACTATATCTCATCATGATATTATTGTTATACATTCATGATTTGTCAATTTCCGAGTTGTAATTTGTTCACCCAGCATGTTTTTTTTTCTTTGGAGAGACACCACTAGTGAACATATGGCCCCCGGTCCTATTTTCCTTATGACTGCAACCTTGTTTCAAGGACTTTCATCATTGTTTCCTTGTTGTTCCATTTTTTAAATTTATTACTTTTCAAGACTCTATATGTTTAATTTTTTAGTTTTCAGCAAGACCGGAAGATTGACAACCTTCCGGAAAGTTGGGACAAGGAAGAGTTTGTATTTTGTGTGCAGGTTTCATGCTTGTTGACGCGCTAGACAACAATAAACCTTCTCCAAGACTACTAAGTCCTACTGGTTCGATAAACTCTAGTTCCTTAATTGGGGGAAATTTCCACTAGACGGCATCGTACCTTCCGCTTGGGGTCTCCCAACGACCGTGTGATCACGCCAGCATCAGAGTTCCTAAGAACCTCCATCAGAGCATGAAACCATTACCCAAAATGGTTTCCATTTGCAGCCAAAAGATCACAACTCATTTTGTTCTCCCAAGGCTCAAAGGAAAGCACACAATTGGTTCTCAAGCCTCTATCTCTCTCCCTCTCTAGTAGAATTAGAGGATCTAATTAGAGCCCCTCTAGTTGAATTAGAGCTTCTTCTAATTGGGTTTTGAAGTGTCCTTTCCCGATTAGACCTAATTCTAATTCTAGTTTTCTCCCATGTGTCGAGAACTTCCAGATTTATAATTGCTCTTATAACAATTGATTAGAGCTACCAATTAGCAACGCTGGCAGACTATCTCCCTTCGTCGGTGCTAAGTTCTGAACGGCGGAGCGCTGACAGGTTGACAGGAGTGTACGCGTGCACACCAACAGAGGGATTACATGTGTGATCCTTGACGAGGGAAGACTTAGATACATCCTTACAACTAGTACTTGTTGTGAGGATCTACGGTTGTTAAGATCTCTTCTACGACTACATTGAATCCACTAACTGGCGAGTCGTGTTTCTGATCCTCGCATGTATGGGCATGCCTCGCTATATGCATAGTGATCCTAGCGGACTACGTAGGGCAAATTTTTTAAATTCTGCAACATAGACCAGCATTGTGTTGTTGTTAGTAAGAATAAAAAATGATGTTTATATCACATTGATGAATTTATTGTACAATATGTCATTATTCTTAAGAAATTATGTTTTTTTGTTAGAACTTAATAGCAAGAGATGCAAGCACAAAAGCGATATTGATGTGGATTATTTGATATACATGAAGTGTTAGTTGTACGACATATTTAACTTGGACGTAATTCCTTTATGCATATTGCAATTAACTTTCTTTGTCATAATAGGTGCAAGTACAATTGTGTCAATTTCCAAGTTTGATTTTGTTTACCCAATAATACTATATTTATGTGGAGAGATGCCTCTAATGAAACTATGGCCACATTCCATTTTCTAATCATTGTTTAGACTCTTGTTTACTTGCTTTCGCCATCAATACCATGTTGGTCCATCTTTAATTTTATTGGTATTCATCACTTTCAAACACATGTTTCGTTTAATACTTGTAACTAAATAGACGAAGAACTTCACAACCTTCATGGGAAGTTGGGAGGAAATTAGTGTTGCATTTGTGTGCAGGTACAACATACTTGGTTGATGTCTGGTGTCTTCTACGGGTTTCATATCTCTCCAATGAGGCCTCCATCTTGTACCAAACGTTTTCTCTACATGCTTGATATCGATGATACCTCGACGAGGCATTTGTCAATCGATATATACTTTCACAAATGCCAATGAGGATCCTTTCGATTCCTTTTGGCCTTTATCTTCTTGTTCCCAGTTGGAAGTCCCGCCCCCCCCCCCCCCGAGGTCGCCAAGGAGGCCACCGACCCATCTAAAGCAATGATGCTTCCACCCTTGTTGAGATTGCTCCGGACTATCTCCCATTTTTAACAACTTTGGATGCTTATAATGCAATACATAATGTTGAAGTCATTATCATTGTTGTTGCCTATATACAACCTTAGTGCATACTTCAACTATGCAAAAAAGCATATCAATACATAGTAACTAAGTATTCCAAATTCAATAAATTTTGTAGCATTCACATCCTCCTCCCAGGTCTTCCACTCTCATTTGGTCCACAAACTTGCTCAAGATCACCATGGAATTTGTTGCAAACCTCTTGTATGTGTTTTAACCTATGTGACATATCTGAATCATCATGAGCATTTGCATTTTGGCGAACACACTGAATTTCCTCCATTCATTGAATTTATTTATGACCCTCACCCAATACGTGTCGAATAATGCAGCCAAAGCCATGATCTTCCATGCTTCATGATGCGTGAAATCACACACCCGTTGAGAGACCCCAAGAGGAAGGTATGATATAGTCAATCCGCAAATTTCCCCTAGTTAAGGAACCAGAGTGATCAATCCAGTAGGACTTCAGATTAAATCAGTAGGTTTCTTGTTGTGTGGTGCTTCATCAAGCATGGACCTGCACAAAAAAAAAAAAACTCTCTCTTGCTACCAACTTTACAGGAAGGTTGTCAATCTTCCCATCTTGTTGTAAACATGATAATTAAACACATAGAGTGTTTGGAGATTAAAATAATAATGGAACAATGAGAAAGTGACGATTAAAAGCAAGTAAATGAGTTCGTAATCAATGTAAGAGAATGGACCGAGGGCATAGTTTTACTAGTGATGTCTCTCCGTAAAACAATACACATGTTGGGTAAAAAAATACAGCTAGGCAATTGACAAATCATGAGGGCATAACAATGCTATTATGACAAGATATAGTTCACGAGTTCTAATCATGTAGGCATTATGTCAAGGAATATGGACCACTATCTAGAATGCATCCATATCTAATAATCCACCTCAAGAAAGGTATCCAACAAATCCCTTGGTATTAAGTTGCAAGCAACAAACAATTTCCCAAAGCAACAGATAGCTGCATTAAGATCAATACATAGTGTTAGCAATAATTAGCATCACACAAACAAGAACACCGGTGTTTTCCCCTTAGTGGAAGTAGCACATCCTTCCCCTTACACCTTTCTGTCACTCAAGCACATGCAACAAGGGGGCATGAACCCACTATCTAGATAATATATCCCTCTTGGAGATTGATACATCATAAACGTATCCTCAATTTCTGATGTTCCATGTTGTTTTCATGCCATATGCTACATGTTTTCCTTACACTTTATGTCATTTTTATCGATTTCCCGGGACTAACCTATTGACAAGATGCCATAGAGCCAGTTCCTGTTTTCTGTTGTTTTTTACTTTCAGAAAAGTTGTTTTGGAAATATTCTCGGAATCGTAAAATTCGAAGCCCGAAATTCTTAGAATTCCCGAAGGTTCCACGGAGTCCTGAAGAGGCCCGGAGTGGGGCCACAGGGGGGCCACACCATGAGGCGGCACGCCCCCTGGCCGCGCCGGGAGGTGGTGTGGGCCCCTTGGGCGCCCACCACCATCGCCCTTTCGCCTATATATTCCCCCCGATGCGTGAACCCTAAAAATATACCACTTTTACACGAAAAACATCTGAGGCCTCCGTCATCGTCAACACGATATTGGGAGGGTTCTGGAGCTCTCCCCGACACCCTGCCAGGAGAAGAATTCATCACCGGAGGGGTCTACACCACCATGCCCGCCTCTGGAGTGATGCGTGAGTAGTTCATCCTTGGACTACGGGTCCATAGCAGTAGCTAGATGGTTGTCCTCTCCTTGTTATCCCTCATGTTTAGATCTCGTGAGATGCCCTACATGATCGAGATCATCTTATTGTAATGCTACATGTTGTGTTAGCTGGGATCTGATGATTATTGAATGCTATGTCTCTTGATTATCGATATATCATGTTGTCTTCATGTGTATGTTATTTATGATCTTGCATGCTCTCCGTTGTTAGTAGATGCTCTGGCCAAGTAGATGCTAGTGACTCCAAGAGGGAGTATGTATGCTCGATAGTGGATTCATGCCTCCTTTGCATCTATGCTCGAGTGACAGAAACGTGACAGATGGAGGATGTGTTGTTGACATTAGGTAGAAAACAACGATGTTTACTTTGTTTACATTACACACTTTGCTTACTGTGCTTATCTATTGCTTGGAACTTAATACCCAATGTTTGTTCGGATGATATTCGGAGGGTGGATTATTAGTCATAGATGCAGTTGGATGACGGTCTATGTATATTGTTGTAATGCCCGCATGAATCTCATAGTAATCATCATGTCATGCATGTTTCATTATCTATCAATTTCCCAGCTGTAATTTGTTCACCACGCATGTTAGCCATCTTTTATGGAGAGACACCACTAGTGAACTGTGGACCCCGGTCCATTTTCTCATACTGGTAATACAACCACTACTTCCACTATTTTCACACTGCTACTGTTATTTTCATATTGTTCTCGTACTGTTTTCCACACCATACATTTAACCTCTTTGTTATCAGCAAAACCGGTGAGATTGAAAACCTCACGGCTACGTTGGGGCGAACTGAATTGATTGTGTTATGTAGGTTTCCCGTTGCTACTGAACAGGTAGTGCGCCCTACCACATCAACTGTATCAACCTTCAAAAGTCTCTTTTCCTCCTACTGGTCGATTCAACCTTGGTTTCTTTTCTGAGGGAAAACTTGCTGCTGCACTCTTCACACCTTGCGCATGGGGTCTCCCAAGAAGCGTGTGTCTACACTCCATAATGCTTTTATGGCGCCGTTGCCGGTGAGGAAGAGAATTTCTTCAAGGGGAGTCTCTCACCTCCAATCTCTTTACTTTGTTTTAGTTTTGCTTAGTTTATTTTATTTTGTCTTGTTTGCTTCTCTTTATAAAAACACACACAAAAAATTACTTCTTATTCTAGTTGTTACTTTTGTTACCTGGTTGTTATTCTTCATCATGTTGCTCCATAAGTTTACCCTAAAAGATCTTCCAGTTGGTAGTGGTTCTATACTTGGAAAGGATACCGTTAAAGAATTCTTTAATCATGTTAGTAAGCATGATAATTTTGAGCAAAAATCAGTATTAGAACTTGCTCCAGATTATGAAACTGCTGCAACTTCTTTAATTCACATGTTAGAAGCTAGGTTTGTTAACCTTCATCCCATAGTGCAGCATATGTTCCTAAACTTGAATAATATTGAAGATATTGAAAAAAGAAAATTTATCTTAGAAACAATACTTAAAGAATTTGGAGATGTTGATATATAAGCTAGAAAAGTTTTTGATCGTTTCAATATGCTAGGATCATGTGTAGATGTTGTTGGCGCCCTCTAAATATCTGAACCTAAAAATGAAAAGGAGGAGAAAATACCAATCCCCTTTAAATTGGTAGCACTGCATGAAGCTCAAGAAAAGAATTTTGATTGGATTGTTCCTGAAAATTTATTTGATGAGAGTAGTAAACCTAAAAGTTCTAAGAGAGGAGATTCTGAAACTCACTTAGATAAAATAAATGAATTATTGAGCAATTGCCTTATCTTAATTTGAATGCCTCTCCTTTTGAAAACACTTGATTCTATTTTTCTGAGCCTAGCTAAAAGGCGTTAAAGAAAAGCACTTCTTGGGAGATAACTCATGGTTTTATTGTTGCTTTGTTTTTCTCTGTTTTTCTCGAGTCAGGGGGTTTTATACTTCTGTAGAAACTCCTTTGTATCTTTATTTTCATGTATTAGTTGTTCCAAGTAAAGTTTCAAGCGAAAGTTGGAGTTGGTTTTGGATTTCTGCGCAGGAAACAGATTTCTGCTGTCCATGGTAAAAAATCGTATAAATTCCAGAAAGATCAAAATGACCCGAAACCTTTTGTGCTTAATACTCAGCTAATTACAAAACATTTTTGTTCTTTACTTTTTTCTATCTGAGCAACTTAAGTGCCCCGAAAAAATTCGTCTTTACACACTATTCTGGTTTTGGCAGATTCTGCCATTTTTCTTGCATTTGCTCTTTTACTATGTCAAGTGGATTTCTTTGCTTCCCGAAACATCAGTGGCTGTAGCTAATGTTTAAAAGTAGCAATAGCACTTGTGCCCATGCAGAACTGATGGATTTTTGATTGTTGCATTAACCCTCTAATGCGAATTACTCTGAGCGTGGTGTGAAGGAAGTTTTTAAGGGTCAAGAAAAGAGGGTGATATAATGTGATCAAGAAGAGTGCAAGGTCAAATCTTGGGGATTACCCGTGGTTCATCCCAGAAAATTCTAAGAAGACTCAAGCGTCTAAGCTTGGGGATTCCCAAGGCATCCCCTTCTTCATCAACAATTTATCAGGTCACTTGTAGTGAAACTATATTGTTATTCGGTCACATCATATGAAATTTACTTGGAGCGTCTGTTTGTTTTTATTTTTTGTTTCGTTGTTTTCTTTTGTTTTCCTTGCTGCAATAATATTGTTAGAACCTAGCATTCTTTGTGTGGGAGAGAGACACGCTCCGTTTTTTCGTATGAATACTCGTTATGCTCGTATTCTTAGTTTTTCTTCTAGTTGCTGCAAAATTCCTGTTTAGCTCATGTTTTTCATGCATCTCTTATTCAGAGTTGTTAGTTTTAGTAGATTTATGTTATTGCTTCTTGTTTCATTGCTTCATCTCTTGGAGAGTTTTTTGTTTAGTATAAAATGCTTGCTGTTGGAAAGCAGTAGTACAGTTTTCGTGCTTATAACGGTGCAAATAGAAGCTTGTATAGACCGTGGCTAGACTTTTTCATGTCATGCTAGATGTTATTTTAATTTTAAGTCCTAGTGTTATTTTTGTAGCATGATTTTTCTCAAATAGCTAAGAGTGTTAGATATGCCTTTGAAAGAATCATGAGTTGTTCTTGTCATATTGAAGCATAAATTTCTGGTGTTCTCCTTTGAATGTTTTATTTGGTTGACTTGGCGCATGCTCACACCATTTTTATGACTACAAACCAGTCACTTATAGCCTCTATGATCATTTAGTTTTTGAACTTATAGTACCACTTATGCTTTGATTAATGATGTTTTTGTCGCTATGCATGATTATGGCCATTATGCTGTCTTGATTTGTCCCTCCTAGTCTTTTGCTAGCCTCCACCTGTACTGAGTATGAGCTCTACTCATGCATCCAACTCCCAAAAACCAAAGTTTGCCAAATGTGTCCACCATACCTACCTACATGTCGTATTTAACCGCCACTCCAAAGTAAATTGCTCATGTGTTACCTTTAAAACCTTCAAAATTACTCATGTTTGTGCTCCTCTTTTAGCTCATGAGGACGTAAATAGAGAATCTTTATATCACTTATTGATTGGACTTTCACACCCTGGACTAGTGGCTTTATCCGCTTATCCAATTGATAGAAGAGCTGGCAGCGGGGTGCCCAGCCCAAATTAATACAACAAATTCTCTTCGCTATTTTTGCCTCTAATTTATCAGTCGAAGCATAATTGTGTAAACAAAAGTGAAAGAGGGATAACCCTCTACCTAGATGTGTGCTTCTATGGGATCCGCTCTTGTGAAGTCTAGTTGGCTTATGACGTACTGTATTTTTTGTTTACTATTTGTTGACATAAGCATACACCTCTCTAAATAATGTTTTCAATACCTCTGTTTAATAAAATAAAAAGCTATAGCACATGAGTGATCCCTGCTTCCCTCTGCGAAGGGCCTTTCTTTTACTTTTATGGTGGGTCTCCATCTTATAAACATTATGCACAGTTAAGAGAGCATAGTTGCCATTCTGAGTTTAATGTGCATTTGTCCCAGAAACATTATTAATTGATTCATGATGTGTTATTATTTGCTCTCAAATTATATGTTCTAGTCTTCCACTTGAATTTTTAAGGTGTCCTGGCATTTATGTTTTGCCCCACTCTTAAGGGCAAGCAAAATATCACTTTTCTATGTTTTCTCTATGCTTGAAACAAACGTATAACTTTCGAGTCCATTATTATTCATGCTCGTTTATTTTTGTTACTTCCCATGATGCAAAGTGATTGCTATGTTTCATTGTTAGAATTATATCTATCATGCTTGTGTTAAAGTTCTATGATCTCAGCTATGCTTATGCTTTTACAATTTAGATGATCAAGTTTATGTTGGTAGCATGTCACCTCGGAAATTATGTGCTTTTATCGTTTACCAACTCAAGGACGAGTAGGAACTAAGCTTGGGGATGTTCATACGTCATAAATGTATCCTTAATTTCTGATGTTCCATGTTGTTTTCGTGTCATATTCTACATGTTTTCCTTACAATTTATGTCATTTTTATTGATTTTCCGGAACTAACCTATTGATAAGATGCCACAGAGCCAGTTCCTATTTTCTAGTGTTTTTAGTTTCGGAAAAGTTGTTCTGGAAATATTTTCGGAATTGGAAAATTCAAAGCCCGAAAGTCTTAGTATTCCCGAAGGTTCCATGGAGTCCCAAAGAGGCCCGGAGGGGGCCACAAGAGGGCTACACCATGAGGCGGCGCGCCCCCTGGCCACGCCTGGAGCTGTTGTGGGTCCCCCGGGCGCCCACCGCCATCGCCCTTTCGCCTATATATTCCCCCCGATGCGTGAACCCTAAAAATATACCACTTTTCCACGAAAAACATTCAAGGCCGCCGTCATTTTCAACCCGAGATCGGGAGGGTTCTGGAGCTCTCCCCGGCACCCTACCGGGAGGGAAAATCATCACCGGAGGGGTCTACACCACCATGCCCGCCTCCGGAGTGATGCATGAGTAGTTCATCCTTGGACTACGGGTCCATAGCAGTAGCTATATGGTTGTCCTCTCATCTTTATGCCTCATGTTTAGATCTCGTGAGCTTCCCTACATGATTGAGATCATCTTATTGTAATGCTACATGTTGTGTTTGCTGGGATCCGATGATTATTGAATTTTATGTCTCTTGATTATCAATCTATCATGTTGTCTTGATGTGTATGTTATTTATGATCTTGCATGCTCTCCGTTGTTAGTAGATGCTCCGGCCAAGTAGATTCTACTGACTCCAAGAGGGAGTATTTATGCTCGATAGGGGGTTCATGCCTCCTTTGCATCTGTGCTCGAGTGACAGAAACGTGAAGGATGGAGGATGTGTTGTTGTCATTAGGGAGAAAACATCGATATTTACTTTGTTTACATTACACACTTTTCTTACTGCGATTATCTGTTGCTTGCAACTTAATACCCAACGTTTGTTTGGATGATATTGGGGGGGGGGGGGATTATTAGTCATAGACGCAGTTGGATGACGGTCTATGTATCTTGTTGTAATGCCCGCATGAATCTCATAGTAATCATCATTTCATGCATGTTTCATTATCTACCAATTAACCAACTGTAATTTGTTCACCACGCATGTTAGCTATCTTTTATGGAGAGACACCACTTGTGAACTGTGGACCTCGGTCCATTTTCTCATACTGATAATACAACCATTGCTTCCACTGTTTTCACACTGCTACTGCTATTTTCATATTGTTCTCATACTGTTTTCCACACCATACATTTAACCTCTTTGTTATCAGGAAAACCGGTAAGATTGACAACCTCACTGCTACGTTGGGGCAAAGTGAATTGATTGTGTTATGTAGGTTCCACGTTGCTGCTGAACCGGTAGTGCGCCCTACCACATCAACTGCATCAATCTTCAGAAGTCGCTTTTCTTCCTACTAGTCGATTCAACCTTGGTTTCTTTTCTGAGGGAAAACTTGCTGCTGCACTCTTCACACCTTGCGCTTGGGGTCTCCCAACGAGCTTGTGTCTACACTCTATCAGAGATGCATACAGTAACTTGGCCAGAGTAGTCATACACATCATAGAGTGTACAGGAACACATTAAAACACTAAAAAAAAGATATAAGTGAAGCTCAGTATAAATACATGAACAAAATGATCATAATGTCATGATTCATCGGATCCAACCAAACACAACATGTAGCAATTACATAAGAACGATCTTGATCATGTTAGACAACTCACAAGACCTTGGCATGATAGCACGAGGAGGAGAGGTCACCATCTAGCTACTGGTATGAACCCGTAGGCCAATGATGAACTACTCACTCATCTATCCAAATGAAATCATGGCGATGTAGAGGCATCTAGTGATGATTCCCCGTTCCGGCAGGGTCTCGGAGAAAGATTCCAGAATTCCTAGATTGTACCTTTGAGGTGACGTCTACTCAGTATCTATTCCGTGGAAAATTCCTCCGTCCCCGATGTTTTTAGGCCAGAAGGCAATATATAGGCGAAGAGGCGATGCCGGGGTGGGGGAGGCACAGCCACCAGGCAACCTGGTGGCGCGTCCGAGGGCCCACCCGCGCCTAGGGGTCGCCTGGTGGGGTGGCCCACCTCCCGGTTCTCCCCTTCTTGATCTGGCTTTGTTTCGAGTGAAAAACTACCTCCAAGGATTTTCAGGACTTCTTGCGAATATTTCCCGTACAACTTTTCTAAAACAAAAAGAAAGCAGAAAACAGGAAATGTCTCTGTGCACTGGGTTAATAGGTTAGTCATGGAAAACATCTTAAAACGATATAAAATATGTAGAAAACATGGGGAAATTGATAGAAAACAAGCATGGATCAATCAAAATTATAAATACGTTTGGGATGTATCAACATCCCTAATCTTAAATCCTCTTGTCCTCGGGTAGGTAAGTGATCAAAAATATAATTTTTGAGGTGGCATGCTGCCAACACAAACTTGATCATTCTATGTAAGGCATGTTGAATCGAGATCATAACTTTAAACAAGGCCTGATGAATGTTATAATAATAATGAAGCTTAGCAACTAAGTTGCCTTCTAAAAAGATCACAAAGAACTGAAAACAAATAATGTGTCATTGAAAATAACAAAAAGGTTATAGTGATCATAATAAAAGCATGGCAAAGTGGTATCCCGCATGTACTTCAGAGAATAGCAAAACATAAATTCTAGGACACCTCCAAAGGTCAACTGGTGTCTAGATACAAAAAATTTAGATAAAGCAATACCCAAATCATACCTCAATGAATAATATTTTTGGACAATGCACATTATACTCAGAATGAAAATTATGCTCTCCTAATTGGGTTCCTTAAGCATGAAAGGTGGAGACTCAATCCTAAAAGCAAAATATATTCCCTTCATAGAGGGAAGCAGGGACCACTTATGTGCTAGAGCTTTTTATTTGTAAAACAGATTATATGAAAATACAACTTTGAGAGGTGTGTTCCTTTGTCAACGAATGATGACAGATAATTCATTACTTCCCATGTGGAACAAAACTTTGAAGAGCGACCCCCGTTGAGGAACGATAACATTCCTCTTTCTCCTTTCTTTACACAAGCAAAGTTTGACTAGTTTCTCAGGAACAAAGTGTGAGGAGAATGTTGATACATTATATGTCGGCATTTATCTTTTGTGGGTTGGGTACCCATTTGCCAGCTCTTTTTACAGTATTAAGGACAAGAAAATTATGCATGAAAGTCAAGGAGTAAAGTCTCTCAACATGAAAGAAATAATAAACCATCTATCACTTCCTCGTGAGCTAGAAACAACGACACAAATAAAGGAAAATTAATTCTGAAAGTTTTAAAGGTATCACACAAGTAATTTACATTAAATGGAAATACCATGTATGGGTAGTTATGGTGTACACAATGAAATAACTTGGTTCAAGGGTTTGGATGCACGAGTAGAGATCACACTCACTATGGGCGAAGGCTAAGAATAGACTTGGAGCGACCAACTAAGAGAGCAATAACGGTCATAATCATGCATCATGACAAAACATCATCTAATGAATCATGGAAGTGATATTAATATTCTAAAATTAAAGATCATCAAGGCTTAATTAACTTTGTTTATAGTCTTAACATGGTGTGAGCATGTGCCAAGTCAATCCAAATAAATTCTTAAGAAGAGAATACCACAACACCATACCAAATCATGAACAAAACAACACATATTGCCATTTTAATAACACATTATGCACTCTCAGTTATTTGAGACTAATCATTGGATAAGTTGAATTACTAAGAAAACATAAGCAAAACCACAATCTAAGCATGCTTCCCTTTGTACCACTACCACATGCATGAAACTTCTTTTGTTTTTTGAACCAACACCAGCCAAATTATTTGAAACAACTCTCTAAACTAATTCACAAGAAATACGAGAGAGATTTTGACAACTAAAATAAAGAAAACTAACAGCTCTTAACAATATATAAGTGAAAAACAAGAGCTAAAACAGCAGTAGGAAAAATTGAATACTCAAAGAATATGAAAGTGTAACACTAGAGTATTCTAAACGAAAAAATAGAGTTGTCTCTGTCCCAAACGAGAATGCTAGGATCCAACTAAGTGAATGGCCATCAAGCAAAAAAAAAACCTAAAATGATGCTCCAAGAATAGCATATAATATGTAAAACAATAAAAACGTAGTTTCAACGGAGACAATCTGATAATTTTGTTGATGAGTAAAGGGATGCCTTGGGGATCCCCAAGTTTTGACACTTGATACTTCTTGAATATTTAATAGGGTTCCATTGGTCATCCCCAACCTTGAGCTTTTGTCCCTCCTTAATCTTCTCATATTATCCTCTCTCGTGACACTTAAAAACTTTCTTCGCAAAACATCTCATAATCTTCACTAGAGGGGTTAGTACTCAAACAAATAATTCCATTAATGTCAGGGGGCTACCCCCGAGTAGGGGTAAGGATGGTGAGAAATGGAGTTCAAGGTACTGGTTACCGAGTACGGGCCGGATAAGATGGTACCCGGCCTGATAGGATGCTATCCGGTAAGAAGAACGAGATACCAAGGTGAAAATTCCAGTGACTATCTGGATAATCCGAGTAGCACTTGGAGGATCCGGATAGAAGATGGTGCTGCTCTACTCGGAGGCAAAGTCAGTAGATCCGTTGGGTGAATCCCACGTATCCAGGGGCAGTACAGGCGTGCGGTTCAACTTACTAGGCGTGTGATGATGTGTATCCATATGTGGGTACAGTGTGCGGTATGGGTGAGGCCATGTCATGTCACTGACAAGGGGGACATGACCTGTCAGCGTCCCTACCACGAAGACTTTCGGCGACTGTCAGCGAGGACACGGAAGCATGCGGTGTAGCACAGTTTGGAGTCACCTAATCAGTACTTGCATATGTAGAGGTAGTAGGTGGCCACCAGTATATAAGGTGGCCTCCCCCCTCTTGCGTGAGGGTCGGTCGATCAACTGGTTAGTAGTTCATTCCACGTGAGAGCTGAGGCACCACCAGGAGAGAAAAGCACCAGAGATGTTCTTCTTCCTCTAGCTCCTTGAGCTTGAGGAACTCTTGTACTCGGCACATACATATACAGAGAGAGAGGCAGGAGTAGGGGTGTTACCTCCACACGAGGGCCCCGAACCTGGGTAGATCGTGTTATTTGCAGTCTTGTGAGAGCGCCAGTTAGGCGTGCGATCCCTCCCTGAATACCTACAGCGTCCATCGGCCCCAACCTTAAGCCATCCTATGGCATCTGTCTTCTCCATACCACGATAGTTGGCGCCCACCGTGGGGCCAGCAGCGGCGCTGGTTGGGGTTTCTATCCGGACGGGACCCGTTTCTCGTTCGGGGGAGCACGTGGTGTGTGGCCTTGTCCATAGATTTGGCTCTCTCGATTTCGTCACCGACAACGCGGGCGATTTCTGCGGCAGGCCCGTGTCCGCAGGCGGCTTCGTCGTCAGCTTCGACGCACATATGGTGTACGTCGCCACCACCGTCGTCCGCGAGTACCCCGAGGTGGTGCTCGTTGCTGCGGACCCTCCTGCCGTTCTCGCCGTCCGCGGGCAGCCAACCGGCAGCTCTGCGGGCAGCGTGGAGGTGATGATGACTGGCTCGGTCCCTGCTACCGGGAAAGGCGCGCCCGCTGCGCCTGAAGTTGTTGACGAGCCGACTGCTCGGCCGAGCCACAAGACATAAGACAAGCCCCAGAACCAACTGGGCTACAAGGCTCCTTCTACATCGAGAGCGATACCGGCGCCTCTTGCCGGTGTCATCGAGAATCTGGGCATGCCTCTCGCCGCGGATACGGATCCGGCAGTGCTAAGGGTGCAGCTCGAGGATCAGCGCCAGGCCATGCTCCAGGAAGCCCGGGAGATGGCAAAGGTCACGCTCGAATTCACTTTTGACCAGAATGAGTACAATAGGGCTCATGGTTTTACCCCGGTTGCAAAGAACCCTAGCCGGATATGAGTTATTCGACACAACTTAGGTGCCGAGTTGGCTAGATATGGTAGAGCTGCTAGCAAGTCCGCTAGTTTGACCTCGGCTAATAGGCCTAAGTATAGTACTCCTGCTAAGACGCTTAGGGCGGGAGAAGCAGTTGCTGCCGAGTTGCCACACCTGACTGGTGAAGCTCGCATTAGGCAGCAGGACCGGCTCAATGAGCTTGTTCTTGAAGCTGGTAGGCAGAATAAGGAATGCCGGAAGGCGAATCCGGGGGCCGGAGCCTCTCATGTTGTTCAGTCGCATGGAATGAAATCCGGAGGCCAGGCCTCCTCACCTCTTCCCGATGGTAGGAGATCCCCGAGTGTGAACTCCGAGAAATATAAGTAGATGGAGGTGTACGACCCGGCTGTCGCTGGAAAACAGCACGCTGTAGAGCGGCAACCCGGTCAAGAACACATTGTGCAAGGCGGTCGCCATGCTACAGCCCGAGTTCACCAAGAGGGGCAAGGAGGCAATCGAGATGGTCCATTTCGGCACCCGGTAGCCAACCCAGTTCAGACTCAACCCGATGCAGGTCCTGTTGTTCAGCCGCAAGCCATTGCCGCCATGGTCAACCCGGTTCCCCAACCCGGTGCCGCGCGACAAGATAGATACAATGATGGGTACTCGGCAATGGAGCAGGCCGGATACAAAAGGAATGAGAGATATGATGATGGAGGAATCGAATCTCGGTTGGGGGCACATGTGCTACAGCCGAGTGACGCAAGGTACAAGCGGGACAAGATCTATCAGTCCGAGGAGATGGAGCGGGCAGGCCCGTCGGGACCACTCTGTTTTGATCCCAGAATCATGAACGAGCCTACTGTGCAAAAGTTCCAGCTGGCAAGAGGAAGCAAGACCTATGATGGGAGCAGCAAGCCAGAGGACTGGCTGAATGACTATGTCACTACCATGCACATTGCCGGTGGTAACCGCAGGTGGGCGGTGAGATATGTGCCTCAGATGTTAGAGGGCCCAGCCCGGATCTGGCTCAACAACCTCTCGAGAGATAGCATCAATTGTTGGCTTGATTTCTCGGAGGCCTTCATCAGCAACTTCACGAGCACCTACAAGAGGCCAAACCGGCCACAACAGCTCTCGGCGTGCAAGCAGAGGGAGGAGGAGATAGACCTGCGAGGGTGTAAATGAGTCACAGGCTGTTGCCTGGTTCGCTCAGGGTTGCCGACATGGCAGCATGCTGTGGAAGAAGTTGCAATCGGAGATGCCGAGTACGCTCGTCGAGACGATCAAGATTGCTGATATGTATGCACTCGGTGACCCTACTCAACCTCTACTCGATTCGTTCGAGCCGAGAAGAAGAAACCAAGGCAATGATAGTGGTAGGAGAAATGATCGCCAGGACTACTGGAACAAGAGGAAAGATGACCGTACGGATATCCACTACGGATCGGACCATGTGGCTGCAGTTAATGAGGATCAGCCCGCTGCCGGGAGAAGCCAAAGGCAAAAAACTGCTGGGACCCAGTATGGGAAAAAACAGAATCAGGGCCAGGACTTCAAGAAGCAGTACAATGATCCAAACCAATCCGGAGACGCTCCGAGGTTTAATCTTCGAGGCCATGAAGGAGGGGCCATGCAGTTTTCATACTCGGCATCCGAGTAGGCCAGCCAATCACACCATTCGGCAATGCAGCTGGTGGGACCGGATCAAGAGTGAGGGTTTTGGCCAGTTGCCTCCTCCTCCTCCTCTTCCACTCTTGGGCTCTAATGTGTTGTAACATCCCTGATTTTTGGAAAAACTCAAAAATCACAAAAATTTGAAACTTTTGTTTTTACGTCAATACAAGTCACCAAAAACAAATAAAAATCAAACACGGATGAAATATTAGGTCCTATACCAAGTTTATTTGAATTGGAAGTCCAGTTATGCCTTTGTTCCTTAAACCCTAAAACCTTATTCAAAAATAAAGTTTCTTTATATAAAGGGAATATATTTTTATTAATAAACCTTTACCTAAAAGGTTCACAACTCCAATATTACTTAGAAGATATTTTATGACAACAAAAATAAAGTATTTATAACCCATAATAAATTTCTAAGCCTCAAAAACATTTGATAAGAATAAAACATTTAATAATAACTTTTAATTGTTATTCCAAGTTTTAAAACATAAAGGTGTGAAAATAAAATGCATTGCTTTGAAAATAACATAAAAGTGGGCAATGAAAATAATATTATAACTTGTGGTTTTACTCTAAATTTTATTAAACCACTTTAATAATTATTAGTTTTTCTATTTAAAAATGGCATTAGTTGCTATTAGGGTGTACCCCTTTTTCAAAATATAAAGTTGTGAAAACAAGATGAAATGACTTAAAAAAATATGTTTTCAACATTTATTTGACCAATAACTATGTTTTATAAATTTTAAATTAAAAATCACATTAAGTAACTATTAAGAAATTATTCAAATTTCCAAAATTGAAAAATAAAATATGTTGAATAGTTTTCAAAAATGGTACTGTTGGAAAGTATCTAAAATTTTAAGATTTTAGAAATTGGTTTCATGTTGTTTGGATTTTTTAAACAGGAGTTATTAAAGAAAAGAGAAAACAGGAAAAAGAAAATAAAAGAAAATGGATGACGTCATGATGACGTCATCAACCTCCCACCTTCCGTTTCTAACCGAATTGAAGCGAATTCAATTCCTTTATTGCGGGAGATTAAATCGTCCATTTGCTGTGATGTTTATTCCATGTTAAAGCCCATCCCCATCTCTTAGTTTCCCCTCCTTTCCCCCCCTCTATCCTGCCCCGAGGCCGTCGTATTAGCTCGCCGGAGATCCATTTCTCCCGCCGTCGTTCTTCTTAGATTCGATCAGGTGAGACCATATTAGATCCCGAAACCACCCCCATCATGTTCCTCTAATCCTCCTTCATCTTCTGACTATTTTGTTTGATTTTTTTGTCGATGGAATCTCCCGCGCCATCGACGCCCGAAGCGCGCCGGCAATAGCACCATCTCCGTCCGCCCCCTGCCGATGTCCGATGAAGCGACCACAAGCGTCGTCGTCACTCTCTGCTTCACCATCCCGAGCCGTGCCCCGTCGTGGACTTCTCGAGACCGGAGCACCACCGTACCACCGGCGCCATCCTTCCCGAGATCGCCGGAGTCGAACCATCTCCATCCGCTCACCGTCGTCGATCCCGGAATCGGGCGAGCACGCCGTGGTCACCATCGTCCTCTTGGTTCTTCTCTGCTTCTTCCCGTCGTCTTCCCAGAGCCAGGGAACCACCGGAGCATCACCGACGTCGACTCCCGAGCCTCTGCGCCGCCGGGAACCATTTTCCGGCCACAACTCCGGCGACCAGGTAACCAATGCCCCCAGCACCGTTAGATCTTGATCGAGCGGTCCCAAATAGATCACTAAGCGAAGAGGTATCAGCCAACCAGAGAGCGCCACCGCAGCACCGCGTCAGCCGCGCGTTAATACTTTATTCGTCGCTCGGTGCAGCACGTAGCTAGACCAGGCCCACTCCCTGTCTGCTGCACCGCGCGGTAGATAGCCAAATCCGAGCCCAGATGTTCTCTCTTATTTTTCCGAATGGAAAATAGAATTGTAATTTTGTAGATTAGCCCCTAGAACTTTGAACCATCATATCTTTTTAACAATAAGACCAAATTTAGCAAACTTGGACGTTTTGAAATCCCCTAGATCTGTAGAATCTTTTAGAACTGTTCAAATTCAATTTTGACAAACTTACATGGGATCAAATTTAAATATTCTTATTCGGTGAATTTTGGCATAATTCAAATTCTACAAATCCAAAAATTGTAAATAAAATATACTTGGAAACCTTAGGATCTGTAATTTCATATCATCTGTTCCAAAATAATTTTTGAAAAAGTTAAAATGGAATTTAGAATTAAGTGGTATAATTGAGTATTTTTTACATAGAATTAATTCCATAAATAATTTTAATATAGTTCCTTTTGCATTTTTGTTCCTTTTGGTAACCTTGAACCATAGACATCGGTGCCTAAACCTTTTGGACAACCTTGAACCATTTCCTTGTAAGTTGGACCAAAAATCCATCTTAGTGAACCACTAGTTGATCATGCCTTAGATTTTGTTTCTATTCTTTCTACCATTGTTTGTTGTGGCCTTTTTGAATCCAAGACCAAGTCCCTAGTATGTAAACCATATAAGAGACCAAGTAGTGAACCTCAAACACTAGTACTATAGTTTTCTATCTACTCCTCCATCCCCCTATTCTTGCTTCAAGAATCCATCAAGTTAGCAAATGGAAAACAAGACTCAAGCAATAGAAGGCTCTTCACTTTCAACTTGGTGGCAATATGAAGATGATGTTATTGCTGTTGTGCCTGAGCCTTATATTGAGAAAATGTCTTTCCCTGCTAAGGTAAAGGAACACTCTATTGTAGTTAGTGTGGTTAACAAAAGTATAAAGACATCTATTGAACCTGATGAACAAATAACTGTTGAACCTACAGTAGCTATATTTAAAGACCTTGTCTCTAGAAATGGAGAGGATGAACATATTGTCTTCTGTGAGGATGCTTCTAATATTGTCTCACATCCCAATATACCTAAGAGAACTAGTGTTCCTGTGCTTTCGGTTAAGATTGGTGATCATTGCTATTATGGTTTGTGTGATATTGGTGCAAGTTCTAGTGTTATTCCTTATGAGCTTTATAAAGAAATTATGCATGAAACTGGTTCTTGTGAGCTTGAAGATATTTATGTGGTTATTCAACTTGCTAATAGCGAAACTATCTTTTAGAGACGTGGAAGTTTTATGGGGTAAAACTAAATATCGTGCTGATTTTCTAGTACTTTGTACAGCCGCTACTAAAACATGTCCTATCATTTTTGGTAGACCTTTCTTGAGCACTTGTGGTGCTGTTATTGTCGTGGGATAATCACGGCAGACGTTAGGGGTAACTTACTTTGGGGCAAATCGACTCTTGTGTTTGGGAGAGGGTTTAGCTCAGGGGAAATCATGCTATCAATCGATCTGGTGGCTCTGGCAATAATGTCGCCGAGTCTCCGATCTAGGGTTTCAATTATCAACTCTCGTATTACAGGGTACTCAAATATCTGGTGAAGCTCCCTTTTCCTAACCCTAGGAGCCAGCTTATATCTTACCCGGCTCCCTGGCTTCCTATACAAGGCACACTCGGAATCCCACCCGGAAACCGCACACAACCCTAAGTTTCCTGATAGTAACCCCAAAAGCCGGGTTACAAGGCCTACGTCCTTCTTGGGCCTTCTAGAAACTCCTCTTCCTCGAGCTGGGTCTTGCGCGATTCCCTTTGGGCCGGGTTTTACCTTGGCATTAGCCTACTGGGTTATCATCCCTCCATCAGTAGTCCCCAGAATAGCTTGGGCTTCTCGGGATCAACCATGAAGCGCATGCTATTCCCTGCAAAACAATAAACATTCAAATTCATAAAATGCCGGGTTAGGGTGCTTTGATAACAGCTAGGCCTTGCTCCATAGGCGGTCCTTATAATAACCCGGTTTTTCCCGAGTCAAACATCATTTTCCCGGGTCAACACTCCGAGGAGAAAGCGACAAGACCCGGATTCGCACCGTTGCCAATCAGTCCGAATATCACGCTCGCAATCCACTTTAATCCCTTTCCGGATATCCCGCAACGGGCATTTTGATACTTATCCCAAAATATCCGGGCCGAATAACCTTTTCTGAAAATTTGGCACTTGCCGCCCAAACCTAGGGCATTTTTTCTCCCCGCACCTATAAATAGGCGCCCAAGGGGTAACCCTAGATCCATTAGCCATTTCTCACCTTTCTTCTTCCTCTCTACTCCATCCTTGCGCCCGCAAGTTCGAGCTCTAGCCCGTGCTTAGCAGGGCCACACCGCCGGCCGAGAGAGCGCCATCGGAGCCGCGCCGCCGCCGCCTGGTCGCCACTGCCTGCATCCGTGACACCGCCGTCAATCTCCGCCGCGGCACCCTTGAGAAAGCCGTCGGAGATCTCAAGAAGCTGCCGCCATCGAGCCATCCGCCGCCGCCGCGCTTCCATCTCGATTCATCCGGTAAGTTCTTCAACCTTGTAGATCTAGATGTTGATTTTGCGCAGACGGATTAGATCCAATCTCACCCTCCAATTTCTCACTATTCCTCATGAACTGAACATGCCCTAATCTCGCATTTTCCGCGTCTAGTACTTAGTTAGATCCACGAGTACGCCTCTCATCACATTTCCAATTCTCATATTTTTCCTCTATGTGCTCTTGAATAGATCCAATCACCAAGCTTGCAAGCATTTTAGACACTTTGCCCTTTCTTCTTCTCACTAAGTCGGATAGATGTAATTTCCGGGTTTCTCGTTATTCATACTCTGCGTTTGCCTCTTTTTTAGATCTACACATATGGCACCTAAGGCCAGCGCTAAGCTGAAGGGAAAACACCCGGCCGGCAAGCAAAAGCCGAGTCAATCGATCTCCGCCAACTGGGCGAGATCGACTGTGACAAAGGCCAAGCTTGACGAGCTTACGGAGTCGGGTGTTCTGCCCACCCGGGAGGAGATCCACTGGAGGATACCCGGCGAGGAGACTCGGCCTTCTCCGGGTCTTGACGAGGTGGTGGTCTTTGTCGAACATGTGATCCGAGGTTTCCGCCCCCCGGGTCACCCTTTCTTCCGTGAACTCCTGGACCACTACAAGCTTTGGGTATTCGACATCGGCCCCAATTCCATGCTTAATATCACCCACTTCATAGTTTTATGTGAATCGTATCTGTGCGTTCCTCCAAATTTAGCTTTGTTTCTCGAGCTCTTTCAATGTAAGCCATGCCGAGAGAGCGGCGACGGGGCCCTCCTAGTCTGTGGGGGAGTCTCAATCCAGAGGTGGAAAAACTCCCTTATGCCGACTCTGAGCCTCTCTTCGCACGTCAAACACTGGCAGAAAACTTATTTTTACTGTCAAGACACCTCCTTAGCCGGCGAAAAGCCATTGCCGAGTTTCACCGATGATATCCTCGGTCTTTCCGATAATCTCAGCTCTTTTGCTTCTGAGGCCGAGAGGCAGTCTATCCAGCCTCTCCTCCATAAACTTGATGTACTCTCAGCCCAAGGTCTCCTTGGGCTCAATCTGATTAAAACTTGGGTAAGCTGCCGGATTCAACCTAACAGCACCCGGACAAAACTCATGTGCCACTACTCCGGGCACCTTACCGACTCTCTCCGATACTCGGAGAAGAATTACCCGGCTGGTGACATAAACAAGCTCATGAAGACCTTCTTAGCCGAGAAACTCGACGCCATGAAGAAGATAGCCGGGCTTAACCCCTTCACCCGCTCTAACCCGGCTCCTCCAGTAAGAACCGGTTTACTCTCTTTATCCGACTAATATTTCCCATGCACATATACTAATCCTTGCTTCTATATTACTTACACAGGAAGACGACGCGTTCTGGAAGATAGTCACCCCTCCTCCTTCAGAAAACTCGGAAGAAGACGAGGAGCCGGTTGATTCCGATGAAGGTAAAATCCGAGTCTTTCTCATGTACTTCCTTCATTAACTTATTTAGACCAACTTTTTCCCTTTTCCGACAATGCATCTTGTTTGCCAGAGCTAGAGGATAAGGAAGACACAGAGTCGGACGAAAGCGAGGCTGAGCCGGAGGTGGAGGTTGGAGCAAAGAGGAGGACCCGGGGAGTTGTCTTCAAGGTGCCTTATTCCTCCATTGCCTCCAAACCATACTCGTACGCTAACATGTGCAAACTTAACCAACGCTTAATCGATTCATCGCACTTGAAGGAACCCGCCCCGACCAAACGTAGGGTAACCCGGAACTCTCCGGGTGATGATCCTCTTCACCCGGGCATCCCTTCATCGCCCGCTCGCCGAGCCGGTATTTCCCAAACTCATACATCTTATGTTCCTCGGAAATTTCCATCTCCAAACCATCCATTAGCCGGCCAGCTTAGGGTATCACTTTCCGATTCTTTATCAGCTTCTTCCGGGTCTAGCAACGATCTCCCACCAGATTTCGTCGTGAACACCGGGTAACTTACCTCTCTTGCTATTCGATACACTAATTTTTTCCATATCTTTCATTCATCATGTACTGATTGTTTCTTTCTCTTTCCTAGGGCCAAAGTCACGATTAGTGACCCTGAGGACATGGATGTGGATAACCCGGCTATGGAAGAGCCGGAAGTTGTTGTGCAGCCCACGGCTGGCGGTGCAGAAGAAGAACAAGAAGATTTGCTGAGAGACCCGGTGGAGCAGGAAGCCGAGTTTCCGCTGCCGGGAGACGAGGACATCGTTCCTGGGATCACGGATGGGTGACCCCACTCCTAACACCCAGGCAACCCGGGTCACCTCCCCCAAGCAGGAAAGGACACCAGCTCCGGGTAACCAGAACCCCAGCTCCTCCAGGCCCAAACTTGATGATCTTGACTTTGAAGGGAAGCTAACTGAGCTCTTCTCTCTGAAAACACTGAAAGGGATATCCTTGAATCCCTAGCAGCTGAGCACCAGACAACTTTAATAAATGTTGCTTGTATATTCATCTAGTCCCCAAGTTCCGGGTTAACTATGTAAAGTTTAGTCGGTACTTTCATAACTGTATAATTTGTCATACCCGGTTTTATCTTACATTCGACTGACTTTTCCTTGTCTACTTCCGCAGGCGCACGTGACCCGGTCTGAGGAGATTTTGGCGAAAACCAATGAGCTCCTCCAGGCCGAGATCAAGCTGCGGGAAGCGCTGGAAGCCGAGGTGGAGGACCTTGCCAAAGATGTGAAAAAGTACAAGAAGCGATCCCAGAACGCTGAGGGTGTGCTGAAGAAAATTTCAGCTCAGATTGCCGATACTTACCGCTCTTTACTTGGTAAAAATTTCTAACTTACTGATTATAACCCGAATCTGCCTGTAAGGTTTATAACCCGGATCTTAATTGCTTGTAATTTTTCTGGCATCCTGTAGCTCCAGGTGAGCAGGCTATGGATGATGATGATGTTGAGAAGCTGAAAACGCTGAAGGCCGTGATCCGGCAATTCTCTGTGGGAACCAAATGGACCTTGGAGGCTTTGAAGTGGCCTGGGACCCCTGGCAGCACGGACAAGATGCTCGAGGCATGCTCAACTATCCCCGCCTGGATCGAGCACTGGAAACGCTCAGCCTGCCGAGTGGGAGTAACCCGTGGCCTTGCCTTGGCGAAAGCTTATTTTCCTAAGCTTGAGCCGGCAACGCTCGTGGGCGGGTTCCCCGAGTTTAACAACGACGGGTCAAGGTTCACTGGCAAGGAATACAAGTTCATCCATACTCAGGTGCGTCACTCGGCAAGCCTGATAGCCGACAGTCTGGACGTGAGCAAGATCACCCCGCCCTACAATGCTGATGACAAGCCGGTTCCATCGGATCTCCCTCAACCCTTCGACATGCTGGCCCGGTGGAAGAAGGAAATTGCCAAGAAGAAAGCTGAAGCCGAGAATGCGCCATCTACATCTACTCCGGCTATTCCTCCCCTAGGCCGCACCGATACTGCAACTAACCCGAATATGGGAGCAGGGAAGACCACCGAGGAGCATGTTGAAGACCCGGCCGCCAAGAACACTGTTGATGACTCGGCCATGGATGCCGAGTGAGGTTTTATTTGTGTCTCGCCCCCAAACACTTTATTCGGCCAATAGGCATTATGTAACATGCCTGATACAATTATTCTTTTAATAGTACGCCTGTGCACTTTTCGATACTATTTCCCTGGTTTGTAATACGCTTAAACTTTAATAGCCATGGTAGCCCTTCTGGCCCCTCACCTTGATATGCTGTTTCTTAGTCTTGAACTTTTCGCTGCTTTTCTGGTTTTCTCTCTTTTTCCTTTTGTGAGACTCGGTTTCCGGGTCTCGGGATTTTTGACCAAGTGGACTTTTATTTCTTAAGTCCCCAAGTCCCCCAGACTCGGATTGTTGGGTTTTTAAGCTTAATAGCTAAACAATTTGTTGTTTTTCTCAAATTCCTAAGTCCCCAAGGCCCGAATTTCCGAGTCTAGGGATTTGTAGTTTTCAAAAAAGCAAATTGTTTTTGCTAAGGCCCAAAACATAGAGTTGCTGACGTAGGTTTGAAGTTATGCTTAATATATTGTGAGTTTCCGGCTGTTAACCTTGTACTCTGCATAACTTGTGGTTTGGATGACCCTTTTGATCCTCTTTGTTGTAAGCCGGCTTTCGCGTGGATATTCAATGCTGTTATAACTTTATAAAAACAGGGTCATGCAAGTCCCATTGGGCATCATGACTGATTGTGATTATACGTTAGCAAAGCATGCCACATTTTTGCGAGTCACATCAAGCTTAAACAAGAGAAATCAAGAAAATTTGGCTCTATTGTCCGGTTATAAGATTGTAACCGTACTTATTGCAAGTAATCGGTCCTTATAACTTAATGGCATCGTGGTCGGGTCTTTGAGTTTGTAACTGTGCTATTCAAGCAATCAGCCCCCAAGACCTATATACACAATCTAGGAGAAAATATAAAACTAATGTACTATAAGCAAAGACATAATACTTACCTAGTAAAGTAAAAAACAGAAGGTAAAAAACAGAAAGATAACAACTTAACAGAAATAAACAAGAAAGAAACAATATCATAGTTTAACCATCTCTTTATTGATATGAGAAAAGTTAGGTCAGCAAGCCGCCTCGTTAAAAACCCTCCAGTCCCCTTAGGTACCCTGGATAGGAAAAGAGTGCGTCTGAAACCTGCTGCCTGTTACATCGTGTAATTCACTTGTAAACCTAGCCTATGCTAGGTGTAGTAGGGACGTAGCTGAGCCACGTTCCATGGTCTTTCCCTCTCTTGCATAGATGAAGTGGTGTGGGCGGTGTCATTGACAGTATCCGACTCTTCCCTTGCATCTACTAAGTAGTATGATCCGTTGTGCAGGTTCCGGCTTATGATGAACGGTCCTTCCCATGGTGGAGATAACTTGTGCTTTCCCTCCTTTGATTGTACCAAGCGCAATACCAGGTCCCCTTCCTGGAAGACCCGGGTTTTGACTCGCCGACTATGGTATCTCCTCAGATCCTGCTAATATATGGCTGATCTCTCCAAGGCTTGCTCTCTGTGTTCTTCTAGCATATCCACAGCATCCTGCCGGGTCTTCTCATTCTCCACCTCGACATAAGCCGACACTCGGGGCGAGACATGAATAATGTCACTCGGCAACACTGCCTCTGCGCCATACACCATGAAAAACGGTGTCATCTGAGTAGATCTGTTAGGTGTAGTGTTAATTCCCCAAACTACTGACGGTAACTCCTCAACCCATGCTCCAGCAGCTCTAAGACATGGGACTCTCAGCCGTGGTTTCAATCCACGAAGTAAATCCTGGTTTGCCCTCTCCACCTGCCCATTAGCTTGTGGATGGGCTACCGCGGCTATGTCAAGGCGGATATCATTGTTCCCGCAAAATTTCTCCATCTCACCTAAGGACATGTTGGTTCCATTGTCTCTTATTATGCTGTGGGGGTATCCAAACCGGTAGATAATCCTTTTCAGGAACTTGACTACTGTGATTGCTTCGCAATTGGTAACTGGCATAACTTCAACCCACTTAGTAAACTTATCAATAGCTACCAAAAGATGAGTCTTTTTGCAAGGTGACATGTGGAAGGGGCCCACCATATCCATACCCCAAACAACAAATGGCCAGGTCAGCGGGATTGTTTGCAACTCCATAGCCGGCACATGGGTTTGGCGAGCGTACCTTTGACATCCATCACACCTTGCCACCAAGCGCTCCGCGTCTGCTAAGGCCGTGAGCCAGAAGAAGCCGTGTCGATATGCTTTGGCCACAAGGGATCTTGTGGAGGCATGATGCCCACAATCACCTTCATGGATCTCCTTCAAAATCTGTCGCCCTTCTTCTGGTGCTACACAGCGCAAAAAGACTCCTGATGCACTTCTTTTATACAACTCTCCATTGATAATAGAATAGCCCTTTGCTCGTCTCAGAATTTGCCTTGCTAAAACTTCCTGTGGTGGCAACTCACCTCGTGATAGGTAGGCCAAAAACGGCTGTGTCCACTCGGGAACAGCACGTACTGCGGCCACGAGCTCCAAATCCGGGTCTTGGTTAGCCACCTCTTCCTCAGATTCGGCTTTGACAGACGGCCGCCACAACTCGTCCAGGAAAACATTGGGTGGAACCGGCTCTCTGCGCGAGCCGAGTCTTGCGAGCGCATCTGCTGCCTCGTTCTTTCGCCTGTCAATATGTTCCACCTCATACCCGGAAAAAGACCCGGCCACCCTGTCCACCTCTCTACGATATGCTGCCATTGTTGCATCCTTTCTATCCCAAGTTCCTGAGACCTGCTGTACCACAAGATCCGAGTCTCCATAGCACCGTATTCGCCTGATGTTCATCTCCTTTGCTATTCTCAATCCGTGTAATAACGCCTCATACTCGGCCACATTGTTGGAGCAATCGAAGTGAATCTGCAACACGTAGCTCAATTTGTCTCCTTTGGGTGATGTGAGTACCATCCCAGCTCCTGACCCCTCATACTGCTTAGAACCATCAAAGTGCATCACCCAAGACTCGGAACTTGGCATCATTGTGGGCATGCTTGCATGAGTCCAATCATTGATAAAATCAGCTAAAGCTTGAGATTTGATTGCAGACCTGGGCTCGTAGTTGATGTGATAATCTCCCATCTCAATGGCCCACTTGGCTATTCTACCTGTCGCGTCTGAATTTCTGATAATATCTGCCATTGGTATAGAGCTAACCACGGTTATGGGGTGTTACTGAAAATATGGTTTCAATTTCCGGCTGGCCATGAAGACCCCGAAAACTAGTTTTTGCCAATGTGGGTAACGCTGCTTCGCTTTCGATAGTACTTCACTCACATAATAAACCGGCCTTTGTACCGGGTGATCCTTTCCATCTTCTTTGCGCTCGACAACAACCACGGCGCTAACCGCCCGGGGCCCGGCCGCAACGTATAACAACATGGGCTCTTTAGGACCCGGTGCCGCCAGAATCGGTGCCTCAGATAATTGCCTTTTCAGAGCTTCGAACGCCTCGTCTGCCTCTTGGTCCCAAACAAATTTGTCGGTTTTCCTCAAGAGCTGGTATAAAGGTATTGCCTTCTCTCAAAGCCTGGATATAAACCGGCTTAATGCTGCTACACATCCTGTAAGCTTTTGAACATGCTTTAGGCCTTCCGGCTTTTTCAGATTCTGAATAGCTTTAATCTTGTCCGGGTTTGCCTCAATTCCTCTCTCGGAAACAATGAAACCGAGTAACTTTCCTGCTGGAACTCCAAACACACACTTTGTGGGGTTAAGCTTCATCTGATATCTTCTCAAATTCCTGAACGTTTCCTTTAGGTCATCAATGAATGTTTCTGCCTTCCTGGTTTTAATCACCACATCATCAACGTAAGCATGGACGTTGCGTCCAATCTGATCCTCAAAACACTTCTGAATGCACCGTTGGTACGTTGCACCAGCGTTCTTTAGCCCAAAAGTCATGGTTTTGTAACAGAAAGCTCCAAAGGGGGTTATGAACGAAGTTTTCTCCCAATCTTCCTTCTTGAGCTTGATCTGGTGATACCCGGAATAGGCATCCAGGAAACACAATAGGTCACTTCCAGCCACTGCGTCTATAATCTGTTCTATCCTTGGAAGGGAAAACAGATCCTTTGGGCAATGTTTGTTGAGACTCGTGTAATCTATGCACATCCTCCACTCGTTGCTCTTTTTCATCACCAAAACCGGATTTGCCAGCCAATCCGGGTGAAAGACCTCCATGATAAAGCCGGTTGCAAGGAGCCGAGCTATCTCCGCTCCTATAGCCTTTCTTCTTTCCTCGTTCATTTTTCTCAGGCCCTGCTTCACAGGCCGGGACTTGGGATCGACATGCAAACTGTGCTCAGCTAACTCGGTCGGGATACCCGGCATATCGCTAGGTGTCCAAGCGAAAACATCTTGATTACCATGAATAAACTCAATAAGTGCTTCTTCCTGCTTATTGTCTAGGTTAGATCCTATAGCAAATTGCTTGGAGGGATCGCCTTCGACAAAAGCCGCCATCTTTGTGTCCTGTGCTGCTTTGAATTTTGCTCTCTCATCTTCCGTATTCGGTCTTTTCAATGTTGTTCTATCTTCCGGGTCTACCTGAGACCGGTAATACTTGAGCTCTTCCTTCCTGCACGCCTGCTCTGCCATTGCCGCGTCTCCTTCGTCACACTCAGCTGCTATAACCCGGTTGCCATGTATAGTAATGGTTTGCTTGGGACCCGGGATCTTTAGCTGTAGGTATACGTAACACGGCCTGGCCATGAACTTGGCGTAAGCCGGCCTTCCGAACAGCGTGTGATAAGGACTGCGCAATTTTACCACCTCGAACGTGAGCCACTCCACTCGGAAATTGTCCTTCGATTCTCCAAAAGCAACCTCTAGTGTTATATTTCCTTCTGGGCACGCCGAGTGACCCGGTACGATCCCATGAAAAACTGTAGAACTTTTCTGCAACTGAGACTCCTTGAGCCCCATGCGTAGGAAAGTTTCCCAATATAAGATATTGATGCTACTCCCACCATCCATCAAAACCTTTTTCAGCTCGTATCCATTGACCTGTGGTGCAACTACCAAAGCCAACACACCCGGATGTTCTATTGTTTCCGGGTGATCCCTCCTGCTCCATGTTATCTCTTGATCTGACCATCTCAAATATCTCGGAACAGCTGAAGAAACCGAGTTTACGGCCCTTTTGAGTATCTTTCTATCTTTATTGGAAGTCCCCGTAGTATGGACATGGTACTGCCCTAGCTGCTTAGGGTTGGCTTGGAAACCTCCAGCGCCTCCTTGATTGTTACCCGGATTACCACCTCCTGCGTTGCCAACCGGGGGTGGGCCATTGCCCGGGTTTCCGCCCGGACCCGGTCCTGCTCCCCGGCCTGCGCCTCGCATGGCCTTTCGTATTTCCTTGTTCTTCCATCCCTGTAAATCTATGCACTGCTCCAATGAATGATTAGCCGGCCTGCCGTTCCTGCTATGACGCGGACAGGGCATCCTGAAGGCCTCTATATGATTAGCCGGCCTTGGTGGTCCTTGGTAATTTCCTCCATTGAAGTTTCCTCCGTTGAAATTTCCCTCAGCTCTGGGTCTCGCAAACCCGGCTTCTGTATTGGCGACAAACTCGGAGTTTCCTTCATATGGGCGCTTGTGCTGGTTGTTTCCATTATTTCCTCCATTATTACCCGGTGCAGCTCCATTGCCGGGTCTTCCACTATTACTCGCGTTGGCTTTTGCTTTCTTATCATCGACATCCTCCTCTGTGGTATCTGTGGCGGCGTGCTTGTTGCATGCGTCCATTAACTCTCCTATTGTAACCTCTGAAGCGTGCCGGCTAGACTTCATGCGTGTCAGTTTTTGCACTAAGGGTATGTAATTGCATATTTTTGCCATAGCTTGTAATGCATCCTTTGGCTGGATATCAGTGGACGAGTGGAGAATTTACATAACCCGACGCACCCAACTGCGTGCCGACTCTCACTTCTTCTGGACACATCGCTCTAGATCATCGATCGTAAATAACTTCCTACACGTTCCATGAAAGTGCTTGATAAAGGAAGTTTTCAGCTCACCCCATGAATTGACGGATTTCTCGGGTAGGTTATTGAACCATAACTTTGCTGCTCCCTCTGACATCATTAGGTACATAAATTTGGCTTGAAGATTCTCAGATGCGTTGCGAATTGACATGGCCATCTCATAACTGCTCAACCAGGTTTCCGGGTCCATGGTCGGCTCATAATTAACCACTTTACCCGGTTCCTTGAACTTATCCGGGTAAGGCTCGGCCCTAATTGCGTCCGACAAACACTTAGGCACGGCTAGATTTGCCGGTATTGGCTTCACCCGGGAAACGTGCGATCCCGCGGCAGGTACGGCTGGGGGTGCAACCGCTACCGGCCCTCGTACCGCAGACCCGGCCGCTGCACACCTGGCTCGAGAACCGTCCACAATAGCTTGTGCCGCTGATGCTGCAGGCGTTGCCGGCCTACGGGGAGGAGACGGCATTTGCTGCTGCTCTGCCCTCCGCCGCGCCAAACTCGACTGGATATAGCCGGTATTTCCGTTCTGCCGGCTTACATATGGTGTTCCGTGCATTCCACTCCTGTTATCCGGGTAATTGGCCTCCTGAACTATTGCTGTGCGCAGCAAATCTATTGCCCGCCGGGTCTCCGCTGCATGGGGTGACTCTCCTACGGGGATGCGATCAAGTGCCAACGTTGCTGCATATACGTTATCCATGGGGTTAATGAAGTGACCTGGTGGAGTATGAAATCGTGGTGGTGGTGGTGGTGGTGCTGCATTGCCAGTGGCGATTCCTGTTTGCAACGTGGGTAACTCGGCTTGCACGTTTGCCGGCTGTCCTCCCAGGGTTGCAGCTTGATGTCCGGTTTCCTGATTCACGGCCGGAATTGGTTGATCCTGACGGGTGAAGAACAGTGCAGATGGATGCAAAACCCCACCAGTCGCCGGTAACCTCGTTTGGTGGCTCTGATTGTAAATCCTAGTCGATTGAACCTGCAACCGGTTCTCCAATTCTTCCAGCTCGCGCTGGTGCGCGGCTATCCCTTGTTTCTCAGCTTCAACATCTCTCCTCTGCTGATCCAATGCACGGCGAGCTACATCCAGATCTCGGGCGCGCTCTGCCGCGTTTTCTGAGGTTATCACCGTTGCTAGCACCGTGGGATCTAAGATCAGGTTGTTGTTGAACAGAGCCGGGTTTCGCGGATTCGAAGGTCCCGCTCCTGGTGTCCTGTTCGTCATAAACCCAAACATGTTTCTCTGCCGCTCGCTTTCCCCGGTACGGCTGGTGACTGAAGCCGACTCTCCGTCAACCCGGGCTATAACCGGGTTTCCATCAGCCGGAACTTGCTGCTGGGCCAACGCTCGCGCCGCTCCGACCGCGGCCGTCGTCACATCTCCCTGATTGAGATTGGTTGCAGGGGCTGTGTAGACCGCGACGTGGCGCGCGATGCCTGGCGAAGACTCGTATTCTTCCTCATCACAGCTATCCTCCACGTATCGATCTTCCAGCAGGTGCAGGATAGACTCGGTGTCATCTTCTCTCATGACCCGGCCACGCGGGGTCCATACCGGCTCCTCCGGCTGTTCCCTCTTCGTGGTGGGCTCTTCTACCGGATCGGCTGTCCCGACCGATTCTTCTCCATCTGGCTGAACGCAGGTCGCTTCTCTTGACACAGAATCATATTCAATATCATCAGGAATAGAACCGGACGTACGTACCATGCCGATGAAGACGTTGACCCGGCCGACCGTGACGATAGATCCGGTTTCTAGCAGATCCGACTCTGGTCCCCAACCAAAGTCGTCTACCATCTTCTCTCCTTCGGGGTTGGTGTAGATCTCACCGACAACAAGGTTCTTCATGCTTTCCCGAGCTTCTCCCGTGATGTAAACACCCTTGGACGTAGGCCCCACGGTGGGCGCCAACTGTCGTGGGATAATCACGGCAGACGTTACCAGGGGTAACTTACTTTGGGGCAAATCGACTCTGGTGTTTGGGAGAGGGTTTAGCTCAGGGGAAATCATGCTATCAATCGATCTGGTGGCTCTGGCAATAATGTCGCCGAGTCTCCGATCTAGGGTTTCAATTATCAACTCTCGTATTACAGGGTACTCAAATATCTGGTGAAGCTCCCTTTTCCTAACCCTAGGAGCCGGCTTATATCTTACCCGGCTCCCTGGCTTCCTATACAAGGCACACTCGGAATCCCACCCAGAAACCGCACACAACCCTAAGTTTCCTAATAGTAACCCCAAAAGCCGGGTTACAAGGCCTACGTCCTTCTTGGGCCTTCTAGAAACTCCTCTTCCTCGAGCCGGGTCTTGCGCGATTCCCTTTGGGCCAGGTTTTACCTTGGCATTAGCCTACCGGGTTATCATCCCTCCATCAGTTATCGATTGTAAGAAGGAGAAGATATTGAATAAATTTGATGGAAAATCTTATGAGTTTAATTTTTCCAAATTTGCTAGAGCTCCTTATGAATCTGAATTTCCTAATGAGAATTTTAGAGTTGAACAACTTGCCTCTATTTATTTTGCTCCTAACAATGCTTTGGAGTAATATATGGAGGACCATGAAAGTGGGGTATTTATGGAAGAGAGAAATGAGATTGATGATATTCTTCTTCGTCAATCGGTGATACTGAAACATAATTTACCTGTGGAAGACTTGGGTACCACATTACCACCCAAGGAGGATCCTGTTTTGATTAAAAACCTTTACCCGATGATCTAAAATATGCTTATGTTGATGATAAGAAAACATATCATGTTATTATTAGTTCTAAACTTTCAGGTGAAGAAGACGAAAGGTTTTTAGGAATATTGAAGAAACATCATGGAGCTATTGGATATACTCTTGATGATTTGAAGGGGATTTCTCCCACTACATGTCATCATGTTATTAATATTGAACCTGATACAAAGCCAGTAGCTGAACATCAACGCCGTTTAATTCCTAAGATGAAAGAAGTGGTAAGAAATGGGGTATTAAAACTCCTTGATGTTGGTATTATTTTTCCTTTTGCTGATAGTAGATGGGTAAGCCCCGTGAATTGTGTCCCTAAGAAGGGAGGAATGACTGTTGTACCTAATGAAAACAATGAGCTTATTCCTCAAAGAGTAGTAGTTGGTTATAGAATGTGCATTGGTTTTAGGAAAGTTAACAAGGTCACTAAGAAAGATCATTATCCTTTGCCATCAAATGCTAGAGAGGTTGTCTAAGAAAACTCGTTTTTTCTTTGTTGATGGTTATTCTGGGTTTTCTCAAATTGCTGTTAGGGCAACTGATCAAGAGAAAACAACCTTTACTTGTCCTTATGGTAATTATGCTTATAGACGTATGCCTTTTGGTTTGTGTAATGCTCCTGCCACATTTCAAAGATGCATGTCTGCTATTTTTCATGGTTTTTGTGAAGAAATCGTGGAAGTATTCATGGAAGATTTCTCCGCCTATGGAACTTCTTTTGATAACTGCTTGCACAACCTTGATAAAGTTTTGTAGAAATGTGAAGAAACTAATCTTGTTCTTAATAGGAGAAGTGCCACCTTATGGTGAATGAAGGAATTGTTCTTGGGCATAAAATTTCTGAAAGAGGTATTGAAGTTGACAGAGCTAATGTGGAAGCAATAGAGAAAATTCCCTGTCCCAGGGATGTTAAAGGTATTCGTAGTGTTTTTAGTCATGCTGGTTTTTATAGGAGGTTTATTAAAGATTTCTCTAAAATATCAAAGCCTCTTACTAATCTTCTTCAAATGACATACCTTTTGTTTCTTATGATGATTGTAAGGAAGCTTTTGAAACTTTAAATAAGGCTTTAACTACTGCTCCTATTGTTCAACCACCTGATGGAATTTACCTTTTGAAATTATGTGTGATGCTAGTGATTTTGCTGTAGGTGCTATTCTTGGACATCGAGTAGATAAGAAGTTGAATGTTATTCATTATGCTAGTAAGACTCTTGATGCTTCTCAAAAGAATTATTCTACCACTAAAAAAGATTTCTTAGCTGTAGTTTTTGCTTGTGATAAGTTTAGACCTTATATTGTTGATTCAAAAGTTACTATTCACACTGATCATGCTGCTATTAGATACCTTATGGAAAAGAAAGATGTTAATCCTATGATTATTAGATGGGTGCTGCTTTTACAAGAGTTTGATTTGCATATTGTGGATAGGAAGAGTGCTAAAAATCCTGTTGCTCATAACTTTTCTAGATTGGAAAACATTGCTTATGACCCTATTCCTGTTAATGATAGTTTTCCAAATGAACAGTTGGCTGCAATAAAGGTAAACTCTCGAGATAGTCCATGGTATGCAGATTATGCTAACTTTATTGTTTCCAAGTATTTGCCTCCAACATTTACAGCTCAACAAAGAAGGAAATTCTTTTATGATTTGAGGCATTATTTTTGGGATGACCCACAGGTATATAAACAAGGAGTAGATGGTATTAAGCTAAGATGTCTTCCAGACCATGAACAACATGAAATATTGAGAAAGTGCCATGGTAGTGCTTATGAAGGTCATCACGCTGGAGATAGAACCGCACATAAGGTTCTACAATCAGGTTTCTATTAGCCTACTCTCTTTAAAGATGCGCGTAAATTTGTTTTATCTTGTGATGGATGTCAAAGAGTTGGCAATATTTCTAGACGTAATGAAATGCCTATGAGTTATTCTCTTGTTATTGAACCTTTTGATTGTTGGGGAGTTGACTTTATGGGTTCGTTTCCTCCTTTGAATGGTTACACTCATATTCTTGTTGCTCTTGATTATGTTACTAAATGGGTAGAAGCTATACCTACAAAAAGTGCTGATGGTGAGACCTTTTAAAAAATGCTTAAAGATGTTATTTTCCCTAGGTTTGGTGTGCCTAGATATCTTATGACTGATGGAGATTCTCACTATATTCATGGTGGTTTTAGAAAAATCCTTGCTAAATATGGTGTTAATCATAGAATTGCCTCAGCTTATCATCCTCAAACCAGTGGGCAAGTAGAATTATAAAATAGAGAAATTAAATCTATCTTGCAAAAGAATGTTCATAAATCTAGGAAAAATTGGCCTGATAAGTTGAATGATGCTTTATGGGCTTATAGAACCGCCTATAAAAATCCTACGTGTATGTCTCCTTATAAAATGGTTTATGGAAAAGCTTGTCACTTGCCTTTAGAATTAGAACACAAAGCTTATTGGGAAGTGAAAGAACTTAATAAAGATTTTAAACTTGCTGGTAAGAAAGAATGCTTGACTTGAGTTCTTTAGATGAATGACTCTTTAAAGAGAAAGTTAAACAACGGCATGATAGGATAATTCTTAAAAGAGAGTTTCATGTCGGTGAGAAAGTTCTATTGTATAGGTCTCATCTCAGATTTTTTTGTAGGGAAATTACTCTCAAGATGGGAAGGACCTTATGTTATTAAACAAGTGCATCATTCGGGTGCAATCAAAATTGCTTCCCTCAAAGATAACACTACACAAGTGGTGAATGGGCAAAGACTAAAACATTATATTTTTGGGGATTCTTATGATGAAGATGTTGATAATATTCAAGTAATGGCTCTGAAGAAAGTTTATTAGAGGGAAGATTCCAGAAACTGCAGAGTCCGTTTTCGAATAGGTAATAGTTCTGTTAAGAAAAAGTTCGCGTATCACTTTCCAACTTTTATTTTTATATTTTATGGAAAATATGAAAAATATTGACCCAAAGAGGGGTAGGAGACGGTGCCCGAGGGCACCACACCATGCCTGGGCGCGCGCCCACTCTTGGCCGCGCCTGGCTATGGTGTGGGCGCCCCGGAGCACCTCTCCGACCTGTTTTCGACTTGCACCTTCCTTTCGCTACACATATTTCTTCTATATAATCCTCCGTACCCTCCGAGGTCCGTATATAGTTTTCTCTTCGTGTTTCTGTTTCGACTTGTTTCTGCTAGGATCTGTTTTCAGTTTTAGAAGCACCATGGTCTCCGCCAACAACAACAAGGGCAAGGGACCGATGAAAGATTATCTTCAAGACCGGAAGTCGGAGGAGGAGATCGAGAGTGGAGCTGAAGGAGATGTAGAAGAAGACCCGCGCGTGCACCCACGCGCCATCGTCGCACGCATTGGAGTGGTTGCAAAACCATTCAAGCAAACGGCAAGGATGAGCACTAGAGGTAAAGCCCCACGTCACTGCTTAGCTTCAAGGACACCACTTCCAGGCTCATCGATGTGATTGATGATTTGAAGGAGTCAGTTGATAACATTATTGAGAAGGATTCACCACCACCACCGAAGAAATAATTCATCATTGGTATTGGCATCCCCTTGGCTTGTTCCAAGCTTGGGGGAATGTCGCGGTATCACACCTTTATCTTTCACCTTTTTACCTTTTAGTAGAGTCGTATCATGAGTAGAGAAGTTATCATATAGGATGGTTTGCAGTATGGAAGTATCTCTCCTTTAGTTGGTTATCGATGTATCCCTTGGTTTGAGTTGTCGTAATGGAATATTAACGAGAAGTTTCATCATTTACTTTCTACACTTTATTTTAGTTTGCAATTTTTGTTATATGGTTTATCTTGTTATTAGTATTGGTATCAATATTGGAGCATCAACTTAATCTAGTTGGTTTGGCAAACTTAGCATTGGTCAGTAGCAACAATACGTTGAGACTTAAGTAGAAAAGAGGGAGTTGCATGTAGATATATTATTCCATGATGTTTCTTTCTTCATGCCTCATAAGCTTAGTATTCTCAAGTAAGATTGTTTGTACCTCTAGGGAAGATTGCATGATTGGTTCTATCATATGTATATTTGTTTGTTTTCCCTCAACTCTTATGCTTGCTACCCAACCTTGCTAGCCGAAAACCCGTACTTAGAGGGAATGCTTCTCGTGCATCCAAACCTTGAGCCCCCAAACCATGCCACTTGTGTCCACCATACCTACCTATATGTGGTATTTAACTGCCACTCCAAGTAAATTGCTTGTGTGCTACCTTTAAACCTCCAAAATTACACCTGTTTTGTACCCATGTTTTAGCTCATGAGGGTGCAAATAGAGAATCTTTATCTCACTTGTTGATTGGACTTTACACACCTAGACTAGTTGCTTCATCCGCTTATCCAAATGATAGAAGAGCTGGCAGCGGGGTGCCCAGCCCCAAACTTATTACTACAAATTATCTGCACTATTTTTGCCCCTGATTTATCAGTCAAAGCATAATTGTGTAAATGAAAGAGAAAGAGGGATGACCTTCTATACCAGTTGTGTCCTTCAATGGGAGCCGTTATTGTGAAGTCTAGTTGGCTTGTGACGTATTGTATTATCTGTTTTCCATTTGTTGACATAAACATACACCACTCCCAAAATTGTTTTCAATACCTCTGTTTATCAAGTGAAAAGCTCTAGCACATGAGTTAGTCCTTGCTTCCCTCTGCGAAGGGCCTATATTTTACCTTTATGATTGAGTCAGTAAACCTACTCCATTCTGTCTTAAGCAAGCATTTAAGTTGTTGTGATCCATCCATTTATATGTTGATTTACTCAATCATGTCCTTTATTCTTCCTTGTTTAGTACAATGAATACCACTTTGAAAGTTGTCAATGACTGCAAAGAGACTGTCATGGTTGAGCATGATAAACTCTGCAATATAAACTCTAATATAAAGACTCTGATCGAAAGATAAGTACAATCCCTTAATTGTTCTCTCACCAAGAATGAAGTTTGCCTTCACCAATTATGATTTCCTTTTTGCAACTTTATTGTTATTTCCTCTACTTGTTTCAAGTTTAATTGTATGAGAGGAAGTTGTCGTCTAGAATGACTTGTGTATTGATAGATGTGATGCTTCTTTTCCGTATTTTATTTATCGACACCTCACTCCATAAACTTGTGGTCATGTTTACTGAGTTCAGTTTCGCTTGAGGACAACAGAGGTCTAATCTTGGGGGGAGTTGATACGTCCATTTTGCATCACTATTTTATATTGTTATTCATTGATATATTTCATATTATGATGCATTACTTATGTCATTTCATCTTATTTTGCGTGTTTAATAATTATTGGAGAATAAACACCGGGACCAGAAATCTGATGGAAAAAGCACCGTCAAGATACCCTATTACAGAAGATCAAAAGAAGAAGGGGGCATCGAGGAAGTCTTAGAAGTTCAGAAGAGGGAGCTAGCCACGAGGAGACCCGGAGGGGGCGCTCCTGGGGGTAGTGTGGCCACCCTGGCCCACTTCTGACAGCCTCCTTTCGCGTACTTGACCCCCGGGAACCCTAAGCCTCAGAGAACCATCAAGAAAATATTCCGACGCCTCCTCAGGGCGGAAAACAACGGAGAGAGAAAAGCTCTCCAACAGGGAGAAATCTGCCGGGGAAATTCCTCCCTGGAGAGGGGAAATCATCGCCATCGTCACTGTCATCGCTCCGGGAATCATCAAGATCGTCATCGTCATCATCATCATCACCATCACCCTCACCATCCATCTCCACCCCGCTGTAATGATTAGGGTTCTATATTGTTGTTCTTCACTAGATCTCTCTCCCGGTGTAGATTACTTGTTAGTAGTTGATGTTTGTGAGATTTATTGGTGTTTACACTTTATGACCAGATTGTTATTCATCATTATATCACCTTTTATTATGATCCATATGATGTCTTGTGAGTAGTTCGTTTAGTTCTTGAGGACATGGGAGAAGTCAAGATGGTAGCAGTGGAATTATGTTGAAGTAATATCTAGTGGTTTCATATTTAAGTTGTGGTGTTATTCTTCTAGTGGTGTCATGTGAACGTCGACTACATGATAATTCACCTTTATTGGCCTAGGAGGATCCATTGTGTATTTGGCTACTAATTGTGGGGTTCCCGGAGTGATAGAAACCTAAACCCCTGTTAGGAAACCGATGCACGAGGGAGTGTAGGATCCTAGAGTTTAAGGTTGATCCTAGAGTTTAAGGTTGTGGTTAGATTTATCTTAATTCGTTTCTTGTATTTGCGGATGCTTGCAAGGGGTTTAATCAACTGTATGAAACGAAAGCGCTTGACAAAATTCTCATGTGTCCTCGAGAACGTTTGGTAATCATAAGTAGAACAACTGGCTTATCCTTTGCTCTCAAAAGGATTGGGCCACTCGTTGCAATTATATTTACCATCTTTTATTTACTCACACTTTATTTATCTGCTATATCAAAAACCACCAAAAATCTGTTTGCTAGTGTTTATAGTGAATCCTCTATCCAACCTGCTTGTCAACACCTTCTGCTCCTTGTTGGGTTCGACACTCTTATTTATCGAAAGTACTACGATACATCCCATATACTTGTGAGTCATCAAGCTCTCACCAATTTGTTGCTGATGAAAGATTACTTTGTAAGGTACCGACTTATCTAGATCATCTCTTCCGTAGGCGCTATCGGATGCGTAGATCTCTATTTGTTCGCATTGTCGAAGCTTGCAAGCAAAATGATCGTTACTTCGTTCAACGGAGAAATGTTCCCAGTTTGCTTGGGTTTACATCCTATCAAAAGTTATTGGGGTCAATGATAGTGATAGCATATGGTGTGTCGGCCGATTAAACCTATGAATACCTTTGGATTGGAGAAGATACCATGATCAAATGCATTCGTGTATTTGCTAAAACTTTGCTCAAAGTTTTTTGGCCCGAGTACCTCCAAAGTCCCATTGAGGAGGACATAAAGAATCTAATGGCTAGGAATGAAGCAAGAGGATGGCCACTCATTCTAGGAAGTGTAGATTGCATGCATTGGAGGTGGAAGAAATGTCCGACTGCTTGACACTGACAGTTCACCCGAAAATTGCACGATCCCACAATTTTTCCTGAAGTCGTTGTTTTGGAGGAATTGTGGATTTGGCATTGCTTCTTAGGTTTGCTGAGTTCGCCTAGTGATATCAATGTGTAGCATAGATTGCATATCTTTGCTCGGCTAGCTAGTGTATATGCTCCTGCTTGCAACTACACCGTCAGCGACCATGATTATACCACGAGGTACTTTCTTGTTGATGGTATATACCCTTAGTGATCGACATTCGTAAAAAGCATAACAAAACCAGCAAGAAAGAAATAAACCATCTATTATAGAGCTCAAGAAGCATGCCGGAAGTATATTGAGAGAGAATTTTGTGTGTTGCAAGCTAGGTTTGCAATTGTTCGAGTACATCCTCGTTCCTGGGATTAGAAAACCCTCCAGAACATCATGAAGGCTTGTGTAATTTTACACAATATGACCACTGAGGATTAGAGGGATTTAAACTTAGAGTTTTTTTTTATGATAACATTGGTAGTCGTGTGAAGTCTCAAAGGAACACAGAACGATCCAAGTATTTCTTGATACCTACCGGAAGATTGAGGACAAGACCACACCCACTCAGATTAGTGATGATCTTATTCAGCACCAGTGGCAGTTGTATGGGGGGTAATTCCCATTGGTAACCATTTGTTCTTATTTTTATTTATGTGTGATTCATACCATTTTTTATATTCTAAACCATTCACTGTTGTTTTAATTATTCCGATTTGAACAATTGTTATATTTTGGATGATTATTGTACTGTAGAATGTTAAAACATTATTGTGTAGAACTTATATTTATGTTTTGTTTAAGTTTTATGTTGCTCAAATCCATGAATTTGGGTGGAATGGGAAAATGTTTTCCGACACCTCGAGGCGTCCGATAGAACAGATCCACCGAAGTGGTAACAGATAAGTGGCCTTTTGTGAAATTGGAACAAAAGGAAATCTATATGAGCCTAATGTTTGACCATCGTGCATACTTTGGTCCCAAGCACGAACCATCTATGATTTGTTGTCTAATCTGACCCATTTAAGTTATCATAGATGGATTGGAGTTCCTCGTCCTCGTCCTCGTTCGATTCAGACAATTCCGACATTGAGGAGCTAATCTATGATGACGATATTGAGCATATGGTCACGCTACATCTTCTCAAACAATATGAGAATGACGTCAAGATGAAGAGGACTAGATCGAAGGTCGGGCATCTTTGCATTCCACGAAACCGAGTTCTCAGCAATTTGTTGCTAATGAAGGATTACTTCGCCGAGGTATCGACCTATCCATTAAGTAGGCGCTATCAGATTGTGTATCTCTATTTGTTTGCATTGTCGAAGCTTGCGAGCAAAATGCTCGTTACTTCGTTCAACGGAGAAATACGGCCAATTTGTCTGGATTTAACTCTTATCAAAAGATTTGTTTGGGTTTAGATACCGTGACAATGAGAGTGATAGCATATGGTGCGCGAGCCGACTACACCGACGAATATCTTCACATTGGCGAAGATACCAGCTTGTATTTCCAAAACTCTGATCAAAATTCTTGGGCCCGAGTACCTCCGAAGTTCCAGTGAGGAGGACACGAAGAAGCTAATGCTTAGGAATGAAGCAAGAGGTTGGTCGGGCATGCTAGGAAGTGTAAATTGTATGCATTGGGGTGAAAAAACTGCCCGACTGGCTGGCACAAGAGTTCACCCTAAAATCGCATGACCCCACAATTGTTCTTGAATCCATTGTTTTAGATGACCTGTGGATTTGACATTGATTATTTTGTTTGACGATTTCTCTCAATGTTATCAGTGTGTTGTATAGATCACATATTTTTGCTCGGGTTGCTAGTGGAGATGCCCCGGCTTGTAACTAAACTGTCAACAGCCATGATTATACCATGGGGCACTATCTTGCCAATGGTATATAAGCTCGGTGATCGACATTTGTGAACCGATAGGAAAAAAACAAACCATCTATACTAGAGCTCAAGAAGCATACCGAAAGTATATTGCGAGAGCATTTAATGTGTTGCAAATTAGGTTTTTACAATTGTTCGAGGACCTCCCCTTTTCTGGGCTAGAAAAGCCTCCACAACATCACATTTTTTTAAATTTAACACAATATGATTATTCAGTATTGGAGAGATTTAAACTTAGAGTTCTTTTATGATAACATTGGCAGCCGTGTGAAGCCTTAAACGGACACATACCAGATCCAATAATTTCTTGAGACCTACCAAAAGATTGAGAACAAAACCACGCACACCCAGCTCCGTGATGATCTTATTGAGCACCCGTGACAGTTGTATGTGAAGTGATTCCCATTTGTAACCAATTGTTCTTATTTACATTCATACGTGATTCAAACCATTTTTACATTCTAAATCATTCATTGTTGTTTTAATTATTCGGATTTGAATAGTTGTTATAATTTGGATGAATATTGTACCGTAGAATGTTAAAAAATTATTATGCTGAACTTATATTTATGTTTTATTTAAGTTTTATGTTGCTCAAATCGATGAATTTGGGTTGGCCGGGAAACAAAAATTCTGGTACCGTGAGACGTCTGACAGAACATATCCGCCAAACTGGTAACAGATAAGTGACCCTTTGTGAACTTGGGACAAAAGGAAATATATATGGGCCTAATGTTTGACCATCGTGCATACTTCGGGCCTTGACGCCCCGAGCATGGCCCATCTACCTGTGTTGTGTCGGCCGCCCGCCGACTCAGTTTGTATGCCTGACATGGCCCAATATTTCGTGTCGTGTCAGTCCGGCCCAAATTATTTGGTGTTGTCCCGTGTTTTGGGTCGTGCTTTTCCGTCGTGCTTCTTTCTGGCCCAAAAATGCTCGGCCCAAGTCCTAGCACTAGCTATAGCGAAGGGTTCCTACGACTGAGGGGCGCCCACCGTTTGCCTTGAATCAAGGGGCCCTTAGAGCAACTCTAGCAGATCTCGCATAACCTCGCCGACCAGGATAATTTCGGACGACATGCGGACCATGTCGTTTTTATGGCCCAAACAGATCTCAGATCTCATATATTGGGCCAGCTTGGAATTTTTTAGTGGACTCCGCATATCTGTTCGTTGCTGCGCTATATGCGAGGGACATGGCTTATTTAGAGTACGCTCCCACAAAACTCTCCGCCGCATTTTTCCTCCTCTGTCGCTAGGTTAGAAAACTCCGACGAGCAATCTGACCGCGACGATGGCCGGATCCACGCCGGGCGATGGTGTCACGGGGATTCGTCTCCGACGATGACGTCGCTGAAGAGGAGGGGCTCTGCCGCTGGTCGGGCACCTCCAGCAAGTGTGCAGTCTCAAAGGTCGTGGGTTTGCGGGGCTGGTCGTTCGAGATCACCCCTGGTACGTTCCAATCATGGCCCCGATGGCGGGCTTGCATGGCGCGGATGCGTGTAGCTCCGCGACGACGCCCATCGAGGTGGAGGACAATTCGTGGTCGGCCAAGGTGACTATCACCACGAGCGGTGGCGACCAGTGCAAGTTTACGATCACCAAGTATGTCCTCATGCGCGTTCTTTTCCCGACCCACAAGCCGACCAAGCTCACCAATGAGGAGGTCGCTGCCACTACGAAAGTGGTGGTGGACGACGAAGAAGGTGCGGAAGCCCGGCTCGAAGCCACAAAGGAGGAAGCCGACTTGGGCTGAGTGGTGCGCAATTCAACCGGTTTGCACCACCTCGTCTTCGAGTGGTGAACGCGAAGACCGGTGAAGAAGAAGATCGCCGATAAAATTTAGTTTGCACTTTTAATTTATTTTACACTTTATCAATAGTTGCAATGTCTGAAACTTCATTTATTCTGAATACCTGAATTTTAAGTCGAAATATGAGGTGGTCGAAGAAATGTACTCCCGTCAATGACTTCCATGTGTTATGTCGCCCAACTTTGTTTAAGTCGCGAACGTGTCGCATCGTTTTCCCCCTCCCCTTCGGGTCGCTAGCGCGGGCGACCCTGGGGGCGAAAACCCTAGCCGCCAAAGCTCCCTCCCCGAGCCTTCCCCGGCCGCTGCCGCCGCCGGCCTCACGCGGTGGTGGTGGCGCCCCCCTTGCCGTCAAAGATGGAAGGGATGGAGGGCGCGCCGCAAACTGCTACTGGCGCGCGGCAGTAGGGGTCTCCGAGCGGCGCACGGTGGCATCACAGCGGAGAGCTCGCCGGCGCGACGAGGACTCGAGGAGGACCGAGGAAGGCCGACGACCTGCAGCAAGGGAGGAGGAGGGAGCTTTCCGGCGCGGGCCATGGTGGCGACGGCGCGGTTCTGGCGCACTGGAAGAGCGCGGCGGCGCGGGAGTGGCCAGGAGGGCCTGGAGCGCTGCTGCCGCCTCCGTCCACGGCGCGGGCGCGCGGTGGCTGCCTCCGGTGGTGCTGGCGAGGTTCGTGGAGGTGTGGGATCGGGCCCGATCTGGGCTCCTCCAGGGCTCGATCTAGGCCACTCGGGCCGAGACCGCTGTTGTGCTGTCAGCTGGTGGGCTCGACAGCCGCAGCGGGGCTTGGTGGCTTCGATTTGGGCAGGAGGGGTCCGTTGACTTCCCGCAGGCGTCGATGTTGGAGGCGGCGGCACGGGTCCACGATTTTGGAAGAGTACGACGCGCTGGAGTGGCTAGGAGGGTCCTGGCGAGCTGCTGCCGGCTCTCTTCAAGTGGTGGGAGCGCGATGGCGGCCTCCCGTCGGCGCCGGTGGTGGAGTCTTGTGCCCGATCAGGGACGCTCTGTCAGCCTCGAGTTGGTTGGACAGCCGTAGCGGGGCACGGGTGGCCTCGGTTTGTGCAGGAGGTGGTGTCGAGACTGCGGATCTTCGTCGGTGGCAGAGGTGGATGATGGATGGGTTCTCGGTAGCGCAGGCGTTGGAGGTCCTTGACGTTTTTTGGCTACGTTGGCGAGGTGCTGCGGTGGCGGCGGTGTGCGTTTTTGGTGGCTGCCCCAAGCAGATGGACAGGAAGAGAGGTGCTCGACTTTGCAGACGGAAGTCTTGCCACCTTTGGTTGGTGCTGGCGGCGACGGCGCTTGCGGGTGTCGTTCCCCTTCTTGGAGGCGTCGCCAAGTGTGTCGGCTCTCTCTCGCCTCTCCTTCAGTTTGGTTGAGGTCTCCGGGCGAAAGCCTAGGTTCGGAGTTGGATCGGCGCGGTGGCGGCGTCTTTGATGTCGTTACTCTGTTGGGAGCATCGCGTTTGGAGGCCCGGTTGAGTTATACTTTCTCGCTCCTCCGTTGCTTGCCGCTATCCGAGATTGTTCGGTGGCTCAATCTAGGATAGGCTCTCCTGCGGTTTTTATGTCCGGAGTGGAGTTGATGCTATGAGTATTGTTCGCAACATGTTGTAGCGTTCTTGTATCAAATTTCTGCCTTCTATAAAAAACCAGGTGCGCAATTGCGTACCCTCGAAAAAAGTCGCGAACTTTGTTTTTAAATATTGGTTATGTTTTATGGCGTCCGTTCTGTGCCGCCGTTCCCGGAAAAGCTTTTTCCGGTAGAGTTGCTCTTACTCTTTCTCTTACCCCTTCCTCACGTCCACAAAATTACCCCACTCTGAACTCGTAAATCGCGATTAGTCGCCGCCGGCGTTCCCCCTCGCCTGTCACGCTCCATCGCAGCCGCCGCCGCGCAGATCTCACCGTCGTCGTCACCCCTGTTCATCGCCGTATGGTCGTAGCCCAAATCTGAAGCAGCAGCCATGTCCACCGGCACCGCCACGCCGGGCCTCGTTGTCACCGCCACCGATCCCATCCGCTCCTTCCTCTCCTACGCCGCCGCCTCCCCCGATCTCGCCGCAGACCTCCGGGACCTGGCCTCCGTCCTCTCCTCGGAGCCGGCCGCCCCCTACCGCTCCATCCGCGCCATCTGGTGCGCCGACTCCTCCCACGGCCGCCCGCCTCTCAGACAGCTCCTGCAAGGCGCCCAATTCGTGCTCTCCAGCCCCAAGCCCCGCGAGAAGGTGAGTCGCAGCCATGGCAGCCCTCGTTGTCAGATTTGGTGCGGTGTAGCCAAAGATAGGCTTCTGATTTGACAGTGTTCGTGCAGAGCGATGAGCTCAAGGCGAGGCTGGAGAAGTTCCGAGAGATGCAGGAGAGGAGGGAGTACGCCGAGCTCGTCAGAGACATCGCACCCAAGGAGGACAACACTGAGCCCTTCTCCTCCTACAAGGATCAGCTTGGATTCGGTACCAACCATCATATTCATGCTCTTGTTGCTAATTCGTTGCTGCGATCATCAAAAGATCTCTTGAAACCATATAAGAACTTTCTTCAGCTCCTAAACTGGATGTGCATTGTTGGTCTGGAAAAAAAACACTAAGCTCGCATATAAGTCTGATTGCTCATACAAGGGTACAGTGATTGCAATTTCAGAACTGGAAGGTTGCTGCTGCAATCATCAGAAGATTTCATAAAAGTAAATAAGAGTTTTTTCAGCTCCTAAACTGGATGTGCACATTGTTGGTTTGGAAACAATACTAAGCTCTCATATAAGCTTGATTGCACTTTCAATAGGAAACCTTCAAATGTACATGATTAACTTGTAATCAGTCAGGTACGACAACAGCTTTCCATGTTGGAATAAAACTTAGATTAGTCACTAGTGTTAACCACAAGCATACTTGAAAAATATGCATACGCACACCAGTAATGGATAAAGCAGACAGATTAGTTTGACTGGATTTTAGGCTCTAGTTGCCACACAAATGACAAACTGTTGGCTCAAAAAGTCAAAATCGGGTTGTTAGAGTATTCACAATCACTTCAATTGCTCATGACTTACATGCGAACATGTATGCAGTGCAACTTTAAGATTGAACTTGATAGATCAGTTAACACAAGTCGAGGATAAATTTCTATACTACGTAGTTGCTACTCCATCTTTCCAAGCACAAGGAACTATTGAGATTTTATTTATTTATTTCCTGGTTGGCAGGACCAGTGTGTTATCGATGCTGTCTTTATTTGATGCAAGTTGAAGTTTTGGAGTGTACAAAGCCTGGATGTACTTTAGTAGTTAGAAGTACACTTATTCTCCTAGCATACTATGCTGTTTACATCTATGCTTAAACTGCTAGGGTTTGGTGTTATGTTTCACTGTTTCATTGGATTGTTCCTCTATTTCAGGTCTACATGTTGTGGTTATAATGTTCACGGGTTATTTGGTCGGATTCGCTGCTTTCAGAGCTCTGTTCAGCAACAGTCCTATAATGGTAAGTCCATCAGAACGTTACCTAGTTGCTGGTGCTTCCATCATGTCATCGTAGAGAGTAGTTCCTCTCTCTTAATGTAGTGATTGTACTCATGCTGCAATTGACCCATCCTGCAAGACACTACTGCAAAGCAGATCCTGAAGGCTGGATGCCTGCATTACATCAATTTAGCATTGCACATGTGTAAATCTATCAATATAAAGACATGTAATATGCTGGTATAATTTTTCAGAATGCTGCTGGAGGTATCTTAGGAGTGGTGGGTGGCATGCTGATGGAAACCGTTCTTTTTATCATCAGATCATCCAGTAAACAGTTATCTTCTTCAGTTCCAAGATCCAAGAAACTTCAGTAGACACTGTGACGCGCCTTCATATTTCATATTTGGTGAGAATGGGTTGAGGTCTTTACGTAACGAAATAGTAGTATGTGAAGTTTTGTATCAGTCAGATGTATGTAACCTGTCCAAGGAAATACAGTTGATTATCAGAAGACCAAAATGGGAGATTCTATTTATATGAGTCTTACATTTAAATTATATCGAGTTAATTGTTCAAGTTCATCTTGTTCAATCAAGCTTAGCACTCCGTGTCACACTCAATTTGTGTGAACTTCGTTGGCAGCTCTAGACGAAAGGTGGATATCCCTACCTTGCCCAGGGATACAATCAAACACACCAAAACCATAAATTACCATGTTTAGCAGACTGTTAGGAGTTATTGTTAAGTTTAGATTGTACTACATAAGATACTTGGTCTATTTCAAGTCTATATGGTGTGGTTATAATGTTCACGGGTTACTCGGTCATTTTTGCTGCTTTGAGAGCTCTATTCAGAACGATGCCTAGTTGCTGTTCATTCTGTCAAATAATTGTGAGAGAATTCCTTATTTGGCCCTTTCTTAAAATCTTGTTCCCTATTTGGCCCTAAAAAAAATTTCTTCCCTATTTGACACCTTAACTTCATTTTCTTCCTACTATGGCCCTATAGTGCATTCTAAACACAAATGAGGATGTAAAAAGACTCTTTTGCCCCTGGTGAATTTTTGTACCGAAATTCATAATATAAGTGAAAAATAAGTATAGTTAGATCCTATGTCATGTTGATCCACATGATACAAATATCTATTATCTATCTATCTATCTATTACTCCCTCCGTTCCAAAATATAAGCCTTTTTAGCAAACTGTTTTAGCTCGCTAAAAAGGCTTACATTTTGGAACGGAGGTATACTAAAAGCAATATACAAGTACAAAATAGAAGCACCACGTTCCTCCACATAGGCTTAAAACGTATAGTTTGTTGATCCTAACTTTAACGGCTGAGATTAAAAGATAAGTATTGTTACCTGAAAACAAACGTGTACAAAAGAAGTGTTATGTCACGTCAAGGGCCACAAGGTCAGGTAGCTATGAGAATTTGTGTAGGAGACGTACACCTCATCGATCCTTCAATCCAGGATCAAGTATACTACCGTACGTCACATAAAAAAAAAGTATACTGCCGTACGTCTCTTTCTCTCTCCCTAGATAAATCATCAACATGGTGCAATCTTGCACCATAATTTCCATCGTTGCTCTCCCACGACGAATTATAAAATAAAATAATATTTTCCTCATCTGGACCAGGTTCCTTTCTTGCTCCTATTTTCCTTCTAAATAGGTTCCTCGCTTTTCTAATTATGCACAAACAGAGCAACGTGATGGCAACTTTTTTCAGGGAATATGATGGTAGCTGAAGCGTAGATGTATGAGATCAGCAAGCACAATCGAAGCATGTATCCTTTTTTGAAGAAATTTTGAATAGCGGTCCAAAACTCTAGGTTGAAACAAGTGACCACACCCAAGTTATAACCGGACAGGATACCACGTCTCGACTAGAGTCTAGACAGTGTAGACTATAAAATCCTGATGGAGGAAATCGGGAACAAATCAAGTGTAGACATACGGTTCATATAGATACGGAGGGTGGCGAGTACTTTAGTACCGAGGGAGGAAATCGGGAACAAATTGATAAAGTGAAAATGCACACTATGTATTTTTGTCAGTTTGTCACAAAATCATTTTTCATACACATAATAATCTCTACACGATGCTAGTAGATTAGTAGGAGAAGAGAAAAATAAGCTGCTATTATTTCTTAGAACGGTGCCAACAATTGAATAGAATACCATGTACACGACTAATCACTTCTCTACTAATCACGCTAGCCGACACGACTCTTTGTTGTTGTTCATGGCCGCACCAGGTAACATCAAAATCTCTTCTGCTCATGGATTCAATTAAAGGAACTGACATCAATTAGTCTCTCACAAGGGGATGTCCCGTGTGCGACAGGAGGGAAACCATGTACACGATAGAACCATCTAAGGCATCAGGCAGTGTGGAGAACACACCAAACAGATGCAGGCAAAATTGTTTTTTATCATGTACACCTTTGCAACCATTGAGTGCATACCGCATACACCATTCCCCTTAATTTATTTAGTAGTATGGATGGCAAATAAAGTTAGTAGGCTGCAGAAGAAGTTGTACAACATGTATGTCAAGGGACCAAAGGTGGATCATAGGGAGGCAACATCGTGTGGGACCAACATGACATAAAATTTAATTATGCTTATTTTCAACTTCTGTTATGAATTTTAGACCAAAAATTCATCAGGCGCAAAAGAGTCTTTTTACATCCCCATTTGTGTTTAGAATGCACTATATGACCATGTTAGGAAGAAAATGGAGTTAAGATGTCAAATAGGGAAGAATCTTTTTTTAGGGCCAAATAGGGAACAAGATTTTAAGAGAGGGCCAAATAAGGAATTCTCTCAATAATTGTAGGGAGTAGCTTTCCTGTTGACACTGGTTTTGCTCATACTGCATTTACCCCATCCTGCGAGACACCATGGCCAAGCAAATCAGGGAGGCGGCATTACAAAAGAATTGCTGTTGCATATGTGTAAATTACATGTGAACATAACACTCAGTCTGATATTTCAGAATGCTGCTGGATACAGTTCTTTTCATAATCAGATCATCCTGTAAAGAGCTGCCCTAATCGGTTCCAAGATCCAACAAACTCCAGTGAACACCGTTCTCGGTCCTTATTGTCTGCTGGCAGGATTAGTGCTCGACGGTCTAGGGTGAGAGGGCAGGCGGTCCTCTCCGACGGCAGTTTGGTGTGTGCGTTGCGACAATGTCCGATGGTTTTCCAAGGTGGAGTGGTGTCGCCTTTAGCCTGTAGTCTCGAGTAACATCTCAGTGTTTGGGAGGTTATAAGGATCTAAATTTAATATGTGCATTTGCAAAGCATGCATCTAAAAGTACGGGAAATTTGGCGCGAAAGTTTAAACGAATCAAAGTGACCAAAGTTTCACTTGACATGATGAAATAGGTCTAGTTCATCTGGTCAAGAGTACATTTGGAATATAACAAGTATCTTAAGAAACCAAATCATCTGATTACACAAACCATAAATTGGTTGTGACCAACACAAATTCTCAACAACCTTAACCACACGTCTTTAAGTGACTTGGGATAATTCACTAGGAATCTAGAACTCAAAGAGGGGTGAGTACCCAAATCACACAATTGATACTCATACTTCCACCAATGAGTAATACTCAATTGAACCATCTCATCAACAGAGATGTGATCTTCTATAAAACAACAAACCCTAAGTTATCAATTCATTTTCACAACATCTCTATAAACCATCTCATAATTATCAGGTGAACCATCATAAGTAAATAACAAAGTTTCAATAGAACACAAGTGATACAAACAAGTATTAACTTAAACCCCACAAATGGGAAATGACATAATAATTGTATTAGCATATTTATCGAATATGTACATATCTCATCAACCATAAAAGAAGATCTACAGAAGGATTCTTTAGGTTGTCTTAGAAGTGCTAACCCAATCTATCCTGGAGAATTTGGAAAATCATACACCAAGATCAATTCCTATTAAACTATCTAGAAACAATGTGGTATTCTAATGTTGGTGTTATATAGAACTAGTTTGGTAACAAGTTTGCAACCTTGTTAACAAATCACTTTTGTAGGCTCTAACAATTGAGTGTCATATACAAATAAACATAAGGTTTGATAACCTTGTATCTATCAGTCATTTGTATATGAAAAGTAATTTGAGGGCAAGTCTTGCAAACTTGTCAACAAATTCTTCTTATATGCATAAGGAAAACTGATGTTCTAAAATACACCTACATTACGTTATATACAAAATCATGATCCATAGAAGGAAAGGTATAACAAGGAGAAAATAATAAACCACATTATAACTTGAACCACTTATAAGTAAGGAAGAAACCAAGATAAGGAAGAAAACAAGCAACATGTTGAAATCCAAGTGTTTGATGTTATATAAGAATAATTTGATCACAAGGTCAGATCAACCTTGTGAACAGAATATTCATGTAAGCATTAAAACAACTGAGTTTCAATATGTTAATATTCATCATAACTGAATACACCACAAGAATCAAATGGTTATGGAAATAAATGAATTCATTTCATCAGGAGTCACAGATTGCTACTGGGGTCCCTATATCCTAGCAGCTTTAGTGGTGAATTTCTTAAGTCAAGAGACCATCAAGGGATAATATTACTTGCAAAGGACCAAGGAAATGTCTGAAGACAAGTGGCAACTAGAGAGAAGAACATCAAGCTACAAAAGACCACAAGAAGCAACACTGCCCCAGTAAGGGAGTTTAAGAAATTATCCAGTGAATCATTAGGAAATAATAGAGAACCAATAACCTCTATCAAGCTCAACAGAGATGAGGAACAAATAGGAAACCTCTTAAATGGAAACAAGTATCCAGAAAGAAATAACAACAAGGTATTGCATCCACATGTCTTGATATGTGGAGGTAGATGAAAACAAGCTTAATACCTTGTTTTACAAATCCTTTTCATAGATAAGACTAACAGATGATAACAAAAATTCATCTACACATAAACATACCAATGATCACTTGTTTCTAAAAACAACATGGAATAATACCCATACTTGGAACCTAGTGGAAAACAAACAAATAGATTCCAAAGCCACACATGTTTTCCACTGGATAAAGAACCTACTATATCAAATAGAGCTTACACACACTTAATAAGAATGTCGACCAAACTTTCTAAGAGTTTCAACTATGAAAATAACAAAGCCCATAAAAGAAAACACATCCATTTCTTACTCAAAAGCATTTGGTATGTCATGGAATAAAATTCCCTAATTGGGTGCATTTCATTACCATACATAAAAACACTACTAAGTAGTGTTACCAAATTATTTTCTAAAATTAATTGTATCTAAAATTATCCAATTAAGTTATACTACCTTGTTAACAACATTGTTGTTGTGTGTGATCATAATAATCAAACCTAAAATAATTTAAAGCCATTTAATAAATTAAAATTAGGAGAAAACAACAAAATCACTTAATCTAGCACCCTAAATAAAAAATACAAATATTCTTCAAATTCACCAAAACAAAACATGGTGAGATTGCAAAATTGATAATCTTTCCAAATATAATTTTTAATAATTTTTCTATTCACAAAAAGACCCTGAAAACAACATTTCTATTCTGTTTTAGTCACAGAGGGACTTCTTGGTAAAAATAAGTAGTTCCAGTGGGTTATGGGGAAATGTCCCGTTTTGTCTTCCTCCAGGCCGGCTGTGGGCGTGTCGTCGCCACCGCCGATGCATGGCCACCTCCTGCTCGCCGTCTTCCGCGAGGATAAGAAGAAGGAGGGAGCCTCCTACTTGCCCTCTTCCTCCTCACTCTCTCTCACGGTCTCTCTCTCTGTATCTCCAACGGGAGAGAACCCGAAACCGAAACCCTAACCTCTCGGGCCGCCGCCGCTCACCGTCGCTACAGGCCACCTCTACCGAAGTTGAGGCCACGGAGGAATGCGCCGTGCCTTCCTCTTCCTCCTCACCAAGTATCATGAATTCGGAAGCCCGGGATGCGCCGAATCGGGTCGTCTTCCCCGAGTGCGGCCACCGCGGGGAAGACCACGACGCCGCCGATTTACAGCTTCCCTTGACTCACCGTGAAGCCCTACACGCTCCTGGTGAGCTTGCTCACCTCACGGTGCCTTCCATTTTGTTCAAGGGGTTCGTTAACGTCGGGTCCACGATGGCCGTGATGCGCCGCCGCCATTTTGCACGCCGCCGGCAGCTCCGGCAACCATTTGGTCCCGAGCTCCGCTCCTCCAACTAGCCATAGCACACTCTAGCTCCTAGTACGAACGGCATGAGCCAATTTGCACTCGATCCCACGAATTGCGTTTAGTAGTGAGGATTCCTCCATTGCTGATGCAAGCGTGATGTCGCCATGACGTCATATTTCCTTTTCTTTTATTTTTTGATTTAAAACTGTATATGACAGGTGGGACCCACCTGTCAATTTAAATAAAGGCATAAAATAAATAAAATTGATAAATTCAATAACTAATAAAATAATTATCAGAAAAATATATCAAAATGTTTAGAAAAATAAAATCTATATGTTTATAAACTTTTTAAACATGTTTGAAAAAGTTTGAAATTTAATATTTTCTGTAATTAAATTAAATCATTTAAAATTGAGAAAAATAAGAAATAATTCAAAAAATCAGAAAAAATCAAGTTATATACCAAAATGCTCCAAATGACAAGTGAAACTCATCTACGATGTTTTCATGGTCATTTTACCAAGTTTTCATGTGTGCAGCATTTGCCTAGTCATTTAATTCATTTAAAATTAATAAATTAATAATTTATTCAAATATTTTCAGAAAGCATTGAATGATATCTCAAATTAAAGAGAAAAGCATTTCCAATTCAAATATGTCAAACATAAAACATTTTATTCAACTTATAAACTTGTTTCATTATAGTCAGAAATAACTGCCACAACATTATTTTCTTTATTAATAAAACCCTCATGATTTCACACCAACTAAACCTATCATCACATAGTCATTAGCAAGTATGTGATGATATAGTTAGTTGTATTAGTTCCTAATTCTCAAATAAACTTGATGTCATTAGCTCTACACTTTAGAACATAAAATCAAATGTGTTTATTATCTTTTCAGTAGTTGTTTCCCATATAATAGTGTTCTCAAGTTTGATCATGTGATAACTATTTATAACCTAAACATAATAACAATTGTGTGTTAAGTAAAAGTGAAACACATGTAAGTCTAAAAGAACTAATAACCACATCACCTCAAGTAATGAAAAAATTCACCTAAAACATGTGTGATTGAGATATCGTATCAAACGTGGCTTACACTTGTAAGCTGCGGTATTTTCCAGGGTATTTCACGATGCATCTCATTACTATGCATGTATCATCTTGCCATTGTTTTCTGTAGTCCTTACCAGGACTACTTCGCTATCTTTCAGATGTCGGAAATTTCTACGTGACCCTCAAACCCCGAAGACATGGTTTATTATTGTTATTTCAATCTCAGGCAAGTTCATCACTTGCTCATATCCTTTGTAGTACTTCATAATGAACTATTTGCAAAAACCCTATCGTATTACCACCTGTTCTCAAAAGAATGCATGATCCTATTTTTAAAATAATATGACTAATTGAATGACTACCCGAGTGGTAGTGTTCTGTTTGGTGGGCGGATGGGACCATGGTAAGATGAATAGGTCAAAGGAAGGTTCCATCTGCATGGGAAAGTATTACCTAGGATTAATCACAACTGCCGTCAGAATTCTTGCGCCGTAAATTTGCGTTAACCATGGGTCTTCTATGGGGGGAGTAAGTCAGTCGTGATCTTTTTTCGTTCGCATGTCAACGGGCTGCCAGATACGTACGCTGTAGGTTCTGCGGGACTACATGCACATGGGTGGGAGCCCTTACGTCCCACGGACTCTGGGGTCTATGAGTGTCTGCCAGGGGCGCGTAGATCTCCAACGTGAGGGGTGGAATCAGGCGTTCAACCTGAAGGTGGAAATGGGTGGGCATGCGTTGTGCGGAGAAGCACGGTTTGGCTTGGACCAACAACTGGGCCCCACACCTTAGTGGGAGTGGACAGGAATGTACACTTGGTTGTGCAACATGGTCTTGGTCGTCCATGGGTAAAGTAACACACCTCTGCAGAGTGTAAAAGGATGTGACATGTTACCCCTTGTTCCGGGAAGGAGTTGTGAACGCCGCAGGAAAGGCAACTCCATGAAGTTCTAGTCCTGTGAAGATCTGGCGGGCATAGTCTTCAGAATTAAAAGCAACCTCTTGAAGGAAGATTTACAAAAACCTCGCATTATCTTATGACTCTTTTGAGTCTAAAGCTGTATTTAGTGCATCAAACTATCCCCTATATACCATGAACTTGCTGAGTAATGCTCGTTACTCATTCGTTCCCGTTTGACCCCCTGCTTAGAGTTGAAGCCTAATGGAAGTCGTCATCGTGAAGCATCATCATCAACAACGCTGATGGAGGAGAAGCTATCAAGATGTAGGTGGAGTCCACTCTTGGAGTTAGTTGTTATAAGCCATAGATTAGGGCTGAATCAGCCGTAGTAGATTAGTTCTGAGCTAGAGTTCTTCTCCAGCTTGGAGCTTCGAATTGCTTCTTCTGATGTTTCATTTGTATGAGATCTTCTTTGAGTCATCAAAGAGATTCTCAAGATTTTGTAATGAAGTTTGTATCCTATAGCTTTGCTTGGACCTGCTGTGTTTCTGTGGTACCACTCTGAGAGATGTAATATTCACGGATAAATCCTTCTGTGAGTATTATGTCACCGACTTGTGCACTACACATGCAGTGGTGTGCTGGCTCACCACATCTCGAGTGCTTTCTGGAGGTGTGGCTACTCATGTACTTTTCTCCTATCTTTAATCAGCTTCGTCTGAGGGTTAACTCGTCACTTTGTATCGTGTTGTTTAATTTATAAAGCATGACAATTGACAAAAACATGTTCTAAGAGAGTAGTATGTGAAGTTTTGTATCATGCATATGTATTTAACCTATCTATGGAAATGGACTTGATTTATCAGAAGTTTTAAACGAGATCAAGATTATGTTTGCAACAGTTGTGCAGTTTACAGCGTGTTTTCAGAGCATCTCTAGCAAATCCTGCATTTTGCCAGCCCGCAAATCTGGGATGAGGGTCGTGGCAAAGCGCTTTGCAGTTCTATTTTTGGCCGCGACAGAATTCTGTTTTGCAGTTCCGCATTGCGGTGTCTGCAGCCAAAACCAGACCTCCATAGGTAGGTTTTGATAGTAGAATCTCCAGCAAATTCTTATGCAAACATTAACTAAAATATAAATATATGTTTATTGTACATTACAACAATAGTCAAACCTACAAGAATGGTTCAAACGAAAGAATTAAACAAATAATCCAATACAACAATTGTCCGGAATAAAAGAATGGTTCAAATTACACAACAATCAAATAGATGAACATAAAAATCTCTACTGCCCATGCAACTGCCATATGTGCTCAATGAGATCATGCTGCAGCTGGGTGTGCCCATGGGAGTCCTCTATATGCCCGTAGGACTCCAGGAAAGCATGAATACGACCAGGGTTTCTGGATGGCTTCAAACGGCTACCAAAATTGTCGTAGAAGAACTCCAAGTTTAAATCCCTCTCATCTTCAATGATCATGTTGTGAAGAATCACATATGTCATGATGTTGTTGAGGGTTTTCTTATCCCTCTCATCCTCATCGGAGCTCAAGTCCATCTGCCGAAAGAAGAAAATAAGAGTGGGCGGCGGAGCGGTTTGGGCGGAGGGGGGAGAAGGCGGCGAATCCCACCTAAGATCAAGAGGCCGGGGCGGTGGAGGTCGGTCCCGACAGGCAGCGGCGTGATGGCGGATGCCCTTTCGGCGGGGCGACCTCTATCTTGGGCGGTGGAGACAAAGACCCGGCGCCGCTGTCGGAGCCCGGACGCGCATGGTCTATGGTGACGTGCGGCGGGGGCGGGGACGGGGACGGGGAGAAGGGTGTTTGGCGGCCGGAATCTAGGGCGGCGACGGGAAGGGCGATCGTGGCGGCTGGAAGGGGAAAGGGGAGGGAAGCAACCCGCGCGCTGAAATGTCCGTTCCGCCAAGTATTTCTGCGCAATGCAGGGCACTCCCGGGTCGCGTAGCGAAACCTTGTTTTCACAGTTCCGCGGGCGAAAAGTGCCGCACCCCTCAAATTTTTTTGCAGACCGGTCACTTTTGCGCCATCTGCTCTGAGAGCGTTTTCTGCCCGAAACGGCAAAACATCGGTTATTATACAGTTTCCGCGGAAATGCGGTATCTGCTAGAGATGCTGTCATGTGTTGAATCTGCGTCCAGTTTACGACGCGATCGTGAGATAGAAGTCTGCGCCGCCTGTCTTTATAGTCATATTTTTATTATGCAAAACGCTCGCAAACGTAATAGCCGACCCATTTGGAAAATTATTTTGAACTCTCAGACGTAGGGAGGTTTGACATGACCCGTCTGCCCTCCCGCATTTGGGCCAGGATAGCTGAAAAGAGGCCGTCGTTGCCTCAACCTCGCCTGTGTAGCGTGTTGCCCGCCACCTGTTCGGCCGTTTGCCGTGCCGAAGCAAGGTATAGCAACAACCTCAGATTTTTCCCATGGGAATTTGTTTGCCCCCGTTAATCATTGTTTCTAAATTATCTTGTAGATGGATGATTCATACCACTTCTTTTTCACCCAGTTTATCGATACTTCGGATGATTTATCCGATGATACTGATGTTTTCCTGATCGTGGCAGCTCTCATCCGCAACTTCAACAAGGATAAATTTGGAAACTGCCAAGGCTCGCTGTCAGGTCACGCAAAGGGTTTGTACCGGCACCGAGAAAGGGGCAGTGAGAAGCTATGGAAATATTATTTTCATCCCACAAAATCAACATATCCTGCATAGCATTTATTCATCGGTTCCGGATGGCAAAACATGTGTTCTTGCGTATTCTTGATGGAGTGAAGTGGTACGATGATTACTTTGAGTGCAAGCATGACGCTGCGTGTAAGCTTGTCTTCTCTTCCTACCAGAAATACGCTGCACCTATCCGTATGCTTGCATATGATGTTGAAGAGGGTCTCATTGATGAGTATTTGCGCATTATTTGCTCAAATTGCATTGATTCGATACTCAGGTTTTGCAAAGCAGTGGTGCAGGTGTTTGGCAAAGATTATTTGAGAGAACCAAATATTGCAGACACTCAGTGTCTATTGTCGATCAACGAGGCAATAAGCTTTCTTGGATGCTTGGCAACATAGATTGCGTGCGTTTGGAGAAAGAATTGTCTCTTTACTTGGCAGCGGCAGTATAAGGGATACTTTGGAAAGTGCACAGTCATACTTGAAGCCGTGACATCTCAAGATCTTTGGATTTGACATTCTTTTTTGGCATGGGAAGTACTCACAATGGAATCAATATGCTTGAGCGTTCTCCTGTATTCGATAGGCTTGCCGAGGGCGATGCTCTAGTGATAATACACCAAGGGGTACTATCTGCCCAATGGCATCTACCCTCTGTGGTCTACATTTGTGAAGACAATCCGCGGTCCCGAATGAGAGAAAAATAACAAGTTTTCTCAACAGCAAGGAGCTTGTAGGAAGGATGTGGAGCGAGCATTTGGTGTGCTTCAATCTCATTAGCCTATTGTTCGGCAGCCTGCTAGAACATGAGACAACAAGACGCTGTGGGAGGTGATGACTGCTTGTGTTATCATGCACAACATGATAGCCGAGAACGAGCGTGATGACAACCTCTTTGACCAAGGCTGAAAATTTTAGGGTGAATTGGTTGCGCCAACGCCTGAACTATCAATGTTTTGAATGAGATATGCACTAGAGGCAATTAATAAAGATGCTTTTATTATCATATCTCGTTTGTTCATAATATGATTTATATCATGCTATAGTTTTATTAGCCTGAAACATCGATACACATGTGGTATATAAACAAACCAAGTCCCCAGTAGACACTATTTAACTAGTCCATTGGGCAACAAATGATCAAGATTTCCTGATCATGGACATTTATGTCCTTAAGAATGGAGTCATATCATTGGAGAATGATGTGATGGAAACACACTCAATATCTATCATCACAGTGAGATCAAATCATATAGTTCAATATCGTGGTAACACAGAAAACGTAGTAATCAAACCTCTGACCGTGAGATCATATTTAATCATTGTCTCGGAATTTGCCTTGACTGCATCAACCGTAACACCGTAACAGGGTGATCATAAAGGTGTCTATCAGATTTCCGAAGGGATATGTAGAGGCGTATGCATCGAGAGAGGGATTTGCCAATCCAGGTAATGGATAGATACTTTGGGCTCACTCGGTGATGTGGCATCAAGTAAAGTTTGAAAGCGTGTGACTAGGTCACAGAGATGCAATATCATGGGAATGAGTAGATGTGTTTGTCGTAACAAGATTGAACTAGGTATGGAGATACCGAAGATCGAATCTCAGACAAACTAAGTATCGTATGGTAAAAGGAGTAGGAACTTGACGTTTAAGGTTCAAGCGACAAAGATAATCGTGGATTGCACAGGAGCCATCATGGGTTTCCAGATCCCATTGTTGGTCAGCGATCGAGAGGAATCTCGATCATGACTGGAGTGATCCTGAAGCATATGGTGTCACGCTTAAGGGTAATCTACATTAGGTTTGATTTGACACCGAAAAGAAATAAGAGAGAAAAGAGTCGGGATAGTTTCGGGATTTATCCGACGGAGATCGGAGGGAAACAAAAGGTGTTTTGGTGCTAGAATAAGATAAAAAAATGTGTATTTATTATTAATTAGAGTAATTAATAATTATATATATTTAATTTTAAAATCCATTTTTTGCCTAAATGGGTTCTAGTGGCAAAAGAGTCCCATTAGGGAAAAAAAGGAGAAAACGAGGTGTAGCGTTCCCACATTTATATAATGTAAGGACACCTGTGTTATTGTGCTAGTACCTGGATCAATTGCTAGCACCACAGTACAAAATGAAATATCATGCAAATGCATCAAATTCTATTACATCTCATGATCCAGTCTTTACAAAATAGTATTATAACTTGCATAGTCTTAGAAGACTAGCACAAAACAGAGAAAAACAACGGAAAACATAGAACAACATTGAGCCCATCTTTTTCATGTGCCACAGGCAAAACATGTTGGCGATAGTCTCAAGATCCCTAACGAAATCCTCACTCGTCTTCAGAAACATCTGCAGGATGGAATATACAGCCACAAGGGAGTCAATACAATTTAATGTATTGGCAAGTAACACTATGGTGAATATAAATGACAATACTAATACTACATGCTTATTTGTCTGAGTGGAGTTTTGGCTAAGTTTGCATAAAGCCAGTTTTCTCCTATCACTTTTGTAAACCAAACTTTTCTTCTCAAAGGGTGGCATCATTGGACTGAAATCCAAGCACCACAACTACTGTTCACTTGGTCAAATTTTACTTATTGAAAATGGTGATGTGATTCTTCTGTCCATCCTTGTCCGGCTGCTCATAGTTGTCCATAACCAGGGACACGGCTAAGATCTTAGTTTGTTGACTCTGCAGAGTTTGTGCACTTTCACCTTCAGACTCAAATCAGCCCAAACATCCTATACACCCTGAGTGCATTAAGGAAAGGAGAAGATTGAGACGAGATCTTTTAGAAGCAAGAATTCAACCCAATGGCAAGACCCGTTCCACCTATAATTATGCTACATATGCTTCTCAAGCCCAGGCTGAACCCTCACAACTTAGTTGATCAAGACAGAGCCCATATGACTAAAGGCTGCACTGGAAGCAATCTAAAATTGGGGAACATCATAATCACTTTGTTCCTGGGTGGCATTCCTTCAAGTGAACTCCCCTCGGGGAGACACTCAACTATAAACAACCCCGCATTACCAATCCACCCAGGTGGTTCGTTGAAGTTGTTACTTAGAATTTTTCCACAACATCAAGTAAAACAATTTTTTTGTAGCAAGGCTAAGCATCAACTAAGTACCAAGTCTTCAAAAGTAACAATGTATAAGGATGGCTACACACTACTAGGATATAGCATAGCATAATAAAACTTAGTAAAATTTCCTATCATGCATACTACTCAAAATCAACTAATGCATATAGAAAATAATGGGTAGTTGAATGGTGTGTTACTTACCTTGTTGAAGTTGGTGGAGATATCAGACTCTCTTCACAAAAGATCGTTGCTCTCCGTACAATCTATTCATTGAAAACACAATAACGAAATAAACAAGCATCCTAGCAATCAAACACATAAGTGGAGAAAACAAAGAGAGCAAATAACATAACAAAGGGTTTGTACCGAGTTGGCTAGGACAAGGTCAAGATTTGAGTTTAATACTTGTTAAGGAAATTCCTATGGTTCACTTGGGATGGACTAGGTTGCGTTTGATGTGTTTTAACTTTAGTATAAACATACTTGTCGAGGAAGTTCCAAGAGTTCACCAAGGTGATCTCACTATTTCACATAACAAAGTGTAACACTTAGTTGCTTTCATCAAAACATTTGAGTGATCTAAGTTTAGTCTTTCCATTTTGGTTTAGGGTAGGTCTAGGTTCACCTAACTTCATAACAATGGAGATAACAATATAAAGTCTTGGGATTTTCCATTTGGGTCTATGGTTGGACAAAAACAACTTGTTAATCTTCAACTTGTATGGATTTCTCCAAGTCTTCATATGCTTATCTTCTTGAAGATCATCTTCATGCTTCATTTGTAGTGTTATTCCTTGGATGAATTCTTCTCTTGGTCTTGATAGATACTTTATGTCCTTCTCACTAGTTGGTCCAAGGTGGGATGGGCACAATTACCACTAAGTCCATTTGAAAAGAAAGGAAATAGAAAGGATAGAAAGAGAGAGGGAGATGTTTTCTTCTGGATTTCTTCACACTTGTACTTCCTTGAGTTGCTTCTAGTTGTTGTGAATTACAATTCCCTTACTTGAAATTCTTCAATGATCTTCTTTGTAGTTCTTGATGTTGCCACCAAGTTGAAGATGGAGTTCCTTCTTGTGGTTGAGTCCTGACTTCCATTTTGCTAACTTGATGGATTATTGAAGCAAGAATAGGTGAAGTGGATGGAAAACAATAGTACTAGTGTTTGAGGTTCACTACTTGGTCTTTTATACGGTTGACATATACTAGGGACTTGGTTTTGGATTCAAAATGGCCACAACAACAAAGATAATAAAATGGAAATAAATTCTAAGGCATGATAATATGGGTGGATCACTATGTTGGGTTTTTGGTCAAAAACACATGGTCATGGTCCAAGGGTGTCCAAAATGGTTGGTCAAAGATGTCTCTGGTTCAAGGTTACCAAAAGGATCAATTTTGCAAAAGGAACTATATTCTAATTATTTATAGAATTAAACCTATGTCAAAAACACAAAAATATACCAATTAATTCTAAATTCCAATTTAACTTGTTCAAAAATTATTTTGGGATAGAGTATATGAAAGTACCCATCCTAAGGTTTCCAAATATATTTTATTTACAACTTTTGGATTTGTAGAATTTGAATTATGCCATAAATCATCAAACAAGCATATTTGTATTTGAACCAATTTTAAATGGTAAATTTTAAATTTGGCCAGTGCCAAAAGTTTCTAAATGTTGGGCTGATTCCAAAAAGTCCAAGTTTGCTAAATTTGGGCTTATGGATCAAAATTTATGATGATTCTAGTTTCTAGGGGCTTTTATGCAAAATTGATATTCTATTTTTATTCGGGAATAAATCCCAGAGACAGCTGGGCTCAGATTGGCTATATGTCGCACATGGCGACAAATAAGGGATGGGCTTGGGCCTGCTACACGCTGCGCGGAGCGACAGATAAAGCCTTAACGCGCGGGCTGATTGGAGTGCCACTTGGCGCCTCCTGATTCGTCAATACCTTTTCGAGTAAGTGATTTATTCGCAACCATCCGATCCAAATCAAACGGTGCAGGGGGGTTTAGGGTTACCTCACCAACGGAACTCGCCGGGAATGGAGGCGCCGGCGGCGCACTGCTCGGATTTCAATGACGGAGAGGTTGCGGTGGCCTCCGAGCACGGAGAAGTGGTCCACTGGGCTCACGGCGTCACAGAGAACTCGATAAGGACCACGGAATGATCCATCGCTTCCGGGAACAGTGGCACCATTCGGACGGAGAGGATCCGCGCCGGTGAGCTCTCGGAAGTGCACGGCGAGCTCAATTCTGCGCGAAACAAATCGAAGAAAAAAATCAGGGGGTGCGCAAGGTTGAGGGGAATGGACTAGGGGTGTCCGCAGGGTCGGAATCGGCAGAACATGGCTGCGGGGTGACTCGGTTCCGGCGAGCGATTGTTGTGGCATGGGGAAGCTAATCCGTGGGGAGGTAGAGGGGAAAGGAAGAGGGGACCAAGGGCTCTTAAGGGGAAGAAACGGTGCTGCAATTGGTGGTCTTAAACGCTGGGAATCAATGACGAAATCAAACAACCGAAATTGTCGTTGTTCAGTTTTCAGAAATTGAAGAAGGGTGACGTCATGATGATGTCATCATTTTTTTCTTTTCTTTTTAATTCCTATTTTTAATATCTCTTGATTTAATAATCCAAATGACCCCATTTAAATTTCTAAAAATAATATCTTTCTTATTAGAACATTTTTATAAACATTTCAACACATTTCACTTTTATATTTTTGAAAATATAATTAATTTACTAATAGTGCTTAATGTCATTTTTAAATTAGAAAAAAATAAAATGAGGTTTTTAATTAAATAAAATTTCAGAGGCATTATACATGTTATATGCTATTTTTCAAAAATCTTTTCAACTCCTTTTCATAAATTATACTTTTAAATTTTTTGGATGATTTACTAAATTCCATTTTTAGGATAGAAAAAATTCAATAATTACAAAAGTGACTTAAATTAAATTTAGATAAACTCCACAAGCGTTAATATTGTTTTCAAGTCTGATTTTATGTTATTTTTAAAGCAAAACATTTTATGAATACCATTTTATGTTTAAAACTTGGAATAACATTTGGATATCAATATAAATAGTTGTTATTCTCATAAAATAATTTTGAGACATAGGAAGTGTTAGAGGTAATAATTCTATGGTTTCAATGGATATAAAACATTTTAAAAGTAATAGTTGATTTCAAAACATGTTATAAAATAAAGGCTTCCATGAGAAAACAATTTCTTTGAATAATGAATATTTATTTTGAATGGGCTTTTAGAGTTTATGGTATAGAGGCATAATGGGTTCTTAATTCCAAATTCATTGACATATGTGTTGTTTCCTTTTGTTTCTTGCATCTTATTAGGTTTTTGGTGACTTGCATAACATGAAAACAAAAAGTTACAGTTTTTTTTTGATTTTTGGACTTTCCAAAAATCAGGGATGTTACACATGGAGGGGGCTCCTCCCTTGGCCGCACCATGTGGACATTAGTCCCACATGGCTAAGCCAAGGAGGGTGGCACCCCTCCCCCTCCTTTATAAGGAGAGGTACCACTCTCTTTTTAAGCACCAATATCTCTCTCTCTCGCTCCTCTTATCTTTGGTTTCGTATTTTGGAGCCGCGCACAAGTCGAGATTCTTTCAACCATATGCACACCACCGTGTCATGGTCTCTTCGGTCCAAGTCTCCAACTTTCGTTACTTTGCTGGACCGGAGCCCGAGAGTCATCATTTACACCGTACGTGTGTAAAACTACAAGATGCTCCTCTTTTGTAGCATTAAATCGCTGCTGCTTTGACTACAGGACCTTGAGGTAGGCTACACTCGTCTACCGCAACAACACTTGTCCGAGAGCATAATCCACGCTTCTGGTCTATTTATCACGCCCCTTGTCTGTATGTTTTCTGTTCCACTTGCAGGCCCGTCATGCAAAACGGATTTTCCACTAGCATGTTGGACCTGCGGCACTATCAGAGCCGTTGATTGCTTTGAGATTAGCCCGTTACATTTTTACATTTTCCTCCCCTTAAGTGATGAATTAATCCCCACTCCACTGGAGTGTTTAAAGAACCCACGACCTGAAACACAAAACCTAACTTCATTCGATCCGCATCGCCACTCCCAAACTCTAGATCCACTCTGTGCCCTAACCACCTCCAGATCTTGCGCGTGGAGGCGCTGAGCATGAGCGCCCCGTCCTTCATACTAGCGGAGTACGGCCGCCCACCATCGGAGTTCCAGGGCCTCGTCGACGCCTACGACTAGGTGGCCAAGTGCGCCCCGGGCTCCCTGCTCATCTCTGTCATCGATGTCTCCACCTTCGACCCGTCCGACCCGGGCTCCACGCCCAGCCTTGCGGTCGTCGACACCGTCTGTGCCACATCCGCCCACTCTCCGGCCGTCCTACCACCTGGTGTCGGTGGGGCGTGGTCGCTCTCTCATTCGGAAGGCCGAGATCCTGGCCGTTCAGGCGTCTCCCTCCCGTGCATGTGGTCATTGCGGAGGGAGGTGTCGACCTCACCCTCGTTCCCTAGCGTCATCTCCACCCGAAGCAGCAGGCGGCGCTGCATCCATAGCAGCATCAAGAGGAGGAGTCTCTACCCCCGTCCGCTCCGTCCTTCGGCGAGCATCTCAGGTCCAGGTCACTATCCTCCATGGAGGATGCGGGGGCTTGAGGCCCCTCTTCCACGGCGTGGACCCGACAGCAAACGGAAGATAGTGACGCAGGGCCTCGAGCTCGGTCATGGAGAGACTGCAGCGGGCGGCCATTCGGGCCCGAATCTGGGCCGAGAGGCACTAGTAGAAAATAGAGCATTAGAGACTCCTAGAAGAGATAGTTTTACCCGTAAAAAAAGAACAACCTCGGAAAGGTGACCACTCAGCCGGTTTGCGTAGAAAAGCCCCTTCTAAAGAAAAACCCGACACCAATAAGATGTGATCTGTGACGGGCCGAAATCAATTCCGCCTCCAAAAATTCCTATGGTGGCTAGAAAATATAACCTCCGCAGTTTCGTACATCATAGGAGCTGATCTGTATTACGAACAACCTCAAAATATTGGTGCATCAGCCTAGAAAAGCGCTCGTCTCATATGGTATTTTGTTTGGAGACGGTCTATTTTAAAGAATGATGAGCGGACCGAGTTTGCACGCACTCGGGTCATCCACAAAAACCCGGAGATGATGTACTGGGGCCGGGAGGGGCACTTGTTTAATCAGGGGATATCGTCGATGGCCCACATGGTCTTTCTCCCCTGCTTCCGTCGAGAACCCCCGGGAAATCCCGAGAATAGAGCACAGAGCAATAGAAGTGGGATTGAAGGGGCAGAGGAGGAGGGTGGATTTGAGGCGCAGAGAGGATTTCCACTGTCATTTTCATATCCGTCGCCCGTCGAGAAGGGAGGACAGGCAGAGACGGCCCTTGCAGCTTTCGGGCGCGGTTATTGTACGGTCGCCATCGTTGTTTGGGTTTTTTCTTTCTGTCGCCGTCGGTTCCAGCTGCAATTCAACAAAGCAATTGGAAAGATCAGTGATATCTTCTCTACATGTGTTATTCTTCCGTTAGAGCTCCCGAATGGTGGATTATATAACGGTTAATTTGACTTTCCATTTGAGTTGCAAAATGGGGGGATCTTGTTTCTGCATATATTCCTGTGTACGAGGTTCAAATTATTTTTAGCTCAAAATATAGAGTGGAATATAACTCTTCGGAAGACGATTTCTCTTTTTTTTGAACAGGGGATAGGCCTCGAGAGGCCTGGATGCTGCATTAACTAGAGGTAGGTACAGACGCAATTACAAACAGGACACCGAAAGAAATGGAAATTACAAAGCAGTCCTGGGAATAAGCACAAAGGACCCTAACAAGAATCGCGAAAACGCGATCAGGTCCTTGGTCACCACATCTAGGAAGACTGCGACGCCGGCCATCGTCCTCGCCGCCGGGGAGCAAGCCACTTGGGGCAAGGAAGACGTGGAACGCTAGCATGCAGTCTTGGAAGGGCCTCCCATCTTGGAGGTTGGTTGAAACGCGCCGAGATTTCGGCGCTGGGAGCAGCCGACCGCTGGCTTGCAGGTTCGATGGCCGAGCCACGGCCACCGAGAAGAAACTCCCTAGCACAGCATCAACGAATCCCTGGTTCCACTCCCGGAGCTTGACGACGAAGCGGATGCAGCAAGTCCCCTCCTCGCCACCACAGCCGGCCAGGAGATCACCACGATCCAACTTTGAAGGAGCTCGAAAGGGGAAGATAAACCTGGCCTCCAGATCCAGAGGCCAGTCCTCGAGCTTATGCGGGGGAGAGGTTGCGCCGTGCTCCTTCTGAAGTTTCTCCGCCCATCGAAGCTTCACTGAAGAGGGAATCGCGGCCAGAGGCTCGCTGGAGTGGCTCGGGCACCACAGCAAGCGCCACCTCGACGACATCGCATCAACGCCTACAAATAGCACAACTAGGAAAAGGAAAACTAACCTAACCCTACTTTGTACAGCCCGCGCGCAGCATCCTACTCGCCTCCGACCGGCATCGCGGTCGGGGAGCGGGCGGGAGCTCGCCGGGGTTTCTCCTCCGACTCTCAACTACTGTAGCGGGGGTGAGACAAGGGGGGGGGGGGGGTGAATGAGCGGTAGACGATTTCTCTTCTAGAGAGAGTATTATGGTATGTGCCTTTACCCACCTAATCTATGTGGTAGAAGAAATCACCACAACACTTTTAGTATCCCGGTTGAGGTCGAATATAATTTCCAATCAATTGTAAGTAATGTCTTTCAATTCGAGTGAATATAATTGTTTGCTTTCAATTCGTGTGTTCTTAGTTTTTTCCGTTTGTTTGTATATTAAAATGTAGATTATGTCATGCTCTTTAAAATATCGGTTAGATACCCTTGCCGTTGGCACCCATAAGAACCGGATGGCTTGTAAGTGTGCACGGGGAGACAACTACTACTTCCGTCTTGACAAGTGGGAAATATGTTTGAGGAATATGTGTGTGAAGTTAGATTGCACACCCACAACCCATATTCGGACGTATATATATGGACCGCAGTGGAGAGAATTTTGTGTATGCTATGGCATCACAGTCAATTATACTCTCAAGTTCACGAATGATGAAACGGATCATGTGTTTAATATTGAAGTGACCGATGAAAGCAATGCTCCGAAAGCTCGGGTTCAAAATTCTGGTATGTTAGTTAATGTATGTTGTATTATTATTTTCACATGTTAATTAGTTTATAATTTTCAAACTTAATGTCGTCGTCTCTTTGATCAGAGTTTAAACAAGTTTACAAATGGTGCAAGGCTGCTCTACTAAAAACCATATTTCACAGCCCGAAAGATACCACTATTTCAGAAATGAATGCGATATCTTTTGCTTTATTTAAGGTTGCGACAAGGGAATAGGATTCTGACGAGTTCTTTGAGATCCCTCAGTTATACGTGCGTAGGATACAAAGTGATATAGAAAAGGAAACTGTGTTATCATTTACACTAATTTTCTGATTCATTTACACTTTTATGATCCATTTACACCTTCTCGATACAATGTTTAGCTATTTTGGTTAGTATCTAAAGGTTGAGGTAGCAGATGGGTATAGACTATCATTTTATAGGATTTCTTGTCTATGCACAAGAGATTTTCTGATGCTCGAAACATTTCTCTTAGAAGGCGATGAAATCGCATTCAGCACGGAGTGGCCTCCATTGTACAAACTCTTGCATATGCATAGAGGTGATGTATTCACCATAAAGGTGGAGATCAAGGTGAGTACATCCGGCTGAAATTTGAGAAGGTGAGCGCCGACATCGCGGAGGCTAGTGAAGAAGAGCTCAGCGACATGGACAAGGAGTCCAGTGAAGAAGAGGCGGACCCCCTGATCAAATAAGAAGTCAAAAGAGGAGATGAAAGAAGAGGTTAAAGACGAGAGCTAATAAGAGAGTGTCTAACATTGCTAGGCGTTGTTGTTTGCAGTATGTTATCTTGTTCAGTGACTAAACATGATTGTATGTTTTTTCGTACTTCTGTCGAATAATTTAAGTGCGCTCTCTAGACGTGCTCCGAAATAATGTAGCATGAACTGATTTTGGAACAAATGTTTGTGAAACCATGGAATATCCAAGCTAGGGAAACCTGAAGGTGTAAAATGCTATTGGGATTTCATGTCAAATTTGAGGCAAAATTCAAATTGGAGGTTAAATTCAAATTTTAACCAATATTTGAAGCTCATTGCTCTGTGATATGATGTTGCGGTGTTTTCTAACTATAAAATACAAGAATGGGTAATCAATCCGGCCTCTTTTATTTTGTGGAAGAGATATTTATGACAAATGTGTTTGAAATGAGCACTAAATTAAAATGGTGTTGGTAAACATCCCCATTTGTAAGCACCTATTACAGAAAAAAGATAAACCATGTTCAAATTTTTATATCATAACCATGTCACATAAAAAGACAATATGGGCCTATTTTATATTTTTACGATTTTTAAATTAATTATGCTTATTTAACCAACTAAAAAATGCTTGAATAGAAACAATTTAAAAACAACATGTAGAAAAATTGTTTTAATGAGAAAATATTTTTTGTTCATATTACTCGGTCTAACTGATAAACCAAGACATGTGTAAAATGTTAGGTCAAAATGCAAAAAATTAGTTGTTTGGCTGCTTCATAGCGGAAGGTTTCGACTACAATTTCAGTGACTTCCTGGTACATAGCCTATATGGGATTAACCAACAATTTGGTATGCATTTCTTTACTTTTATTGTTAAACTGAAATTTACATGACGTAAATATGATACCATGCCAACTTATTTAGGTTTTCGGCAATTTTTTCATTTAATTTAATTTTTTAACTAGTTATAAAATATATGGACTTGGACACATAAGCTCGGACCGTCCGAAAAGACTTCACAAGGCCGGAGTAGGGCCGGGAGGGGCACTTGTTTACTCGGGGAACGTCGTCGATGGCCCACATGGTTTTCTTCCCTTGCTTTCCGTCGAGAAAACCCTCGAGAAAAACCCAGGAAAGCCCAAGGACAGAGCATGGAGCAATAGTAGTGGGATTGAAGAGGCAGAGGAGGAGGATTCGAGGCGCAGAGGATTTTCATTGTCATTGAAGTCGCCCGTGGCTCATCGAGAAGGGAGGACAAGCTGAGAAGGCCTTCGCAGTTTCCGGGCGCAGATATTATATGGTCGCCATCGCCATCGCTGTCGCTTTCTACAGCAATCTAACAAATCAGTTTGTAAGGTCAGTGTTATCTTCTCCACATGTGTCATTCTCCTGTTAGAGCTTGATACGTCTCAAACGTATCTATAATTTATGATGTTCCATGTTGATATTATGCCAATTGCTACATGTTTTCCGCTTGTTTTCCTACATTTTCTTATGTTTTTCGGAACTAACCTATTAACAAGATGCCACGGAGCCAGTTCCCTGTTTTCTGCTATTTTTAGTTTCAGAAAAGTTGTTCTGGAAATATTCTCGGAATTGGAAAATTCGAAAGCCAGAAGTCCTAAAAGTCCCGGAAGCATACAGAAGTCCCGAAGAGCCCCGGAGGGGTGCCACACCATGGGGTGGCGCGGGTCCCTCTGGTCGCGCCACCTAGGGGTGTGGGCCCCCTAGCCACCTCCCGACATCTCCCTTTCGCCCATATATACTCCCCGAGGCATAAACCCTCGGAGAATCGACCTTTTTCGCAAAATACATCCGTAGCTCCGCCGCCGCCACCGGCAAATTTCGGGGGACAAATCTCTGTTCTAGCACCCTGCCGGGATAAGGAAGTGCCCTCGGAAGTTGTCTCCATCGCCGTTGCTGTCTCCTATGATGAGAAGGGAGTAGTTCCCCCGGTGCTGAGGGTTCTACCGGTAGCTACGTGGTTCATATCTCTCTCCCATGGTGTGATCTTTATGTGATCATGAGCTTTGTAATCTAGTTGAATATGTAGATTGATCTTCATCTGTTATGCTACTCAAGTGGTTTTGTTATCTCCGTAAACACTTTGATCGCGGCGCAAAGGTGACATTATGTGCTCCGTGTGGTTTAGCATGATATTTATATCTTGTGTTGGAAGGTGAACCTATGAAATTGTGGCGTTTGTTTACTAATTTATGGCGCTCGTAGTGACATTGGGGTGCACTAGAGAGGGAATATAGACTTGAGGAGTGTTGTTACAGCCCTACACAATGATTAGTGTTCGTTATTCGACCGGAGAGTGGTTCAGAGTAGCATAGTGAAGAAATGATATTTATCAATTCAATTATGTGAGCATTGTTGAGAGTGTCCTCTAGTGAAAGTAGGAGCCCTAGGCCTTATTTCCAAGCATTGAAACACCGTTTTCCGCCCGTTCTGCTACTTGTTTTATTGCTGCCATTTTTATTTCAGATTGCTATTATCACTTATTATCATCCATATTACTTGTATTTTACTCTCTCTTCGCCGAACTAGTGCACCTATATACCTGACAAGTATATTGGGTGTGTTGGGGACACAAGAGACTTCTTGTATCTTGATTGCAGGATTGCTTGAGAGGGATATCTTTGACCTCTACCTCCCTGAGTTCGATAAACCTTGGGTGATCCACTTAAGGGAAACTTGTTGTTGTTCTACAAACCTCTGCATTTGGAGGCCCAACACTGTCTACAAGAATAGAAGCGTGCGTAGACATCAAGCTCTTTTCTGGCGTCGTTGCCGGGGAGGTAAGGTAAAAGGTTTTCACATCCTTTGTGAGTGCTCACATATTTTTTTTTCTTGTTTTCACTAGTTAGGATTAATGGAAAACAACAAAAATATGAGAGAGCTTTTGTAATATTTATCTTAAATTAGGACATGAAGTGTTTGAGGAGAAAATTAAAAAACCTATGGAACTTTATTTCAATGCTAGTAGCAATTATATTAGTATGAATTCTTTGAACACCATTATTGCTAATTCTATGGAAAATTCTAAGCTTGGGGAAGCTAGTTTTGAAAAATATGATATTTTTAGTCCTCCAATTTTTGAGGAGGAAATTTTCTTTGATGATACCTTGCCTCCAATAAATGATGATTATAATGATTGTGGTATTCTAGTTCCACCTGTTTACAATGATGAATATGATATTTTCAGTCCACCTACTATTGAGAAAAAAATTAATTATGATTACAATATGCCTCCTATATTTAATGATTATGGTGATGAGCATAATAATGACAACTATTTTGTTGAATTTGCTGCCACTACTATTAATAAGAATGAATATGCTTATGTGGAGAGCAATAATTCTTTTATGCATGTGGCTCATGATAAGAATGTTTATTGTGATAGTTATATTGTTAATTTTATTCATGATGCCACTAAAAATTATTATGAGAGAGGGAAACATGGTTTTATGCATCTCAACAATATTAAGTTTCCCCTCTTTATGTTGAAATTTATGAGGTTGCACTTGTTTTGCTTTGCTATGCTCGTCACTTTGTGCTTCGTTGACTTGTTTTTCTACAAGATTCTTTTTCATAGGAAGTGGGTTAGACTTAAATTTGTTTTATACTTGCTTCTTGACGCTCACTTTTACTTAATTCATATGTCTTGTGCGAACATCTACTTGATTCCACCTTTCTATGCCTAGTTGAAAGGCGTTAAAGAAAAGCGCTACCAGGAGACAACCCGTTTTATATCTCTGTTTTCAACCCGTTTTCCTTTGTTTTCTTTTGTGTTATTTGCACCTGGGTGTTGTAAATTTCCTTAGCAACCCCTATGTATCTTTATTTTGTGTTTTTGTTGAGCCAAGTAAAGCGTCTAGTGGAAAGTTGAGGCTATATTTCGGATTTCTGCGCAGGAAACAAATATCTGTTATCCACTGTTAATTCCGTTAAAAATAATAGAAAATCTAAATGACTCGTGCTTTTCTGTGCTTAATACTGAGTTATATACGAAACTTTTATCGGAAGATCAATTTTTGATTTGAGCAACATTAGATTTTTTTAAAAATCAATCTTTACCCGCTGTTCTGTTTTGACAGATTTCTGCCATTTATCGCATTTGCATCTTAATCTCTTTCTTTTGGTGTTCTTTTGAGAAAAATAGTTTTTAAAGAAGTTGTGAAAGTAGCTAATGTTTTTTTAAGTGTTAGACTTGTGTTTAAACTGAACCATGTGAATTTATTATTTCAATTGCACTAACGTTGCTAATGAAGATTGTGAGAATTTCGGTGTGAAGGAAGTTTTCAAGGGTCAAGAGAAGAGGATGATATGATGTGATCAAGAAGAGTGAAAAGCCTAAGCTTGGGGATGCCCCAGTGGTACATCCAAGCAAATTCCAAGAAGACTCAAGCATCTAAGCTTGGGGATGCCCACGGCATCCCCTTCTTCATCAACAAATTATCAGGCCACTTCTAGTGAAACTATATTTTTATTCGGTCACATCTTATGTGCTTTACTTGGAGCGTATTTTATTTTTTGCTTTCAGTTTGGTTAGTTTTCTTTGCTGTATTTTATGGTTGGATCTTATCATACTTGTGTGGGAGAGAGACACGCTCCGTTTTCACCGCTTAGAACACTCTAGTTTTCATTCTTATTGTTCTGTGAGTGTTCACTTTTTGCTAGTACTGCGTTTAGCCTTTGTTTTCATGCATCTCATCTTCAGAGCTGTTAGCTTTTGTAGTTAGGTGGTTCTCATATATTTTCTTGGTTGGGAATAGAAATGCTTATGTGATAGTTGGTATAGTGGAAAAAATCGCATGGTCTTGTATATCACTAAACTGCTTCACTTGAATCACTGTTGTTGTTTTGAGATATTAATTTGCTTAATGGATAAACGGGAAGGAATAGTAATTATAAACTTTTAATGGTTGGTCTAAGAAACTTGAAACCGTGCCACACATAAATTACCAGCTGATAGAAACAATGGTATATGATTGCTACGAGTGATACATTTCTGATCGGCCTTCTGTTACGCGCTAAGGTCGGGGTAGCTAACAGTGACTTGTCACTGTCACAGACCCTCTTGGAGTGATTTGCATTGTTCCTTGTAAGATGATTTTATTTCTGTAATCTTTTAACTCGTGAGTCTATGTTGCGGTTCCTGCGGGGAGGGGAATTCATCACCGGAGGGGTCTACACCACCATGCCCTCCTCCGAAGTGATGCGTGAGTAGTCCGTCCCTGGACTACGGGTCCATAGGAGTAGCTAGATGGTTGTTCTCTCCACTTTGTACCTCATGTTTAGATCTTGTGACCTGCCTAACATGATCAAGATCATCTTTATGTAATGCTACATGTCGTGTTTGCTGGGATCTGATGAATGTTGAATGCTATGTATTCTGATTATCAATCTACCATGTTATCTTCATGCATATGTTATTTATGATCTTGCATGATCTCCGTTATTAGTAGATGCTCTGGCCAAGTAGATGCTAGTAACTCCAAGAGGGAGTATTTATGCTCGATAGTGGGTTCATGCCTCCTTTGCATCTGTGCTCGAGTGACAGAAACGTGACGAATGGAGGATGTGCTATTGCCATTAGGGAGAAAACAATGGTGTTTACTTAGTTTACATTGTTTACATTACACACTTTGCTTACGACGATAATATGTTGCTAGCAACTTAATGCCCAACGTTTGTACGGATGATATTCGGAGGGTGGATTATTAGCCATAGATGCAGTTGGATGGCAGTCTATGTATTTTGTGGCAATGCCCGCATGAATCGCATAGTAATATTTATGTCTTGCATATGCACTACGGTGCAGTCTTCATTTCTGTCAATTGCCTAGCTGTAATTTGTTCACCACACATGTTATTTATCTTCCACGGAGAGACACCACTAGTGAACTGTGGACCCCTGTCCATTTTCCTCATACTCATAAAACACCTACTGCTTTCATACTATTTTTATTGTTTTCCTATTTTTTCCACACCATACGTTTAACCTCTTTGCGTTCAGCAAAATCGGTGAGATTGACAACCTCACTGCTTCATTGGGGCAAAGTGATTTGATTGTGTTGTGTAGGTTCCACGTTGCCGTTGAACCGGTAGTGTGCCCTGCCATCTCAGCTGCATCAACCTTCAGAAGTGCTTCTTCCTCCTACTAGTCGATTCAACCTTGGTTTCTTTTCTGAGGGAAAACTTGTTGGTGCACTCTTCACACCTTGCGCTTGGTGTCTCCGAACGAGCGTGTGTCTACACTCCATCAAGCTTTTCTGGCGCCGTTGCCGGGGAGGAAGAGAATTTCTGCAAAGGGAGTCTCTCACTTCCAATCTCTTTTATTTGTTTTAGTTTTGCTTAGTTTATTTTATTTTGTGTTGTTTTCTTCTCTTTATCAAAAACACAAAAAAATTAGTTTCTTATTCTAGTTGTTATTTTTGCTTTATCATGCTTGCTAGCAATGTTTGATGCCTTTGAAACTAGATCTTATAGGAAAGGTGTGTTCACAGATGAACAACAAAAATATTATAAGGAACACCTCTTGTCACAAAAAGGAATACACTTATGGGAGCAAATTAATAAATTGCATGTGCTCTATTTATAATGTTACTTATTGCTTTGATAAATCTTGTTGATGTAGGAGGTATAAACACCTCCCTTTTCAATGTGAGTATAATGATGATGTTACCATATATTCTTATGTTAAGGGAAATTATGTATTATATGATGTGGAACAAATTGAAGAATTTATTGCTTGGAAGGGTGCATTCGAAATTGCTTATTTACTTGAAATTATTGATGATGCACCTCATAAATACGAGATTTAGGCTATACTTGAATATTTCTTTGATAATTACAAGGATTGTAATTACTATAAAATGGAATATCTTAATAAATGCTCTCAACCTAAGGAAGAGACTAATGCCTTGCAGGAACCTATGGAAGAAGAAACTGCTGAATCTGGAAGCTCATTGGATGAAAAAGAGGAGGAGAGTGATGATGAAGAGGAGGAAGAATGGAACCCATGTCTACCTTCCAATGATAGTAACTCTTTAACTCATACATTATTTGATGAAATTGATACTTGCTATACTTGTGACCTTGATACTACTATGAATGAAACTTGTGAGAATGATATTGCTACTCTTATTTATGATAATCCATTGGATAAATCTTATGATAATGCTCTTGATGATGGTCCTATGTTACTTGATGTCATAAATCATAATGCTACTGAAAATAGGATGTCTGTAATGTGTCCTATACGTTTTATGAGTGATCAATCATCTTGTTTTGCTATTGCTAAATGTGGGAAGAAAGAGGAGCTGATTTTAAATTTTGATCCCACTATTTTTTTAGCTTGATATGAATTGTGTGCTTTTAGACCATGACAAACATGCTTTATGTGATAATTATGTTGTTGAGTTTGTTCATGATGCTACTAAAAATTATTATGAGAGAGAAAAATATGGTTGTAGGAATTTTCATGTTACTAAAACACCTCTCTTTTTGTTGAAAGTTTTGAAATTGTTCTTGTTCTACCTTCCCATGATCTCTAGTTTGAGCTTCTTTGATTTATTTATTTACAAGATTCCTATGCATAGGAAGTGGGTTAGACTTATAATTGTTTTATACTTGCTTCTGGATGCTCTCTTTTTCTTAATTCTTATTTGTTTTGTGAGAATTTTCTTCACTTGAAAACACTTGATTCCACTTTTATGGGCCTAGCTAAAAGGCGTTAAAGAAAAGCACTTCTTGGGAGATAACCCATGATTTTATTTTTGCTTTGTTTTTCTCTGTTTTCTTTGAGTCAAGGGGTTCTATACTTCTTTAGCAACTCCTTTGTATCTGTATTTTCATGTTTTGGTAGTGCCAAGTAAGGTTTCTGATGAGAGTTGCAGTTGGTTTTCGATTTCTGCGAAGGAAACAGATTTCCGCTGTCCACCGTAAAAAATCGTATAAATCAAAGAAAAATCAGAATGACCTGAAATTTTTTGTGCTTATTACTCGGCTAATTCCACAACATTTTTTGTTATTTTTGTTTTTCGATCTGAGCAACGTAAGTGCCTCGAAAAAATTCGTCTTTACAGACTGTTCTGGTTTTGACAGATTCTGCCATTTTTCTTGCATTTTCTCTTATGCGATGTCAAGTGGATTTCTTTGCTTCACGAAACATCAGTGGTTGTAGCTAATGTTTAAAAGTATCAATAGCACTTGTGCCATACCTAACCAATGGATTTTTTAATTGTTGCACTAACCCTCTAATGCGAATTACTATTTTAGTTGTTGAGGGTTTTCTTATCCCTCTCATCCTCATCGGAGCTCAAGTCCATCTGCCGAAAGAAGAAAATAAGAGTGGGCGGCGGAGCGGTTTGGGCGGAGGGGGGAGAAGGCGGCGAATCCCACCTAAGATCAAGAGGCCGGGGCGGTGGAGGTCGGTCCCGACAGGCAGCGGCGTGATGGCGGATGCCCTTTCGGCGGGGCGACCTCTATCTTGGGCGGTGGAGACAAAGACCCGGCGCCGCTGTCGGAGCCCGGACGCGCATGGTCTATGGTGACGTGCGGCGGGGGCGGGGACGGGGACGGGGAGAAGGGTGTTTGGCGGCCGGAATCTAGGGCGGCGACGGGAAGGGCGATCGTGGCGGCTGGAAGGGGAAAGGGGAGGGAAGCAACCCGCGCGCTGAAATGTCCGTTCCGCCAAGTATTTCTGCGCAATGCAGGGCACTCCCGGGTCGCGTAGCGAAACCTTGTTTTCACAGTTCCGCGGGCGAAAAGTGCCGCACCCCTCAAATTTTTTTGCAGACCGGTCACTTTTGCGCCATCTGCTCTGAGAGCGTTTTCGGCCCGAAACGGCAAAACATCGGTTATTATACAGTTTCCGCGGAAATGCGGTATCTGCTAGAGATGCTGTCATGTGTTGAATCTGCGTCCAGTTTACGACGCGATCGTGAGATAGAAGTCTGCGCCGCCTGTCTTTATAGTCATATTTTTATTATGCAAAACGCTCGCAAACGTAATAGCCGACCCATTTGGAAAATTATTTTGAACTCTCAGACGTAGGGAGGTTTGACATGACCCGTCTGCCCTCCCGCATTTGGGCCAGGATAGCTGAAAAGAGGCCGTCGTTGCCTCAACCTCGCCTGTGTAGCGTGTTGCCCGCCACCTGTTCGGCCGTTTGCCGTGCCGAAGCAAGGTATAGCAACAACCTCAGATTTTTCCCATGGGAATTTGTTTGCCCCCGTTAATCATTGTTTCTAAATTATCTTGTAGATGGATGATTCATACCACTTCTTTTTCACCCAGTTTATCGATACTTCGGATGATTTATCCGATGATACTGATGTTTTCCTGATCGTGGCAGCTCTCATCCGCAACTTCAACAAGGATAAATTTGGAAACTGCCAAGGCTCGCTGTCAGGTCACGCAAAGGGTTTGTACCGGCACCGAGAAAGGGGCAGTGAGAAGCTATGGAAATATTATTTTCATCCCACAAAATCAACATATCCTGCATAGCATTTATTCATCGGTTCCGGATGGCAAAACATGTGTTCTTGCGTATTCTTGATGGAGTGAAGTGGTACGATGATTACTTTGAGTGCAAGCATGACGCTGCGTGTAAGCTTGTCTTCTCTTCCTACCAGAAATACGCTGCACCTATCCGGATGCTTGCATATGATGTTGAAGAGGGTCTCATTGATGAGTATTTGCGCATTATTTGCTCAAATTGCATTGATTCGATACTCAGGTTTTGCAAAGCAGTGGTGCAGGTGTTTGGCAAAGATTATTTGAGAGAACCAAATATTGCAGACACTCAGTGTCTATTGTCGATCAACGAGGCAATAGGCTTTCTTGGATGCTTGGCAACATAGATTGCGTGCGTTTGGAGAAAGAATTGTCTCTTTACTTGGCAGCGGCAGTATAAGGGATACTTTGGAAAGTGCACAGTCATACTTGAAGCCGTGACATCTCAAGATCTTTGGATTTGACATTCTTTTTTGGCATGGGAAGTACTCACAATGGAATCAATATGCTTGAGCGTTCTCCTGTATTCGATAGGCTTGCCGAGGGCGATGCTCTAGTGATAATACACCAAGGGGTACTATCTGCCCAATGGCATCTACCCTCTGTGGTCTACATTTGTGAAGACAATCCGCGGTCCCGAATGAGAGAAAAATAACAAGTTTTCTCAACAGCAAGGAGCTTGTAGGAAGGATGTGGAGCGAGCATTTGGTGTGCTTCAATCTCATTAGCCTATTGTTCGGCAGCCTGCTAGAACATGAGACAACAAGACGCTGTGGGAGGTGATGACTGCTTGTGTTATCATGCACAACATGATAGCCGAGAACGAGCGTGATGACAACCTCTTTGACCAAGGCTGAAAATTTTAGGGTGAATTGGTTGCGCCAACGCCTGAACTATCAATGTTTTGAATGAGATATGCACTAGAGGCAATTAATAAAGATGCTTTTATTATCATATCTCGTTTGTTCATAATATGATTTATATCATGCTATAGTTTTATTAGCCTGAAACATCGATACACATGTGGTATATAAACAAACCAAGTCCCCAGTAGACACTATTTAACTAGTCCATTGGGCAACAAATGATCAAGATTTCCTGATCATGGACATTTATGTCCTTAAGAATGGAGTCATATCATTGGAGAATGATGTGATGGAAACACACTCAATATCTATCATCACAGTGAGATCAAATCATATAGTTCAATATCGTGGTAACACAGAAAACGTAGTAATCAAACCTCTGACCGTGAGATCATATTTAATCATTGTCTCGGAATTTGCCTTGACTGCATCAACCGTAACACCGTAACAGGGTGATCATAAAGGTGTCTATCAGATTTCCGAAGGGATATGTAGAGGCGTATGCATCGAGAGAGGGATTTGCCAATCCAGGTAATGGATAGATACTTTGGGCTCACTCGGTGATGTTGCATCAAGTAAAGTTTGAAAGCGTGTGACTAGGTCACAGAGATGCAATATCATGGGAATGAGTAGATGTGTTTGTCGTAACAAGATTGAACTAGGTATGGAGATACCGAAGATCGAATCTCAGACAAACTAAGTATCGTATGGTAAAAGGAGTAGGAACTTGACGTTTAAGGTTCAAGCGACAAAGATAATCGTGGATTGCACAGGAGCCATCATGGGTTTCCAGATCCCATTGTTGGTCAGCGATCGAGAGGAATCTCGATCATGACTGGAGTGATCCTGAAGCATATGGTGTCACGCTTAAGGGTAATCTACATTAGGTTTGATTTGACACCGAAAAGAAATAAGAGAGAAAAGAGTCGGGATAGTTTCGGGATTTATCCGACGGAGATCGGAGGGAAATAAAAGGTGTTTTGGTGCTAGAATAAGATAAAAAAAATGTGTATTTATTATTAATTAGAGTAATTAATAATTATATATATTTAATTTTAAAATCCATTTTTTGCCTAAATGGGTTCTAGTGGCAAAAGAGTCCCATTAGGGAAAAAAAGGAGAAAACGAGGTGTAGCGTTCCCACATTTATATAATGTAAGGACACCTGTGTTATTGTGCTAGTACCTGGATCAATTGCTAGCACCACAGTACAAAATGAAATATCATGCAAATGCATCAAATTCTATTACATCTCATGATCCAGTCTTTACAAAATAGTATTATAACTTGCATAGTCTTAGAAGACTAGCACAAAACAGAGAAAAACAACGGAAAACATAGAACAACATTGAGCCCATCTTTTTCATGTGCCACAGGCAAAACATGTTGGCGATAGTCTCAAGATCCCTAACGAAATCCTCACTCGTCTTCAGAAACATCTGCAGGATGGAATATACAGCCACAAGGGAGTCAATACAATTTAATGTATTGGCAAGTAACACTATGGTGAATATAAATGACAATACTAATACTACATGCTTATTTGTCTGAGTGGAGTTTTGGCTAAGTTTGCATAAAGCCAGTTTTCTCCTATCACTTTTGTAAACCAAACTTTTCTTCTCAAAGGGTGGCATCATTGGACTGAAATCCAAGCACCACAACTACTGTTCACTTGGTCAAATTTTACTTATTGAAAATGGTGATGTGATTCTTCTGTCCATCCTTGTCCAGCTGCTCATAGTTGTCCATAACCAGGGACACGGCTAAGATCTTAGTTTGTTGACTCTGCAGAGTTTGTGCACTTTCACCTTCAGACTCAAATCAGCCCAAACATCCTATACACCCTGAGTGCATTAAGGAAAGGAGAAGATTGAGACGAGATCTTTTAGAAGCAAGAATTCAACCCAATGGCAAGACCCGTTCCACCTATAATTATGCTACATATGCTTCTCAAGCCCAGGCTGAACCCTCACAACTTAGTTGATCAAGACAGAGCCCATATGACTAAAGGCTGCACTGGAAGCAATCTAAAATTGGGGAACATCATAATCACTTTGTTCCTGGGTGGCATTCCTTCAAGTGAACTCCCCTCGGGGAGACACTCAACTATAAACAACCCGCATTACCAATCCACCCAGGTGGTTCGTTGAAGTTGTTACTTAGAATTTTTCCACAACATCAAGTAAATTTTTTTTTTTGTAGCAAGGCTAAGAATCAACTAAGTACCAAGTCTTCAAAATTAACAATGTATAAGGATGGCTACACACTACTAGGATATAGAATAGCATAATAAAACTTAGTAAAATTTCCTATCATGCATACTACTCAAAATCAACTAATGCATATAGAAAATAATGGGTAGTTGAATGGTGTGTTACTTACCTTGTTGAAGTTGGTGGAGATATCAGACTCTCTTCACAAAAGATCGTTGCTCTCCGTACAATCTATTCATTGAAAACACAATAACGAAATAAACAAGCATCCTAGCAATCAAACACATAAGTGGAGAAAACAAAGAGAGCAAATAACATAACAAAGGGTTTGTACCGAGTTGGCTAGGACAAGGTCAAGATTTGAGTTTAATACTTGTTAAGGAAATTCCTATGGTTCACTTGGGATGGACTAGGTTGCGTTTGATGTGTTTTAACTTTAGTATAAACATACTTGTCGAGGAAGTTCCAAGAGTTCACCAAGGTGATCTCACTATTTCACATAACAAAGTGTAACACTTAGTTGCTTTCATCAAAACATTTGAGTGATCTAAGTTTAGTCTTTCCATTTTGGTTTAGGGTAGGTCTAGGTTCACCTAACTTCATAACAATGGAGATAACAATATAAAGTCTTGGGATTTTCCATTTGGGTCTATGGTTGGACAAAAACAACTTGTTAATCTTCAACTTGTATGGATTGCTCCAAGTCTTCATATGCTTATCTTCTTGAAGATCATCTTCATGCTTCATTTGTAGTGTTATTCCTTGGATGAATTCTTCTCTTGGTCTTGATAGATACTTTATGTCCTTCTCACTAGTTGGTACAAGGTGGGATGGGCACAATTACCACTAAGTCCATTTGAAAAGAAAGGAAATAGAAAGGATAGAAAGAGAGAGGGAGATGTTTTCTTCTGGATTTCTTCACACTTGTACTTCCTTGAGTTGCTTCTAGTTGTTGTGAATTACAATTCCCTTACTTGAAATTCTTCAATGATCTTCTTTGTAGTTCTTGATGTTGCCACCAAGTTGAAGATGGAGTTCCTTCTTGTGGTTGAGTCCTGACTTCCATTTTGCTAACTTGATGGATTATTGAAGCAAGAATAGGTGAAGTGGATGGAAAACAATAGTACTAGTGTTTGAGGTTCACTACTTGGTCTTTTATACGGTTGACATATACTAGGGACTTGGTTTTGGATTCAAAATGGCCACAACAACAAAGATAATAAAATGGAAATAAATTCTAAGGCATGATAATATGGGTGGATCACTATGTTGGGTTTTTGGTCAAAAACACATGGTCATGGTCCAAGGGTGTCCAAAATGGTTGGTCAAAGATGTCTCTGGTTCAAGGTTACCAAAAGGATCAATTTTGCAAAAGGAACTATATTCTAATTATTTATAGAATTAAACCTATGTCAAAAACACAAAAATATACCAATTAATTCTAAATTCCAATTTAACTTGTTCAAAAATTATTTTGGGATAGAGTATATGAAAGTACCCATCCTAAGGTTTCCAAATATATTTTATTTACAACTTTTGGATTTGTAGAATTTGAATTATGCCATAAATCATCAAACAAGCATATTTGTATTTGAACCAATTTTAAATGGTAAATTTTAAATTTGGCCAGTGCCAAAAGTTTCTAAATGTTGGGCTGATTCCAAAAAGTCCAAGTTTGCTAAATTTGGGCTTATGGATCAAAATTTATGATGATTCTAGTTTCTAGGGGCTTTTATGCAAAATTGATATTCTATTTTTATTCGGGAATAAATCCCAGAGACAGCTGGGCTCAGATTGGCTATATGTCGCACAGGGCGACAAATAAGGGATGGGCTTGGGCCTGCTACACGCTGCGCGGAGCGACAGATAAAGCCTTAACGCGCGGGCTGATTGGAGTGCCACTTGGCGCCTCCTGATTCGTCAATACCTTTTCGAGTAAGTGATTTATTCGCAACCATCCGATCCAAATCAAACGGTGCAGGGGGGTTTAGGGTTACCTCACCAACGGAACTCGCCGGGAATGGAGGCGCCGGCGGCGCACTGCTCGGATTTCAATGACGGAGAGGTTGCGGTGGCCTCCGAGCACGGAGAAGTGGTCCACTGGGCTCACGGCGTCACAGAGAACTCGATAAGGACCACAGAATGATCCATCGCTTCCGGGAACAGTGGCACCATTCGGACGGAGAGGATCCGCGCCGGTGAGCTCTCGGAAGTGCACGGCGAGCTCAATTCTGCGCGAAACAAATCGAAGAAAAAAATCAGGGGGTGCGCAAGGTTGAGGGGAATGGACTAGGGGTGTCCGCAGGGTCGGAATCGGCAGAACATGGCTGCGGGGTGACTCGGTTCCGGCGAGCGATTGTTGTGGCATGGGGAAGCTAATCCGTGGGGAGGTAGAGGGGAAAGGAAGAGGGGACCAAGGGCTCTTAAGGGGAAGAAACGGTGCTGCAATTGGTGGTCTTAAACGCTGGGAATCAATGACGAAATCAAACAACCGAAATTGTCGTTGTTCAGTTTTCAGAAATTGAAGAAGGGTGACGTCATGATGATGTCATCATTTTTTTCTTTTCTTTTTAATTCCTATTTTTAATATCTCTTGATTTAATAATCCAAATGACCCCATTTAAATTTCTAAAAATAATATCTTTCTTATTAGAACATTTTTATAAACATTTCAACACATTTCACTTTTATATTTTTGAAAATATAATTAATTTACTAATAGTGCTTAATGTCATTTTTAAATTAGAAAAAAATAAAATGAGGTTTTTAATTAAATAAAATTTCAGAGGCATTATACATGTTATATGCTATTTTTCAAAAATCTTTTCAACTCCTTTTCATAAATTATACTTTTAAATTTTTTGGATGATTTACTAAATTCCATTTTTAGGATAGAAAAAATTCAATAATTACAAAAGTGACTTAAATTAAATTTAGATAAACTCCACAAGCTTTAATATTGTTTTCAAGTCTGATTTTATGTTATTTTTAAAGCAAAACATTTTATGAATACCATTTTATGTTTAAAACTTGGAATAACATTTGGATATCAATATAAATAGTTGTTATTCTCATAAAATAATTTTGAGACATAGGAAGTGTTAGAGGTAATAATTCTATGGTTTCAATGGATATAAAACATTTTAAAAGTAATAGTTGATTTCAAAACATGTTATAAAATAAAGGCTTCCATGAGAAAACAATTTCTTTGAATAATGAATATTTATTTTGAATGGGCTTTTAGAGTTTATGGTATAGAGGCATAATGGGTTCTTAATTCCAAATTCATTGACATATGTGTTGTTTCCTTTTGTTTCTTGCATCTTATTAGGTTTTTGGTGACTTGCATAACATGAAAACAAAAAGTTACAGTTTTTTTTTATTTTTGGACTTTCCAAAAATCAGGGATGTTACACATGGAGGGGGCTCCTCCCTTGGCCGCACCATGTGGACATTAGTCCCACATGGCTAAGCCAAGGAGGGTGGCACCCCTCCCCCTCCTTTATAAGGAGAGGTACCACTCTCTTTTTAAGCACCAATATCTCTCTCTCTCGCTCCTCTTATCTTTGGTTTCGTATTTTGGAGCCGCGCACAAGTCGAGATTCTTTCAACCATATGCACACCACCGTGTCATGGTCTCTTCGGTCCAAGTCTCCAACTTTCGTTACTTTGCTGGACCGGAGCCCGAGAGTCATCATTTACACCGTACGTGTGTAAAACTACAAGATGCTCCTCTTTTGTAGCATTAAATCGCTGCTGCTTTGACTACAGGACCTTGAGGTAGGCTACACTCGTCTACCGCAACAACACTTGTCCGAGAGCATAATCCACGCTTCTGGTCTATTTATCACGCCCCTTGTCTGTATGTTTTCTGTTCCACTTGCAGGCCCGTCATGCAAAACGGATTTTCCACTAGCATGTTGGACCTGCGGCACTATCAGAGCCGTTGATTGCTTTGAGATTAGCCCGTTACATTTTTACATTTTCCTCCCCTTAAGTGATGAATTAATCCCCACTCCACTGGAGTGTTTAAAGAACCCACGACCTGAAACACAAAACCTAACTTCATTCGATCCGCATCGCCACTCCCAAACTCTAGATCCACTCTGTGCCCTAACCACCTCCAGATCTTGCGCGTGGAGGCGCTGAGCATGAGCGCCCCGTCCTTCATACTAGCGGAGTACGGCCGCCCACCATCGGAGTTCCAGGGCCTCGTCGACGCCTACGACTAGGTGGCCAAGTGCGCCCCGGGCTCCCTGCTCATCTCTGTCATCGATGTCTCCACCTTCGACCCGTCCGACCCGGGCTCCACGCCCAGCCTTGCGGTCGTCGACACCGTCTGTGCCACATCCGCCCACTCTCCGGCCGTCCTACCACCTGGTGTCGGTGGGGCGTGGTCGCTCTCTCATTCGGAAGGCCGAGATCCTGGCCGTTCAGGCGTCTCGCTCCCGTGCATGTGGTCATTGCGGAGGGAGGTGTCGACCTCACCCTCGTTCCCTAGCGTCATCTCCACCCGAAGCAGCAGGCGGCGCTGCATCCATAGCAGCATCAAGAGGAGGAGTCTCTACCCCCGTCCGCTCCGTCCTTCGGCGAGCATCTCAGGTCCAGGTCACTATCCTCCATGGAGGATGCGGGGGCTTGAGGCCCCTCCTCCACGGCGTGGACCCGACAGCAAACGGAAGATAGTGACGCAGGGCCTCGAGCTCGGTCATGGAGAGACTGCAGCGGGCGGCCATTCGGGCCCGGATCTGGGCCGAGAGGCACTAGTAGAAAATAGAGCATTAGAGACTCCTAGAAGAGATAGTTTTACCCGTAAAAAAAGAACAACCTCGGAAAGGTGACCACTCAGCTGGTTTGCGTAGAAAAGCCCCTTCTAAAGAAAAACCCGACACCAATAAGATGTGATCTGTGACGGGCCGAAATCAATTCCGCCTCCAAAAATTCCTATGGTGGCTAGAAAATATAACCTCCGCAGTTTCGTACATCATAGGAGCTGATCTGTATTACGAACAACCTCAAAATATTGGTGCATCAGCCTAGAAAAGCGCTCGTCTCATATGGTATTTTGTTTGGAGACGGTCTATTTTAAAGAATGATGAGCGGACCGAGTTTGCACGCACTCGGGTCATCCACAAAAACCCGGAGATGATGTACTGGGGCCGGGAGGGGCACTTGTTTAATCAGGGGATATCGTCGATGGCCCACATGGTCTTTCTCCCCTGCTTCCGTCGAGAACCCCCGGGAAATCCCGAGAATAGAGCACAGAGCAATAGAAGTGGGATTGAAGGGGCAGAGGAGGAGGGTGGATTTGAGGCGCAGAGAGGATTTCCACTGTCATTTTCATATCCGTCGCCCGTCGAGAAGGGAGGACAGGCAGAGACGGCCCTTGCAGCTTTCGGGCGCGGTTATTGTACGGTCGCCATCGTTGTTTGGGTTTTTTCTTTCTGTCGCCGTCGGTTCCAGCTGCAATTCAACAAAGCAATTGGAAAGATCAGTGATATCTTCTCTACATGTGTTATTCTTCCGTTAGAGCTCCCGAATGGTGGATTATATAACGGTTAATTTGACTTTCCATTTGAGTTGCAAAATGGGGGGATCTTGTTTCTGCATATATTCCTGTGTACGAGGTTCAAATTATTTTTAGCTCAAAATATAGAGTGGAATATAACTCTTCGGAAGACGATTTCTCTTTTTTTTGAACAGGGGATAGGCCTCGAGAGGCCTGGATGCTGCATTAACTAGATGTAGGTACAGACGCGAATACAGACAGGACCTCGAAAGAAAAGGAAATTACAGAGCAGTCCTTGGAATAAGCACAAAGGACCCTAACAAGAATCGCGAAAACGCGATCAGGTCCTTGGTCACCACCTCTAGGAAGATTGCGACGCCGGCCATCTTCCTCGCCGCCGGGGAACAAGCCACTTGGCGCAGGGAAGACGTGGAACGCCAGCATACAATCTTGGAAGGGCCTCCCATCTTGGAGGTTGCTTAAAACGCGCCGAGATTTCGGCGCTGGGAGCAGCCGACCGCCGGCTTGCAGGTTCGATGGCCGAGCCACGACCACTGAGAAGGAACTCCCGATCACAGCATCAACGATTCCCTGGCTCCACTTCCGGAGCTTGACGACGAAGCGGAAGCAGCAAGTCCCCTCCTCGCCACCACGGCCGGCCAGGGGGTCACCACGATCCAACTTAGAAGGAGATCGAAAGAGGAAGATAAACCTGGCCTCCAGATCCAGAGGCCAGTCCTCGAGCTTATGCGGGAGGGAGGTTGCGCCGTACTCCTTCTGCAGCTTCTCCGCCCATCGGAGCTTCACTGAAGAGGGAATCGCGGCCGGAGGCTCGCTGGAGCGGCTCGGACGCCACAGCAAGCACCACCTCGATGACATCGCATCAACGCCTACAAATAGCACAACTAGGAAAAGGAAAACTAACCTAACCCTACTTTGTACAGCCCGCGCGCAGCATCCTACTCGCCTCCGACCGGCATCGCGGTCGGGGAGCGGGCGGGAGCTCGCCGGGGTTTCTCCTCCGACTCTCAACTACTGTAGCGGGGGTGAGACAAGGGGGGGGGGGGTGAATGAGCGGTAGACGATTTCTCTTCTAGAGAGAGTATTATGGTATGTGCCTTTACCCACCTAATCTATGTGGTAGAAGAAATCACCACAACACTTTTAGTATCCCGGTTGAGGTCGAATATAATTTCCAATCAATTGTAAGTAATGTCTTTCAATTCGAGTGAATATAATTGTTTGCTTTCAATTCGTGTGTTCTTAGTTTTTTCCGTTTGTTTGTATATTAAAATGTAGATTATGTCATGCTCTTTAAAATATCGGTTAGATACCCTTGCCGTTGGCACCCATAAGAACCGGATGGCTTGTAAGTGTGCACGGGGAGACAACTACTACTTCCGTCTTGACAAGTGGGAAATATGTTTGAGGAATATGTGTGTGAAGTTAGATTGCACACCCACAACCCATATTCGGACGTATATATATGGACCGCAGTGGAGAGAATTTTGTGTATGCTATGGCATCACAGTCAATTATACTCTCAAGTTCACGAATGATGAAACGGATCATGTGTTTAATATTGAAGTGACCGATGAAAGCAATGCTCCGAAAGCTCGGGTTCAAAATTCTGGTATGTTAGTTAATGTATGTTGTATTATTATTTTCACATGTTAATTAGTTTATAATTTTCAAACTTAATGTCGTCGTCTCTTTGATCAGAGTTTAAACAAGTTTACAAATGGTGCAAGGCTGCTCTACTAAAAACCATATTTCACAGCCCGAAAGATACCACTATTTCAGAAATGAATGCGATATCTTTTGCTTTATTTAAGGTTGCGACAAGGGAATAGGATTCTGACGAGTTCTTTGAGATCCCTCAGTTATACGTGCGTAGGATACAAAGTGATATAGAAAAGGAAACTGTGTTATCATTTACACTAATTTTCTGATTCATTTACACTTTTATGATCCATTTACACCTTCTCGATACAATGTTTAGCTATTTTGGTTAGTATCTAAAGGTTGAGGTAGCAGATGGGTATAGACTATCATTTTATAGGATTTCTTGTCTATGCACAAGAGATTTTCTGATGCCCGAAACATTTCTCTTAGAAGGCGATGAAATCGCATTCAGCACGGAGTGGCCTCCATTGTACAAACTCTTGCATATGCATAGAGGTGATGTATTCACCATAAAGGTGGAGATCAAGGTGAGTACATCCGGCTGAAATTTGAGAAGGTGAGCGCCGACATCGCGGAGGCTAGTGAAGAAGAGCTCAGCGACATGGACAAGGAGTCCAGTGAAGAAGAGGCGGACCCCCTGATCAAATAAGAAGTCAAAAGAGGAGATGAAAGAAGAGGTTAAAGACGAGAGCTAATAAGAGAGTGTCTAACATTGCTAGGCGTTGTTGTTTGCAGTATGTTATCTTGTTCAGTGACTAAACATGATTGTATGTTTTTTCGTACTTCTGTCGAATAATTTAAGTGCGCTCTCTAGACGTGCTCCGAAATAATGTAGCATGAACTGATTTTGGAACAAATGTTTGTGAAACCATGGAATATCCAAGCTAGGGAAACCTGAAGGTGTAAAATGCTATTGGGATTTCATGTCAAATTTGAGGCAAAATTCAAATTGGAGGTTAAATTCAAATTTTAACCAATATTTGAAGCTCATTGCTCTGTGATATGATGTTGCGGTGTTTTCTAACTATAAAATACAAGAATGGGTAATCAATCCGGCCTCTTTTATTTTGTGGAAGAGATATTTATGACAAATGTGTTTGAAATGAGCACTAAATTAAAATGGTGTTGGTAAACATCCCCATTTGTAAGCACCTATTACAGAAAAAAGATAAACCATGTTCAAATTTTTATATCATAACCATGTCACATAAAAAGACAATATGGGCCTATTTTATATTTTTACGATTTTTAAATTAATTATGCTTATTTAACCAACTAAAAAATGCTTGAATAGAAACAATTTAAAAACAACATGTAGAAAAATTGTTTTAATGAGAAAATATTTTTTGTTCATATTACTCGGTCTAACTGATAAACCAAGACATGTGTAAAATGTTAGGTCAAAATGCAAAAAATTAGTTGTTTGGCTGCTTCATAGCGGAAGGTTTCGACTACAATTTCAGTGACTTCCTGGTACATAGCCTATATGGGATTAACCAACAATTTGGTATGCATTTCTTTACTTTTATTGTTAAACTGAAATTTACATGACGTAAATATGATACCATGCCAACTTATTTAGGTTTTCGGCAATTTTTTCATTTAATTTAATTTTTTAACTAGTTATAAAATATATGGACTTGGACACATAAGCTCGGACCGTCCGAAAAGACTTCACAAGGCCGGAGTAGGGCCGGGAGGGGCACTTGTTTACTCGGGGAATGTCGTCGATGGCCCACATGGTTTTCTTCCCTTGCTTTCCGTCGAGAAAACCCTCGAGAAAAACCCAGGAAAGCCCAAGGACAGAGCATGGAGCAATAGTAGTGGGATTGAAGAGGCAGAGGAGGAGGATTCGAGGCGCAGAGGATTTTCATTGTCATTGAAGTCGCCCGTGGCTCATCGAGAAGGGAGGACAAGCTGAGAAGGCCTTCGCAGTTTCCGGGCGCAGATATTATATGGTCGCCATCGCCATCGTTGTCGCTTTCTACAGCAATCTAACAAATCAGTTTGTAAGGTCAGTGTTATCTTCTCCACATGTGTCATTCTCCTGTTAGAGCTTGATACGTCTCAAACGTATCTATAATTTATGATGTTCCATGTTGATATTATGCCAATTGCTACATGTTTTCCGCTTGTTTTCCTACATTTTCTTATGTTTTTCGGAACTAACCTATTAACAAGATGCCACGGAGCCAGTTCCCTGTTTTCTGCTATTTTTAGTTTCAGAAAAGTTGTTCTGGAAATATTCTCGGAATTGGAAAATTCGAAAGCCAGAAGTCCTAAAAGTCCCGGAAGCATACAGAAGTCCCGAAGAGCCCCGGAGGGGTGCCACACCATGGGGTGGCGCGGGTCCCTCTGGTCGCGCCACCTAGGGGTGTGGGCCCCCTAGCCACCTCCCGACATCTCCCTTTCGCCCATATATACTCCCCGAGGCATAAACCCTCGGAGAATCGACCTTTTTCGCAAAATACATCCGTAGCTCCGCCGCCGCCACCGGCAAATTTCGGGGGACAAATCTCTGTTCTAGCACCCTGCCGGGATAAGGAAGTGCCCTCGGAAGTTGTCTCCATCGCCGTTGCTGTCTCCTATGATGAGAAGGGAGTAGTTCCCCCGGTGCTGAGGGTTCTACCGGTAGCTACGTGGTTCATATCTCTCTCCCATGGTGTGATCTTTATGTGATCATGAGCTTTGTAATCTAGTTGAATATGTAGATTGATCTTCATCTGTTATGCTACTCAAGTGGTTTTGTTATCTCCGTAAACACTTTGATCGCGGCGCAAAGGTGACATTATGTGCTCCGTGTGGTTTAGCATGATATTTATATCTTGTGTTGGAAGGTGAACCTATGAAATTGTGGCGTTTGTTTACTAATTTATGGCGCTCGTAGTGACATTGGGGTGCACTAGAGAGGGAATATAGACTTGAGGAGTGTTGTTACAGCCCTACACAATGATTAGTGTTCGTTATTCGACCGGAGAGTGGTTCAGAGTAGCATAGTGAAGAAATGATATTTATCAATTCAATTATGTGAGCATTGTTGAGAGTGTCCTCTAGTGAAAGTAGGAGCCCTAGGCCTTATTTCCAAGCATTGAAACACCGTTTTCCGCCCGTTCTGCTACTTGTTTTATTGCTGCCATTTTTATTTCAGATTGCTATTATCACTTATTATCATCCATATTACTTGTATTTTACTCTCTCTTCGCCGAACTAGTGCACCTATATACCTGACAAGTATATTGGGTGTGTTGGGGACACAAGAGACTTCTTGTATCTTGATTGCAGGATTGCTTGAGAGGGATATCTTTGACCTCTACCTCCCTGAGTTCGATAAACCTTGGGTGATCCACTTAAGGGAAACTTGTTGTTGTTCTACAAACCTCTGCATTTGGAGGCCCAACACTGTCTGCAAGAATAGAAGCGTGCGTAGACATCAAGCTCTTTTCTGGCGTCGTTGCCGGGGAGGTAAGGTAAAAGGTACTCACATCCTTTGTGAGTGCTCACATATTTTTTTTTCTTGTTTTCACTAGTTAGGATTAATGGAAAACAACAAAAATATGAGAGAGCTTTTGTAATATTTATCTTAAATTAGGACATGAAGTGTTTGAGGAGAAAATTAAAAAAACTATGGAACTTTATTTCAATGCTAGTAGCAATTATATTAGTATGAATTCTTTGAACACCATTATTGCTAATGCTATGGAAAATTCTAAGCTTGGGGAAGCTAGTTTTGAAAAATATGATATTTTTAGTCCTCCAATTTTTGAGGAGGAAATTTTCTTTGATGATACCTTGCCTCCAATAAATGATGATTATAATGATTGTGGTATTCTAGTTCCACCTGTTTACAATGATGAATATGATATTTTCAGTCCACCTACTATTGAGAAAAAAATTAATTATGATTACAATATGCCTCCTATATTTAATGATTATGGTGATGAGCATAATAATGACAACTATTTTGTTGAATTTGCTGCCACTACTATTAATAAGAATGAATATGCTTATGTGGAGAGCAATAATTCTTTTATGCATGTGGCTCATGATAAGAATGTTTATTGTGATAGTTATATTGTTAATTTTATTCATGATGCCACTAAAAATTATTATGAGAGAGGGAAACATGGTTTTATGCATCTCAACAATATTAAGTTTCCCCTCTTTATGTTGAAATTTATGAGGTTGCACTTGTTTTGCTTTGCTATGCTCGTCACTTTGTGCTTCGTTGACTTGTTTTTCTACAAGATTCTTTTTCATAGGAAGTGGGTTAGACTTAAATTTGTTTTATACTTGCTTCTTGACGCTCACTTTTACTTAATTCATATGTCTTGTGCGAACATCTACTTGATTCCACCTTTCTATGCCTAGTTGAAAGGCGTTAAAGAAAAGCGCTACCAGGAGACAACCCGTTTTATATCTCTGTTTTCAACCCGTTTTCCTTTGTTTTCTTTTGTGTTATTTGCACCTGGGTGTTGTAAATTTCCTTAGCAACCCCTATGTATCTTTATTTTGTGTTTTTGTTGAGCCAAGTAAAGCGTCTAGTGGAAAGTTGAGGCTATATTTCGGATTTCTGCGCAGGAAACAAATATCTGTTGTCCACTGTTAATTCCGTTAAAAATAATAGAAAATCTAAATGACTCGTGCTTTTCTGTGCTTAATACTGAGTTATATACGAAACTTTTATCGGAAGATCAATTTTTGATTTGAGCAACATTAGATTTTTTTAAAAATCAATCTTTACCCGCTGTTCTGTTTTGACAGATTTCTGCCATTTATCGCATTTGCATCTTAATCTCTTTCTTTTGGTGTTCTTTTGAGAAAAATAGTTTTTAAAGAAGTTGTGAAAGTAGCTAATGTTTTTTTAAGTGTTAGACTTGTGTTTAAACTGAACCATGTGAATTTATTATTTCAATTGCACTAACGTTGCTAATGAAGATTGTGAGAATTTCGGTGTGAAGGAAGTTTTCAAGGGTCAAGAGAAGAGGATGATATGATGTGATCAAGAAGAGTGAAAAGCCTAAGCTTGGGGATGCCCCAGTGGTACATCCAAGCAAATTCCAAGAAGACTCAAGCATCTAAGCTTGGGGATGCCCACGGCATCCCCTTCTTCATCAACAAATTATCAGGCCACTTCTAGTGAAACTATATTTTTATTCGGTCACATCTTATGTGCTTTACTTGGAGCGTATTTTATTTTTTGCTTTCAGTTTGGTTAGTTTTCTTTGCTGTATTTTATGGTTGGATCTTATCATACTTGTGTGGGAGAGAGACACGCTCCGTTTTCACCGCTTAGAACACTCTAGTTTTCATTCTTATTGTTCTGTGAGTGTTCACTTTTTGCTAGTACTGCGTTTAGCCTTTGTTTTCATGCATCTCATCTTCAGAGCTGTTAGCTTTTGTAGTTAGGTGGTTCTCATATATTTTCTTGGTTGGGAATAGAAATGCTTATGTGATAGTTGGTATAGTGGAAAAAATCGCATGGTCTTGTATATCACTAAACTGCTTCACTTGAATCACTGTTGTTGTTTTGAGATATTAATTTGCTTAATGGATAAACGGGAAGGAATAGTAATTATAAACTTTTAATGGTTGGTCTAAGAAACTTGAAACCGTGCCACACATAAATTACCAGCTGATAGAAACAATGGTATATGATTGCTACGAGTGATACATTTCTGATCGGCCTTCTGTTACGCGCTAAGGTCGGGGTAGCTAACAGTGACTTGTCACTGTCACAGACCCTCTTGGAGTGATTTGCATTGTTCCTTGTAAGATGATTTTATTTCTGTAATCTTTTAACTCGTGAGTCTATGTTGCGGTTCCTGCGGGGAGGGGAATTCATCACCGGAGGGGTCTACACCACCATGCCCTCCTCCGAAGTGATGCGTGAGTAGTCCGTCCCTGGACTACGGGTCCATAGGAGTAGCTAGATGGTTGTTCTCTCCACTTTGTACCTCATGTTTAGATCTTGTGACCTGCCTAACATGATCAAGATCATCTTTATGTAATGCTACATGTCGTGTTTGCTGGGATCTGATGAATGTTGAATGCTATGTATTCTGATTATCAATCTACCATGTTATCTTCATGCATATGTTATTTATGATCTTGCATGATCTCCGTTATTAGTAGATGCTCTGGCCAAGTAGATGCTAGTAACTCCAAGAGGGAGTATTTATGCTCGATAGTGGGTTCATGCCTCCTTTGCATCTGTGCTCGAGTGACAGAAACGTGACGAATGGAGGATGTGCTATTGCCATTAGGGAGAAAACAATGGTGTTTACTTAGTTTACATTGTTTACATTACACACTTTGCTTACGACGATAATATGTTGCTAGCAACTTAATGCCCAACGTTTGTACGGATGATATTCGGAGGGTGGATTATTAGCCATAGATGCAGTTGGATGGCAGTCTATGTATTTTGTGGCAATGCCCGCATGAATCGCATAGTAATATTTATGTCTTGCATATGCACTACGGTGCAGTCTTCATTTCTGTCAATTGCCTAGCTGTAATTTGTTCACCACACATGTTATTTATCTTCCACGGAGAGACACCACTAGTGAACTGTGGACCCCTGTCCATTTTCCTCATACTCATAAAACACCTACTGCTTTCATACTATTTTTATTGTTTTCCTATTTTTTCCACACCATACGTTTAACCTCTTTGCGTTCAGCAAAATCGGTGAGATTGACAACCTCACTGCTTCGTTGGGGCAAAGTGATTTGATTGTGTTGTGTAGGTTCCACGTTGCCGTTGAACCGGTAGTGTGCCCTGCCATCTCAGCTGCATCAACCTTCAGAAGTGCTTCTTCCTCCTACTAGTCGATTCAACCTTGGTTTCTTTTCTGAGGGAAAACTTGTTGGTGCACTCTTCACACCTTGCGCTTGGTGTCTCCGAACGAGCGTGTGTCTACACTCCATCAAGCTTTTCTGGCGCCGTTGCCGGGGAGGAAGAGAATTTCTGCAAAGGGAGTCTCTCACTTCCAATCTCTTTTATTTGTTTTAGTTTTGCTTAGTTTATTTTATTTTGTGTTGTTTTCTTCTCTTTATCAAAAACACAAAAAAATTAGTTTCTTATTCTAGTTGTTATTTTTGCTTTATCATGCTTGCTAGCAATGTTTGATGCCTTTGAAACTAGATCTTATAGGAAAGGTGTGTTCACAGATGAACAACAAAAATATTATAAGGAACACCTCTTGTCACAAAAAGGAATACACTTATGGGAGCAAATTAATAAATTGCATGTGCTCTATTTATAATGTTACTTATTGCTTTGATAAATCTTGTTGATGTAGGAGGTATAAACACCTCCCTTTTCAATGTGAGTATAATGATGATGTTACCATATATTCTTATGTTAAGGGAAATTATGTATTATATGATGTGGAACAAATTGAAGAATTTATTGCTTGGAAGGGTGCATTCGAAATTGCTTATTTACTTGAAATTATTGATGATGCACCTCATAAATACGAGATTTAGGCTATACTTGAATATTTCTTTGATAATTACAAGGATTGTAATTACTATAAAATGGAATATCTTAATAAATGCTCTCAACCTAAGGAAGAGACTAATGCCTTGCAGGAACCTATGGAAGAAGAAACTGCTGAATCTGGAAGCTCATTGGATGAAAAAGAGGAGGAGAGTGATGATGAAGAGGAGGAAGAATGGAACCCATGTCTACCTTCCAATGATAGTAACTCTTTAACTCATACATTATTTGATGAAATTGATACTTGCTATACTTGTGACCTTGATACTACTATGAATGAAACTTGTGAGAATGATATTGCTACTCTTATTTATGATAATCCATTGGATAAATCTTATGATAATGCTCTTGATGATGGTCCTATGTTACTTGATGTCATAAATCATAATGCTACTGAAAATAGGATGTCTGTAATGTGTCCTATACGTTTTATGAGTGATCAATCATCTTGTTTTGCTATTGCTAAATGTGGGAAGAAAGAGGAGCTGATTTTAAATTTTGATCCCACTATTTTTTTAGCTTGATATGAATTGTGTGCTTTTAGACCATGACAAACATGCTTTATGTGATAATTATGTTGTTGAGTTTGTTCATGATGCTACTAAAAATTATTATGAGAGAGAAAAATATGGTTGTAGGAATTTTCATGTTACTAAAACACCTCTCTTTTTGTTGAAAGTTTTGAAATTGTTCTTGTTCTACCTTCCCATGATCTCTAGTTTGAGCTTCTTTGATTTATTTATTTACAAGATTCCTATGCATAGGAAGTGGGTTAGACTTATAATTGTTTTATACTTGCTTCTGGATGCTCTCTTTTTCTTAATTCTTATTTGTTTTGTGAGAATTTTCTTCACTTGAAAACACTTGATTCCACTTTTATGGGCCTAGCTAAAAGGCGTTAAAGAAAAACACTTCTTGGGAGATAACCCATGATTTTATTTTTGCTTTGTTTTTCTCTGTTTTCTTTGAGTCAAGGGGTTCTATACTTCTTTAGCAACTCCTTTGTATCTGTATTTTCATGTTTTGGTAGTGCCAAGTAAGGTTTCTGATGAGAGTTGCAGTTGGTTTTCGATTTCTGCGAAGGAAACAGATTTCCGCTGTCCACCGTAAAAAATCGTATAAATCAAAGAAAAATCAGAATGACCTGAAATTTTTTGTGCTTATTACTCGGCTAATTCCACAACATTTTTTGTTATTTTTGTTTTTCGATCTGAGCAACGTAAGTGCCTCGAAAAAATTCGTCTTTACAGACTGTTCTGGTTTTGACAGATTCTGCCATTTTTCTTGCATTTTCTCTTATGCGATGTCAAGTGGATTTCTTTGCTTCACGAAACATCAGTGGTTGTAGATAATGTTTAAAAGTATCAATAGCACTTGTGCCATACCTAACCAATGGATTTTTTAATTGTTGCACTAACCCTCTAATGCGAATTACTATTTGAGTGTGGTGTGAAGGAAGTTTTCAAGGGTCAAGAGAAGAGGTGATATATATGATCAAGAAGAGTGCAAGTGTCGCACCCTGGGTTTCTAGAGGATACTCACCGTACGAACTGGATAGCAGATGCTTGGATTATGGGGCATAACTGCTCCCACGTCCCAGCTTCCTGGTAGGCCTGCGCTTATGCGCGACAACACAAGCCCTGCTATTCCATCGTCGATGTAAACTATCCACTAGAGATCAAAGGCACTTCCGTCGACGTACTTCAAACCATACACACATGGTACGTCAACGGCGTTTAACAAGTGATATCACAACAGATCTCTACGACACAAAAGATTGAAATAAGTTGCAAATGGCTCTCATTAGAGCAGAGATAGCAAATACAATCATTCAGAGGGCACATGCCCCAACAATACATCATTACAATACAGCGGAAGCATTCAACATGTCTGAGTACAGACAAGAACCAAATAGGCCTAAGAGGCCGGAAACAAACAGACGGAGCCCATCCACGAAGTCTCGGATCCTGCCCGGGTCCGCTATCTACTCGTCAGCAGTCTCGTCATACTCCACGTAGTAGCCACCATGTAGATCCTCGGAAACGTCGTCTGCGTAAACCACAGCCCCAAAGGGGTCAGTACATAAACGTACTGGCAAGCAAGACTCACAGTTTACCAAAGTGTAACCCGTCAACACCAAGCACAGATGCTTTGGGTTCAACGGAAAGAAGGGGATATAAAGGATGCTGCAACTGGCTGCTCTACACAACTACAGAAACATACTACAACTGCCGGCTAACAGAAAAGGAGATAAGATCGAGGATTGTAACCAACTGAAAGATAACTTCAAACAAACCCATCCTGGATCTCGCCCCTTATCCAAAGAAGCAATCCGAGGATAACTCACACAGTTGTAATAATGATGGTTCAAATTATTGTGTCAATAAGCCTATTACTAGTCAAGTTATTAATCATGGGGTGTAACATGTTTGATCATTATGTTTAAGTTGTCCTGAGTACTTGTTAGCCAGTACTTTCACCAAGTAATCCATAACCGCGGAAAACACGGCTTCTCGAGAAGATTATCCCTGCAGGGTTGCACCAATTTGGCCGTACACTCATGAATAACCCGCCAGATGGAAAGGCCCTTCCACCAAGCGGGGTACTCAACACAACCAACCATTCCTCGCATCAAGCCCAAAGCACCTTGGGCGCACGGCTAATCGAGCCCAGAAGAAAATGGACCCTCATAGCACTCTAAGAACGTGTCCCCCTATATGCCGACTACGAAAGTTCCACCCTGGCCTGGGCTCGCAAAAACATGATGCGGCAAATGGAAAACACGAACTAAATGAGGCGATTTGGACGAGATGCGAATCAGGTCAAGTTGAGGGGGGCGCCCATACTCGCTTCCCAAATGCGGGTAGTGCGCTCATCATGGATCAGTAGACAAGACCCTTTTCCTATTAGGGTCGACACTAGCAGGCTCCAAAACCTCTCATGGGCCTCCTGCCGGTGCCTTATCATCAAGTTTATTATTAATAGTAACATTAGCATGATTGATTGATTAAACATCGAGCCCCCACAACGTAATAGGAATAGTGACAGAAAGTAACGGGTAACAGACTCGAGCAAAAACAACCTAAGCATGCTAGTAAGACACGGGCTCAAGCAATGGTTATGGGTGTGGAGGTGAGGCAATATCAGGGTTAAAGGATACATATGATAGGTTCGCAACAGAAACAACTACTACTAAGGCTAGCAGAAAAGAACAACGGAAAGTATCGGTAACCAATGTTGAAAGGAACACAGTGGTTCATGTGAGTGATAACTTGCCTGCAAAACCCAGTAGCCTGGTACTGAGCTAACTCCTTAGAAGGGATGACGAAAGTATCGTCGGTCTCAACGTCGTCGTATATCCAGGAAGAAGCAAACAGACAATGCAGAAAAGGTAGACAATCAATAACATGGCATAGTGCACAAACATGGGATGATGCATGTCATGTTAATAGATGCATCAAAATAAACTACTTGACAAGAGAACACAATTTAATTGGACCCATATGCAATGTGAATTGCATATGGATGCAAATGCTTTAGGTTGAAGCAATGATCTACATTTGATTAACAAGTGTAAGTAGTTAAACATGATGCATGCATGATGATAACAACAAAATAACAACAAATAACAATGATAGATGCAAGTGAAAAAGGATTGGAACAAGTTTTGGAAAGCATTGTTTAAGTTTGGAAAGTTTGGTTACTTAAAACATGTCACACAAGTAATTGTTGTTTTCAACAAGTTAAAGTGTTCAAAACAAGTAACAAAGTTTATATTTGAAAAGGTTATGCTTTTATGGTTTGAAAACATATTTTATATGTCCCAAAAGAATTTGTTTTGATCAAGTTATAAATTTAGCAATATTAAATGATTTAAACAAGGTTTAAATCATTTAACCAATTTTAATTATTCAAAACATGAAACAAATTTTATATTTGGAAAGGTGGTTTAATTTTGCATGGAAAACATATTTCATTTGTGGAAATTGGATTTAAAATGAGCAAGTTATTATTTTGGCAATTTTAAATGCAATAAACAAGAAACAGTTGTTTTCAGCAATTTAAATTATTCAAAACAGCAAACGAAATTTATATTTGGAAAGTACATGAAAAATTGATTGGAAAACATATTTGGTTTGTGAAATTTGGAATTTTTATGAACAAGTTATGAATTTTGCAATTTTAAGTGAATTTGACAAGTTTTCAAATATTGCACCAATTTAAAATATTCAAAACAGTAAACAAATTTTATATTTGGATAGAACACTTAATTTGGTATTGAAAACATATCAAAAATGTTGGATTTGGAGCTAAAATGATTTTATTATGCTATTTACAAGATATAGTGCAAATCTGCCATTTTAATTAATATCCAGGGATTAGAATTTAATAGCAGGGACTTAGAATTTATTTTCCAGGGATCTAGATATTAATACCAGGGGCATGGTTATGATTTCTGGGATGTTTCAGTACAAAAACAAGTGAGCATAAAAATGTTTGGTTTTATGGAGGGATGGGGATTCGAACCCAGGCCCTCTCCTTCTAGGCACAGGGAGCTAACCAGCTGGGCTAGTGCTGAACTTGTGACAGATACGAGGGGCTAGGGGGGTATGTGGTTTCGCTGCGGGATGGTTTCTGAATGTAACTGAAACTGGACGATACAGAGATCGATAGGGGCAGCGAGGCTGCAGCGGCTGCTCGCCGGAGAGAAGCTAGGGAGGCGCCGTGGTCGTGTGCTGTTGCGTGTGCCCGTGAGAGAAGGGTAAGGGAGCGATGGGGGGCGGCCTCACCGTGGGGTTCGATGGAGGAGGGAGTTCGGGCGGAGCAGGGAGAGCAGCAGGGCGTCGGGCCGGCGATGGAGGCCACGGCGCCGGCGATGGAGGCCTCCTCGGGCGGTGGCGCCTACATCAAAGCTGGAGCCCGTGCGCAGCCGGTTCCATTCCCGGGGAAGTTGGCCCCCGTCGTCGAGCACAGCGACCGCGCCCTCGCCTCCAATTACCGGCCTTGGTGTGTCTATTCCGGTTCAGTACAGTAAAAGAAATTCAGAGATCGAGGACGATCAGAGAGGAAGAGAGGAGAAGGGAGGCGGCGGCGGCTAGGGAGGAGAAAGGAAGGAGGTTAGGGTTTGTCTAGGGCAGAGGGGGAAGGCTAGGTCTTAAGGGGAAGGGGGAGGGATGCTGCACCGTTCCTCCATCTTTCTGTCAACGTGGACATGCTGGATGCGCCTCCGTACAGAGAAAGAAGAAAGGGGAGCGAAGGGGTATGGGCTTTGGGAGGTGGTGGGCTGAGGGGAAAAGGGAAAAGGGCCTGCTGTCCCTCTCTCTTGATGCTCTCTTTTTAATTATTTGTTTTGTTATTATTTTTTTTTTGCAGCAAATGAAATTGGAAGAAAATGATGCTTTTGGGGTTTGCAAAATTCCAGAAAAATTTGGGTGGCCTATTTAGGTTAGACACCACCCAAAACCAAGTTTGGAATTCCAAAAACATTTTTAATTTGATGATGTTTGGAAATAGTTCATATTGGAGTGATTTGAGTATTAAAAAGGATTATTGAAACACAATCTTAAATAGGGTGACCCCTATGATTCAAATTGATTAAATTAGGTGATTGATTTGGAGATCTTCATAAACTCAAAGTGGTTCTGTTTGATGAATTTGGTTTGAGTTTTAAATGTGATTTGGAAATTAATGGTTTGATTAAAACCAACAATTTAACATGTGAGCATTATGGAATTATTTGGAAACAAATGAGGTTTTGATTTGCATTTCTTTATTTGAAAAAGATTGTAACATGACAAGTATGAGATAAACATTTGAAATAATGTTTGAATTTCAATTGTTTTGGTATTAGATGAATTCTTGTTAGAAACAAAACAACGGTTTGGAAACACCACTTTTATGGAAACAATTGATTGTTTTTATTTGGTCTCTCACTTTGGAAATTGTAACATCACAAGGATGAAACAAAGGGTTTGAAATTTGAGTTGAAATTCAAATAGAAAACAACGGAAAAACAAATGCAATCAACATGATGCCATGATGCAAAACATAAAATAACAGGGAGCAAACATTCTAATGGCTGTTTTTCAGACTTGGGATGTTACAAAACGCCCCCCCTTGAAGGAATCGCGCCCCGAGATTCCTACTGAGAAAAGAAAGCGTCCGGAAACTTCTTGGGAAGATCCAGTTGAGCTGTGACACGTGAAACACATCGTGCAGATTGGATAGACGTCGGGGAATTTGGAAACCACCGGAACATTTTCAAGTAAAAGGGGAGATATTTTGCACCAAGGGTGTATAGCTGGATAGAATTTGATGCATTTGGAGAATAGACTATCTGTAATAAGGGTGGAATAGAGTTATTGACATCAATGGAACACCAAGAATAATATCAATGTCAGAATCATCAACATGAGAGTAACGAGGAATATGTGGCCTCCCATTAGAATCGGATTGTTCTTACTTATGTTGGAAGTCAACATTTGAGATCCCGGGGAGTGAACAGAGTTTTTGATTGCTTAGTGGAACCAGAATTGGGTTGTATGTTGTGGAAAGATTTTTGACACAAAAGAATGTGATGCTCCGGTATCAAACAACACTTTTAGCTGGAATAGAGTTTAGCAGATGAACGGGGAAAACTTTGATTAGACACCGGTAGAAGAATTGAAGTGGAAAACAACAAGGTTTGAACGGACGAAAAGGATGTTGAGAAGAACAGGGTATCAACATCGGGGAAAACGAGAACAAAACTCCTGAGGTACTATGGAAAACCCATCCGGACTTCTAAAGGATCAATATCTACTGCTTAAGGAATAGAGGATCTGCTTCCGGGGCTTACACGCCTCCGTTCTCAATCATGAGTAGGCAACATGATAAATCACGTCACAACCACCTCCATTCCTATGGTCTAGTAGATATGACCATCCTAGAGAAACCAGAATACGTGAAATCCTAACTTGAAAGTTTAGATGAGAAGGGAAAAATCAACGTTGCACTTCCTTACCAGAAAAGGGAGGGAGGGTGGGGAAAAGAAGAAAAAGAACAGAATTCCTACTCTCACGTTTCATTTTTCCTATATAGCTACAAAATAGTTTCTAGACTCAACTGCGACCAGTAAAAAGGGATCCTACAGGCAGACAGGCTCTGATACCATTTGTCGCACCCTGGGTTTCTAGAGGATACTCACCGTACGAACTGGATAGCAGATGCTTGGATTATGGGGCATAACTGCTCCCACGTCCCAGCTTCCTGGTAGGCCTGCGCTTATGCGCGACAACACAAGCCCTGCTATTCCATCGTCGATGTAAACTATCCACTAGAGATCAAAGGCACTTCCGTCGACGTACTTCAAACCATACACACATGGTACGTCAACGGCGTTTAACAAGTGATATCACAACAGATCTCTACGACACAAAAGATTGAAATAAGTTGCAAATGGCTCTCATTAGAGCAGAGATAGCAAATACAATCATTCAGAGGGCACATGCCCCAACAATACATCATTACAATACAGCGGAAGCATTCAACATGTCTGAGTACAGACAAGAACCAAATAGGCCTAAGAGGCCGGAAACAAACAGACGGAGCCCATCCACGAAGTCTCGGATCCTGCCCGGGTCCGCTATCTACTCGTCAGCAGTCTCGTCATACTCCACGTAGTAGCCACCATGTAGATCCTCGGAAACGTCGTCTGCGTAAACCACAGCCCCAAAGGGGTCAGTACATAAACGTACTGGCAAGCAAGACTCACAGTTTACCAAAGTGTAACCCGTCAACACCAAGCACAGATGCTTTGGGTTCAACGGAAAGAAGGGGATATAAAGGATGCTGCAACTGGCTGCTCTACACAACTACAGAAACATACTACAACTGCCGGCTAACAGAAAAGGAGATAAGATCGAGGATTGTAACCAACTGAAAGATAACTTCAAACAAACCCATCCTGGATCTCGCCCCTTATCCAAAGAAGCAATCCGAGGATAACTCACACAGTTGTAATAATGATGGTTCAAATTATTGTGTCAATAAGCCTATTACTAGTCAAGTTATTAATCATGGGGTGTAACATGTTTGATCATTATGTTTAAGTTGTCCTGAGTACTTGTTAGCCAGTACTTTCACCAAGTAATCCATAACCGCGGAAAACACGGCTTCTCGAGAAGATTATCCCTGCAGGGTTGCACCAATTTGGCCGTACACTCATGAATAACCCGCCAGATGGAAAGGCCCTTCCACCAAGCGGGGTACTCAACACAACCAACCATTCCTCGCATCAAGCCCAAAGCACCTTGGGCGCACGGCTAATCGAGCCCAGAAGAAAATGGACCCTCATAGCACTCTAAGAACGTGTCCCCCTATATGCCGACTACGAAAGTTCCACCCTGGCCTGGGCTCGCAAAAACATGATGCGGCAAATGGAAAACACGAACTAAATGAGGCGATTTGGACGAGATGCGAATCAGGTCAAGTTGAGGGGGGCGCCCATACTCGCTTCCCAAATGCGGGTAGTGCGCTCATCATGGATCAGTAGACAAGACCCTTTTCCTATTAGGGTCGACACTAGCAGGCTCCAAAACCTCTCATGGGCCTCCTGCCGGTGCCTTATCATCAAGTTTATTATTAATAGTAACATTAGCATGATTGATTGATTAAACATCGAGCCCCCACAACGTAATAGGAATAGTGACAGAAAGTAACGGGTAACAGACTCGAGCAAAAACAACCTAAGCATGCTAGTAAGACACGGGCTCAAGCAATGGTTATGGGTGTGGAGGTGAGGCAATATCAGGGTTAAAGGATACATATGATAGGTTCGCAACAGAAACAACTACTACTAAGGCTAGCAGAAAAGAACAACGGAAAGTATCGGTAACCAATGTTGAAAGGAACACAGTGGTTCATGTGAGTGATAACTTGCCTGCAAAACCCAGTAGCCTGGTACTGAGCTAACTCCTTAGAAGGGATGACGAAAGTATCGTCGGTCTCAACGTCGTCGTATATCCAGGAAGAAGCAAACAGACAATGCAGAAAAGGTAGACAATCAATAACATGGCATAGTGCACAAACATGGGATGATGCATGTCATGTTAATAGATGCATCAAAATAAACTACTTGACAAGAGAACACAATTTAATTGGACCCATATGCAATGTGAATTGCATATGGATGCAAATGCTTTAGGTTGAAGCAATGATCTACATTTGATTAACAAGTGTAAGTAGTTAAACATGATGCATGCATGATGATAACAACAAAATAACAACAAATAACAATGATAGATGCAAGTGAAAAAGGATTGGAACAAGTTTTGGAAAGCATTGTTTAAGTTTGGAAAGTTTGGTTACTTAAAACATGTCACACAAGTAATTGTTGTTTTCAACAAGTTAAAGTGTTCAAAACAAGTAACAAAGTTTATATTTGAAAAGGTTATGCTTTTATGGTTTGAAAACATATTTTATATGTCCCAAAAGAATTTGTTTTGATCAAGTTATAAATTTAGCAATATTAAATGATTTAAACAAGGTTTAAATCATTTAACCAATTTTAATTATTCAAAACATGAAACAAATTTTATATTTGGAAAGGTGGTTTAATTTTGCATGGAAAACATATTTCATTTGTGGAAATTGGATTTAAAATGAGCAAGTTATTATTTTGGCAATTTTAAATGCAATAAACAAGAAACAGTTGTTTTCAGCAATTTAAATTATTCAAAACAGCAAACGAAATTTATATTTGGAAAGTACATGAAAAATTGATTGGAAAACATATTTGGTTTGTGAAATTTGGAATTTTTATGAACAAGTTATGAATTTTGCAATTTTAAGTGAATTTGACAAGTTTTCAAATATTGCACCAATTTAAAATATTCAAAACAGTAAACAAATTTTATATTTGGATAGAACACTTAATTTGGTATTGAAAACATATCAAAAATGTTGGATTTGGAGCTAAAATGATTTTATTATGCTATTTACAAGATATAGTGCAAATCTGCCATTTTAATTAATATCCAGGGATTAGAATTTAATAGCAGGGACTTAGAATTTATTTTCCAGGGATCTAGATATTAATACCAGGGGCATGGTTATGATTTCTGGGATGTTTCAGTACAAAAACAAGTGAGCATAAAAATGTTTGGTTTTATGGAGGGATGGGGATTCGAACCCAGGCCCTCTCCTTCTAGGCACAGGGAGCTAACCAGCTGGGCTAGTGCTGAACTTGTGACAGATACGAGGGGCTAGGGGGGTATGTGGTTTCGCTGCGGGATGGTTTCTGAATGTAACTGAAACTGGACGATACAGAGATCGATAGGGGCAGCGAGGCTGCAGCGGCTGCTCGCCGGAGAGAAGCTAGGGAGGCGCCGTGGTCGTGTGCTGTTGCGTGTGCCCGTGAGAGAAGGGTAAGGGAGCGATGGGGGGCGGCCTCACCGTGGGGTTCGATGGAGGAGGGAGTTCGGGCGGAGCAGGGAGAGCAGCAGGGCGTCGGGCCGGCGATGGAGGCCACGGCGCCGGCGATGGAGGCCTCCTCGGGCGGTGGCGCCTACATCAAAGCTGGAGCCCGTGCGCAGCCGGTTCCATTCCCGGGGAAGTTGGCCCCCGTCGTCGAGCACAGCGACCGCGCCCTCGCCTCCAATTACCGGCCTTGGTGTGTCTATTCCGGTTCAGTACAGTAAAAGAAATTCAGAGATCGAGGACGATCAGAGAGGAAGAGAGGAGAAGGGAGGCGGCGGCGGCTAGGGAGGAGAAAGGAAGGAGGTTAGGGTTTGTCTAGGGCAGAGGGGGAAGGCTAGGTCTTAAGGGGAAGGGGGAGGGATGCTGCACCGTTCCTCCATCTTTCTGTCAACGTGGACATGCTGGATGCGCCTCCGTACAGAGAAAGAAGAAAGGGGAGCGAAGGGGTATGGGCTTTGGGAGGTGGTGGGCTGAGGGGAAAAGGGAAAAGGGCCTGCTGTCCCTCTCTCTTGATGCTCTCTTTTTAATTATTTGTTTTGTTATTATTTTTTTTTTTGCAGCAAATGAAATTGGAAGAAAATGATGCTTTTGGGGTTTGCAAAATTCCAGAAAAATTTGGGTGGCCTATTTAGGTTAGACACCACCCAAAACCAAGTTTGGAATTCCAAAAACATTTTTTATTTTGATGATGTTTGGAAATAGTTCATATTGGAGTGATTTGAGTATTAAAAAGGATTATTGAAACACAATCTTAAATAGGGTGACCCCTATGATTCAAATTGATTAAATTAGGTGATTGATTTGGAGATCTTCATAAACTCAAAGTGGTTCTGTTTGATGAATTTGGTTTGAGTTTTAAATGTGATTTGGAAATTAATGGTTTGATTAAAACCAACAATTTAACATGTGAGCATTATGGAATTATTTGGAAACAAATGAGGTTTTGATTTGCATTTCTTTATTTGAAAAAGATTGTAACATGACAAGTATGAGATAAACATTTGAAATAATGTTTGAATTTCAATTGTTTTGGTATTAGATGAATTCTTGTTAGAAACAAAACAACGGTTTGGAAACACCACTTTTATGGAAACAATTGATTGTTTTTATTTGGTCTCTCACTTTGGAAATTGTAACATCACAAGGATGAAACAAAGGGTTTGAAATTTGAGTTGAAATTCAAATAGAAAACAACGGAAAAACAAATGCAATCAACATGATGCCATGATGCAAAACATAAAATAACAGGGAGCAAACATTCTAATGGCTGTTTTTCAGACTTGGGATGTTACAGCAAGGTCAAAGCTTGGGGATGCCCCAGTGGTTCATCCGAGCATATTTTTAGAAGACTCAAGAATCTAAGCTTGGGTATTCTCAAGGCATCCCCTTCTTCATCAACAATCTATCAGGTCACTTCTCGTGAAACTATATTTTTATTTGGTCAAATCATATGAAGTTTACTTGGAGCGTCTGTTTGTTTTTCTTTTGTTTTCCTTTGTTTTATTTTGTTTTCCTTGCTGCAATAATATAGTTGCATCCTAGCATTCTTTGTTTGGGAGAGAGACACGCTCCGCTTTTTCGTTTAAATACTTGCTATGCTAGTATTATTAGTTTTTCTTCTAGTTGCTGCAAAAATTCCTATTTAACTCTTGTTTTCATTGCATATCTTGTTCAGAGCTGTTAGTTTTAGTAGTATTATGTGAGTTCTCTCATGTTTTCTTGCTATAGCATCTAGAGAGTTTTTGTTAAAGCATGTTTTGTATAGTGCTTGTTGGGAAAAGAAACTGCTGCTTGAGGTAGAATTTGTAACGGTGCAAGTAGAAGCTTGTATAGACCGTGGCTAGACATTTTCATATCATGCTAGATGTTATTTTAGTTCTTAAGCCGTGTGGTTATTTAGTAGCATGATTATCCTCAAATAGCTTAGAGTGTTTAATGTGCCATTGAAAGAATCATGAGTTGTTCTTGTCATATTGAAGCATAAATTTGTGGTGTTCTCCTTTGAATGTTTTATTTGGTTGACTTGGCGCATGCTCACACCACGTTTATGACTATGAACTAGTCACGAATAGCCTCCATGATCATTTAGTTTTTGAACTTGTGGTACCACTTATGCTTTGATTCATGATGTTTATGTCTCTATGCATGATTATGGCTCTTATGCTCTATTGATTTTTCGCTTCCAGTCTTTTGCTAGCCTCCACCTGTACTGAGTATGAGCTCTAGTCCTGCATCCAACTCCCAAAAACCAAAGTTTTCCCATTGTGTCCACCATACCTACCTACATATGGTAATTAACCGCCACTCCAAAGTAAATTGCTCATGTGTTACCTTTAAAACTTTCAGAATTACTCTTGTTTTGTGCTCCTGTTTTAGCTCATGAGGACGTAAATAGAGAATATTTATCTCACTTGTTGATTGGAATTTCACACCCTGGACTAGTGGCTTCATCCTCTTATCCAATCATAGAAGAGCTGGCAGCGGGGTGCCCAACCCCAAATTAATAACACAAATTCTCTTGACTATTTTTCCCCCTGATTTATCAGTCAAAGCATAATTGTGTTTGCTCGGATCTGATGAATGTTGAATGCTATGTCTTCTGATTACCAATCTATCATGTTATCTTCATGCATATGTTATTTATGATCTTGCATGATCTCCGTTATTAGTAGATGCTCTGGCCAAGTAGATGCTAGTAACTCCAAGAGGGAGTATTTATGCTCGATAGTGGGTTCATGCCTCCTTTGCATCTGTGCTCGAGTGACAGAAACGTGACAGATGGACGATGTGTTGTTGCCATTAGGGAGAAAACAACGGTGTTTACTTAGTTTATATTGTTTACATTACACACTTTTCTTACGGTGATAAACTGTTGCTAGCAACTTAATACCCAACGTTTGTTCGGATGATATTCGGAGGGTAGATTATTAGACATAGATTTAGTTGGATGACGGTCTATGTATTTTGTCGTAATGCCCGCATGAATCACATAGTAATCTTTGTGTCTTGCATATGCACTACGGTGCAGCCTTCATTTTTGTCAATTGCCCACCTTAATTTGTTCACCACACATGTTATTTATTTTTCACGGAGAGACACCACTAGTGAACTGTGGACCCCGGTCCATTTTCCTCATACTGATAAAACACATACTGCTTTCATACTGTTCTTACTGTTTTCCTACTGTTTTCCACACCATATGTTTAACCTCTTTGTGTTCAGCAAAACCGGTGAGATTGACAACCTCACCGCTTCGTTGGGGGCAAAGTGATTTGATTGTGTTGTGTAGGTTCCACGTTGCTACTGAACCGATAGTGCGTCCTGTCATCTCGGCTTCATCCACCTTCAGAAGTGCTTCTTCCTCCTATTGGTCGATTCAACCTTGGTTTTTTTTAAGGGAAAACTTGCTGCTGCACTCTTCACACCTTGCGCTTGGTGTCTCCCAACGAGCGTGTGTCTACACTCCATCAGGCATTAGCGTGGAGGGAGTGCCAAACCCAAGTCGGCATATGTCGTCATTGAACGATTTATATTAGTTGTATATTGTCTTAATCTGTTGTATCGCTAGCTTATATGCTTTTTCTGTAATAAATCGACTTTTCTTCCAAAACAAAATTACATTTCGCAAGTATGTTGTGTTTGTATCCTTAGAATGTTCGAGCTGCACTGAAAGTGATAAGCTCAATCCATATATATGGGTTCTAACAAGATAAAAGGTTAAATAAAAAAACTCGAGTTTATCTAAACACGCGAAACTCCGGACCATCCATACAATGACCAAGATATTCATTTAAATCCGCAAAATAGAATTTAGTCCATATTAATTAATCAGATAATAACAGAAGACAATTGCACAAGAAGGTCTCAAATTGTACACCATTAATCGTAGAATATTAGATGTGAAGTTTTACATTATTGTCGTTTATCCGTTATGGAAAGTATTATATATGGCAATGTTGTAGCTTGTTTATTGTCAACTATTAGTAGGATTTGCTACATAACCATATGAAATTTAAAATTGTGTACTCGCTTGTGAAATTTAAGTATATATTATATTTTCAAAATATGATGCTATGCCAAGGGAAATTTAAATTTGGCATGGTTTAGATTTCCTTTTTATTTTTTTATAAGTTCCTAATTAGGCGGACTTAGCCAAAGAAACTCAGACCGCCCAGGTAGAGCATCCCGAACAATTCCTTACTTCACTGGGATCAGTCGTGTCAAAGACATGTGGGGTTAGCATACTATCGGTCCCAATTGTCATTGAATAAGTGTTGATTGAGTTGGTGTGCAACTTATTGGTGGAGAATCGCCCGTTGTGAACTTCATACCATTCGGGAGAAAACTCGAACGCACCGAATAATGTACGTTCAGTAGCTCGAACTAGCCGTTGTGCAACGCCTATATCTCCCATGTCTCCGCTTCACACTCCCCACTGGCAACATCTACGACATACTCATTGAGACGACATGGATGGATTTTGGCTGCGTGGCGAGCCGGAGTTGCGACCAGCATCTAGGGCGTGCGTCTTGCCGCACACCCATGGCCTCGCATCCAAGAAGCAACAACTCATTGGACACGTCCTCGTCACCACAGTTCTCGGGACACGGCCTCCAGTCTCGTCTGATGACATGCTATCGATGTTGGCTGCTCAATGTTGCATCCGGCAAAGTGAAGTCCTGGTCAAGGTGTGCGCGCCGTCCCGCCAATTTCTTCGTTCGGTTCAAATGCAACGACGACTGTGAACGCGTCCTTGACACCTCACCAACGTTAATGTGTGGAGACGCGGGCATCAGCTTCTCGCGTTGGCATGTTGGCCATGGTGGCACGCCGTCGTAGCTCATGTATCTTTCCATGTCAGGGAGCCGGAGGCGCTAAAATGGCTCGTCAATAGCGTCGGCGGGGAAATGTTGGAGCTGCAGCCGCCCGCGGACAGCTACTCCACCCACGCCAAGGCGTTTATCAAGGACCTGTGGACTGTCCCAAATGTGTTCGACATCGTGCTAAGCGTGCCACAATGAATCCTCTGGTACGCCCATCAGATTATCCTCTATCTCATTGGCGTGGTCGGCGGCAACCCGATCATCAGCGACCAACCCGCTGCGTATGCACATGACGGAGATGACACATCACGTCGACACGGGTTCAAGACAGGGGTCGACCACGTCGACGGCACATGTCCACAACACTTGCGCAACGGCGGCCACACCTTTGGGGGAAGAGCGGGGGGGAGCAAGATTCTAATGTTGCATCATGTACTTTTTCTGTAATATTTGGCTAATCGCACCGATAAATTTTGAGTTCCTTGCGTTAAACTTTCAAAGTCGGACCATGTGGTGGACGATGAGGGACGATCGGCCAAGATTTGGAGTTGATCGTGTTGAACAACTAGGCTTTGCCGTTGAACTCGTTCAACGTCTTGGCGGGGTCCATGGGTGGACGATGTGGGACAATCCGTCAGAATTTGGCATTGAATGGTTTGAACGGTCAGGATTTGGCGTTGAGCTCGTTGACCGTCTTGGCACAGTTTTTTATTTTCACCGGCTATCTCCACCACGCGCCTAAAATTCAGACACACCCTTCTCCAACCCCGTTTCAGCCAGAGATAGCTAGAAAGAATTTCAGAACCATTTGTGGTATCGTTGGTCGGCAACGAGTTTCTATCCTCCATTCTACCTGGAAGGATGTATCACTGAGCAGCACAATAATATCGCAAACGAGATCCTCAGCTAATTCGTCCTTCCTCTGTTGGCTCGTGTAGAACGGGTGGCTTTACTGTGTGCTGGCAAGGTATGGAAAAACTGGAAAACCCCAAACTCGTGACAGAGTACGTGCGATCGAACATGATTCCTTTCATAGCGCATCCTTGTATCGCCTCTGATCAGTGGACTCAATTTGTGAAGCTGAAGATGACGCCTCAGTTCACTGCAAAGCGTGTTGTTGCTGGAAAATGGCCCTCATAACCAGCTGCGGCAGAATATATGATGACTGTCAGGCGGGAGGACACAACATTTCAGAATGAGAACAAGAGTCTAGGAGAATCTTAAACAACCAAAGAGGTGCAAAGCTACCTGTGTGGCCACGCTGAATTTGGAGACAAAGATTTGGACCAAAGAGGATGACATGCAATTATAGCAAGTACAAACCTGTCCATAACAAAGAGGACGCCGATCAGTTCATGATCACGTGGGATGCCATGTCAAACATGATGCGGCTGACATCCTTGGACCACAACATTCTGAGATGCTTCACGCTGCAAGTACTTATCCTTAATATATGTTTCTGTATCTATACTACTATGTACACATGTTTTTTTTGTCGATGGAACTATATCTATACATGTTACACATATTTATCTGCTTATTATGTAGAAAATGTATGAGTCAGACGAGGGAACAATTTTCATGGACCCTGACGTTATTATAATAAGCACATAAATATGTGTATAGCCTGCAAGTACTTATCCTCAATTTTCATGAACCGGCTCTTGAGTTTCAAGCCTTCAAAGACAAATATATAGCCTCCAAAAAAACTTCAGACTCTCCACTAAATTAAGAGCCGGCTAAAAATTTAAACTGTCTCTGTATATTGCGAGGTTGCCCTTTATTCGAACCGGCTCGCCATTGTTAAAACCATTTGTTAAACCCCGGTGACTATAAAGTCGGACCCTCTAACGCGTTTTGGACATCCTAACGTAGGTGCAGTCGGCCGTTATAACAGCCCGTCTCTACGTTCCGTATCGGACATTTGGTTGGACCACTTCCGACGTAGATATTATCAGAGGCCGCCCGTTTTAAAACCAGTCTGAGGGGGTCGTTTCCGAGACGGCACGTGGAACCGGCTCCCGTGAGTCTGATTATTAGCACCTTATGCTCCAAACCGGTCTGGGAATACGCCGCAAGTCTATGCACCAGAACCGGCTAAGATTGTGTGACGCTGGACCATACCCGCCCCTTTTTTCCGTTGAATCCTTGATATAACTTCTCCTAGGCCTAGATCTGGACTTCCTAGGGTTGGATCTTGGCTCTTTTTTCTTTTCCTTTTTTCTCTCATTTTCTACATAATAAGCAGATAAATATGTGTAGTTTGTAAGTACTTATCCTCAATTTTCATGAACCGGCTCTTGAGTTTCAAGCCTGGTTCAAAGACAAATGTATAGCCTCCAAATTGTTCCCTCGTCTGACTCATACATTTTCTACATAATAAGCAGATAAATATGTGTAGCATGAAAATTAAATTGGGCTTAAGAATCTAGCTGGACTAAGGTGGGACGGTCTTCTTGCAATGTTTTCTGCACGAATCTTCAACAAACTCACTGAAATGAAGGGTAGAGGTAATGTTGGGACCAATGTACAAGTGAAATTGTATTTCCGGCCCATCACATCTTTCGCCCCGTTCATGCCCCTAATGAAAATGCGCAAATGTAAACCTCGGAACATTACTACGCTTTCGTCGAAGGAATACATAATCCCTAGTCAATAACGGAATAAAAATTTCATGTGATCTGCTTGCGTCTTTTTTTCCCTCCCGACTTCTTCGATGCTTCTCTAAATATTGGGATCTAAATACTGAGACGATATACAGTACTCCCTCCGTCTCAAATTAATTGTCTCAAAGCTGAATGAAAGTGGATGTATCTAGACATGTTTTAGTGTTACATACGACCATTTTTGTCCAACTTTAAAACAATTAATTTAGAACGGAGGGAGTATTTAATTAGTTTGCAAGCCAGGACCATGCCGGTTGGATTATAAATTTATAATACTACTCGTTGATCTGTGGATGCTCAACGCTTAAGCATAATGAATGGTTGCCATATACACAAGCTCGATTGTGTCAGGTCGGCCAGTTCTTTAACTAAGCTGCTTGTGTGACCAAAGTTACGGATATACTCTATCGTTGTTCAATGCTGAAGATTCATGGTTTTTTGAATGGAAACCCACACAGCCACATATTAATTTACACCCATTTAGATACTAGCCAAAGCGTTTTTCCTCCCGCTACTAGGAAAGGTGGCAACCTAGGGTTTCATCCTAGCCGATGTGGCCGTCTGGCCATTCTTCGACGTAAATCGATGGATTCTCTCCTCCTTTGCTTTCCGCTAAGGTGGAGACCTTGGACATGTCGCGATGTACTAGCCATTAAAGTTAGACTTTGATCAACCGACAACGGCGTTATGGTGGTTATGGCGCCGCTGTATGGCACAAGAATGAGTCCACCTCGTTCGCAGTCATCGCTGATGGCATCGAGAAGGACAGAGATTTGTATTCATGCATTCTTTGCATCTGTGCTCGAGCGACAGAAACGTGACGGATGGAGGATGTGTTGTTGTCATTAGAGAGAAAATAACGGTGTTTACTTAGTTTATATTGTTTACATTACACACTTTGCATACTGTGTTGCTTGCAACTTAATACCCAACGTTTGTTCGTATGATATTCGGAGGGCGGATTATTAGTCATAGATGCAGTTGGATGACGGTCTATATATGTTGTTGTAATGCCTGCATGAATCACATAGTAATCTTTATGTATTGCATATGCACTACAGTGCAGCCTTCATTTTTGTCAATTGTCCAGCTGTAATTTGTTCACCACATATGTTATTTATCTTTTATGGAGATACACCTCTAGTGAACTATGGACCCCGGTCCATTTTCTCATTCTGATAATACACACACTGCTTCCACTGCTTTCACACTGCTTCCACTGTTTTCACACTGCTACTCCTGTTTTCATACGGTTCTCATACTGTTTTCCACACCATACATTTAACATCTTTGTTATCAGCAAAACCGGCGATATTGACAGCCTCACTGCTTCGTTGGGGCAAAGTGAATTGTTTGTGTTATGTAGGTTCCATGTTGCCGTTGAACCGGTAGTGCGGCCTGCCATCTCAGCTAGATCAACCTTCTGAAGTTACTCCTTCCTCCTACTGGTCGATTCAACCTTGGTTTTTTTCTGAGGGAAAACTGCTGCTGTGCTCATCATACCTTTCTCCTGGGGTTTCCCAATGAGTGCAAGACCTGCACCATCAGCCACCTAATGTTTTTCAAGAGCCTTAGCCGCCGCCTTTTGTTCCTCAATGCGAGACCTAGCTTGGGCCACTTCGTTTGCACGTATCAAAGAAAGACTCTCGGCAGAAGAACCCGCCACAGGTAGAAATTCGATAAAGCTATCTTTGGCCATAGAAAGAAGATGGGAATATGGTAAATGTTGCAGAATGGCAAAGATAGGGTCTAGATTCATACCTTTAGGGAGCGCTTTGTCGGAGTGCGAGGTGTGCTTCTTGGCCGTGCGGTGGACAACACGGTCCGTCATCATGCCCGCCACATCAGCATGATCCCGAGAGCCTTGGCGAGTAGCTTCCACCGGCGTGGCCCTGAACCGAAGGCACCCAGACACCGGTGCCTTCAGAGGCGATACGATGGGGACGGTCAAAGCGCCCAGCGCAGAAGAAGGGGGCGGAGCCTGCCTCTCCATGTCATGTGAGTTCATCACCACCGCCCGCGTCTCCACTTGGGCGTTGCGCCTTGTCGCAATGTTCGCAGCGGCCGCCCCCGCTACGTTGTCCTGGGATCTAGCAGCAGTGGTGGCTACAACCATCCCGCCTGAGGAAACGTCACCCAGCCCAGTGGCATCCAACAGGGATTCACTCGGGTTGGAGTGGGGAGGCGCCTCCAAAGAGACCACAGACTGAGCAACAGCCACTACGCACCCATGGCACGAAACACAGTACCATCTTCAGTGAAATTCGAGCCATATTGCGAGAACATTGAGTTCGGCAGAGGTGGGGGTTGGGAAGCACAGACCCTGCCCGCGGGCCATCGAGCCAGCGGGAGCAACAGCAACCGAGCCAGCGGGAGCATCAGCCACCGCCCATGGGGCTTCCACCTCAATAGGCTCAGAAGGATCTGCCGGCAATGATGGGGGGATGATAACCCGGTAGGCTAACGCCAAGGTATAACTCGGTCCAAAGGGAACTGCGCAAGAACCGGCTTAAGGAAAAGGAGCTTCTAGAAGGCCCAAGAGTATAGGCCTCGCAACCCGGATTGTGGGTTTCGATAAGGAAGTTTAGGGTTTGTATGCGGTACCCGGGTAGGACTCTGAGTCTGCCTTGGACAGGAAGCTAGGGGAGGTCCGGATATTATATAAGCCGGCCCCTAGGGTTAGATTAGACACGAGACACACGAGATTCACTAGCTATTCGAGTACCCTTTGTAATATCAGAGTTGAGACAATAAGATCTAGATCGGACACTCGGCGACTTGATTGCCGGCTACCAGATCGTTTCATCACCATGATTTTCCCTGAGCAAAACCCTCTCCCAAACACCAGAGTCGATTTACCCCAAGATAAGTTACCCCTGGTAACGTCTGCCGTGATTATCCCACGATAGTTGGCGCCCACCGTGGGGCATACGTCCAAGGGTGTTTACATCACGGGAGAAGCTCGGGAGAACATGAAGAACCTCGTCGTCGGCGAGATCTACACCAACCCCGAAGGAGAGAAGATGGTGGACGATTTTGGCTGGGGGCCGGAGTCGGATCTGCTTGAATCCGGATCTGTCGTCACGATCGGCCGGGTCAACGTCTTCATCGGCATGGTACGTACGTCCGGTTCAATTCCTGATGATTTCAATTATGATTCCGTGTCAGGAGAAGCGACATGCGTACAGTCGGATGGAGAAGAATCGGTCGGAACGGTGGATCCGATAGAAGAGCCCACCACGAAGAGGGAACAGCCGGAGGAGCCGGCATGGACCCCGCGTGGCCGGGTCATGAGAGAAGATGATACCGAGTCTATCCTGCACTTGCTAGAGGACCGGTACGAGGAGGATAGCTGTGATGAGGAGGAATACGAATCTTCACCAGGTATCGCGCGCCAGGTCACGGTCTACACGGCCCCTGCAAGCAACCTCAATCAGGGGGACGTGACTACGGCCGCGGTTGGAGCGGCGCGAGCGCTGGCCCAGCAGCAAAATCCGGTTGACGGAAATCCGGTTCTGACCCGGGTCGACGGAGAATCGGCCTCGGTCACTAGCCGGGCGGCGGATAGCGAGCTGCAAGCGAATATGTTTGGATTCATGACGAACAGGACGCCAGGGGCGGGTCCCTCAAACCCACAACACCCGGCCCTGTTCAGTAATAACTTGATCCTGGATCCCACGGTGCTAGCTACGGTGATAACCCCGGAGAACGCAGCAGCACGCGCTAGGGATCTGGATGTAGCCCGCCGTGCATTAGAGCAGCAGAGGAGAGAAGTGGAAGCAGAAAAGCAAGGGGTAGCCACGCGCCGACGCGAGCTGGAAGCGTTGGAGAACCAGCTCCGGGTTGAATCAACTAGGATGCATCAGAGATACCAAACAAGGTTACCAGCCACGGGTGGAGTTCTAAACCCAGCCGCGCTGTTCACCACCCCCCAGGATCAGCCAATCCCGGCCGCGAATCAAGAAACTGTACATCAGCCCGCGACCGGAGGAGGACAACCGGCAAACGTACAAGCCGGGTTACCCACGTTGCAGCCAGGGGTTGCAGCTGGTAATGCAGCGCCACCACCGCCACCATCACGATTTCGTACGCCACCAGGTCACTTCGACAACCCAATGGATAATGTATATGCGGCAACATTAGCGTTGGATCGAATCCCCGTAAGAGAGTCACCCCATGCGGAGGAGACCCGGCGGGCGATAGATTTATTACGCACGGCAGTGGCTCAGCAAGTCAATTACCCGGATAATAGGAGTGGAATGCATGGAACGCCGTATATCAGCCGGCAACATGGCAATACCGGCAATATTCAGTCAAGTTCAGCGCGACAGAGGGCAGAGCAGCAGCAAATGCCGCCTCCGCCCCGCGTCCAAGCAGCACCGGCAGCATCAGCAGCGCAAGCTATTGTGGATAGTTCCAGAGCCAGGCGAGCGGCGGCCGGGTCTGCGATACACGGGCCTGCGGCAGCGCCGCGCCCAGCCGCGCTCCCCGTAGGATCGCATGTTTCCCGAGTGAGGCCAGTACTGACTAATCTCGCTGGGCCTAAGTGTCTGTCGGATAATATCAGGGCTGAGCCTTACCCAGATAAATTCAAGGAACCGGGTAAAGTGGTGAATTATGAGCCGACTATGGATCCAGAAACATGGTTGAGCAGTTATGAGATGGCTATGTCGATTCGCAACGCATCTGAAAATCTTCAAGCCAAGTTCATGTACTTAATGATGTCAGAAAGAGCAGCAAAGTTGTGGTTCAACAATTTACCTGAAGGATCTATCAAATCTTGGAGTGAATTGAAAACTGCGTTTATCAAACACTTTCACGGAACATGCACGAAGTTGTTTACTATCGACGATCTAGAACGGTGTGTGCAAAAGAAGGGAGAATCGGCGCGTAGTTGGGTGCGCCGGGTTATGGAGATACTTCATTCATCTACAGATATTCAGCCAAAGGATGCGTTGCAAGCTATGGCAAAGACATGCAAGTATACACCCTTAGTGCAAAAGCTAACTCGCATGAAATCCAGTCGAAACGCTTCAGAGGTTACTATGGGAGAGTTGATGGACGCATGCAACAAACATGCTGCTACGGATACCACAGAAGAGGACGTTGATGACAAGAAAGCGAAAGCGAACACGAGTAATAATGGAAGAACCGGCAATGGATCTACGCCGGGTAACCATGGAGGAAATAATGGAAACAACCAGAATAAACGTCCGTTTGAGGGGAATTCCGAGTTTGTCGCCAGCACAGAAGCCGGGTCTTCAAGACCCAGAGCAGAAGGAAATTTCAACGGAGGAAACTTTAATGGAGGAAATTACCAAGGTCCGCCAAGGCCGGGAAACCAGTGGGATGTCTACAAGATGCCGTGCCCGCGACACAGCAGGAACGGTAGACCGGCTAATCATTCGCTGGAACAGTGCGTGGATTTACAGAGATGGAAGAACGAGGAAATAAACAAAGCTATGCGAGGTGCAGGCCGGGGAGGAGGGCCGGGTCCGGGTGGAAACCCGGGCAACGGCCCACCCCAAGCAGGCAACCCGGGAGGTGGAAACCCGGGTGATGGAGGGATGATAACCCGGTAGGCCAAACTCCAAGGAGTAACCCGGCCCAAAGGACGGTGCGCAGGATCCGGCTAAGGATAAGGAAGCTTGTGGAAGGCCCAAGTTTGTAGGCCCAGCAATCCGGATTGTGGGTTACTGTAAAGGAAAGCTAGGGTTTGTGCGCCGTGTCCGGGTAGGATCCAGGGTGCGCCTTGGGGAATAAGCCAGGGGGTACGGGTGCTTTATAAACCGACCCCCAGGTCTAGTTTTAGACAGAGTTATTAGAACCCTAGATATAGCGCTTGGTATCGAGCATCCAGTGTAATCCTAAAGTTGAGTTGTTATATCAAGATCGGAGACTCGGCGACTTTGATTGTCGGCTACCAGACCGAGTTGCACCATGTTTTCCTCTGAGCTAAACCCTCTCCCAAATACCTGTGTCGTCTTGCCCCAAGATCAGTTACCTCCGGTAACGTCTGCCGTGATTATCTCACGACAGTTGGCGCCCACCGTGGGGCCTGCGTCCAAAGGTGTTTACATCACGGGAGAAGCTCGGAAGGGCATGGAGAATCTCGTCATCGGCGAAATCTACATCGACCACGAAGGAGAAAAGATGGTGGACGATTCCGGCTGGGGGCCGGAGTCGGATCACCTCGAATCCGGATCCGTCGTGACGATCGGCCGGATCAACGTCTTCATTGGTATGGTATGTGCTTCCAATTCGATCCCTGACAACATTGGATCTGATTCTATGCCAGGAAAGGCCACGTCTATCCGATCAGATGATGAAGAATCGATTGGAACGACACATCCGGCAGAAGAACCCATCGCGGAGTGGGAACAGCCGGAGGAGCCGGCATGGACCCCACGCGACCGGGCCGAAAGAGAAGATGATACCGGGTCTATCCTGGATCTACTGGAAAACCGGTATGAGGAGAACGGTGAGGAAGAACAGCGTGAATTTACACCGGATATCGTACGCCGAGTTGCAGTCTATGCGGCCCCCGCGGCCAACCAAGGAAACGCAACCGCAGCATCAGTCGGGGCGGCTCAGGCAGTGGCCCAGCGACAGGGCACGGCTAACGGAGACCCGGTCGTGGCCCGGGTTGATGGAGAGTCGGCATCAGTAACCAGCAGGGCAGCGGATGAGGAGTTGCATGCAAATACGTTCGGATTCTTAGAAAACCGGACACCAGGGGCGGGTCCTTCGAACCCGCGCCACCCGGACTTATTAGATAATAATCTGATTCTAGACCCCACGGTTCTCGCAACGGTTATCACTCCGGAAAACGCAGCGGAACACGTCAGGGACCTGGATGTGGCTCGTCGTGCGCTGGAGCAGCAAAGAAGGCAGGTAGAGGCAGAAAGGCAAGGGATGGCCACGCGGCGGCGTGAGCTAGATGCGTTGGAAACCCGGCTCCGAGAGGAAACGTCTAGAATACATCAAAGGCACCACACCAGGTTACCAGCAATGGGCGGGGTTATTAATCCGGCTAATTTATTCGTTACACCTCAGGACCAGCCGATACCAGTGGTGAACCAGGGAACCGCACCCCAACAAGTGACAGCAGCGACACATCCGGCGAATGAGCGGGCCGGGTTACCCCCACCACAAACTAGAGTCACAACCGGCAACGATCTACCACCACCGCCACCATCACGGTTCCGCACACCAGCCGGCCACTACAATAACCCCATGGACAATGTATATGCAGCGACACTCGCGTTGAATCAAATCCCTGTGGGAGAGTCGCCCCATGCAGAGAAGACTCGGCAAGCCATCGATCTGTTGCACACTGCGGTGGCACAGCAAGCCAATTATCCGGATCACAGAAGCGGTATGCACGGGACGCCATACGTCAGTCAACAGCAAGGGAATATCCAAACAAGTTCAGCGCGACGGAGGGAAGAGCAGCAGCAAATGCCGCCTCCTCCCCGCGCTCAGGCAGCATCAGCGGCACAGGCCGTCGTGGACAGTTCTAGGGCTCGGAGGGCCGCGGCCGGGTCTGCAGCGCATGGACTTCCCGCAGCATCGCGCCCAGCCGCGCCCCCCGCGGTATCACACGTTTCTAGAGCCAGGCCGGCCTCAACGGTTCTTGCAGGGCCTAAGTGTCTCTCGGACAATATCAGAGCTGAACCTTACCCGGAAAAATTCAAAGAGCCAGGGAAAGTAGTGAATTATGAGCCAACTATGGATCCCGAAACATGGTTAAGCAGTTACGAGATGGCAATGTCAATTCGCAACGCGTCCGAGGACCTCCAAGCCAAGTTCATGTACCTGATGATGTCGGAAGGAGCAGCAAAATTGTGGTTCACCAATTTGCCGGAAGGATCGATCAAGTCTTGGGAGGAATTGAAGACCGCGTTTGTCAAGCACTTTCACGGGACCTGCAGGAAGTTATTCACTATTGATGATCTAGAGCGATGCGTCCAGAAGAAGCGAGAATCGGCGCGTAGTTGGGTGCGCCGGGTTATGGAGATACTTCACTCATCCACGGATATCCAGCCCAAGGATGCACTACAGGCCATGGCAAAAACATGCAAGTATATACCTTTAGTGCAAAAGTTAACTCGCATGAAGTCCAGTCGAAATGCGTCGGAAGTTACAATGGGAGAATTGATGGATGCGTGCAACAAACACGCTGCGACAGATACTACAGAAGAAGAAGCTGATGACAAGAAGGTAAAAGCAAACACAAGCAATAACGGAAGAACCGGCAATGGATCAGCATCAGGTAATAACGGAAATAGCCAGAACAAGCGCCCGTTCGAAGGAGGCTCCGAGTTTGTCGCCAACACAGAAGCCGGGTCTTCGAGACCCCGAGCAGAAGGAAACTTCAACGGAGGTAACCACAACGGAGGAAACTATCAAGGTCCACCAAGGCCGGGTAACAATTGGGACATATTCAGGATGGCATGCCCGAAGCACAGCAGGAATGGCAGGCCAGCTAACCACTCCCTAGAGCAGTGCGCCGACTTACAAAGATGGAAAAATGAGGAAGTGCACAGAGCTATGCGAGGTGCAGGACGGGGAGGAGGACCGGGTCCAGGGGCAAACCCGGGCAACGGCCCACCCCCAGCCGGTAATCCGGCGGCTGGAAATCAAGGTAATAACCAAGGGGGGCAGGAGGTTTCCAGGCTAACCCCAAACAATTGGGTCAATATCATGTGCATACCACAGGAGGCTCTAACAAGGACAAAAAGATACTGAAGCAAGCGGTCAACTCAGTTTCGTTAGCTGTCCCGAGGTACTTGAGATGGTCAGAACAGGAGGTAACATGGAGCAGAAGGGATCACCCAGAAAGAGTGGAGCACCCAGGAGTCTTGGCACTAGTAGTCGCACCGCAAGTCAATGGGTACGAACTGAAAAAGGTTTTAATGGATGGTGGAAGCAGCATCAATATACTGTATTGGGAAACCTTCCTACGCATGGGTCTCAAGGAATCTCAGCTGCAAAAAAGCTCAACAGTTTTTCATGGGATAGTGCCGGGTCATTCAGCATGCCCCGAGGGAAAAATCGCATTGGAGGTAGCCTTTGGAGAGTCAAAGGATAACTATCGAATTGAGTGGCTTACCTTTGAGGTAGTCAAATTGCGCAGCCCTTATCACGCGTTATTTGGAAGGCCGGCTTACGCCAAATTCATGGCTAGGCCGTGTTACGTATATCTACAGCTAAAAATCCCGGGTCCTAAGAAGGCCATTACCATACATGGAAATCGGGACATAGCGGCTGAATGCGACGAAGGAGATGCAGCAATGGCCGATCAGGCCTGTAGAAAAGAAGAACTCAAGCAGTACCGGTCTCAGGCAGACCCGGAGGGTAGAGCCACATCAAAAAGGCCGAGTACTGAAGGCGAACGAGCAAAATCCAAGGTAACACAAGATGCTAAAATGGTGGCTTTTGTCAAGGATGACCCCTCCAAACAATCCGCCACAGAAGAAGAAGCTGCACGATCACTCACAACCGGCCATGTCATGGAAACACCTTACCCGGGTTGGCTAGCAAACCCGGTACTCGTCATGAAAAAGTCTAACGTGTGGAGAATGTGCACCGGTCACGCCAGTTCGGGACCGGTGTCCACGAAGAACTAAACAATGTAACGGGCAGCAGGTTTCAGACGCGCTCTTTTCCTACCCAGGGTACCTAAGGGGACTGGAAGGTTTTTAATGAGGCGGCCTGCTGATCCAAACTTTCTCGCAGCAATAAAGAGATGGTTATCAAGTCTTATTTCGTTACAGCCCGATTGCAAGTAAGTAGTATCCACATGGCATCAGTATTTCCGTATCATTAAGAATGTTGAGTATATACAGGTCTCGGGGGCTGGCGGCTCAAGTAGCCCAGCTAGCAACCCAAAAGACCCGGCCTTGATGCCTATAAGTTATAAGGGCCGATTATTCGCAAACGAGTACGGCTGCAATCTTATAACTGGACAAAGGAGCCAAATTTTCTTGACTTTTCTTACTTAAGCTCGATGTGACTCGCACTAAAGTGGCATGATTCGTTCGCTTACGATTACAATCAGCCATGAAGCCCAATGGGACTTGCCTGACACTGTTCTCGTATGGATGTAACAACATGGTATCCACGCGAAAGCCGGCTTACAGTACAAGATAGTCAAAAGGGTCATCTAAACCACAAGTTTATGCAGAGTACAAGGCTAAAAGCCGGAAACTCAACAACTATCAAGCATAACTTCAGTATTCACACGGAATGGCTTTAGGCTTGCGACTCGGTAAAAAATAATTTGTTCTCTGAGAAAGGCCACACCCCCATGATTCGGACTTTGGGTCCTGGGGACTGGGGGCTTCGAAACAGAAACAAACTACTTGGCTATCGCAGTTCGAAAAACCTCACCATCCGAGTCTTGGGGACTTAAAGAAAAAGTCCACGTATCAAGGCCCCTGGTACTCGGAAAACCGAGTCTTATGAAGGGAGCCAAAATAGAGAATCGGGTATCGAGAAAAAGTTCAAAGAATAGGCAAGCAATACGGGTATCAAAAGGCCAGGAAAGCCGCAAAGTATATCACGGACTAAAAGTACGTTACAAGGTACGACGTCGGTATCAGGGGTGCACAGGCGCACCATCAAAAGCATAACAGTGTGAATACAAAGCATTACAAGGTGTTATAATAGCACGGCCCTGTTTGGCCTCCTAAGTACGGCCTTCCGGGTCTGAGTCCTGGGTTTGCTGCTTAGCCTTCCCGGCGCCCTTACCCGGACTCATTGCATCAGGGCGGACTGGTGGAGGGACGGCTGGTGTAGAGGCAGACGGGCCCGATCCTAACTCGGCCTCTCTCTTCGCAGTCGCCTCCCTCTTCCTGGCCGAGCTAGAAACCCACTTCTCCAAGATGTCAAAAGGCGGGGGCGCTTCCTCCGTAATAACTTTGCCATCAGCGTCGTATGCACTCATAATCGTATTTAGATCCAAGCTATCGGCCAAAGCGGTAGCTGAGGGGCGCACTGCGGCTTGTATGGCTTTGAAATCCTTGGGTGTAAATTTGGAACCGTCAGCCTTGAATTCGGGAAACCCGGATGTTACCTTTGCCGGGTCAAGCTTTGGAAAGAAAGCCTTGGCCAGAGTAAAAGCCCGGGTCATTCCAATTCGGCATGATGAGCGTTTCCAGATTTCAATCCACCCAGGCACAGTGGAGCAGGCTTGAACGAGATTCTCTTCACCCGGATATACTTCCGTAGGCCACTTCACAGCATCCAATATAAATTTTGTGCCGGCAAAGAAAGTCCGGAGCACAGTCTTGAGGGTTCTAGCCTTGACAATGGCATTTTCCTCTGGGGCTGCAAGGTTGGCACCTGCAGTCGTCACAAAAGAAAGAGCGTATCAGTAATCCCGAGTCTGTTATAATAAAGCAAAGACATGAAGCCAATCGACAGCAGAAAACTTACTGAGCAAGATCTGATAAGTATCGGAGACCTGGTCCGATAGTTTCTTCAGTTCGGTCTGAGCGGCGTTGCACTTCTTCTTGTATTTGGAAACATCTTTCTTCAAGGTTTTCATGTCATCCTCAAGGATTTCCCTTCGTTTCATCTCGGCAAGAAGAAGTTGTTCGGTCCTCACTAAAGTTTCATCAGACCGGGTTATCTGTGCCTGTAAGTAGCAAGGAATGCAAGTATTAGTTGGATTGTATGGAAAGCTGAATGTGGCGTAAAGTACCAAGCATCACTTTTGCAAGTCATACTTGGAACTTGGGGACTAGGCATGCAATATGATATACAAAGTGTCCTTACCTGGTGCTCTGCAGCCATGCGCTCCAAGATCTGGCTCTCCGAAGTCTTCATAGTGAGGAGAGTGTTCATCAACTGATCGAAAGTGTCTTTACTCGTATCAGAAGACCCGGGGCCTTGGAAATTCCGGGAAGGAGCTTTCTTCTTAGTAGGAGGTGGAATCCGGGTCATTTGTGTGTCGGAATCCGACGCTCCTTCTTCTGCACCCAAGACGGTGGTTTTGTTCTTCTTGCTTGCATGGGAAGCAATTGGATACTCGGCTCCTTGCGTGTCCGGGTTTGGCGGCGACGCTTGTTTTTCACCGCTGGACGCGGCTGTAGTCTTATCAGCCGGGCTCCCCTTACCCGGGCCCTCGATCCCCGTTTCCTCTTGATCGCTGACAACGACCGTGGCCCTATAAGATGTTGTCAGTGAGCAGCTAAATACACAGTCAAGAGAGGGTGATAAAATATGGTGGAACATCAGGAAGGGGATCTTACCCGGTATTCACCGCAAAGTCACAAGGAAATCCATCGCTGGACTCGGGAGAAGCTGGAAATTATCAAGTTAGATGTCATATGGGAATGGTTTAAAGAGAATGTTTTGACCCAGAAAAGATAGGGTAATTACCAGCCCGCCGCGGGGGGGTCGATGAAATACCCGGGTTGAGGGCATCATCACCCGGGTGATTCCGAGTTGACCTACGCTTGGGCGCGGGCGACTCCTTCAAGAATGGCCAGTGGGATAACGTCAAGGTAGCTCAAGTATATCATTAAAGTAATGCGAGTTGAATGCGAGGGGGAGATATGAAACCTTGGAGGTGGCCTCTTGAGTCTTTCTTTTGGATCCGACCTTGACTGTCGGCTCCAGTTCTTCCTCGTCGCTGGCAGATTCTACTTTGCCATCGGAGTTTTCTTCTTCGTCATCTTCTTGTTCTGGATATCATCAAAGTTATGGTTGGAAATGAAGGGGTTATGGTGAGTTCAAGGGAACCAAATAAAATCCGGAGAGTACCTTCGTCCGAGTTAACAGTTTCTTGCTCCTCTGGACTTTCGGAGCTAGGGGAGGCATTGGTTTTCCAAAAATCATCATCAGCCTGAAAAGTGTTAACATAAGGGTTATTAACTGCATTGAGTGGAAAGAGCAAAGGTAAAGGCATCAAAGTCGGGTTTTCACCTTGGGGGCTGGGTTCTCAAGCGTGAAGGGCTCTAACCCGGATATGTTCCGGATTACCTCAAGCTTTTCGGTCAGAAAGCCCTTGATGGTTTTATGAGTATCGCCAGCTGCGAAGATGTTGTCGGATTACCGGAGCGGGTCTGTAGGTTGCCCTGAATACTCGCACATTAACTTTGTGCGGATGGAGTTGGGTTGAATCCGGAAATCTACCCAAGTCTTCACCAGGTTGAGCCCGATGAGGCCTTGGGCTGTGAGAGTGGTGATTTTGACTAAAAGAGGTTGAATTGCCTCCCTGTCCGAGTCAGGGGCAAAGGCACTAAATTTATCAGAGATGTCAAGAAGACCCTCTGAGTAACCCGGCAGCTTCTTTTGGCCGGGTGGGGAGGTGTCTTGGCAGTAGAAGTAGGAGAGCTGCCAGTGCTTGACATGGGAATTAAGGGTGAGGGGTGGCATCAGAGAATTCTTGCGGCGCTGGATGGAAACCCCGCCGCAAGCGAGAAGCGCCCCGTCACCGCTCTCGCGACACGGTTTGCATTGAAAAAGCTCGATGAAAAGAGCTAGACTTGGCGAAGTGCACAAGTATGATTCGGAAAGGACTATGAAGTGGGAGATGTTGAGAACAGAATTAGGCCCGATATCAAAGACGCGAAGACCGTAATGATTCAAAACATCACGGAAAAAGGGGTGACCCGGTGGGCGGAAGCCCCGGGTCACATGTTCCACAAAGCAAATTACCTCGCCTTTTGTCGGGTTGGGCCGGGTCTCCTTACCCGGCACTCTCCATTGGATATCCTCTTGGGGAGGAAGGACTCCCAGCTCCACTAGCTCCTCCAATTTGGATTTGGTGACTGTAGACCGCGCCCAGTTGGCGGATATGGAGTTGGCGGCTTTAACTTTGGTTGGAGTTTTCCCCTGCTTTTTGGGAGCCATGTGGTTGACCTGCAAAATACAAAGTAAAAGGATAAGAGGACTAAGATCCGGAAGTTGTGAGCCGGCCGAATATCAGTGGGGTAATATTGAGACATGAAAAATTGCTTGCAACCCGGGTGTTAGCTCATCGAGTAAAGTTCGAAATTGTCCGGGTATCAAGTATTATGACGAAAATTGTGGAGATCTAAGTGTTGAAGGGGTTATTTGGGGACGATGGATGGCCGCATAGGCACTTAACGCGAATAAAAGGAACTAAAAGGGGGAAGTATGGCCGGGTGATTGAGGCCAAGGCGGAAATTTTGAGTGGATCGGGCCCAGATTGGGAATCTTATCTTCGGATTTGTGGTGAAATTAGTACTTGTAGGTAGTAGGAGAATGGATTGGAATCCGTAACTTATCTATTATGCGAGCTGGAAAGAATGTTAGCAACTTAATTCGGCATGGCCGAGGAATCGTTGGCGGGTCGATTTGGATCTAATCTAAGGTGAAATCAAAAAGTGCAAGGGCGAATTAATGGACGCAAATGGCTTACCGGAGGAGATCTGAGCGAGGCTTTGCGGAGGCAGATGGCGCAAGCCTGGTGTCCCTTCGCGGTCCTTGACGGGCCGGATGAGGATTCGCCGGCGGATCTTGGCGGCGGCGCGGGGCGAGTCGTGGCGGAGCGCAGCCTCCGGCCGATGGGCTCCGGTGATGTGCGCGGGATTTCCGTGGTGGTTCTCAGTGAGAGTGAGCTTAGAAGGAGAAAGGAAGCGGAATGGGGGGAAATGAGCCGTTAGGGTTCGGGTTACCTCCAAGGAGCTTATTTATAGTATAAGTGAGTAGGCCCGGTTCGGTGAGTGGGGGCCGGGAGTTGCGGAGGTAAACGGCTATTTATTTAAGTTTCTGCGAGATATGCGCCAAATATTGAGCAAGGCATCTGGATAAAAGAGAGAAGGGAATCCATCCTGTGATATCAGGATCGATTATCAAGTATGAGATCTTGACATTTTTATCAAGGTTTGGACCTGGAAAATTAAACCAAAGAGTTTGGGGAAAGGCCGGGTTACTATATGGCCACCATGGAGTTAGGCCTAACCACTTACCAAAGCATCTTAACCCGGCCTCCACGTGCCTATGTGTTTGATATCTTTGCAGGGAATAGCGAGCGCTTCAAGGAGGATCCATGAAGCCCAGGCTATTCTGGGGACTACTGATGGAGGGATGATAACCCGGTAGGCCAAACTCCAAGGAGTAACCCGGCCCAAAGGACGGTGCGCAGGATCCGGCTAAGGATAAGGAAGCTTGTGGAAGGCCCAAGTTTGTAGGCCCAGCAATCCGGATTGTGGGTTACTGTAAAGGAAAGCTAGGGTTTGTGCGCCGTGTCCGGGTAGGATCCAGGGTGCGCCTTGGGGAATAAGCCAGGGGGTACGGGTGCTTTATAAACCGACCCCCAGGTCTAGTTTTAGACAGAGTTATTAGAACCCTAGATATAGCGCTTGGTATCGAGCATCCAGTGTAATCCTAAAGTTGAGTTGTTATATCAAGATCGGAGACTCGGCGACTTTGATTGTCGGCTACCAGACCGAGTTGCACCATGTTTTTCTCTGAGCTAAACCCTCTCCCAAATACCTGTGTCGTCTTGCCCCAAGATCAGTTACCTCCGGTAACGTCTGCCGTGATTATCCCACGACACCGGGTAATAACCAGGGAGGAGCTGGAGGTTTCCAGGCCAACCCCAAGAAATTGGGCCAGTACCACGTTCACACCACGAGAACTTCCAACAAAGATAGAAAGATATTGAAAAAGGCAGTAAACTCCGTTTCCTCGGCTGTCCCGAGATACCTGAGGTGGTCGGAACAAGATGTAACGTGGAGCAGGAGGGATCACCCGGAAAGGATAGAACACCCGGGAGTCCTAGCATTGGTGCTCGCGCCACAGGTTAATGGTTATGAGCTGAAAAAGGTCCTAATGGACGGCCGAAGCAGCATCAACATCTTATATTGGGAAACTTTCTTGCGCATGGGCCTCAAGGAGTCTCAGCTACAGAAAAGTTCAACAGTTTTTCACGGGATTGTGCCGGGTCACTCGGCGTGTCCTGAGGGAAAGATAACCTTGGAAGTTACTTTTGGAGAATCAAAGGATAATTTCCGGGTGGAGTGGCACACGTTCGAAGTGGTAAAGTTGCGCAGCCCCTATCACGCATTGTTTGGAAGGCCGGCTTACGCCAAGTTCATGGCCAGGCCGTGTTACGTATACCTACAGCTAAAAATCCCGGGTCCCAAGCAGACCATCACCATACATGGAAGCCGGGATATAGCGGCTGAGTGTGACGAAGGAGACGCGGCGATGGCGGAACAAGCTTGTAGAAAGGAGGAGCTCAAATACTATCGGTCTCAAGTAGACCCGGATGAGACAGCGTTAAAAAGGCCAAATACAGAGGATGAGAGAGCAAAATTCAAGGCAGCACAGGATACCAAAATGGTGGCCTTTGTTGAAGGTGATCCCTCCAAGCAATTTGCTATAGGATCTAACCTGGACAATGAGCAGGAAAAAGAACTCGTGGAGTTTATTCGTTCAAATCAAGATGTTTTTGCTTGGACGCGCAGCGACATGCCGGGTATTCCTACAGAGTTAGCGGAACATAGCTTGCACGTTGATCCCAAGTCTAGGCCTGTGAAGCAGGGCCTGAGAAAAATGAACGAGGAAAGAAGAAGAGCTATAGGGGAGGAAATTGCTCGGCTATTGACAGCCGGCTTTATCATGGAAGTATTTCACCCGGACTGGTTGGCAAATCCGGTTCTCGTGATGAAAAAGAGTAATGAGTGGAGGATGTGCATAGACTACACGAGTCTCAACAAGCACTCTCCAAAGGATCCGTTCGCCCTCCCAAGGATTGATCAGATTATAGATGCAGTGGCCGGAAGTGACCTATTATGTTTCCTGGATGCATATTCCGGGTATCATCAGATCAAGCTCAAAAAGGAAGATTGGGAGAAAACATCGTTCATAACCCCTTTTGGGGCCTTCTGTTACAAAACCATGACTTTTGGGCTAAAGAATGCTGGCGCAACTTATCAGAGATGCATACAGAAGTGCTTTGAGGACCAGATTGGGCGCAATGTTCACGCCTATGTGGATGACATGGTGATCAAGACCAGGAAAGCGGAAACGTTCATTGACGATCTAAAGGAAACATTCAAGAACTTGAGAAGGTATCGGATGAAACTTAACCCTACAAAGTGCGTGTTTGGAGTTCCAGCAGGAAAGTTACTCAGATTCATTGTTTCCGAGAGAGGAATTGAGGCAAACCCGGACAAAATCAAAGCTATACAGAACCTGACAAAGCCGGAAAACCTAAAGCATGTTCAGAAACTCACAGGGTGTGTAGCAGCGCTGAGCCGGTTTATATCCAGACTCGGAGAAAAGGCAATACCCCTGTACCGGCTCTTGAGGAAATCTGATAAGTTTGTTTGGGACCAAGAGGCGGATGAGGCGTTCGAGGCACTAAAGAAGCAGTTATCTGAGGCACCAGTTTTAGCAGCCCCGGGTCCCAAAGAGCCCATGCTACTATATATCGCGGCTGGGCCTCGGGCGGTTAGCGTAGTGGTTGTTGTCGAGCGCAAAGAGGATGGGAAAGATCACCCGGTTCAAAGGCCGGTTTATTACGTCAGCGAGGTGTTATCAGAGGCAAAGCAGCGCTACCCACATTGGCAGAAGTTGGTTTTCGGGGTCTTCATGGCCAGCCGGAAATTGAAACCTTATTTTCAGGAACACCCAATAACAGTGGTTAGCTCTATACCAATGTCGGACATCATCAGAAACTCGGACGCAATAGGTAGAATAGCCAAGTGGGCCATCGAGATGGGAGATTATCATATCAACTACGAGCCCAGGTCAGCAACCAAGTCTCAAGCTTTAGTTGATTTCATTAATGATTGGACTCACACTAGCATGCCCACAATGACACCAAGTTCCGAGTCTTGGGTAATGCACTTTGATGGTTCCAAGCAATACGAGGGATCAGGAGCTGGAGTGGTACTCACATCACCTAAAGGAGATAAACTGAGCTACGTGTTGCAAATCCACTTTGATTGCTCCAACAACGTGGCCGAGTATGAGGCATTATTTCATAAATTAAGAATAGACAAGGAGATGAACATCAGGCGGATACGATGCTATGGAGATTCGGATCTTGTGGTGCAGCAGGTCTCAGGAACCTGGGACAGGAAGGATGCAACTATGGCAGCATATCGTAGAGAGGTGGACAGGGTTGCCGGGTGTTTTTCCGGGTATGAGGTGGAGCACATTGACAGGCGAAAGAACGAGGCAGCAGATGCACTCGCAAGACTCGGCTCGCGTAGAGAGCCGGTTCCACCCAACGTTTTCCTGGACGAGCTATGGCGGCCATCAGTAAAAACCGAGTCTAAGGAAGAGGTGGCTAACAAAGACCCGGATATGGAGCTCGTGGCCACAGTACGAGTTGTTCCCGAGTGGATAGAGCCGTTTCGGGCTTATCTATCACGGGGCGAGTTACCACAGCAAGAGGTATTAGCAAGGAAAATTCTGAGGCGAGCAAAAGGTTATTCCATCATCAATGGGGAGTTATATAAAAGGAGTGCTGCGGGAGTATTTTTGCGCTGTGTAGCACCAGAAGAAGGCCGGCAGATCCTGAAAGAGATCCACGAGGGCGACTGTGGGCATCACGCATCCACAAGATCCCTTGTGGCCAAAGCATATAGACACGGTTTCTTCTGGCTCACAGCCTTAGCAGACGCGGAACGCTTGGTGGCAAGGTGCGATGGGTGTCAAAGGTACGCTCGCCAAATCCATGTGCCAGCTATGGAGTTGCAAACAATACCTTTAACCTGGCCGTTTGCCGTTTGGGGTATGGACATGGTTGGTCCCTTCCACATGTTACCTTGCAAAAAGACACATCTCTTGGTGGCTATCGATAAATTTACCAAGTGGGTTGAAGTTATGCCAGTTACCAATTGTGAAGCAATTACGACAGTCAAGTTCCTGAAAAGGATTATCTATCGGTTTGGGTATCCTCACAGCATAATTACAGACAATGGAACCAACATGTCCCTTGGTGAGATGGAAAAATTCTGTGGGAACAATGGGATCCGGCTTGATATAGCTTCAGTAGCCCATCCACAAGCTAATGGACAAGTGGAAAGGGCAAATCAGGAGTTACTCCGTGGATTAAAACCACGGCTGCGAGTCCCGTGCATCAGAGCTGCTGGCGCATGGGTTGAGGAGTTACCATCAGTGGTGTGGGGAATTAACACCACACCTAACAGATCTACTCAGATGACACCGTTTTTTATGGTTTATGGTGCAGAGGCGGTATTGCCGAGTGATATTATCCATGACTCGCCTCGAGTGTCGGCTTACGTCAAGGTGGAGAACGAGAATACCCGGCAGGACGCCGTGGATATGTTGGAAGAACACAGGGAACAAGCTTTGGAGAGATCAGCCATATATCAGCAGGATCTGAGGAGATATCATAGCCGGCGGGTTAAAACCCGGGTCTTCCAGGAAGGGGGCCTGGTCGTGCACCTGGTACAGTCAAAGGAAGGAAAACACAAGCTATCCCCACCATGGGAAGGACCGTTCATCATAAGCCGGAATCTGCACAACAGATCGTATTACTTGATAGATGCAAGGGAAGAGTCGGCTACTGTCAATGACACCGCTCATACAACTTCATCTATGCAAGAAAAAGAAAGACCATGGAACATGGCTCAGCTGCGTCCCTACTACACTTAGAATAGAATAGATTCACAAGTGGAATTACACGATGTAACAGGCAGCAGGTTTCAGACGCACTCTTTGCCTATCTAGGGTACCTAAGGGGACTGGAGGGTTTTTAATGAGGCGGCTTGCTGACCTAACTGTTTCTCATATCAATAAAGAGATGGTTAAACAATATTTTGTTCTTTTTTGTATGATCTTTGTCAAGTTTTTATATTCCTGTTGTTTCTTCTATTTCTTTTCCAGGTAAGTGTTATTTATTGTTCTTAGTATGTTAGTTTTTCTAGCAAATTGCATATATCTAGGTCTTGGGGGCTGATTGCTTGAATAGCACAGTTGCAAACTCAAAGACCCGGCCGTGATGCCATTGAGTTATAAGGGCCGATTACTTGTAATACGTACGGCTGCAAGCTTATAACCGGACAATAGAGCCAATTTTTCTTGACTTTTTTTGCTTAAGCTCGATGTGACTCGCACAAAAGTGGCATGCTTTGCTAGCGTATAACTACAATCAGCCATGATGCCCAATGGGACTTGCATGACCCTGTCTTTATACAGCTATAGCATCATTGATCATCCACGCGAAAGCCGGCTTATAGTAAAAGAAGGTCAAAAGGGTCATCTAAACCACAAGTTATGCAGAGTACAAGGCTAACACCCGAAAACTCAAGATATATTAAGCATAACCTCAAACCTATCCAACAACCTAGACTCGGAAATTCGGGTCTTGGGGACTCGGGAATTTGAAAAAAGAAGCAAATTTTCTAGCTATTCAGCTCAAAAACCCAAAAATCCGAGTCTTGGGGACTTAGAAAAAGTCCACTTGTCAAAACCCATGAGACCCGGAAACCGAGTCTCGCAGAAGCAACCATAGCGAAAGTCAGAAAATCAGGAATGAAAAAAAAGCTCAAAGTTAAGAAATATCAAATTCACGCAAAGGCCAGAAGGGCCATGAAAGATATTAAGGTTTTAAATGTGTTACAAACCAGGATAGTAGTATCATAAAGTGCACAGGCGCACTATCAAAAGAATAATTGTTTTAAAAGGCCCATTGGCCGAATGAAGTGTTTGAGACAGTAGGAGGTAAAAGTTCACTCGGCCTCCTGGGTCGAGTCGTCCATCTTGCCCTTGCCCTTGGCAGCCGGGTCCTGGTCCTTGACTTGTTCTTCAACGGTCTTTGCGGCAGCAGCATCCGGGTCAGTAGGAGTGCCGGCGCGCGCGGGAGGAGGAACAACCGGCGTGGAGGTAGTGGGCGCAGTGTCGGCCTCGGCCTTCTTCTTCGCGGCCTCTTCCCTCGCCTGGGTAGCTTCCGCCTTCCACAGTGCCAGCATGTCATACGGCTTGGGAGGATCCGACTGAATGGGCTTATCTTCAGCGTCGTAGGGGGTAACAATCCGGCTCACATCCAGGCTGTCGGCAATCAGGCTAGCCGAGTGTCGAACCTCTGTTTGGATGGCCTTGAAGTTCTTGGCTGAAAACCTGGAGCCATCAGTATTGAATTCTGGAAACCCGCCAATGAGCTTTGTCGGCTCAAGCTTGGGAAAATACACCTTAGCCAGAGCAAGCCCCCGGGTTACTCCAACCCGGCATGACGAGCGTTTCTAGTGCTTGATCCACTCGGGGATGGTGGAGCACGCATCAAGAAGCGTGCTCAAACCACCCCGCCCAGTACCCGGCCACTTCAAGGCTTGAAGAACCCATATGGTGCCGGCGCAGAGTTGCCGGATGGTGCTCTTTATAGTCTTCAGCTTTGCTACATCATCTTCATCCGGCATTTCATCATCCGGCCCTACAGAAAAACAGAGAAGTGCAAATAAGAAATTCCGAGTGTTTATCAGAATGAAAATCCGGGTTACGAGAAGTGAGTCGGGAATCCTTACCAATCAAAGCACGGTAAGTGTCGGCAATTCGGGAAGACAGCTTGTTCAGTTCATCCTCTGCAGCGTGGGCTCTATTTCTATATTTTCTTGCCAGCTTACCCAGTTTCTTGGCATCAGCCTCCACCGATTCACGCAGCTTCGTCTCCACATCAAGGAGTTTGTTGGTTTTAGCCAACACTTCCTCAGAATGGGCTACGTATGCCTGCGTGGAAACATAAGGAATATCAGTCGGATATACTATGAAAGTTCCAAGCAAATTATGCATAAGTTCACTCGGAACTTGGGGACTAGGCAGATATACAAGCAAGATTAAGTTGAATTTACCTCGTGCTTGGCTATCAAGGCTTCCAGAATGTTTTCTTCATCATCCCTCAGGGTGTGCAGAGCATCAAGCATCTGGGCCAAGCTCATGTCCTCAGGTTTGGTACCGGAAGAGCCGACGGCCTGGTCATTCGGAGGAGGAGTCTTTTCCGGCTTTGGGGGAGAAACCCGGGTTGCCTGAGTGTCGGATTTGGGAGTACCCATCCTTGCGCCCAGGACCTCGATATCGTCATCCCCGGGTCCATCTGATGGCTTGGGAGACCCGGCCTCCTTCCTGGCCGAGTCTGTCAGTGGGTCTTGTCCTTGGTTTTCTTCTTCAGCACCGCCAGTTGCGGCGTTCATGTTATCAACCGGGCCTTCAGTCTCCCGGTTATCCTGATCCATGTCGTCCGGGTCACTGATCGTGACCTGGGCGCTAAGGAAAGTAAAATAAAAAATGGTTAGTATTAATGAGCGAAAGTTATCGAAAGTGCCGGTGTATCGAGTAGCAAGAAATATAACTTACCCGGCATTTACCACGAAGTCCGGCGGAAGCTCGTTGCTAGATCCGGACGAGGCTGATAAAGATTGAGAAAGTGAGACTCGGAGTTTTCCGTGCAAGGGGTGGTTGGGAGAAGGATCTCTTTGAAGTGAATCGAAAGGATAACATTGGGAAGTACCGGCACGACGAACTGGGGATGTAGGGATACCCGGGTTGAGGGGATCCTCACCCGGGGAGTTCCGGGTTACCCTGCGCTTGGCTGGAGGTGAATCCTTCAAGTGTGGTGAATTGGATAATTGTTGATTAAGCTCACGCATATTAGAAAAAGAATACGGCTTTGAAGACATGGAGGAATAGGGAACCTTGAATACAACCCCTCGGGGTTTCCTCTTAGCCCCAACCACAGCTTCCGGTTCTGCCTCCTCCTCGTCGCTCTCGGTTTCCTCCGGGTCTTCCTTGTTGTCCTTGTCCTCCCTATCCTCCATCGCTGAGAAGCATAGTACACAGTCGGAAAAAGAAATGTGTGGGAAAACAAGTTAACAGAAAGTGAAACGGGTGAAACCCGGATGATACCTTCATCGGTGTCAGCCGGCTCTTCTTCTCTTCCGGGTTTTCGGAGGTGGGGGGAGTCTCGATGTTCCAGAAGGCGCTGCCTGCCTGAAATAAAGATATGACAGAAAAGGTTAGTGATTGCATCAAGTAAAAGCACAAATGTAGAAGGGTAAGTGATGGATCTTACCGCGGGAGCCGGATTTTCTCGGGTGTATGGCTCTAACCCGGCTATATTTTGGATCACTTCCGCTTTCTCAGTAAGGAAACTTTTGATGATCTTGTTCGTATCACCAGCCAGATAATTCCTCGAAGAGTAGCGGAGCGCATCCGTAACGTGTCCGGAATACTCGGACATCAGCTTAGGACGGATGGAGTTGGGCTGGATTCGGAAATCTACCCAAGTCTTGACTAAATTAAGCCCAAGGAGACCTTGGGCGGAGAGGACAGCAAGTTTGGCTAGGTAGGGTTGGATGGATTCCCTATCCGACTCAGAAGCGAATGCATTGAAAGTGTCGGATAAATCTAGGAGGCCCTCGGAGAAACCCGACAACTTCTTTTCGCCGGGTGGGGAGGTGTCCCGACAATAGAAAAAGGATTTCTGCCTGTGCTTAACATGAGAGTTAAGGCTCAGAGTCGGCATTGGCGAATTCTTTCGCCGTTGGATAGAGACTCCGCCGCAGGCCAAGAGAGCCCCGTCAACGCTTTCGCGACACGGTTTGCATTGGAACAGTTCAAGGAATAAAGCAAGGTTCGGTGGGATGCACAAGTATGATTCACAGAGGACTATCAAGTGGGTTATATTTAACATAGAGTTAGGCCCTATGTCAAAGACTCGGAGGCCATAGTGGCTAAGAAGTTCGCGAAAAAAGGAGTGACCCGGGGGACGGAATCCCCGGATCACGTGCTCTACGAAGCAGATTACCTCATCCGTACCAGGGGAGGGCCAGGTCTCATCTCCCGGAACTGGCCAGCGGATCTCCTTCTGAGAAGGGAGGACGCCGGACTCGGCAAGTTCATCTAGATTCGCCTTGGTCACGGTGGACCGTGCCCAGTTGGCCGATATGGACTGAGTCGGCCTTGGCTTTGCCGGCTGTTTTCCCTTGTTCTTGGGCGCCATGGGTGCAGTCTACAAAACAAGAGATAAAAGGTGCAGAGTGTGAGTAAGTAAGACCCGGAAATGACTGATCGTCCGGTTAACCAAAGGGTAATTAGAAGACCCGAAAATTATGGATTATCCGGGTATAAAGGAGCAATTCCAGAGAAACTTGGCATATTGGATCTAAGCTTAGAAGTTTACGGAAAAATTGCTAATCACAAGTGAAGGGGATATGCTTTTGGCCTAGTTTACACGTTGCTTGAGAAGGAACTAAACACAGGCTATCCGAGTATCAAAGAATAGTTACGGAAAATTTTGACAGATTATACCTAGATGGAGAAATTTACGGAGGAATTTATGGCTACAAGTGACAAGGGAGTACTATTGAATCTAACTTGAGCAATTAGGTAAAGCAAGAGTGAGGTGCGTGCAATCCGAATCGGTACAGAGCAAGGAGATAACCTACGGGCGAACTTAGATCCAATCTAGTTCGAGCGGAAAGCTTGAGGATGAAATTCATGGAGGAAGAAGGCTTACCGGCGAGGTCTGGAGGAGATTGCGGCGGCGGCAAATGGCGCAGCCGCGGTGACCTGCAGGATCTTCCGGCGGGCAGCTCGCGGGCGCGGTGGCGGTGCTTGACGGCGGTGCAGCTCGAGCGGAAGCGGAGCGCAGGCGGCGGCGGCTCGCTTCCGGCTGCTCTCCGGTAGGCTCCGTGGCGGCGCAACGGCGAGCTCGAGCGGAAGAGTGCTGGCAGGTGAAGGAGATGGCGAGGAAATGGAACTAGGTTTAGGTTACCCCCTAGGGCACCTATTTATAGGTGCGGGTGGGGAAAACTAGGTTAAGTGAGCGGGAGCCAAAATTTTCGGGAAGGATACCCGTCCGAAATTTTTGGGATAGGCGTTAAGTACCCGTGCGCGATATCAAGAAAAGATCCTAGCAAATCACTTCCGCGATATCCGGACTAATTAAAGAGCAAAGCAAGCCGTGTCTTCTGTGTTTTTCTCGGATTGTTGACCCGGGAGAATGAAGATGGATTCGGAGAAAGCCGGGTTGTTATATGGACCACCAGTGGAGTTAGGCCTAGCTGTTTATCAAAGCAACCTAACCCGGCCGCTTGTGAATTTGTATGTTTGTTATTTTTGCAGGGAATAGCATGCGCTTCAAGGAGGATCCCGTGAAGCCCAAGCTATTCTGGGGACTACTGATGGAGGGATGATAACCCGGTAGGCTAACGCCAAGGTATAACTCGGCCCAAAGGGAACTGCGCAAGACCCGGCTTAAGGAAAAGGAGCTTCTAGAAGGCCTAAGAGTATAGGCCTCGCAACCCGGATTGTGGGTTTCGATACGGAAGTTTAGGGTTTGTAAGCGGTACCCGGATAGGACTCCGAGTCTGCCTTGGACAGGAAGCTAGGGGGGTCCGGATATTATATAAGCTGGCCCCTAGGGTTAGATTAGACACGAGACACACGAGATTCACTAGCTATTCGAGTACCCTTTGTAATATCAGAGTTGAGATAATAAGATCTAGATCGGAGACTCGGTGACTTGATTGCCGGCTACCAGATCGTTTCATCACCATGATTTCCCCTGAGCAAAACCCTCTCCCAAACACCAGAGTCGATTTACCCCAAGATAAGTTACCCCTGGTAACGTCTGCCGTGATTATCCCACGACAGGCAAGCTCCCCACCGACTTGGCATGAATGTTGTCGCCCAGGTCCTTACCCTTCAGACCAGCCGACTTGGCCTTCTCTCGCTCCTACGAACGGCAGCTATCCCAGTGCTCTTCTTCATTCGAGCTTTGCTCCTGATCATCCTCTTCTCCATCGCGGTGTCTTGGCGACGGGGAGCGCGGCACCGACTTGTGCGCCTCCTCATGTTCCATCCTTATCTTGTACCCGTTTAGGTTCACAAAGTTAGTGATATGGCTTTTCAGCTGGACGGGCACCCGACACCCAAACTTCATTCTGATCGGCGCAAGAGCATCAGCCAGAATCGATGAATCCACTTCCAGAGGGGTTCCCAACTCAAGAGTAGTGCACATTAGTGTCTTCTCGTCTCGCGGGGGCACTGAGACATCGTGGAGACGCACCCACATCACCTCCAGCATTTCCGCAGCGCGAGAATCACCCACAATCTCAGTCACCACTGCTCTGAACTTGGTGATAGGCAGAACGAGACCCCCACCCCTAGAGGCCATCCTCGGCAGCTCCCTGGAGGGGAAAATTGTAGAGGCCCCAGAATAGCAGTCCAAGACCCCTCATATGCATACATTCACGATCCCAGAACAACCAGTCGTGAATAACATATGAAGTTGGCATACACATTACATCATCCATTACACGAATACAAAGGTCTTACATAAATGGTCACATGACCAAGTCTTAGATAACTGCCACGCGGGGCAGACAAAAACACGAACACAGCGGAAGACAACAAAGCACAACGCGATAGAGCCCAAGTCACGCCTTAACCTACATGCTGCTGACCGGGAACCGATCCTAGTTCGCAGGGTCATCATTGTAGTACTCCTCCTGGGGTTGCTCCTCGTAGTCTGGCCAAGTAAATAACCAGGGACGAAACCAATATGAGTACATTTGAATGTACTCTGCAAGACATCCTTTATGAAGCTTATAAAGCAAGTATGCTTATTTGGTTGAATGGGTAGGCTATACATAGGGTTTGCTACCCATGATGGATGAAAGATACATCATGGTTGATTAACATCTCTATATCTTTGTTGAAGAAGATACTTCAAAAGAAAATAATATAGTTTCTCTTGTAGATATCGCATATCTAAGAGGTTTTGTAAGATTTTGTTTAGTAAAGAAGGTTTTTCTTTGCAAAACTTCTTGTAAAGCAACTTCCAGCTTTTCCTCATCTGTACCTCACAGGAACAAAGTTCATCTTTCCAGTACCTCGCAGGTACTAATCCTTTTTTCAAAAACATCCCTTTTGAAAACATTGACACAATGCTAGCTACATGGCGATTCAACTGTCCATATCCAAGGACGCGGCTATTCCGAATAGTTTTACTCTACAGAGGTGTAAAAAATCCACAAGATCCAGAACATCTGCCATGAGCAATCATTGACTGTTCGCGACAGTATGCGAACATCAGATAACTGGTCCTAACCTTCCACTATGTTTAAGATAGTATATGACTACCCCTTCAACTGGGTTTGTTCTCCCCGGCACCATGTTGCACACCGCCATGACAAGAGACCGAACTGTCGCAGCTGGAGGGAAAATTAATTCCACACTTTGCATGTCTCGTGTCTCACACTTGGCGACATTTCGGTTCAGATGATCCAATCCCCTAAAGCACTTGGGATAGAACACACACTAACACGAACAAGTTTCTAGCTAGGCCCCTTTCCCATGTTGAGGTAAAATGGCACTACGTCTTGGTTGTCCAACAAAGACTAGGTTATGTGTCTTTTGTAAAAGCACTTTCAAAAACTTTCCTCTTTGCCACCTCTAGTGGACAAGGTCCCACCTTTTCACCGAGGTCTTTTAATAAAGCCTTTCTTTACAAAAACACATTTTAGGGTGTCCACTTAGGGACTCCAAGATTATTAATGTAGGTGGTATTTATATACCATATGGTGGCTAAAGGCTTGGTAACACCAAGTTTGACTACTAGCAATGTGATAGTTAACTATAATATTAATAGTAGTAATAGACACAACAAAAATAGTTTTTGTTAACCAAATTTTTGTAAAACTTCAGAAGTAAAAAACATGCATCATAGATAATGATAAGTATAGTAACAACAAGCATTAGGATGGCTTTCCTTGGTATTGGTCTTGGTTATGCTCTTGGAAATAACAGGAGTGAAAATAGGCCTCTTTTGCAATATCTCCTTCTTCGTTTTCTAACATCGTAAAAAGAAATAAAGGACACACATTCAGAACCAACTAAGGCAAACACTAGTACAAAGCAACACATACAGCAAGCAACACACAAAAATAATCTAACACTCAATTTTCTAATGGCAAAAATTATTAAGCACACATACAATAAACAAGGCTACTAGCAAGCATGCCTATGGTGGGGAAAATTATGTTTCTCACAAAATTGCAATGGCATCAGTGGGTGTGCCACTAGCCTACCAAGGCATTAGGAGGTCACAATGCCTTGGGAAAAATGAATATCCCACTTAGCAAGCATAAAAAACACTACTCATTCTAGTGATAAAAATAGGAAGCAATTAATCAAGTCAAAACTACCCATGCTTTCCTATAAATAAAAGTAAAAGCTAACAGAGGTGACACAACCATAATACCAGTACCAAAGTGGTACTGGATCTAACATATCAACCTCAAAAATTAAGCTACTAAACATAAAAGTAAAAATCCACAATTTCCTAAACAATAGGAAATTTCTAGGAAAAGACTATACTAGTAAAACTAATTCTAGTTATCACACACAATACTAAACTTTTCCTAATATACTAGTTCTGTAAGATAACCATATACTAACAGATAGTAACACTCCTCCATATGCTAGAAAACATAAGTCTAATACTAAAGTATTGAATAAAACTTATTTACACAAGAATAAATAAAAACAGAAAAGAACAAAATCTAGTTATATAAACCAAAATTATTCTACAGATCTAAAAATTACACCAAGCTAGTAGGTAGATATAAGCATACACAAGGTCATCCAATTGTATTCACATAAAAATCATCACCAAATAATCTACAAAAATCCTAGAAGTGCTCTCTGGTCATTTACGAGAATGCATGGCATTTTCTCTAGGAAGATTATTTGCACGAAAGGCCAAGTGCTAGTGGTAGGTATCACTTAGGGCTATCCAAAACAGTTGGATTTGCATTTTTCCAATCATTATTTCTAAATTTATGCTAAAAATGGTTAAAAAGATAGGTTTTACCAAAACATGAACTACTGAAAAATAAAAGTCAAAAAGTAGATCTACCTCTTGGAAATGGTTAAGAACTTATTATGCTACACGCATGATTTTTGGTTTGGCCAGATCTCCATTTTTCATAATTATTTAGGGGCGAAAGCTAGGGTCAACTTTCTGCCTGGATTGAAAAATGATAAACACACAAAGAAAAATATAGCGCGCGGGCCAGATCTGCCGGGCAAAGCCCAAAAAGGACCAAGGCGGCCCACGGGCATGCGCACGCGCGCTGTGTTGTGATACGTCATAAAGGTATCCTTAATTTATGATGTTCTATGGTGTTTTCATGCCATATTCTACATGTTTTCCTTACACTTTATGTCATTTTTATCGATTTCCCGGGACTAACCTATTGACAAGATGCCATAGAGCTAGTTCCTATTTTTTGCTGTTTTTAGTTTCAGAAAATTTGTTCAGGAAATATTATCGAAATTGGAAAAATTCAAATCCCGGAAGTCTTAGAATTCCCGAAGGTTCCACGGAGTCCCAAAGACCCCCGGAGGGGGACCCTGGAGTCCCCACACCATGCCTCCACGCGGGTGGATCCCTGGCCACGCCGGGAGGTGGTGTGGACCCCTCGGGCGCCCACCGCCATCGCCCTTTCGCCTATATATGCCCCCCCGATGCATAAACCCTAAAGATATCAGCCTTTTTCCATGAAAAGTTTCGTAGCTCCGCCGCCATCGACGACAAGTTTCGGGGGACAGAAACATGTGTTCTGGCACCCTGCCGGGACGGGGAAGTGCCCCCGGACCCATCTCCATCGACTCCACCGCCATATCCATCGCCGTTGTTTCTCCTATGACGAGGAGGGAGTAGTTCCCCCTCCCCCCCGAGGCTAAGGGCTCTACCGGTAGCTATGTGTCTCATCTCTCTCTCCCATGGTGTGATCTTTATGTGATCATGAGTTTTGTAATCTAGTTGAATTAGTATATGTTACTGTTCATTTGTTATGCTACTCAAGTGGTTTTGTTATGAGATCTCCGTAAACACTTTGATCACGGTCTAAAGGTAACAGTGTGTGCACCGTGTGGTTTAGCATGATATTTATATATTGTGTTGATGACCCTATGAAATTGTGGTGTTTGTCTAGTACCTTCTAGGGCGCTCAAGTTGACAGTGTGGGGTTAACTAGACATGGGAATGCGACTTTAAGGTGTGATGCTAGAGCCCTACGCAATAAATTGGTGTTTGTTATTCAACCGGAGAGTGGTTTGGAGTAGCATAATGAAGAGAGATATTTATGCATTCAATTATGATATCATTGTTGAGAGTGTCCACTAGTGAAAGTAGGATCCCTAGGCCTTGTTTCTAAGCATTGAAACACCATTGACATTCAGTTCTGCTACATATTTGCTTGGTGCCATTTTTATTTCAGATTGCTATTATCACTTACAATTATCCATATCACTTGTATTTTACTCTCTCTTCGTCAAACAAGTGCACCTATACAACTGACAATTGTATTAGGTGTGTTGGGGACACAAGAGACTTCTTGTATCGTAATTGCAGGGTTGCTTGAGAGGGATATCTTTGAACTCTACCTCCCTGAGTTCGATAAACCTTGGGTGATCCACTTAAGGGAAACCTGTTGCTGTTCTACAAACCTCTGCACTTGGAGGCCCAACAATCTCTACAAGAATAGAAGCATGCGTAGAGATCAAGCTCTTTTCGAGCGCTGTTGCCGGGGAGGTAAGGTAAAAGGTACTCACATCCTCCCCGGATTCTGCAAAAAGATATATTTTTCTTCTTTTTATTTTCACTAGTTAGGCTTATTTTTACTTGTTCCTTGTTTTTATTTTTACTAATTAGGCTTAACGTAAACAACAAAAATATGAGAGAGCTTTATAATCTTTATCTTGAGTTAGGACATGAAGTGTTTGAAGATAAATTTTAAAAACCTATGGAACTTTATTTGCATGCTAGTAGTAATGTTATTAGTATGAATTCTTTGAACACCATTATTTCTAATGCTACGGAAAAGTCTAAGCTTGGGGAAGCTAGTTTTGATGAATATGATATTTTTAATCCCCAAGTTTTGAGGAAATTTTCTTTGATGATACTTTGCTTCTAATATATGATAATTATAATGATTGTGGTATTCTAGTTCCACCTACTATTGAGGATAAATTTTATTGTGATTATGATATGCCTCCTATATATGATGTTTGCAATGATGAACATGCAATTTTTAGTCCATCTACTATTGACGATAAAATTCATTATGATTATACTATTCCTCCAATTTATGATGATTGCAATGATGGATGTGATAGTTTTTCTCCCACTACTACTAATGAGAATGACTATGCTTATGTGGAGAGTAATAATTCTTTTATGCATGTGGCTCATGATAAGAATGTTTTATATGATAGCTATATTGTTAATTTTATTCATGATGCTACTGAAAGTTATTATGAGAGAGGGAAACATAATTTTATGCATCTCAACAATATTAAGTTTCCCCTCTTTATGTTAAATTTTTCGAAGTTGCACTTATTTTGTCTTCCCATGTTAGCAACTTTGTGCTTTATTGACTTGTTCTTCTACAAGATTATTTTTAACAGGAAGTGGGTTATACTTAAATTGGTTTTACATTTGCTTCTTGATGCTCTCTTTTGCTTCAATTCATAGTTCTCATGTGAGCATATTTTCAAATTATCATCCCTAGCTAAAAGGATTTAAAGAAAAGCACTTCTTGGGAGATAACCCATGTTTTTATTTTTGCTTTGTTTTTCTCTATTTTCTTTGAGTCAAGATGTTGTATACTTCTGTAGAAACTCCTTTATATCTTTATTTTCTGGTATTAGTTGTGCCAAGTAAACTTTCTAGCGAAAGTTGGTGTTAGTTTTGGATTTATGCATAGGAAACAGATTTCTGCTGTACACCGTAAAAAACCGCATAATTCACAGAAATATCATAATGATATGAATTTTATTGTGTTTATTCCTCATCTAATTCCACAAATTTTTCATTCTTTCAGTTTTTCTATCTAAGCAATGTAAGTGACCCAAAATTATTTGTCTTTACAGACTGTTCTGGTTTTGGCAGATTCTGCCATTTTTCTTGCATTTGCTCTTTTACGATGTCAAGTGGATTTATTTGCTTCACGAAACATTAGTGGATGTAGATAATATTTAAAAGTATAAATATCACTTGTTCCCATGCATAACCCATGAATTTTGTTTGTTGCACTAACCCTATAATGTGAATTACTCTTTGAGTATGGTGTGAAGGAAGTTTTCAAGGGTCAAGAGAAGAGGGTGATATAATGTGATCAAGAAGAGTGCAAGGTCAAACCTTGGGGATGCCCCCGTGGTTCATCCCAAAAAATTATAAGAAGACTCAAGCGTCTAAGCTTGGGGATTCCCAAGGCATCCCCTTCTTCATCAACAATTTATCGGGTCACTTCTAGTGAAACTATATTTTTATTCGGTCACATCATATGAAGTTTGTTTGGAGCGTACGTTTGTTTTTATTTTGTTTTCCATTGTTTTCTTTTGTTTTCCTTTCTGCAATAATATATTTGGACCCTAGAATCCTTGTTTGGGAGAGAGACACGCTCCGCTTTTTCATTTGAATACTTGCTATGCTCGTATTCTTAGTTTTTCTTCTAGCTGCTACAAAATTCTTGTTTAGCTCCTGTTTTTCTTGCATCTCTTATTCAGAGCTGTTAGTTTCAGTAGAGTTGTGTTAGTACTATATTATTTCATTGCTATATCTCTTGGAGAGTTTTTGTTGTTTGGTGTTTGATAGAAAATGGTACGTGTGATAGATGGTATAACGAAAAAGGTTTGCATATTCTTGTAGATCATTAAACTGTTTCGCTTGATTATTTGTTGTTGTTTTGAGATAATAATATGCTTAATGGTAAACTTGCTGGTATAGTAGAGGTAAAAACAATTAATGGATGGTCTAGAAGCTTAAAACTATGCCACACTCAAATAACTAGTTGATAGGATAATGGTATATGACTTCCTTTGCTGATAGTAATCGTAATGGCTTTTTGTTACGCGCTATGGTCGGGGTAGCTAACAGTGACTTGTGACTGCCACAGACCCTCTTGGAGTGACTTTTGTTATTCCTTGTGATATCATGATTTTGTTTGTTATCTTTTAACTTGTGAGTTCTATGTTGCGGTTTTCTGGCACTTCCACCATCCATATTTTCTAGCCTCTTCGGTACTGTGCATTGCTCATTCTCACATTGAGAGCTGGTGCAAACTTCGCCAGTGCATCCAAACCCCGTGGGAGAACTTTGTTCTTCTACACATAAGCCAAAATTTATCTTCCTCAAAACAGCCACCATACCTACCTACCATGGCATTTCCATAGCCATTCCGAGATATATTTCCATACAACATCCATCATCATTATGTTACTTATCATGCTTCATTGTTATTTTCCATACTGCTACACTGGCAGGAGCATTTTGTTTTATTTACATCAGAGATATTTTAGTTCGAGTTATCAGTACTAAAAGTGTGTTAATTCATTGTAAAATAGAGTGTTGCCCCTACCAGTGAGGTTATATATCAAAAAAAAAAAAAGAGAAAAAGCCCAAAGGAGAAAAATGAAAAAAATAAATAAAGAGGCAAAAGAGATAAAATAAAGAGAGAGGGGGAACATTACTATCATGTATTCCACACTTGTGCTTTCTTTAGCATCATTACTTCAGTTTGGAGAGAGTTTTCATATTATGACTTGCATAACTATGTGGGGAACTTACATTATAGAACTTGGCTTGTATATTTCAATGATGAGCCTTCTCAAAAGAGTTCTAGGTCTTCGTGAGCAAGGAGGTTGGATGCACCCCCCCCCCCAACACACACACACTATTTCCATTGGAGAGCTTTCATACACTTATAGCTCTATGTGCATTCATTATGTGGCAATCATTTCTCCTTGCATAACTTCGATTATAAGACTTCCTCTTGTCTAATGATCACTTTAAGTTGTGTGAGACTTTCTTCCATTGACCATCCAAACCCCCATAATGTTCTTTTAGCCATAACATCCTGGTGCCAGGAACCAATACAGAACGCTTGCTTGTTTTAAGTGCACAATTATTTGAATGATTTTCCTATGTGCATATTGTTGTCACTTGATCCTAAGGGGAGTTGTTGTGAGAGTTTGATGCCTTTGATGATTATATTGTTGTTCTTGAAGCTTAAATCATCTTTAATACACTTTCCACAGTGGATTGTCTTTTGGTATTAATTCATTGAAAGGTTTTACTTTGTTATTCCTAAAGGTTTATACATTACTCTTTGATACCAACTATAAACCACATCCTTTATTCATTTGATCCTAGTTTATATGCTTTACATTACTATGATGATCAAGTTTATGTTGGTAGCATGTCACCTTAGAAATTATTTGTTTTGTCATTTACCTACTCGGGGACGAGTAGGAACTAAGCTTGGGGGTGTTGATTCTTCATAAACGTATCCTTAATTTCTGATGTTCTATGTTGTTTTCATGTCATATGCTACATGTTTTCCTTACACTTTATGTCATTTTTATCGATTTCCCGGGACTAACCTATTGGCAAGATGCCACAGAGCCAGTTCCCGTTTTCTGCTGTTTTTAGTTTCAGAAAAGTTGTTCTGGAAATATTCTCAGAATTAGAAAATTTGAAGCCCGGAAGTCTTAGAATTCCCGAAGGTTTCACGGAGTCCCGAAGAGACCCGGTATCGGATATATACCGATTAGGGGTATATCCGGCATTGGTCTCAAGATCCGGATTACCAGGGTGGCCTGTTGGTAATGGATCGCAGTCCATTGGGCGGCCCAGTAAGCTGATGCGCAGGAAGCCGGATTCTAGAAGAACCCAGACCATGGCCCAAAGTGGAGCGGCATGGAGAAGAAGACGGATTCCTTACTTTCCAAGTTAGATACTTTCCGTAGTCTTCTAGGTTTCCTTTCTATAAACCCTAGCCCGGTTATCTATATAAAGCCGGATTGGAGAGACGAAACAAAGAACAATTAGCTAGAACCCAACTCTCCGAGAAGTTGATCCCCGCCGAGTTAGCGAATCCATGCTCACATTGTAGTTTGTATACTTCAGGCTTCAACCCTGATTTAGTGAGATTGCAGGAGTAGGAACACCTCCTAGTTGCGTCGTACCGAACCTGGGTAAAATCTGGTGTTCCCAATTGTCGTACTACCACGCCCCCCACGTCTCTACCTGTAGGCTCATGGAACCGAACCTGGATACTCGGCGGAATCGGCAGTTCAATAACTGTGAGAAGCTTGGATTTCGATGGCGACGTCGGGCGCTTTCTCGACAACGGATCATACATGCCAGCATGGAATCACCTGGTAACTGCGTGCGTTTTACCGATTGGATCTGCAAATATTTTTATCGGATTAACAGCAGAGGCTATGGGATTCTGTGGTGGAAGCAAATTTGTCCCACCCACCCTATACCCTATTGAGGAAAACTACGATACCGGATTCTGCTCAAATCGCCAAAACTGTACTGAAATTGCCGCCTCTTCGGAGATGCCTGCAATGAGATCACACTTTATCGACATGGTGCAATCTGAAGTCGCGGGTAACACGGAAGAAACTAACCCCGTGGAAGAAGCAGAAAACAACAATCCCACAGAACAAGTGGAAGATCCGACACCCGTCAGTGAAACGACGAACTCGGAAGCCGACTCCTGTTAGCCGCTATGGAAGCAAGATTGGAGTCGGAACCCGGATATGAATACATAGATTCTGATGATGAAGAAGAAGACGATTTTCAAAGAAAGGTCAAATCTATGCAGGGGAGCTTCCATGAAGTACTTATGGCAAAACCGACTAAAAACTCGGATGCCGAAGAAGATGAAGACCCCAAAACACCTGCGCGAGATGAGGAAAGAGAGGATGGCAAAACCAGTCCAACTTACCCTGATGTCAAGGAATTGACAGAGGAAGAACCTGGAAATAAGCCACCTTCTTCCAAAAATAAAAAGAAGACGGCCAAGAAACTCCGGTACAAACTATAGAAGAAAAGGTTGGTTGATATTGCTAATCAAAACCTAGAATTAGGAGGAGGAAGCAGAGTCACACATGTGGAGAAGAAAAAGAAAGAAATCCCCGTTCCCCAAATGTCGGAACAGGACGAGATCGATCTGATAAAAACCCCGGTTGGACCTTACGAACCACCGGAAGTGCTGGAATCCAGAAGGCAAGCTCTTATGCGGCAGCAGCAACACCTACTCCGATCTCAAGAAAACCTCCTCAAAGCCCAAGCTACTATGAAAGCAAAGCAGGAGGAAATTGAAGAATTCGAAATACGGAATATGTCCGGGATAAAACCCACGAGATTACCCGGAATTGCAAGGCCCGATGCACTGCCAGCAAAAGAACGGTTGCAAAACCCTTCTTGGCAAACACAGGTTAACAGCGTAAACGCTAAGGGCGAATGCATCTACAAAACCGCAGCTAAAAACGCGGAAGCCGCGTTTGCCATCCTTAATGATGATCTGTACTCCAACGACGAAAAACTTCCGGGAGTGTATGCTTTCCTAGGAAAAGCATTACAACAGCAATAACGAGGTCAGGCAAGATCAGGGAAATTGCACGATGACTCGGCCCTATGCAAAACTGCCACATGCGTCGCTGGAGCACCTGGACCTGGCGAACCTGGAGATTCAGGCGATTCTAAGGAAAAGAAGGGAGACCCTAAAAAGGACAAGAAAATCCCGTACAATAGGGATGAAGCGTCCAGAACGGGATCCCATCTGCCGAAAGGTGGAAATAATCCCCGTAATCACAAGGAACGGGAGGAACAAAACCGGAAAGACGGAAAAATAATGCTTCCTTCAAGACGCCCAGCTGAAAAAGCCAGAAGATATGATAATCCTCATAGGCGTGAGAGATCCCATACTCCTCCTAGGAACAAAGAAAGGCCAAGGAGTAGAACTCCACCTTATTCCAAAGGACATGACAACGGACGGAATAGGGATAATCCCGGAAAAGCGCATTCGCGCAACAATGGGCCAGAAAGGAGCAGATATTCTTCTGTTCATTCAGCCGGCAGATATTCCGCACACGTCGATAAGGCGAAAAGAGACCATCTATACTTTGGACCTAAGTGTTTCGCTGACAGGATCCAAAGAATTAGTCTACACTCTGGTTTCGCCAAAGTTGGTCCAACTTATCAAAAGTATAATGGAAGTCCAAACCCGGATACATGGATTTCAGATTACTATACTACCGTACAGATTAACAAAGGGACAGATTTGGAGGCTGTGAAGTTTCTTCCTCTTATTTTATTAGACGGAGCCAGAGATTGGATCAATGGGTTACCATCAAGAATTGTCAACTGCTGGGAAGATATGGCGAAAGTATTCGCTCAACACTTTCGGGGCACGTACAAACGTCCTAAGAGTATAAACCAGCTGAACCGTTGCGTCCAATATGAGGATGAGTCGTATGTCGAATTTATCTCAAGATGGACATCAATGAAGAACAATCGCTCTGGAGTAAGGGATGCACAAGCAATGCATGCTTTCATCAATGGCCTGAAAACCGGCCTTGTACCGTTCATGGTTGGATCGAAAGAGCACAAAGATCTTGGATCTATGCTTACCACCACCAACGAACACGCAGCGGCTGAAGATGATATCAAACCAAGAGGTGGAAATATCAATGCTTTGGCTCAGGCCAAAAAGACACCGCATTCTGAAAAGAAGGCTACTCCAGAGGCACATGCAAAACCCAAAGAAGTAAACGCAACCTTTGGAAAAGATAATGGCGGCAAATGGAAAGGAAGAAGCACAAAACCAATCCCCTGCTCTAAGGAAGAGTGGGAAAAGATAAACTCAGAAAATTGTGTCCACCATTCGCAATTTGGGAAGCCTACATATACAAATGCGCAGTGTCGCCTCAACAAACATATGAAGGGCACTACAGGATCTGGGAATAAGGGAAAGAATTCCAAGAGGAAGTTCAACATGCAAAAGCCAGAAGCTGAGAAACAAGAAAGTGACTCAGACACTGATGATAAAATCCAGGAAGAGCAGCGAAAAGGCGAGCCAAAATTCCCGAGAGTTGAAGGAGAATGTAACCTAACTTTCCTGGCAACTCCCTCGTTAAAGCAGGCAAAAAGGACACTTCGAGAAATCAATGCGGTTGTTCCACCAACACCAAAGTACTTGAAGTATTCAAATATGCCAATTACCTGGGATCAGTCAAATCATCATGGAAACATCCCATACCCCAGCACGCATGCTTTGGTCGTAAGCCCTATTATTCAAAACACTAGGCTCAAAAGAGTGCTAATGGATGGAGGATCTAGTATCAATATCATGTACCCGAGTACATTGAAACAGCTACATATTTCCGAGACACAGCTCAGGCACAACAATATACGGTTTCATGATATTGTTCCTGGCAGGCAAGAAGAATCCCTAGGAGAAATTTCCCTAGATGTAACCTTTGGAAATAGAGAACATTTTTGCCAGGAAAAGATCTCATTTGAGGTGGTGTCGTTAGAAAGTGTTTATCATGCAATACTCGGACGTACGGTTTTCGCCAAATTCATGGCAAGATCATGTTATATCTATAAAAAGCTGAAGATGCCAGGGCCAAAAGGAGGAGTAATTACCATAACTGGAGATTACAAATTGGCGAACGAGCTGGAGAAAGGAAATGCCCTCTACGCCGAACAGGTGATTCGGAAGGAGGAATTGAAGGAGCTAGCTAAGGAAGTTTTGCCGATGGAAATGCCGTCAGAAAAAGAAAGTCGGAAGCCGGCGGATAGCTTCAAGGCCTTGGAAAATACAAGACAGGTTATCCTAGATCCAAAAGATCCGACAAAGTTTGTCATAGTGGGAATTGGGATGACTGACAAATAGGAAGACGTGCTCATCAAGTTCCTTCGTGAGAACTGGGACATTTTTGCCTGGTTTCCTGCTGATATGGCAGGTGTACCCAGGGAACTTGTTGAGCACCAACTCAAAGTAATTCCAGGTTCAAACCCCGTCAACAAGCTCTTCGTCGTTTCGATGGAAGAAGACGGAAGGCTATAGGCAAGGAAATTATCCGGCTTTTAGCAGCTGATTTTATCCGAGAAGTTATACAACTGATTGGTCTGCGAACCCAGTATTATTCCCGAAGAAAGACATTATTGTTCTTAGGATGTGTATAGATTACACCGGATTGAACTAATTGTGTCCAAAAGATAGGTTCGATTTACCGCGAATCGATCAAATAATAAATGACACTGCTGGCTCTGAGCTTTTATGCTTTTTTGGATGCTTATTCCGGGTACCATCAAATACGTATGAAGGAGGAGTATCAAATAAAAACGTCCTTCATAACCCCATATGGAACATACTATTACATAAACATGCCTTTTGGCTTGAAGAACGCCGGTGCAACTTACCAGCGTTGCATGCAAAGATGCTTGCATAGTCAAATCAGAAAAAATGTCCATGTTTACATGGATGACATTGATGTAGTTTCCAAGGAAAAGGATACACTCCTTGAAGATCTACGAGAAACTTTCAAAATTTTGCGCACTTACAAAATGAAGTTGAATCCATTAAAGTGCGTATTCGGAGTTCCCTCAGGAAAGCTTCTGGGTTTTATCGTTTCTCACATAGGAATAGAAGTAAACTCGGAAAAGATCAAGGCAATCTTGAATATCACAACGCCTACGTGCTTAAAAGATGTCCAAAGATTGACGGGTTCTGCAGCCACAGTTAGCAGGTTTATAAGCCGGCTAGGTGACAAAGCTCTTCCATTATACAAATTGTTGAAGAAATTCGACAAATTGGAATGGAAAAAAGAGGCGGACAAAGCATTAACCCAGCCAAAATAAACCTTGATGAAAGCTCCGATTTTGGTATCCCCAAAAGACGAAGAACCCATGTTATTGTATCTTACAACAACAAACAGGGTTATTAGCGCGGTGATAATTGTGGAAAGGCGGAAAGATGAGCAAAGCGTACCAGATCAACATCCAATGCATTACATTACTGAAGTGTTCTCCGAGTCAAAGCAAAGGTACCCACATTACCAAAAACTGGTATATGGCGTGTTTTTTGCATCTCGAAAACTCCGCCATTATTTCATGGACATTCCATAACAGTGGTAAGCAAAGCACAACTAGGGGATATCATTAACAATGCGGACACAACAGGCCGAGTGGCTAAATAAGGCATTGAGCTACCTGTGTTCGACACTAAGTACCAACCCTAGACGACAATTAAATCACAGGTGTTGGCAGATTTTGTCGCTGATTGGATAGAAGCAATGGAAAACACACCAATGCCGGAGTCGGAATATTGGATCATGCATATTGACGGATCCAAAATGAAGGAAGGTGCTGAAGCTGGTGTAGTTCTTAAATCTCCAAAAGGTGACATAATGGAATATGTATTACAAATACATTTCAACGCCAGCGCGACAACGTGGCAGAATATGAAGCTTTGCTTCATGGTTTTCATATTGCAGAGGAGAGAGGCGTCAAGCGTATACTTTATTATGGTGACTCGGATTTTGTACAACATCAGTTAAACCAAACATGGGATGCTAAAAGCCCCATTATGGCCGAATATCGGAGAACTGTGGACGGGTTTTCCATTTGCTTCCTAGGATTTGAAGTACTTCATATCAAAAGGGAAGAAAACTAGAATGCGGATGCATTAGCCCGCATGGGATCAGAAAGAGTGAAATCCTACCACCTGGTGTGTTTGTCCAGCACTTGCATGAACCATCAATCAAAGGTGGAGATGTTGATTATCCTCTCGTTTTTGAGTCAATTGAAGTCCTGCTTGTTAACCCGGATTGGACAATTCCATACATAAACTTCTTAGTCGATCAGAAGTTCCCGGATGGAGTAGACAAAGTCTTGCAAAGGCAGATACAACGTCGATGCAAAGGATACACAGTAATTAATGGTTGCATGTATAAACGCAGTACTATCGGAATTTCTTAGCGGTGTATTTCACCCGAAGAAGGACGAGAAATATTGCAAGAATCCATGCAGGAGATTGCGGACATCATGCTCAATCAAAAAGCATAGTCAAAAAAGCATCCCGCGCGGGGGTTTTCTGGCTCACAGCCAAGACAGATGCAGAGCACATAGTAAACACATGTGCCGGATGTCAGTATTACGCCAAGCAGACGAATATGCCAGCTCAAGCACTCAAAACTATCCCTATAACATGGCCATTCGCGGTCTGGGGGCTAGATATGATGAGACCATTCAACACTGCAAGAGTCAGACTTACACATCTAGTCGTTGCAGTAGATAAGTATACCAAGTGGTTGGAGGCGAAACCCATCAAAAAACTTGACGGTGTGACTGCCAGAAATTTCATCATTGACATAGTCATGAGATACGGCGTTCCACACAGCATAATCACGGATAACGGGACAAATTTCTCTATTGGAGAGTTGGCAAAATATTGCCGACAAACGGGAATTCGCCTAGATCTAGCATCTGTGGCACACCCACAATCCAATGGACATGTTGAATGAATGAATAGTTCTATCTTGCAGGGAATACGCCCAAGACTCGAATCTCCTCTTCATAGAGCAGCTGGAGCATGGGTAGAAGAATTGCCTCCCGTGCGGTGGAGTATTCGAACGACGCCAAATAGATCAACTGGACAAACTCCATTTTTCATGATTTATGGCGCAGAAGCAGTGTTTCCTACGTACATGCTCCATGATAGCCCTAGAGTGCTAGCATGCGAAGACTCGGATGCCGAAAATGCACGACAGGATGTCGTCGATCTCTTAGAAGAAGAACAAGAGCTTGTGCTACAAAGATCCTCCATTTACCAGCAAGGACTACAATGTTATCATAGTCGGAAAATCAGATACCGTTCTTTCAAAGAAGGTGACTTAGTGCTAAGATTGATGTAGGAAAGGAAGCACAAATTAGCCCCAGTTTGGGAGGGACCATTTGTCATCAGCAAGGCTATAAAAAATGAATCTTACTATCTTGTAGACATTCAGGATACAGAGGATGATCCTAAAAGACCGAATCGCAAAAGAAATAGAAAGATAGATGTAGAACTGGGAGAAACAAAGAGACCCTGGAGCATCCAGCAATTACGTCCCTTTTACACTTAGTTCAAATTCTATGTAAACATCTTTGAGATCATGAAATAAAGTTATCGGAATCCATGCATTTTTATCCGCCTTATTGTTATTTTTCAAAGCATAAGTGACGCCTTATCTATTTCCCAATGATCTTTCAAATTTCTTCAATGTTAACCCGAATTTTTCCTTTGTGCTCGGAGTTCTAAATCTGAATGCTTTTCTGGCCTAAGAAGGCTTAAGGAAACCCAGATTGTTCCTGCGTGCCTGAGTTTCATACTTTTTCAAAATTCCTTGTTTTTTCCTAAGTATTATCTGATAGTTTGTATGTTGGGTCACTGGAACTAGTAAGTAAAAATGCCTAAGTACAATCCATGTTTCCGAGTTTTGACTGATCGGCTTAAACCCAGTCACTTGGCATGAAGATTAAGTACTATTGAGCCATTTCAACACTAAGGACAGTCAAAACGTATAAGCCAGAGAACTTAGAAGGAAAAGGAGCTAAAACCCAGAATACTTGCAAAGACTAAAAAAATTACAGTAAAAGGGGAAATACTTGTTTATACAAAAGATAGATAGCATTACAATGGATGTTACATTGAAAGAATGGTAATGCTTCTATTTTGTTCATGCTAAATACTCAGGAATCAAGCGGCCTCCTCAGAATCCGAGTCCTCCTCTTCGCTGCTGGGGTCCTCGGGTGTTGTCGGAATCTCTTCCTCCGGGTAGAAGGTGGAGATCGAGACCATTTGCGCTATCTTTGTAGCGTGCCCCTTGACAGAGTCGAAGATGCTGGCTCTCTGCGCTTCCGTGTATCCTTGGGGGATTCCGGTCGTCACGCGCCAGGACTTTGCGGTGGTGTAGTGCATCCGCATTAGCCCAAGGGCCATGCGCGCACCACCGCGAGCTGCGGAGCGGAACCAGGATTCCTTCTGGTTCGCCACCTCCTCGATTGCTTCCGGAAGCTTGCTAACTTCCGAGATTTCTCCTGCTTTGTCGGGAATGTACTTGTTCACAAGTAACATCCCCGCAATCTTTAAGTGTGGCGAAGATTCTCCCGAAAGTCCGGATTCTGTCAATCCGGGTAAGCAAGGGATTCCGCTCTGTTTAAATATAAGGAGAACTATCCGGTAAAAGAGCTAAAACTTACCGAGAATCTTGTCCATTTCAATGCCTTCTTCAAGGCGTTGGTTTAGAGCATTCTCTAGGTCCAGGATGGGGGCCTTGTCCTTCTCGGCCTGGGCAGAAGCCTTGGACTCGGCAATCCCGACAGCCAGCTGGCTGGCCTCCAGGTCCTTCTGGAGCTTTACATTGATTTTGTAAAGCTCCGAGTTCTCCTTGCGGAGGTTCTCGGCATTGCGAGCATCTTCAGCTATTTGCTTGGCTTTCGCCAAAGAAGCTGGAAAGAATACATGGTTGAGAAACCAATACTCGGAAAACGACTTAGAATTTTTTCCATATAACAACAGCGTGAATAGATGAAATATTTACCGGCTGATTCCTTCAGCTCCCGCTGAACAGATGCCAACTCTGAGTCTTTATCTTCAAGAATCCCAAGGAGAGTTTTTACCTCCTTGTTCTTGATGGTAAGTTTATTAAAAACTTCCATGTTAACCGTCTCAGCAGTTTGCTGAAACATGGACAACAGAAGTATCGCTTAAGTCAAAAAATAAGAAAGAATAAGGAGAAAGCATTCAGTCAAAAAAATACAATTGACTCAATGCTTGGGGGCTAGAGATATTTACCTCGCTCATTTTCTGAAGGCCTGCCAGATTCCAGGAAAACTCCTTTGCATACTCTGCAAAGAGGATTCAGACATGGCAAAGGCCGTCTCGTATGACCTGCCGAGGCAAGAACACGTAATTATTCCTAACTATAAGCCCGCCTTGTGGCTAGGGACGGATTAATAGAGCTCGAGCAAAATGTTTTTTCGCCCACGGATGAATGTATCCGTGTTCGTCGAAACAGTTTTCTTCTTTTAACTTAAACACGAGATTGAAGTTGGGAATTGGCTCCTCCTCTGGAACGTTTGAAGGGCCTCCCGCCTCCGGCATCGCCCTTTCCCTCGCATCCGACTCGGGCGCAACGGGCTGGCTGGATTGAAGGGATATTCTCCCTCCCTTGCAGCCGAGTTTTCCTCCCCCGCAGATGTCGGAGTATCTAGAGCGGATGCGGGAGACGGCTTTGCTCCTCTTTGAGCAACAACCTTGTGCTTCTTCCGGCCCTTTCCTTCAAGGTGGTAGGGGCAAGGACGAAATAAAAAAGAGAAGAAAAACTCTGAGAAATGAGATTCCGAGAAGTGAAAAAACATGCGATAAAAAGCATAGAAATAAAAAGGCCGAGATTTTTTACCTGGAAGTTGCGACGGCAATGCCGTCAAGGTCGATCACCTCCGGAGTGGTGGAGGGCTTCTTGCGCTTCCGTCCGCCTGACTGAAAGTTCGCACGAAGCGCGTCCAACTCGGCATAGGTTGCGAGCTCGGCATCAGGAAGGTCAAGAAGCTATTGAAAAGAAATAAAGTTCGAGTAAGAGAAAAATCCGAGGAAAGGCAAAACCAAGAAAATGCCCAAAGAGAAAGAAATTTACCTTTGGAGCTGAATTGCCAGCATGATACATTTGTCGGCTTTCTTCATACTGGTCCCGAGTGGAAACCAGTTGGTTTAGCCGCTTCTTGAGGTCTCTTTTCAACAAAGCCTTGTTTGTCGCCCTCATGGTGTCCTCAGTGCCCTAGTATTCGCACATGAGTCATTTGTCGTGATAGGCCAAGGGCTGGATTCGCCTTTCGAGCCAACACAGTACGGTATCTTTGCCGGTTAAGGGGGGATTGGCGGAAACAAGCTTGGCGATTTGCCGCTTGATCCTCATCAGATCTGTAGGCAGAGTCTGGACCACATCCACTGCCCAATTGTCTTGGGGAGTGGCCGCGGAATTGACGAAAGGTGGAACGCCCGTCTCCTTTCCAGGAAACGGGACGTCCGAGTGATAGAAGAAGGAACCCGTCCAAAATTTGACGGATTCCGAGGTTTTGATTTTTGGGAACCAATCTTCCCTAAACCTACGTAAGGTGAACGAGATGGTTCCACAGGTGGGGAGAGCGCCCTCAGAGGGGTTGCGTTTCACCCCAAAACAATACTGCCAGAAGTCTAACCTAGGGTCTATTCCTAGATACCCTTCAAAGAGGGCTTGAAACCCGGCTAAGTATAAGATGGAGCTGGGAGGAAGGTTGTGAGGCTAGATTTGGTAGTGGTCGAGAATTTGAAGAAAGAAGGCGGACGGTGGAAAACCCATACCTCTGTTTATGTGTGAAGCGAGGAGAACCCGTTCGCCGGGTTTTGGGAACGGCTCGGAGTCTTCCTCTTCATACCGCCACTTTCCTTCCAGCACGAACCCTTCCTTCTCCATTGCCGGAAGGAGGGTTGGAACCACATTGCAGTGGCTCTAATTCGCGGAGTTTTCCTCCCTTTCTTCTTCAGCTCCAGCGGCGCCGGAAGCGGCGACCTCCTCGCCACCGAGAGTTGTGTTTCCCTCCGTGGGCTCGGTGACGAGAGGCGGAGGAGGAACAGTCGACGATGATGGCATGTTCCCGACCGCGGGAGGCACCGCCACGAACCGGATCGCTAGCGGCTCCCTCCGATGTGCTCGCCGCTGCGCGAACCGACGAATCGAGGAGGGGGTCCATATCGTTGATTATGGACTCGATGTGCACGGCGGCGTCCGCTACGTCCGAGGCGCGGGGAGAGTGTCCGGAGGCCATTTGTGGGCGGCGCAACCGTGAGGTAGACCCTCCGATGATGAACTCCGGGGAAGGCTTGGGGGGCTCGTTTTCTCTCTGCTCGAACTCGCTCTTGAGCACGGGCTTTCGTTGCAGTGGTGCTGGGTGCTCGAGGTTGAAGACCGAACGGAAGAGGAGCCGGAGGCCCCGAGGCAACTATTTATAGTCGGGCGCATGGAGATTAGCTCCAACGGCTATTTGACCGTTGGATGCTCGACGCGTGTTACGTCCGAGATTTCCGGGAAATAAAGGGACATAGTGATAAGTGTTATCTCCTCATTTCCCGCGAGAATCTGTCAGAAGATATGTTACAGGGTTTTGACTGAACCCAAACGTCCGTGATGCCAACACGATTTCATCACTAACGTCACGAAGTTCCTTCTCTGTGAAAGCTCGTAAAAGAAAAGCCGGACTTAAATAAAATCCGAGTTTTGAGTTAGAAATTTTGGGAAAAAGAAGAATCTAGACCAAACGCCAACATTTCTCGGAAAAGAATGACGAAAGGTGGCAGAACGAAGTCTCAATCCTTCTTGGGGGCTACTGTTGGATATATACCGATTAGGGGTATATCCGACATTGGCCTCAAGAGCTGGATTAACAGGGTGGCCTGTTGGTAATAGATCACAGTCCATTGGGTGGCCCAGTAAGCTGATGCGCAGGAAGCCAAATTCTAGAAGAACCCGGACCACAACCCAAAGTAGAGTGGAATGTAGAAGACGACGGATTCCTTACTTTCCAAGTTAGATACTTTTTGTAGTCTTCTAGGTTTCCTTTCTCTAATCCCTAACCCGGTTATCTATATAAATCCGGACGGGAGAGACGAAACAGAGAACAATTAGCTAGAAGCCAACTCGCCGAGAAGTTGATCACCGCCGAGTTAGCGAGTCCATACTCACATTGTACTTTATATACTTCAGGCTTCAGCCCTGATTTAGTGAGATTGCAGGAGTAGGAACGCCTCCTAGTTGCGTCGTACCGAACCTGGGTAAAATCTGGTGTTCCCAATTGTCGTACTACCATGTCCCCCACGTCTCTACCCGTAGAGTCATGGCACCCCCGTCTATGATCCTTACTACGATGTCTCGACACCCGGAGGGGGGCCTGATGACCCACAAGTATAGGGGGTGTATCGTAGTACTTTCGATAAATAAAAGTGTTGAACCCAACGAGGAGCAGAAGGTGTTGACAAGCAGTTTCGATGAAGGAATAAGTGTAAATACTGGAAAACAGATTTGTAGGGGTTTTTGATATTGCAGATAAATAAAGTGCGAGTAAATAAAATGCAGTAGTAATAATTGCAGCAAGTGGCCCAATCCTTTCTTCAGCAAAGGACAAGCCGGTGAGTTTACTTATGATTAACAAACGTTCTCGAGGACACACGAGAGGTTTCTGTCAAGTGCTTTTGTTCCATGCAACTGAATAATGTTCGGTGTTTTGATAAGTGTTGTGTGGGTGAACCTATGCCATCCAAGACTAATACATACTTGTGATTATACCCCTTGCAAGCATCCGCAACTACAAGAAAGTAATTAAGAAATAAATCTAACCGTAGCTTTAAACTCTGGGGTCCTATGCTCCCTCGTGTAATGGTTTCCTAACGGGGGTTTAGGTTTCTGCCACTCCGGCAACCCCACAATTAGTAGCCAAATACACGATGCATTCCCCTAGGCCCATAAATGGTGAAGTATCATGTAGTCGACGTTCACATGACACCACGAGAAGAATAACACCACAACTTAAATATCAAACATTAAATATTATTCAACATTACTTCACTACTAACAACTTGACTTCTCCCATGTCCTCAAGAACACCACAAACTACTCACAACACATCATATAGATCATGATCAGAGGTGATGTAATGGATGATAACAATCTGGTCATAAACTGCAAACACCGATAAATCTCACAAGGATCAACTACTAACAAGTAATCCCCACCGGGAGAGAGATCTAATGCAAAACAACGATGGAGGCGCCTAATTGTTACAGTGGGATGACGGTGGATGATGAGGTTGATGGTGCTGGTGGTGATGACGATGATGATGACGATCTTGATGATGCCCGAAGTGATGACGGTGACGATGGCGGTGATTTCCCCTCTCTGGAGAGAAATTTCCCCGGCAGATTTCTCCCTGCCAGATTGCTTTTCTCTCTCGGGTGTTTTCCGCCCCACAACGGCGGCGGAATAATTCTTCGGGGATGGAATGAGGCTTAGGGTTCCCTCGGGGCAAGGCACGCCAAAGATGACCCCCGGGGGTGGTCCAGGGTAGCCACACCCCTAGATGGCGCGGCCTGGGGGCGTGCCACCCCTAGTTGTGGGCCCCTGGTGGCCCCCCTCCGGCTCTCCTTCTGGCCGAGTTCCTCCTCTGAACTTTTAGGAACCCCCGGATGTCCCCCTTCTTCTTCTGATCTTCTGAAATATGGTATCTCGACGGTGCTTTTTCCATCAGATTTCTGGTCCCGGTGTTTATTTTCCAAAAATATAAAACATGCAAAATAAGATAAAATAACATAAGGGATGCATCATAACATGAAATATATCGATGCATAACAGAAAATTATGATATAAAATAGTGATGCAAAATGGACGTATCAACTCCCCCCAAGCTTAGACCTCGCTTGTCCCCAAGCGAAACTGAACTCAGAAAACATGACCACAGGTTTATGGAGTTAAGAGTCGGTAAATAAAATAAAGACAAGAAGCATCACATTTACCTATGCACCAATCCTTACAGACAGCAACTTCCTCTCATATAACTTAACTTGAAACAAGTAAAGGGAGTCACAAACAAAGATGCAAAAGGGAGAATCAAAAATTGGTAATGGCAAACTTCGTTCTTGGTTAGAGAACATTTAATGAAATTATACTTATCTTAGGTGAAGTCTTTATAACAAGGTTTATAGTGTAGGGCTTAACATATTTAATTATAACAGCTCTTCTACAATGATTCATAGCTTTCAAAGTAATATTCATTCAAATAATAAATCATGTGCTAAACAAAGAAACATGGAAAACATGATTGAATAAATCAACATATAGATGATGTGATCACAACAACTCAAATGCTTGCTGGAGACAGAAGGAAATGGGTTTACTGACTGAACACAAAAGTAAAAGATAGGCCCTTCGCAGAGGGAAGCATGGACTACTCATGTGCTACAGCTTTTATTTAACAAAACAGAGTTACAAAATGCATGACACTCCTCCCATCCATCTTACACAAACCATGGCTAACCGAATCCTCGAGTGCCTGCCAACAATCACAAACCGTGGAGGAGTGTCTAAATTTTGAGAGGTGTATATTTATGTCAACGAATGGAAAATAGAAAATACAGTACGTCACAAGCCAACTAGACTCACAAGAGCGGCTCCCAGAGAAGGACGCAACTGGTATAGAAGGTCATCCCTCTTTCTCTTTGTTTACACAATTATGCTTTGACTGATAAATCAGGGGCAAAAAGAGTGAAGAGAATTTGTATTATTATTTGGGGCTGGGAACCCCGCTGCCAGATCTTCTAGCATTTGGATAAGCGGATGAAGTCACTAGTCCAGGTGTGTGAGTCCAATCAACAAGTGATATAAAGATTCTCTATTTGCGTCCTCATGAGATAAAACTGGAACACAAAAAGGAGTAATTTGAAAGTTTTAAAGGTAGCACATGAGAAATTTACTTGGAGTGGCGGTGAAATACCAAATGTAGGTAGGTATGGTGGACACAATGGGCAAGGTTTTGGGGTTTAACGTTTGGATGCACGAGAAGCATTCCCTCTCAGTACAGGGTTTTTGGCTAGCAAGGCTGGGTAGCAAGCATAAGAGTCGAAGGAAAACAAACAAATATGCATATGATGAAACCAATCATGCAATCTTCATTGAAATCACAAGCGATCTTAACTTGTGAATACTAAGTTTATGAGATAATAGGCAAATTCCTCTTTCTTATACTAGCAACTCAAATTATTATTTCTGCTGACCTAAGCTAAGTTTGCCAAAACCAACTAGATTAACTTGATGATCTCTAGAGTGATACCAAATACTAATAGCAAGCTCAATCATATGACGGAAGTTGAAAACTGCAATAATGTGCATAGAAAGTAAATGATGAAACTTCTCATTAATATTTCAAACCGACAAATCAAACCAACGGATACAATGATAATCAACTAGGGAGAGACACTTCCATACTGCAAACCATCCTATATGATAACTTCTCTACTCGTGATATGACTCTACTGGAAAAGTAAAAAGATGAAAGATAGTGATGTGATACTGTGGCACTCCCCCAAGCTTGGAACAAGCCGAGGGGATGCCAAAACCAATGACGAATCAATTCTTTGGTGGTGGTGGATCCTTCTCATCCTCGGTCTTCCAAGGTAAAGGCTCTCCATCCACAAATGACCTCCTCGTCTCCATCATCCTGAAACTAGCAGCAGAGCTTATACGTTTAAACCTGTTCCCATACTCACAGTTTTGGTTCTGTACGTCATAGAGTTGTGCTTGCAGATCAATGGTGGCCTTGGTGAGTGAGAGAATCTCCTCCCAAAGCTTCAAATTCTCCCTCTTGTATTCAACAATTTGTTTTGTCTTTATCCTGTCGATGATCTCAACTTCACGCTCCGCCATCTTCTTGTACCTGAAAACTTCTTGCTCCAGTGCTTCCATCCTCGCTTCCAGACTGCCTTCTCCTCTAGGTCCCCGAACATCTTCAATATGCACCTTCCCGTCCTTGAGCAGCAATTCCTTGGGATGCATCTTCAACTCGTTCAAGTACGGGTTGACGACGTTCTCAAAGGAACTGTCTTTGGGAGATCCAAATCTGGCAGAAACAACTCGAAACAGAAACATGACAAGAAAATGATATACGGACCTCGGGGGGTCTGGGGGATTATGTAGCAAAAAGTTTCATAACGAAAGGAAAGTCCAGGTCAAAAACGAGTCGGAGAGGGTCTCCGGGGCGCCCACACCATGGGTTGGCACGACCAGAGGTGGGCCTGCGCCATCCTATGGTGTGGAGCCTCCGGGCTCCGTCTCCCTCTCGTTTCCGGCTCATAATTTTTCATATTTTCTAAAAACAGTAAAAGTATAAGTTGGAAGATGTTTCGCGAACATTTTCTTACCAAAATTGTTACCTATTCGAAAACTGACTCTGCAGTTTCTGAAATATGCTTCTTAATAAACTCCTTCGGGATCATGGCTTGAATACAATCAACATTTTCATTATAAGGATCTCCAGAAATATAATGCTTGAGTCTTTGGCCATTCACCACTTGTGAAGAGTTGTCATCAAGGGAAAAAAATTAGTTGTCCCCGAACGATATACCTCTTCGATAACAAAAGGTACTTCCCATCTCGAGAGTAATTTTCCTGCAAAAAATCTGATACGATACCTATACAATAGCACTTTCTCACTAACATGAAATTCTCTTTTAATAATTCTCTTGTCATGCCACCTTTTAACTTTCTCTTTAAAGAGATTAGCATTTTCATATGCTTCACTCCTCCATTCATCTAAATAACTTAAATCAAGCAGCCTTTTCTCAACAGCAAGTTTAAAATCTCTATTTAGGTCTTTCACTGCCCAATAAGCTTTGTGTTCTAATTCTAGGGGCAAGTGACAAGCTTTTCCATAAACCATTTTATAAGGAGACATGCCCATGGGATTTTTGTAAGCAGTTCTATAATCCCACAAAGCATCATTTAATTTCTTAGCCCAATTTTTTCTAGATTTCTTAACAGTCTTTTGCAAGATAGATTTGATTTCTCTATTTGATAATTCTACTTGCACACTAGTTTGAGGATGATAGGGTGAAGCAATTCTATGATTAACATCATATTTAGCAAGGGTTTTTCTAAATCCACCATGAATAAAATGAGAACCCCCATCAGTCATAAGATATCTAGGCACACCAAACCTAGGGAAAATAATATCTTTAAGCATTTTTAAAGAGGTTTTACCATCAGCACTTTTAGTAGGTATAGCTTCTACCCATTTAGTAACATAATCAACAGCAACAAGAATATGAGCGTAGCCTTTTGAAGGAGGGAAAGGACCCATAAAGTTAAAACCGCAACAATCAAACGGTTCAATAACAAGAGAATAATTCATAGAAATTTCATTACGTCTAGAAATATTTCCAACCCTTTGACATTGATCACAAGATAAAAAAAAAATATAGCATCTTTAAAGAGAGTAGGCCAATAAAAACCTGATTGTAGAACTTTATGTGCAGTTCTATCTCCAGCGTGATGTCCTCCATAAGCACTACTATGAAATTTTCTCAATATATCTTGTTGTTCATTTTCAGGAACACATCTTCTCATAATACCATCAACACCTTCTTTGTATAAGTGTGAGTCATCCCAAAAATAATGCCTCAAATCATAGAAGAATTTTCTTCTTTGCTGAGCTGTAAAAGTAGGAGGCAAATACTTCGAAACAATAAAGTTAGCATAATCAGCATACCATGGACTCTCTTGAGAGCCCACTTTTATTGCAGCTAACTGTTCATTAGGAAAACTATCATTAACAGGAATAGGGTCATCAGAGATATTTTCTAATCTAGACAAATTATCAGCAATAGGATTTTCAGCACCCTTCCTATTCACAATATGTAAATCAAACTCTTGTAAGAGAAGCACACATCTAATAAGCCTAGGCTTAGCATCTTTCTTTTCCATAAGGTACTTAATAGCAGCATGATCAATATGAATAGTAAGTTTAGAATCAACAATATATGGCCTAAATTTATCACAAGCAAAAAACTACAGTTAGGAATTCTTTCTCAGTGGTAGCATAATTCTTTTGAGCAGCATCAAGAGTTTTACTAGCATAATGAATAACATTTAACTTCTTATCTACCCGTTGTCCAAGAACAGCACCTACAGCATAATCACTAGCATCACACATAATTTCAAATGGTAAATTCCAATCAGGTGGTTGAACAATAGGGGCAGATATTAAAGCCTTCTTTAAAATTTCAAAAGCTTCTTTACAATCTTCATCAAAAACAAATGGTACATCTTTTTGAAGAAGATTAGTAAGAGGTTTTGATATTTTAGAGAAATATTTAATAAAACTTCTATAGAAACCAGCATGACCAAGAATACTTCGAATACATTTAACATCCCAGGGACAGGGCATTTTCTCAATAGCTTCAACTTTAGCTCTATCAACTTCAATACCTCTTTCAGAGATTTTATGTCCAAGAACAATTCCTTCGTTGACCATAAAATGGCATGTCTCCCAATTAAGAACAATATTAGTCTCCTCACATCTCTGCAAAACTTTATCAGAATTCTGCAAAAAATTATCAAAAGAAGTTCCATAGACGGAGAAATCGTCCATGAAAACTTCCACAATTTCTTCACAAAAATCATGAAAGATAACAGATATGCATCTTTGAAAAGTAGCAGGAGCATTACATAAAACAAAAGGCATACGTCTATAAGCATATGTTCCATAAGGACAAGTGAAAGTTGTTTTCTCTTGATCAAGCTTTTTAACAGCAATTGGAGAAAACCCTGAATAACTATCAAGAAAGCAGAAATGAGTTTTCTTAGACAACCTTTCTAACATTTGATCAATAAAAGTTGTTAACCTTCCTAAAATAAATGCACATCCTATAACCAACTACTACTCTTTGAGGAATAAGTTCATTATTTTTATTTGGCACAACAGTCATCCCTCCTTTCTTAGGGACACAATGCACAAGACTAACCCATCTACTATCAGCAATAGGATAAATGATACCAGCGTCAAGGAGTTTCAATACCCCATTTCTTACCACATCCTTCATCTTAGGATTTAAACGGCGTTGATGCTCAACAACTGGCTTTGCATCAGGTTCAGTATTAATAGGATGCTGACATATAGCAGGAGAAATCCCCTTCAAATCATCAAGAGTATAACCAATAGCACCTCTATGTTTCTTCAATATCCCCAATAATCTCTACTCTTCTTTATCAGAAAGTTGAGAACTAATAATAACATAATATAATCTCTTATCATCAATATGAGCATATTTAAGATTATCAGGCAAAGGCTTTAAATCAAAAATAGGATCTTCCTTGGTGGTAATGTTGTACCCAAGTCTTCCACAGGTAAATTATGTTTCAACATTGCTGGCTGATGTAAAAAAATCTCATCAATTTCATTCCTTTCTTCCATAAAGACATCACTTTCGTGGTCTTCCATGTATTGCTGCAAAGGATTGTTAGGAGCAAGAGCAATAGCAGCCAATTGTTCGACTTTATAATTCTCATTAGGCAATTCAGCTTCATAAGGTGCTTTAGCAAATTTGGAGAAATTAAATTCATAAGACTCTCCATCAAACTTTGTAAGAATTTTCTCCTTTTTACAATCAATAACAACACCACAAGTGTTTAAGAAAGATCTACAAAATATAACAGGACAAGTATCACTAGCATAAGTGCCTAATACTAGAAAATCAGCAGGATATTTAGTTTTACCATAGAAGACCTCCACATCTCTAACAATACCAATTGGAGAAATAGTTTCCCTATTAGAAAGTTGAATTTTCACATCAATGTCTTCAAGTTCACAAGAACCAATTTCATGCATAATTTATTTATAAAGATCACACGGAATAGCACTAGAACTAGCACCAATATCACATAAACCATAATAACAATGATCACCTAACAGATAGCACAAGAACGTTGGGTTTCCTAGATTTACTAGGATGAGATACAATATTAGAAGCATCTTCACAAAATATAATGTGTCCCTCTTCTACATTTTCAGAAACAAGGTCCTTTACTATTGCTACTGTAGGTTCTACAGTTATTTGTTGCTCAGGTTCTACAAGTTTCTTTGCACTTTTATTAATCACACTAGCTAACATAGAGTGTTCTTTTACCTTATCAGGGAAAGGCGTTTTCTCAATATAAGGTTCAGGCACAATAGAATCAACGGTATGAACCTCTATATCTCTAGCAGGAACACAATTAATAGTATCTTTATAAGGTGCATGATACTTATTCCATTCCTTTTTAGGAATATCAATGTAAGAAGCAAAAGCCTTATACAAGTTTGCAGCAACTTGAGAATCAAGACCATAAACAACACTAACATTACGAAAATCCTCGCATGACATAAAGGTTTTAATGCATTCATAGTCATAATTTATACCTGACTTTCTACCTTTGTCATTCTCCCATGCTTCAGTGTTTTCTTAAATACGGTCGAGAAGATCCCATTTAGCTTCATCCTTCATACGTGTAAATGATCCAGAACAAGAAGCATCCAATAAATCCTTATCATGAAGAGGTAGCCTTGCATAGAAATTATTAATAACGATATTACTGGAGAGCTCATGAATGGGGAATTTGAGCATTAGTAACTTCAATATCCCCCATGCTTGGGCAATACTCTCTCCGTCATGAGGCCAAAAATTATATATATTTCCGATCTCTATGGATTTCACTTGGAAGATAGGATTTAGAATAAAAGAGGGGTACAATTTCCTCCCATTCAATAGTCTGGCTATTTTTCAGCAGTTTGAACCATTCAGCGGCTCGGCCTGTCAATGATATAGAGAATAATTTCCTCTTCACTTGGCTAATTGTAATACCTGCACACTTGAACAACTCTCATAATTCATGTAAAAAGAGCAAATGATCACCACGATGGACATTTCCATCACCTGAATAACAATTATCCATAACATGTTTAACAATCTTTATAGGTATTTTATAAGGATCCAAATCATCATGCAGTGGGTCAATTACTACCCTAGCCGTGGAAGCGGTGCCTGCAAATAAGGACTCAAAAGGAGTTCCAAACATAGTGTAATAAAGTATTAGACAGAAATAAAAACAACACTTACAACAGAAGCTTCCTTTATCAATTCCACTTCCCAATAGTGCTTCACTCCCCGGTAACGGCACCAGAAAATATTCTTGATGACCCACAAGTATAGCGGGTGTATCGTAGTACTTTTGATAAATAAGAGTGTCGAACCCAACGAGGAGCAGAAGGTGTTGACAAGCAGTTTCGATGAAGGAACAACTGTAAATAGTGGAAAACAGATTTGTAGGGGTTTTTGATATTGAAGATAAATAAAGTGCGAGTAAATAAAATGCAGTAGTAATAATTGCAGGAAGTGGCCCAATCCTTTCTTCAGCAAAGGACAGGCCGGTGAGTTTACTTATGATTAACAAACGTTCTCGAGGACACACGGGAGGTTTCTGTCAAGTGCTTTTGTTCCATGTAGCTGAATAATGTTCAGTGTTTTGATAAGTGTTGTGTGGGTGAACCTATGCTAATGTACCATCCCATCCAAGACTAATACATACTTGTGATTATACCACTTGCAAGCATCCGCAACTACAAGAAAGTAACTAAGAAATAAATCTAACCACAGCTTTAAACTCCGGGGTCCTACACTCCCTCGTGTAATAAATTCCTAACGAGGGTTTAGGTTTCTGTCACTCCGGCAACCCCACAATTAGTAGCCAAATACACGATGCATTCCCCTAGGCCCATAAATGGTGAAGTATCATGTAGTCTACGTTCACATGACACCACTAGAAGAATAACACCACAACTTAAATATCAAACATTAAATATTATTCAACATTACTTCACTACTAACAACTTGACTTCTCCCATGTCCTGAAGAACACCACGAAATACTCACAACACCATCATATAGATCATGATCAGAGGTGATGTAATGGATGATAACAATCTGGTCATAAAGTGCAAACACCGATAAATCTCACAAGCATCAACTACTAACAAGTAATCCACACCAGGAGAGAGATCTAATGCAAAACAACGATAGAGGCCCCTATTTGTTACAGTGGTATGTCGGTGGATGATGAGGGTGATGGTGATGGTGGTGATGATGATGATGATTATGATCTTTATGATGCCCGGAGTGATGACGGTGACGATGGCGGTGATTTCCCCTCTCCGGAGAGGAATTTCCCCGGCAGATTTCTCCCTGCCAGAGAGCTTTTCTCTCTCGGGTGTTTTCTGCCCCACAATGGCGGCGGAATAATTCTTCGGGGATGGAATGAGTCTTAGGGTTCCCTCGGGACCAGGCACGCCAAAGATGCCCCCCGGGGTGGGCCAGGGTAGCCACACCCCTAGGTGGCGCGGCCAGGGGCGCGCCTCCCCTACGTGTGGGCCCCTGGTGGCCCCCCTCCGGCTCTCCTTCTGGCCGAGTTCCTCCTCTGAACTTTTAGGAACCCCCGGATGTCCCCCTTCTTCTTCCGATCTTCTGAAATATGGTATCTCGACGGTGCTTTTTCCATCATATTTCTGGTCCCGGTGTTTATTCTCCAAAAATTATAAAACATGCAAAATAAGATAAAATAACATAAGGGATACATCATAACATGAAATATATCGATGAATAACAGAAAATTATGATATAAAATAGTGATGCAAAATGGACGTATCAGGGCCCTCGAGCCCTCACACCATGCCTCCGCGCGAATGGCCCCTGGCCGCGCCGGGAGGTGGTGTGGGCCCCTCGGGCGCCCACCGCCATCGCCCTTCCGCCTATATATGCCCCCCGATGCATAAACCCTGAAGATATCAGCCTTTTTCCACGAAAAGTTTCAGGGAACAGAAATCTCTGTTTCGGCACCCTGTCGGGACGGGGAAGTGCCCTCAGAGCTATCTCCATGGACTTCACCGCCATCTCCATCACCCTTGCTATCTCCTATGACGAGGAGGGATTAGTTCTCCCCCGGGGCTGAGGGCTCTATCGGTAGCTATGTGTCTCATCTCTCTCTCCCATGGTGTGATCTTTATGTGATCGTGAGCTTTGTAATCTAGTTGAATTAGTAGATGTTACTCTTCATCTGTTATGCTACTCAAGTGGTTTTGTTATGAGATCTCCGTAAACACTTTGATCACGGTGTAAAGGTGATAGTGTGTGCACCGTGTGGTTTAGCATCATATTTATATCTTGTGTTGGATGACCCTATGAAATTGTGGTGTTTCTCTAGTACCTTCTAGGGTGCTCAAGTTGACAGTGTGGGGTTAACTAGACATGGGAATGCGACTTTAAGGTGTGTTGTTTCAGCCCTACGCAATGAATTGGTGTTTGTTATTCAACCGGAGAGTGGTTCGGAGTAGTATAGTGAAAAGAGATATTTATGCATTCAATTATGATATCATTGTTGACAGTTTCCACTAGTGAAAGTAGGATCCCGAGGTCTTGTTTCTAAGCATTGAAGCACCGTTTACATTCAGTTCTGCTACATGTTTGCTTGCTGTCATTTTTATTTCAGATTGCTATTATCACTTACAATTATCCATATCACTTGTATTTTACTCTCTCTTTGCCAAAATAGTGCACCTATACAACTGACAATTGTATTAGGTGTGTTGGGGACACAAGAGACTTCTTGTACCGTAATTGCAGGGTTGCTTGAGAGGGATATCTTTAACCTCTACCTCCCTGAGTTCAATAAAGCTTGGGTGATCCACTTAAGAGAAACTATTTGTTGTTCTACAAACATGTGCACTTGGAGTCCCAACACTGTCTACAAGAATAGAAGCGTGTGTAGACATCACACGGCACGGGAATGTTTGCGTTCAACGGGGGCCGTAGATCTCGCGATCAATGGTCCCTACACTTTCTACCTCCTCTCCTCTCTCTCTCTCTCTCTCTCTCTCTATCTCTCTCTCTCTGCCGGAAGAAGCCAGGGCTAGGGTTGGGTTTTAGCTCACCTAGGGGCGTCGAATGGCAGAGGCTCGGGGTCGAGGTGGTCGCAGGAGGTCGAGGTTGAGCAGTGGTGCGAGCAGCAGCAGCAGCAGCGACCACATGCAGCTCTGGCGCGGTGAGTTTCCGCGGCGGCAACGTTGATGGAGGAAGCGCTCCCGCAACCGCACGGCCAAAAGATGATGTCAAGGAGGTTCGCTTGGATGCGGGGAGCAATGCTACGCCGAAATGGTGGCGTTTGGTTGGTTGGAACGGTGGCGACCTCAAAGTGGATCTGGCTCGGGCTTCGGCGAGGTTTCTCCTCGTCTCGCTCACAGAGAGCGAGCGGGGATGGGTGGGGTGTCTAGGGGTGTGAAGTGGAGTGTGAGGGAGTGGGTGGTGAGGCTGCAGGGCGAGGCGTGGCTTATAGGCGCGGGGCACGGGCGGTGCTGCCACGGGCCTGCAACGGGCAGGAGGCTGACGATGAGCAGGTGCGGGCTTGGGAGTCAGGGCATCCACTGCAGGTGAGCACGATGGGGCAAGCATGACAAATGGTCATGGACATAGTGGAGGTCGGCAGGATGGGCTTCCACTGTGCTCTCATCTTCCCCTCCTCTCTCTCTCGGCCTCTCCTTCCCTCTCTTCTCTCCCACTCCTTGGTCAACACCAAAAGGCATCCAAGGCACACACAAGCAGGAGACACACAGGGGAGTAGATAGGACATGATCCTATCCTCCAAATCAAACAAAATCACCCAATTCGAACCACCCAAAGCTCTGTCGAAAACAGATTCAGTAAAGTTTAGAAAAAAAATGACTTAGCCAATTCTGCTAAGTGTGGAAATTGTCAGAAACATGGAAAAGTTCATGCATGGATGAAATAGAAAATGAACTCCAATTGTGAAAATTCAAATTGGTAAATGTTAAGCATTCCATAAATATCCAGGAATACATTTTTAATATTTTTTTGAAAGTGTGAAAGTCTGTGAAAACAAGATGGAAAAATGGTATCTTTTTGTTTTTAAAACACTCTAGTTTTCTCTGTTATTTTCTTGTCACAAAAATAAGCATGCAACTATATGTTTTCAAACTTCACAAATCAAACTAAGGTTATGGATTTGTAGTCAACACACCAGAGAACAATTATAAGCAAGAAAACATAAAATTGGATACTCTAACTAATTGAAAACATGAGCTAGAAATATGTGTTTGGCTAGGTTTTCACGGAAAAACTTTAATAGAGATATTAAAGAAATACATCCATAATTCCAAATTCCATGTTGTTTTCTTGGATGAAACAAAGCCAAATAATGTTGTCAAGTTGAAAACAAGACTGATGCAATGCTTGGAATAAAAATTACTCAAGATAGCATATGAAAAACATCAGGGAAAACAATTATGATCTTCGGGAAAAATGATATTTGTTTTAAGAGAAAACATTACTTGCATTGCATAGATAACCATGGTCACATACACTTATAGTTCCACACAAACATATTACAAAAGTTTTTGTTGTCTCCCAATTTTGTCTCCCATAACTATATTACAACAATCCAAAAACTGGGGTGTGACAAAAACCAGCGAGATTTCAGTGGGGCCACGTTGTTGCACCTGCGAGTCCCATTTATCATCAGACAGCTCCTTGAACTCATCGGTCACCTCCTGCATGGTGAAGTTACCTTTGTCAATCACTACCAACACCACATTGGCCATAGTCTTGGGTAGCTTCTCTTCCGGCACCAACACATAGAAGAACCCTTGTCCCTCTATGCCAAAGCTGGCCCTGTTCGGCTTCGATATCTTGTTTCCAGATGGGCACATCGCAGATAAGTGTCCCTTGGATTCACATATCACACAGAACGGTTCCGCCACACATCCGGCCTAGAGTGCCCCACCTTGCCGCACTTGTAGCATAGAATGTTGGACGTGTCCACGGCCACCGGAGGACCCCCCCCCCCCCCGGCGGAGGTGGGACAGGATTTGGCGGTGGGGCCCTAGGGTTCCTGCGCACCCGGCCACGGCCACTTTCGTGCCCCCGCACATACAGTGGGATCCGAACCTGCGCCCGCAAGCGTTCCTCCTCGCGTCTATCTTCCTCACGGCGGCCATCCTCGCGGCGGTCTTCCACACGGTCGCTGGTCTGGCGCCGGGCCAGGTCTTTGTCACGGTTGAGACGGTGACGGAAGTCACCATTCCGGTGACGGTCTTCGTTGTGGCCGCCCATGTTGACGAAGGGCCTCTTCCCGCGGCGCTCCTGGTCGAACCACTCCTGATCTATCGCCACCAAGCAGGGGGGAGCTCGCAAGCAGAGGGGGAGGGAGGCAGAGCACTTTGGCGTGGGAGCGGTGGTGGCGGATGTCGTCTGCAGAGGCATGAAACCCTAACGAAAATTCTAGGGTTCCTTTCGGCAGCCAGCGCCACCTATAAGTACCCGGCACATCGGGCGGCCCACCCCGCGCCTCCGTGTCAGACGGGCCAGGCCAGGGATCCCACCCCGCAGCCTCGGGCCCATCCACATTGCTCGATCCTCCAGGCGCCTCATCTTCTTTGGCCAGCGCCCTAGCCCAAATATCACGCGCAGCCAACGAGGCCCATGTGAGCCCAAGAGTCGTCCCACGGCCCAACAGTGGAGGCGACACCACAGGTGCAAACCCTAGCGAGCCAGATGTCGCCCGTGCCGCCGGCACCGGCGAGGAGCACAGCGGCACCGCCAGCGAGCCCACCAGCACCGAGCCAATGGCAGATCTGGCCACCACCACCCCTTCCGCACCTGTACCCAACTGGGGCAAACTCAGTGGTGAGAAATCACCAGCCTGCATGGACCACCGCGCCGCCCCGTCGGCAGCCGGTGGTGACGTCGGCCTTTCCAGGACCCACCGGTCCAGACGCACCTCCTGCGAAGGCTGCGCATTCCACGCCGCCGGCAAGAAGTCGTCAATCGTCACCGCGCCAGGCACCACCCGCGGAGAGCCCCCATGGCCACCCTCGTCTCCCTTCGAGAGCTTGCAACAGAGGAAACAGCCCAGCCAGCGCCACCCTTGGACTCGTCAAGGCACACCCGCGCCCGGCGCCCCTTGCGCCGGTGTTGGTTCCTCACGGCGCGGTGGAGAACTGGCGATCCCCGCCAGTCGCCACGTGGGCGCCCGTCGCCACGGGCAGTATGCGCGTTACACACATGCTCTTGTTTTTGGAGCTCTCTTTGCCGAAAAACTTTGTACTTTTTTTTTGAATTTTCCACTTTCCATTAACCAGCACGACCAGCATAATCGCTGGTAACCAAAACCTGGGCAAAGGTAGGCACTCGGCCCGGCCATACGGCTTGGGGTTCCGAGACCATCTTTGCACCAAAGCTCGCTAAAGCATAAGCCACCTTATTACACGCCCGTGGGCAAAACAAAATAGAAAACAAGCTAAAGTTTAGAAAAGCAAGAGCTCTAATCTCTTGAAACAACACACCATTGGCAGCTAAATCGAAGTCCGTCGAAGACACCGCATGAACAAGCATTTGAGCATCAGTTTCCACCACAATATTTTGCATCCCCCATTGCATAGCAAGCTCCATGGCCTGTAGATATGCCATAGCTTCAGTCTGCAGCGCGTCCAGGGCATAGTCAATTCTTCCTGCTCCCGAGCCATAGACATCTCCATCAGAATCCCGAGCTACCATCCCCCATCCTCCTCTCCGATCAGTTGTGTTGAAACTGCCATCAATATTGATCTTAATGACGTCCAACTAGGGGGGGCACCACTGATCCAGCACAACCGGTTTCTCCATCTTTCCATGTTTGCTAAAGAAATCTCTGAATTCCAGGGAGAGTCTCCTAATTTGCAGGTACACCTGATCATGGGAAAAGGATTTCCCTTCCGAGTTGATTTTATTTTGAGTACACCACCATGTCCAACAGATGGCGATCCCAATGCACTTTTTCTCATCCTCTAGTTGCAGAAGATTTTCAATGAAACTCCTGGGGTCTGCCAACTGTGCCCAGTCTCGGCGTCTATTATCCAGGCCGAATTTTCTCCAAATAGCTTTAACTGGTTTACATTTTAGCAGCAGGTGAGCCTCGTCCTCGTCCAAGCGTCCACAGACTGGGCATAACGGATCCATCTCCAACCCTCTTATGATCAGGTTCCGCCTAACCGGTAGGCTATTGTGAGCGATGCGCCACAGGTGATGTTGGATTTTTAAGGGACATGGTGACTTCCAGATGGCCTGCCAATTGAAACACCCGCCATGGCTAGACCCCTGTTCTCCCTGCTCCATTCTTGCAATGGACCGAGCTAGCTTGTACGCAGTTTTGACAGAGAACCAACCCCTGTTATCAGGGGACCACACCCATGTATCTTCCATGTCCTCTTTAATGGGGATAGCAAGTATAAGTTGAGTGTCTTGTTCACAGAAGATGGAGGAAACCAGTTGGGTATCCCACCCACCCGAAATTGGATCCATGATTTCATGAACAAATTGGGCAAGCACATGTCCCCTAGGAGTAATCGGTCTACGAGACCAGTTTCGAGGAAGCCATGGATCAGACCAGATGTCGATTGTCGATCCATCCCCCACTCTTTTAATTATACCGCTCTTTAGGAGGTCAATCCCCTTCAAGATGCTACGCCACGTATACGACATCCCTTCCATAGGCTCAGCATGCAGAATGTCAGTGTTGGGGAAATATTTGGCCTTCATAACTGTTGCACAGAGAGAATCCGGGTTATTCAACATTCTCCACCCCTTCTTTGAGAGCATAGTGATATTGAACGTATGGAGGTCTTTATACCCCAGCCCTCCCTCTTTCTTTGAACTCGAAAGCTTCTCCCATGACAGCCAATGAATTTTTTGGTCATTATCCTGCTGAGCCCAAAAAACCTGCTCACCATATGGGAAATCTGATCACACAACCCCTTCGTCAAGTCAAAAACCGACATGGCAAAGGTGGGAATAGCCTGTGCAATGGCTTTTATCAATAATTCTTTGCCTGCTCTTACAGCATCTTCTCCTTCCACCCTTGAATTCTCTGCCAGATACGGTCCTTCAAATAGCTAAACACTGCCATCTTTGACTGTCCAACATGAACAGGTAAACCCAGGTACCTCTCATTCCAGCTCTCTCTATTAAGACCAAGATGCTCCATCATTGCCTACTTATCACGGTTTCTAGTGTTTTTACTGAACATAATCGACGTTTTCTCAACGTTGATAGTCTGCCCCGAGCATTCCTCATAAAGTGATAGCACATTTTGCAGATGATGAGAACTATCCTCTGATACTTTCAGAAGGACTAACGAGTCATCTGCAAACAAAAGGTGATTAAAACTCGGAGCACTCTGGTGTATTTTGATCCCTTCCAATCTACCATCTTGCTCAGCACTGTTTAATAAACAAGAGAAAGCTTCCGCGCAAAGGAGAAAAAGATACGGGGATATTGGATCCCCCTGTCTGAGCCCTCTCTCCGGTACAATCTCCTCAGTTAGGCAACCATTGAACCAAAATTTGTATTTAACAGTAGAACAACATCTCATGACCACCTGAATCCATTGTTCCACAAAACCCATCTTTCTCATCATTGCCTCCAAGAATTCCCACTCAACCCTGTCATATGCTTTGCTCATATCTAATTTTAGAGCCGCATAACCCTGAGCACCACTTCTTTTATTATGCATGAAATGTGTCACTTCATAAGCCAGTAAGATATTATCCGTAATCAGACGGCCCGGAACAAATGCACTTTGATTCGGGGCAATGATCTCCTGGAGTAGGTGCTTTAATCTGTTTGCCAAGACCTTGGAAACCAATTTATAGATGACATTACAAAGGCTAATGGGGCGCAGGTCCTTCAGCCTCTCTGGTTTCTTCACTTTCGGAATCAACACTACACAAGTATCGTTCCAATCATCCGGGATGTCCCCTCCATTCAGCACATTAATCACTTCCATTGTTACTTTCTCCCCAATCAGATGCCAACAGGTCTTGTAAAATAATGCAGGTAGGCCATCCGGACCTGGTGCTTTAAGGTCACCAATGCTATCGAGAGCCATTTTCACTTCATCCGGGGTAAAGGGCTTCGTAAGCGAGTTATTCATCTCCGGAGTGACGCGCGGGGTCACCTCCTGGAGCAACTCCTGCATACGGGTACCTGAAACAGAGGTGAAAAGATTCCGAAAATTTAGTGATCACCGCCCCCATCTCCTCCTCTTCTACCACTTCGCCTCCATCATCCGTTTTCAGTTTTTTGATCCTATTAGTTTTCTTTCTCGCCGATGCATAGGAATGGAAATATTTTGTGTTCCTGTCGCCCTTCGAAAGCCATTCAACATGGGACCTTTGCTTCCAATACGTGTTACGTTGTTCCTCCAATTTCTCAAGTTTATACCGCAGCATATGTTCTCTGTTGACCTCTTCTTGCGAGATCGACTTGCGCCTACACAGCTCCACTTCCCTCTTCAACCGCGCTATCCGTTGCTCCAAATTTCCCAGAGATGTTTTGCTCCAATCTTTCAGATCATTCGCCACCCCCTTCAGAGCAGCAGAAGTCGACACGGGGGGATTAGTGGTCTCCCTTCCCCAAGCATTTTCCACAATAGTTCCACACATGTCCTCGCTGATCCAATTCGCCTCGAATCTGAAACCCACACTCTCCCTCCTGTCACCCTTATTATTTCCTCTATCGTGATTTAAGTGAATCACCAGTGGTCGATGATCCGACCTTCTGTATTCAGCATTATCGACTCTGTAACCTGGGAAACGATTACACCATTCCGGGCACGCCACCGCTCTGTCCAAACGTTCACGTATGTATGACCCAGCATCCCTGCTGTTATTTCGCCAAGTGAAAGGATCACCCATGAACCCTAAGTCATGCAAGTTGCAGTCCTCCAAAGCATGCTTGAACCGATCCATATAAACTTGGGGTCGAGCCACCCCACCCTCCTTCTCACTTCGGAACAAAATCTTGTTGAAGTCACCTGCACACAGCCAGGGCAGATTGCTGTGATGCTTGATGGTTCTAAGCAATCTCCAGGTTGCTTCTCTGTCTTCCAGTCTAGGCTCACCGTAAATTCCCGTGAACCTCCACTTAAAACCATCCGGTTCCGTGATCTCTGTGTCAATATGGTATTTTGACACAAGTCCTGCTTTGAGATTGATGTTGCTTCTCCAAAACAGGGCCAAACCCCCACTCTGTTATTGACAGTCCTTCACACGCAGCCCAGTTAAACCAAGCTTCCACCTAAGCCAGTCAATTCTCTCTGTAACAACCCAAATTTTGGAAGACAGGAAAAACTTGTTTTCAATAACCCAAAAATCAGGGCCAACAAAAACTTTTTAACATGTTTGGCTAATGCTTGTGTTTATTTTCTATTTGCTTGTTGAAAGTGTTTTTGTTTAAGTTTGCTAACAACTAATATTAAAACCAATGATCATAACTTTCTTAAAACCCAACCTTTGTGATCAAGTCATGACAAGAAAACTTATCATCTTCACCTATCACACTGTTTTGGCAAAAACCTTTTTGAAAGTGTTTTGATTTTAAAAGAAACCCAAAGACCAAGTTTTGAGGAAAACAAAAGATAATTTCCAAATCTATATGAAAAGTATTTTGGAGATAATCATCTCCAACATGTTTTCAACCAAGATGTTTTTGCAAGTATTTCAAAAAACTCCTTCTCACTTCCTTCTTTTGCAAAAACAATGAGAGGGGGCTATGTTACCCCTGTGTTTTACCTAAATTATAATATTTTGGAAATAACAAGCTTTGAGATAAACATTTTTACAAAACCCTCTTGTCATGGTATGCCTTGATCACTACCTCTAATTAACACTTGAGAGCAACACCTGGAAACTAATTTGAAGAACTCAGTTGTTTGAGTGATCTTGTGTGATTTGTTATGTTACCTGCTTGTTGTGTGATCTTGTCCTGTGTTTGCTTGAGGTATTTATTTCTGTTTGTTGATAAGTGTGTGCTGTTTTAAAGATAATAAAACTTAGTAATAACAAGACCAAGCATCTATATCATATTCCATCACATGTCCATATTATCCTCTGTTTTCCTAAAACCTCCAACTTTGGAGACATGCCTTTATGTCAAATGTTGTTCTATTCATCAATGTTCCCTCATCTATATCATGTTTAACATCTATGCTATATATCCAAGTTGTTATCTTGGATGTTGAAACCCTTTTGTATCATCTATCAAAGTCCTATTGAAGGCATTCCCAAAATAATGACCATATCACCTTTATCATGAAGCACTTTGTCTATGTTACTCCAAATCACTCCTTATTGTTTTCAGGCCCAATGAACCTTCCCTTGTCATACCCATTACCTATACATCACCTCCATGTGGTCCATTTATTTTCCAATGGCCATTTAATTATTCTTCTCTCATGGTTTTTATCCTATTAAATAAACTCCTGTTTTCACCATCTTTCCACTTGGTGTCTCAAATATTTTCAAAAGAGTTGCTTATTAAAAATCACTTTTGAGACCTATACTATGTACTATCTCATACCAACTCAAAAATATTGGTTTTAAAAGCATTTTACTATTTATTATTTTCCATTTTCCAAAAGGCCAGAAATGAACTTTAAAATATTTTGTGAAGAAAAGTATTTCCTAAAATCTTGGAAAAATTACCCAACATGCCTATGGTCATGTGGGACTTATTTATGGAAAAACATTTGAAAGTTGTTTTGAAAATTTTGGAGAAAACATTTAAAAACAGTTTCTGCCATTTTTGAAATTCCAAAATTTTGTGAAAGAAATATTTTCAAAAACTCTTGAGACCACCACCCCTAGACTCCAATTTTTATTCTCTATACAATGGACATGATTTTGCACACATGTTCTATCCAAATTATTTGTGAAAACTATCAAAAACAACTCCTGGTTATTTTGGACATGTTTGGGTTCACACATGCATTGCTCAATAATTGGACTCTCCCTGCCTCTTTTCTGTTCTAGGAGATGAAAAACCCTCTCCCCAACCTCCTAGACATGGTCTACCCTCCCCATTCCTTCTCTCTCTCCATCTAACTCAACCCAAACACAAATGGACCAGGGTGGTGAGCACCCTCCTCTTCTCTGTCCACGTCCACAATGCATTCCCGAAGAAGAAACTCGCGCCAGCACACTCCTCCATACCCCTGTGACTCCCTGGCATGCGCTCTCCTTTTCCCCTTGTCTCCTTCTTCCTATCCCGTGAGCTGGCCGTGGCGCCCAGAACGCCCGCGCCACGTCGCTCGTGTTCCACCACCTGGGCTTCATGCCGATCTTCACGGACTAGACTACAAGCTCCGTGAGCCTCCCAGGAGCACACCTGTGCCTCACATCCCTCTCCTCGCACTCTCCTTCTAGCTATACCCTCTGTCGAACACCTGCGAGCGCAGGAGAGCCAAGCTCAAACCCGGCCACTTCCGGCCATCTCCCTGCCACCTCTCTCGCATGCTCGATCTCCTAACCCTGGCCTAGCATCCGGGCAAGTTTTTCCACTCGTTAGATGCCTGCACGCAAGCCGCCAAGGTCACCGTTGACGTCGTCCGACGAGCTCCAACGCGCGGCCGATCTGAGCCATCCTTGTGCAAGGGCTCAGGTCTTACAGCATCCTCTCCATCCTAATCGCGCCCAGGAGCGAAAATCCCCCTCCCATTCTCTTAGTATCACCGGAATCGACCCGGAGCCACCGCGGACGGCCTCCTCGTCGAGCCACCGTTGCAGGCCCTCTTCACACCCGCCGTGGGCTTCATTCGCTCTTCCTTGTACTCTATAGGCTCTTGCCCTGGTTAATTTTGAGATTTATCCTCTGCAGGTGTGACCCCGACGATGGCCTTGGTCGCCGGCCGCCGCACCTACGGGGGAAGGATTCTCTGGTCATTTCTGTTCAAATCTGAGGACGGCAATCGACGGGCGAGGGGATTCACTGCCCTCCCGTGTCTTCCTCGTTTCCAGGAGTGGCCAGGAGCGCACCACGGCAATCCTCCGGCGAGCCTCCGCCTCGAACCGCCGTTCCCTCTGTTCCCGCCGCCAGGAAATGGTCTTCACCGGCCAGCGACGACGCGGCCCCTCCACGGCCGTTGGATCCGCATCCAACGCGCCAGTTCAAATCTTGGGACATTGAATCCCGGCCGCTGATTCCCGATCTGACGGCGGCGTACCGCTTCGGCAGCGCGCGCACACCAGCGGGCCGGCCTGCCTCGCGCGGCCCGTTTCCCTCTCAGATCTGGCCCGATAGTTCTTTTTCTGCAGGTTGTATTTTCTTTTCCCTGCAGATCTTCTTTATGATGTTTGGTTTAATTCGAAATAAAAATGCAAATGTGCAAATATTGCCAAACCAAAAATCACAGAGGTAGATCTACATTTTCTTAACCATATCCAACTTGTAGATCTAAGTTTTCAGCTTTATTTTAGGAGAAATAAAAATAATGGCAGAGACACTCTTTAACACCATTTTTATCATAACTTGAGTTTGGAGTACCCAAATCGTGCAAACTAAACTGATCTGAGTAGCTCTTGTTAATATCTATCTGAGAAACTTGACCTTGTGTTGACTTGAGTTGTGATGTGAAAATGACATGCATGTTAGTTTTTAGGCCAGAGAGCACTTCTGTGAATTGTTTAATTTTATTGGTGATGATTTTTGAAGTGAATCCAATTGTGTTGCTTTGCTAATGACTAGGAGCACCTAATGCTAGTTTTTCATGATGTTAGGAGCTACAGGATAGGATTGGTGCAATATTTAGTGTTTAGCTCTTTTCTGCATTTTATTGCTATACCCTTATTTAAATTGTGTGTTATATTATTTTGCTATAAAATTGATTCCTAGCATGTGTAGGGTATTAGTACATGCTTTATTGGTGTTTTGAGTGTGTCATTATCATGTTAGGAAAATGTGTGTGAAAAGCATGTTGTTGTAGTATTTTTCCATAGGGTTGTTTTCCTTGTTATATTAGGTTAAATCTTGCATTTCTTCTTATGGGTATGATGATTTTCATAAATGCTTTAGTATTGTTTTTCCTAGCATAGCTACTGTTATTTTACAATATTATACTTGCTTGCATGCTTGAGTGAGCTCTAGATAATTTTGGCATGCCATGCTAGTTTTAGGTGATTTCTGCCCTAATAATTATTTGCATGCTTAGTTTTTGATAAATTGATTAGATTGTTATTTTGTTATTACTAGCATGTCTAGGTGTTGTTTTCTCTGTTATTTGGATGCCATCTTAAATATCCAGCATGTTAGAATAAATCATGTTTAATGGTCTCTTATGGTTATGCATGTCTGCTTGTCTAAATAGCCTTTTTCATGTCTAGTTTTAATAGTTGTTTTGCTCCATGATTATTTTCATGTATTGAGTGATGCCATGATATGTTTGGTACTGTTTTGTCTCTGTTATTAGGTTGCTTAGCTACTGGTTATAATAATTCTCCTTGATTAGAAAAGCATTAGTTACTATGGGCTTGTAGTATTGCTTGATAATATTTTCCTATGCATGTGTATGTGTTCCTAGGTTGTTTTGTTGTTATTTTTGCTCATCCTCATGAATGACCAGAGAGTCATTCAACCTTAATTGAGCATGATATGAGAGTGGCACACCCACTGGACTCATGCCATTTTGGTTGAGGAACCATAACATAAATTCTAGTGCTATTCATGTGGGTTGTCTATGCATGTTTTGCTTGATGGTGTGCACCCTAGTATTTTTGTTTGTGAGTATACTTGTTTGATGAAATGCTTGCTGTATGTTTACATTTTATCAAGTGCTTGCCTTTGTTTGGTTCTGATTGGGTGTTTTCTTTTTTTTATTTACGACGTTAGATAACGAAGACGGTATTATTTCCCGGAGAGGCTTTCATTGCAACTCTTGTTTATTTCAAGAGCAAGACCAAGACCAGTGCCAAGGCAAGCCATTCTAAATGCTTGCTGTTGTTTTACTTATCATTATCTATCATGCATGTTTTAGTTCCGAAGTTTTACAAAAGTTGATTCAAAAACTATTCTTTTAAGTGGACCATACCACTATTTATTGTATGTATCTAATATGCTATATCCACTATATAATCTTGGTGTTACCAAGCCCTTTAGATATTTTATTATCATCACTTAATCAACTTAAGTCCCCTAGTGGACAATGTAACTTGATGATTTTGGAAAGCAAAGGATTGGAAAAACCCCGAGGAAAGGTGGGACCTTGTCCGAGGGAGGTTTGTGAAGAAGGAAATGTTTTTCGACTTGTTTTCCAAAAATGACACATAACCTAGTCTTCGCCGGACAACCAAGCCGTGCTGCCACATTACCCCAATATGGGAACGGGGTCTAGCTAATTGCTTGTCGGTGTTAGTTCGTGTCTACCTCAAAGTGCTATAGGGGTTAGAGTCCCCCGAACCGAATTGTCGCCATGAGGGAGAATGGGACATTCACAGTGTGGGATTAAGTTCACTACCGGTTGCGGCAATTGGGTCTCCTGCCATGGCGGTGTGTTGTCAGGGGAAACCGGATCGATACGGCTGACTCACTCGGTGCCGGGGAGAACAAACCCAGTTGAGGAGGTAGTCATTTACTAGCACGGACATAGTGGATGGTTAGGACCAGTTATCCGATGTTTGCATACTGTCTCGGACAGCCCGTGGTTGTTCACGGCGGATGTACTGGATCTTGTGGATTGTGTACACCTCTGCAGAGTAAAACTATTCAGAATAGCCGCGTCCTCGGATATGGACAGTTGAATGGCCATGTAGCTAGTATTGTGTCAATGTTTTCAAAAAGCTGGAAAAGTGTTTTGGAACTTGTACCTGGGAGGTACGTTGAAAGGGAATGATTGTACCTTTGAGGTACCGGATAAATGATGATCTTAAAGATGTGTTTTTCCAAGAAGTTTTGCAAAGAGAAATGTTTTCTTTATATAGAATGTTTTCTCAAAACCTTGTGGACATGCTTTATCTACAAGAGAAATGAAATATCTTTTGAAGTATCTTCTTCAACAAAGGAGAATAAAACTTGTGCAACGATGATGAGTCTTAAATTCATCATGGCTAGTTGAGCCCTAATTAAAGCCTTCCTACCACCTTTATATATATGCATACTTGCATGTTTAGCTTTCATTTAGGGTGACTTGCAGGAGTACATTCAAACGTACTCATGAATGGTTTCGTCCCTGGCTATTGTCTTAGCCAGACTTTGAGCAGAAACCCGGAGAACCTGGAGAAGATGGTGTCGCTGACGGCTACGCGAACTAGGAACGTCTCCGAGTCAGTAGCCTGTAGGTAGTCAAGGCGTGACTTGGGTTTACCACGAGTGTGTTTTGCCAATCTTCCGCTGTTTTTAAGTGTGTGTTCCTGCCCTGCGTGGCAGTTGTTTTCAACTGAGTCAAGTGACCAGTCGTGTAAGCTGTGTATTCGTGTAGTGGATGTTGTAATCTGCAATGCCAACTCGAGTATGTTGTTCACGACTAACTGATCATGGGATCGTGAATGTATGCATACTGGAGGTCTCGGACTGCTAGTCTGGGGTCCCCACAGAGTTGGTATCAGAGCCATCCTGACTTTAGGAGACCTTAGTTTAGCATGGACGTCACATAGGAAAACAAAACTATTTTGGTAAAAACTATATTACTGCCAAAAATGTTTCTATCTCATAACCCCCAAGCATGGTTTCCATTTTTCTTATACTTTCAAAAACCATTGACTTGTTTATAAAACAAACTTTTGAAGAAAACCAGAGAAAATAGTAAACATATCTTATTGCCTTTTGTTTTTATGGCTAAAAAGGGGTTTGGTAAATAAATAAACATGGGTTTATAAAATTTTGGTTTTCATTTAAAAGTACATCAAAAAGTTTTCTTCTGTTATTTTTCTCTATAAAAAAATTACGTACTTGGCGATGTCCCGAGAAGACCTTAGTAGTTAGCAACCCGAAGAAAAAGGAGCTTTCTTCCGAAGATCTCAACATCATGGTGATTTCTATGCAAGTCCCGAAGACTCTGCCATGTATAAAAATCTACAAAGATACTTAACGACATGAAGACTTCAACGACCCCTTTGTCGACCCAGACCCATAGGAATTGATAGGTTTCGCTCGGTGGTTTTACTTGAGCTAACCCGTTCTTCCGCGGTAATAGACGTTTGCTGGTACTAAAGGTACCTTGTTTGTCCTTTGCATGTGTGCTAATTGTGTGTTTTTACTTTCGCGTTATGTTTTTACTTGCTCCCTTGTTGTGTGTGTTTTGGACTTGTTTTCATGTGTGTCTCACAAGCACGCCTTTTCGGCAAAGCAAAGTCACCAAACTTTTACCTCTTGCTTCGTTTCTGTTTGTTTGCAAAAAGTCTGACTTAGCAAAAACCCTCTTAAAAAGTTTTATCTCCCATTCCCTCATGAGAACTGCAAGATTGTGGAGCGCTCTCTACTTCAACCCGAGAGCCCAAGATCTCCCAAATCTTCTTCAAGATGGACGACGGGCTTCACGCGCCATTTTGTGCAGCTACATCAAGAGCTGTCATGAAGAACGACAAATTCAGATTTCAAACCCGAGAAGACGCGAGATGTGTCTCGCGACACCAACAAAAACATTTACTAGTTTAACACTACTAACATAACTGTCTAATTTTAGACTAACATCTAACCGAAGGTTTTCAAAAAGGCACTAGCTAGTTTCTCCCAAGGGAAAGCTAACTATGTGATCCTAAATCACCTATGAAGACGCCTGCAAAGCTCCATGAAGATCAAGACACAATGAAGTATTCCACTACCTGCCATCGCCACCAAGCAAAAATGAGACGAAGATGAAGATAATCCTCGACGATCTACAAAGACTAACCAAAGGGGGGAAGCACTTTAACGCGGACGACCACTCAAGAAGTAAAGAAGCATATAGGAGTTTCATAACAGCTTTCCTAACAGTAATCGGAGAGAGTCAAGTCTACGGACCTGACGCCCTGTGAGGCCATATGGTTGCCGTGGGTAACTATGTGTGATATCCCTAAAAGAAGACCAAGTCCAGACAACGACAGAGGTTCTGCGAAGCAGCAAAATCAAGACCCTTCATTAGCTTGTGTCGTTCCACCAACATCAACAACAAGGACATGAACTGTCAAGTGAATACATCCACCTCCTCGACAAGCATCATTCTGACAACATCAACACCTCGAGTTCTCAGAAGAGACCACCTCGTCAAAGAATCTTCATTTACAAAGGTTGAAGAAGCCTGAGACTCTTGTTTTTTGTTACACTCTTAAGTACCCACTTACGAATCTCGGGGACGAGATTCATTTTAAGGGGGGAAGAGCTGTAACAACCCAAATTTTGGAAGACAGGAAAAACTTGTTTTCAATAACCCAAAAATCAGGGCCAACAAAAACTTTTTAACATGTTTGGCTAATGCTTGTGTTTATTTTCTATTTGCTTGTTGAAAGTGTTTTTGTTTAAGTTTGCTAACAACTAATATTAAAACCAATGATCATAACTTTCTTAAAACCCAACCTTTGTGATCAAGTCATGACAAGAAAACTTATCATTTTCACCTATCACACTGTTTTGGCAAAAACCTTTTTGAAAGTGTTTTGATTTTAAAAGAAACCCAAAGACCAAGTTTTGAGGAAAACAAAAGATAATTTCCAAAACTATATGAAAAGTATTTTGGAGATAATCATCTCCAACATGTTTTCAACCAAGATGTTTTTGCAAGTATTTCAAAAAACTCCTTCTCACTTCCTTCTTTTGCAAAAACAATGAGAGGGGGCTATGTTACCCCTGTGTTTGACCTAAATTATAATCTTTTGGAAATAACAAGCTTTGAGATAAACATTTTTACAAAACCCTCTTGTCATGGTATGCCTTGATCACTACCTCTAATTAACACTTGAGAGCAACACCTGGAAACTAATTTGAAGAACTCAGTTGTTTGAGTGATCTTGTGTGATTTGTTATGTTACCTGCTTGTTGTGTGATCTTGTCCTGTGTTTGCTTGAGGTATTTATTTCTGTTTGTTGATAAGTGTGTGCTGTTTTAAAGATAATAAAACTTAGTAATAACAAGACCAAGCATCTATATCATATTCCATCACATGTCCATATTATCCTCTGTTTTCCTAAAACCTCCAACTTTGGAGACATGCCTTTATGTCAAATGTTGTTCTATTCATCAATGTTCCCTCATCTATATCATGTTTAACATCTATGCTATATATCCAAGTTGTTATCTTGGATGTTGAAACCCTTTTGTATCATCTATCAAAGTCCTATTGAAGGCATTCCCAAAATAATGACCATATCACCTTTATCATGAAGCACTTTGTCTATGTTACTCCAAATCACTCCTTATTGTTTTCAGGCCCAATGAACCTTCCCTTGTCATACCCATTACCTATACATCACCTCCATGTGGTCCATTTATTTTCCAATGGCCATTTAATTATTCTTCTCTCATGGTTTTTATCCTATTAAATAAACTCCTGTTTTCACCATCTTTCCACTTGGTGTCTCAAATATTTTCAAAAGAGTTGCTTATTAAAAATCACTTTTGAGACCTATACTATGTACTATCTCATACCAAATCAAAAATATTGGTTTTAAAAGCATTTTACTATTTATTATTTTCCATTTTCAAAAAGGCCAGAAATGAACTTTAAAATATTTTGTGAAGAAAAGTATTTCCTAAAATCTTGGAAAAATTACCCAACATGCCTATGGTCATGTGGGACTTATTTATGGAAAAACATTTGAAAGTTGTTTTGAAAATTTTGGAGAAAACATTTAAAAACAGTTTCTGCCATTTTTGAAATTCCAAAATTTTGTGAAAGAAATATTTTCAAAAACTCTTGAGACCACCACCCCTAGACTCCAATTTTTATTCTCTATACAATGGACATGATTTTGCACACATGTTCTATCCAAATTATTTGTGAAAACTATCAAAAACAACTCCTGGTTATTTTGGACATGTTTGGGTTCACACATGCATTGCTCAATAATTGGACTCTCCCTGCCTCTTTTCTGTTCTAGGAGATGAAAAACCCTCTCCCCAACCTCCTAGACATGGTCTACCCTCCCCATTCCTTCTCTCTCTCCATCTAACTCAACCCAAACACAAATGGACCAGGGTGGTGAGCACCCTCCTCTTCTCTGTCCACGTCCACAATGCATTCCCGAAGAAGAAACTCGCGCCAGCACACTCCTCCATACCCCTGTGACTCCCTGGCATGCGCTCTCCTTTTCCCCTTGTCTCCTTCTTCCTATCCCGTGAGCTGGCCGTGGCGCCCAGAACGCCCGCGCCACGTCGCTCGTGTTCCACCACCTGGGCTTCATGCCGATCTTCACGGACTAGACTACAAGCTCCGTGAGCCTCCCAGGAGCACACCTGTGCCTCACATCCCTCTCCTCGCACTCTCCTTCTAGCTATACCCTCTGTCGAACACCTGCGAGCGCAGGAGAGCCAAGCTCAAACCCGGCCACTTCCGGCCATCTCCCTGCCACCTCTCTCGCATGCTCGATCTCCTAACCCTGGCCTAGCATCCGGGCAAGTTTTTCCACTCGTTAGATGCCTGCACGCAAGCCGCCAAGGTCACCGTTGACGTCGTCCGACGAGCTCCAACGCGCGGCCGATCTGAGCCATCCTTGTGCAAGGGCTCAGGTCTTACAGCATCCTCTCCATCCTAATCGCGCCCATGAGCGAAAATCCCCCTCCCATTCTCTTAGTATCACCGGAATCGACCCGGAGCCACCGCGGACGGCCTCCTCGTCGAGCCACCGTTGCAGGCCCTCTTCACACCCGCCGTGGGCTTCATTCGCTCTTCCTTGTACTCTATAGGCTCTTGCCCTGGTTAATTTTGAGATTTATCCTCTGCAGGTGTGACCCCGACGATGGCCTTGGTCGCCGGCCGCCGCACCTACGGGGGAAGGATTCTCTGGTCATTTCTGTTCAAATCTGAGGACGGCAATCGACGGGCGAGGGGATTCACTGCCCTCCCGTGTCTTCCTCATTTCCAGGAGTGGCCAGGAGCGCACCACGGCAATCCTCCGGCGAGCCTCCGCCTCGAACCGCCGTTCCCTCTGTTCCCGCCGCCAGGAAATGGTCTTCACCGGCCAGCGACGACGCGGCCCCTCCACGGCCGTTGGATCCGCATCCAACGCGCCAGTTCAAATCTTGGGACATTGAATCCCGGCCGCTGATTCCCGATCTGACGGCGGCGTACCGCTTCGGCAGCGCGCGCACACCAGCGGGCCGGCCTGCCTCGCGCGGCCCGTTTCCCTCTCAGATCTGGCCCGATAGTTCTTTTTCTGCAGGTTGTATTTTCTTTTCCCTGCAGATCTTCTTTATGATGTTTGGTTTAATTCGAAATAAAAATGCAAATGTGCAAATCTTGCCAAACCAAAAATCACAGAGGTAGATCTACATTTTCTTAACCATATCCAACTTGTAGATCTAAGTTTTCAGCTTTATTTTAGGAGAAATAAAAATAATGGCAGAGACACTCTTTAACACCATTTTTATCATAACTTGAGTTTGGAGTACCCAAATCGTGCAAACTAAACTGATATGAGTAGCTCTTGTTAATATCTATCTGAGAAATTTGACCTTGTGTTGACTTGAGTTGTGATGTGAAAATGACATGCATGTTAGTTTTTAGGCCAGAGAGCACTTCTGTGAATTGTTTAATTTTATTGGTGATGATTTTTGAAGTGAATCCAATTGTGTTGCTTTGCTAATGACTAGGAGCACCTAATGCTAGTTTTTCATGATGTTAGGAGCTACAGGATAGGATTGGTGCAATATTTAGTGTTTAGCTCTTTTCTGCATTTTAATGCTATACCCTTATTTAAATTGTGTGTTATATTATTTTGCTATAAAATTGATTCCTAGCATGTGTAGGGTATTAGTACATGCTTTATTGGTGTTTTGAGTGTGTCATTATCATGTTAGGAAAATGTGTGTGAAAAGCATGTTGTTGTAGTATTTTTCCATAGGGTTGTTTTCCTTGTTATATTAGGTTAAATCTTGCATTTCTTCTTATGGGTATGATGATTTTCATAAATGCTTTAGTATTGTTTTTCCTAGCATAGCTACTGTTATCTTACAATATTATACTTGCTTGCATGCTTGAGTGAGCTCTAGATAATTTTGGCATGCCATGCTAGTTTTAGGTGATTTCTGCCCTAATAATTATTTGCATGCTTAGTTTTTGATAAATTGATTAGATTGTTATTTTGTTATTACTAGCATGTCTAGGTGTTGTTTTCTCTGTTATTTGGATGCCATCTTAAATATCCAGCATGTTAGAATAAATCATGTTTAATGGTCTCTTATGGTTATGCATGTCTGCTTGTCTAAATAGCCTTTTTCATGTCTAGTTTTAATAGTTGTTTTGCTCCATGATTATTTTCATGTATTGAGTGATGCCATGATATGTTTGGTACTGTTTTGTCTCTGTTATTAGGTTGCTTAGCTACTGGTTATAATAATTCTCCTTGATTAGAAAAGCATTAGTTACTATGGGCTTGTAGTATTGCTTGATAATATTTTCCTATGCATGTGTATGTGTTCCTAGGTTGTTTTGTTGTTATTTTTGCTCATCCTCATGAATGACCAGAGAGTCATTCAACCTTAATTGAGCATGATATGAGAGTGGCACACCCACTGGACTCATGCCATTTTGGTTGAGGAACCATAACATAAATTCTAGTGCTATTCATGTGGGTTGTCTATGCATGTTTTGCTTGATGGTGTGCACCCTAGTATTTTTGTTTGTGAGTATACTTGTTTGATGAAATGCTTGCTGTATGTTTACATTTTATCAAGTGCTTGCCTTTGTTTGGTTCTGATTGGGTGTTTTCTTTTTTTTATTTACGACGTTAGATAACGAAGACGGTATTATTTCCCGGAGAGGCTTTCATTGCAACTCTTGTTTATTTCAAGAGCAAGACCAAGACCAGTGCCAAGGCAAGCCATTCTAAATGCTTGCTGTTGTTTTACTTATCATTATCTATCATGCATGTTTTAGTTCCGAAGTTTTACAAAAGTTGATTCAAAAACTATTCTTTTAAGTGGACCATACCACTATTTATTTTATGTATCTAATATGCTATATCCACTATATAATCTTGGTGTTACCAAGCCCTTTAGATATTTTATTATCATCACTTAATCAACTTAAGTCCCCTAGTGGACAATGTAACTTGATGATTTTGGAAAGCAAAGGATTGGAAAAACCCCGAGGAAAGGTGGGACCTTGTCCGAGGGAGGTTTGTGAAGAAGGAAATGTTTTTCGACTTGTTTTCCAAAAATGACACATAACCTAGTCTTCGCCGGACAACCAAGCCGTGCTGCCACATTACCCCAATATGGGAACGGGGTCTAGCTAATTGCTTGTCGGTGTTAGTCCGTGTCTACCTCAAAGTGCTATAGGGGTTAGAGTCCCCCGAACCGAATTGTCGCCATGAGGGAGAATGGGACATTCACAGTGTGGGATTAAGTTCACTACCGGTTGCGGCAATTGGGTCTCCTGCCATGGCGGTGTGTTGTCAGGGGAAACCGGATCGATACGGCTGACTCACTCGGTGCCGGGGAGAACAAACCCAGTTGAGGAGGTAGTCATTTACTAGCACGGACATAGTGGATGGTTAGGACCAGTTATCCGATGTTTGCATACTGTCTCGGACAGCCCGTGGTTGTTCACGGCGGATGTACTGGATCTTGTGGATTGTGTACACCTCTGCAGAGTAAAACTATTCAGAATAGCCGCGTCCTCGGATATGGACAGTTGAATGGCCATGTAGCTAGTATTGTGTCAATGTTTTCAAAAAGCTGGAAAAGTGTTTTGGAACTTGTACCTGGGAGGTACGTTGAAAGGGAATGATTGTACCTTTGAGGTACCGGATAAATGATGATCTTAAAGATGTGTTTTTCCAAGAAGTTTTGCAAAGAGAAATGTTTTCTTTATATAGAATGTTTTCTCAAAACCTTGTGGACATGCTTTATCTACAAGAGAAATGAAATATCTTTTGAAGTATCTTCTTCAACAAAGGAGAATAAAACTTGTGCAACGATGATGAGTCTTAAATTCATCATGGCTAGTTGAGCCCTAATTAAAGCCTTCCTACCACCTTTATATATATGCATACTTGCATGTTTAGCTTTCATTTAGGGTGACTTGCAGGAGTACATTCAAACGTACTCATGAATGGTTTCGTCCCTGGCTATTGTCTTAGCCAGACTTTGAGCAGAAACCCGGAGAACCTGGAGAAGATGGTGTCGCTGACGGCTACGCGAACTAGGAACGTCTCCGAGTCAGTAGCCTGTAGGTAGTCAAGGCGTGACTTGGGTTTACCACGAGTGTGTTTTGCCAATCTTCCACTGTTTTTAACTGTGTGTTCCTGCCCTGCGTGGCAGTTGTTTTCAACTGAGTCAAGTGACCAGTCGTGTAAGCTGTGTATTCGTGTAGTGGATGTTGTAATCTGCAATGCCAACTCGAGTATGTTGTTCACGACTAACTGATCATGGGATCGTGAATGTATGCATACTGGAGGTCTCGGACTGCTAGTCTGGGGTCCCCACACTCTCGCTATCCAATTTTGTTTCGGACAGAAAAAGAATGTCAGGGTCCACCTTCCTCTGGAACTCCAGAAGAGCGTCAATTTCCGGGCCATTCCCCAAACCCCGACAATTGCAAGCCCCAATTCTCATTGAGACACGCGGGGCTGTTCCGACAGCCCCGCTCCAGCATTTTCTGCAACTTCGTCACCCTTAGCCTTTTTATTTTTCACTTCCACCTCTGCATCTATGTCCGTCTGGTTTGCATCCCTCTTAGCACCCACACTTGTGCTTCTCTCCACCCTCTCTGACCCTGATTTTCTAGCCTGCCTTTTGAACTTTTTTGGTGTTTTTTGTATCTTCTTCCCAATCACTTCTTCCCCCAACACGAGAGAGGTCACATGCATTGGCTCGGGTTGGGCCACGTCCACGCCCCCATGCAATGGGTGGGGTGTTTCTGACCCCTTGTCTCCCCTCCTTTCGACGCTTTTTTCGGTAGCCTCCGGGTTCATCCCTCCCTCCTTCTGCTTTTTCGGATCAGATATCATACTAGTAAAAGAGAGTTTCTTCTGTGCCCCATCCGCCTTCCTCTCCGAAGAACCCTTCAACGGTGAGGTGACCTCTTCCGAGTTTTATTTCAGCAACTTAGTTTTACTCCCATCCCCCTCCAAACTTCCAGAGTTCTTCCTCCAGGATTGACTATCACTACCCGATTTTTTCTCCCTTGAAGCGGTCCCTCCACTCCAATTACTGCTCCCTCCCCTGTTGTAACCCCACCTTCTTCCATCCGGCCCTTGTTTATTCGAGATCATAAAAGCTCTAAGCCAACGCCCATACTGCTGCTTCTCTCCCCGGGCTAACTTTGTTTTGCAGCTTCTCTCATCATGACCAATTATCCCACAAGTGTAACAGAACTCGGGAAGGTATTCATATTCAAAAGGGCACCAGCTGTCCCCTCCATCTTCACCCAGATTCAGCATCTTCCCCCTCATGAGAGGTTTTTGGATATCTATTTTCAATCTTACCCTCAGAAACTCCCCCTCCGCGCAGTCATCCTCACCCACATCGACTTCCAGACATTCACCCACACTACTTCCAATTAACTCCCCGTTTGCTTGATTCATTGAGCCAAGCGGCAACCGAAACACTCTGATCCATATTGGAATTTGATCAAAAGAATACTCCTCAATTCTCCTCCTGGGGTCATATTCTTCCAAGATCATCAAATCATTATTAACCATCCACGGTTCTCCACTCATAGCTTTCCTCAGGCCCGAATCTTGCAGAAACGTGATGAGGAAGATGTTTCCACCCATCGATCTGCATCTGGTACCCTTCAACGGGTACCAAACCCTCCCTGGTGAATTTTCCATCCCTTCCACAAAGATTGGTTTGTCAGAGAGGACCTTCCCTAAAGCCTTTGCTACCTGATCACGGACTTTCTTCCCTGACTCCAGATCGATCTTCACCCCCTTCTGTTCCTCCTCCGACAACCGTAGGTTCCTCGGCAGCCCTTCCATATTTTCCATCGTGGCTCAAGTGAACTCCTCCTCCTTCACGAACGGGTGGTCTAGGTTGGGGTATATTACAATCACGATCCCTAGCAATCGCGAAGGGTTTATGGTGGTAGGCGGGGGCGGATTGGAACGTATGGCGAAAAAACAAAGATCACCTGCCCGAAACAGCAGGGAAGACTACTTCCAGGCGGACTCGAATCCCAACGGCGGCGTGATCACCCTGGGAAGGAAACGGAAACGAAGAACCCTAGCAGCTCTCGCAATCGCCTCGCGATCGCCAGAGCGCAAAAAACGGAACCGTCACCTACGGACGGACTCCAAAAAATTGGTGGCAACTTTGTACTTTCTTGCTAGGTGGGGGCTGATGATTTTGGATTTGGCAAGACGATTAGAGGTCTTTCAAACAATAATAAGGTGGGATTTTGCAAGGAGAGATCGTTCAAAGCCAAAACCAAGAAGATTGGAGCCTTAGGAAAGGCGTGTGCGGTTGCTTGATGAATATCTCAGCTTCTCGAACTGCCGCCGATATGGTGCCTTTATTGATGAGTTCTGTTGGGAAACTTGGGCCGGGGGGTGGCAGCCCACTCGGTGGGCTTTGCCCAGTCCAACCAGGCCTTAGGGTTTCCCCCACTTTGTACGTTCGTTTGGGTCTCACCCTCCTGTTATATATTGAGGCACTGTATGTAGTCTAGAAACAGAACAGAGAAAGCAATAAAGATTTTGTTGTGCCCACACACTGTGTCCCTTTTCTTCCTTGTTCGTGTGTTGTTCATCTACGCCGTCGCCGTCACACACCCTCGGGACCGGCCAGCCGGCAGAGGTTGTGTAACACGTTATCAGCACGCGCCTCTTCACCGAGCCTGCACCGAGCAGGTTTTCTACAAAAATCGCGAAGGTATAACTCCGATCTGATCGCAAAAATGGAACCGCCTCGCAATTTCCTTTCCGTTTTTGCGTTCCGCGTAATTTTTAGATCTAATCTGTGGTGCGGATTTCTCTCCCGGGGATCGAGCTGACACGCTGTCGCCGGCCAATGTCGATATCCCCGGATCACGAGAGATTTGTTGACTGTATCGCAGATAGTCGGTACACATGCGATCCAGATGATTGCAATACCGCCGCGGAGTACCTGCTGTACAAACGCGCTGTCGAAATTTCCGGATGAAACGACATTTTTTTGACTTCCGGATGAACTGCACGCCTAGCCATGGCATGAGCACCACGCCGGCCGCCGTCAAGGCCACGCCGCCCCGGCCCTGCTGGCCGTGCGCCGCACCGCCGCCGCGGTCCTGCTGGCCGGCGAGCCTGGCCGCCGTCTGCGCCATGGCCGTCCCCGTGGCCGGCGAGCTTGGCCGCCATCTGCGCCATGGCCGGATGCGCACTCGGTCGCGCCGCCCCGGCCAACCCGCCGTCGAGCTGGCCGTCCCCGTGGCCGCTAGACGCGCCGCCCCGGCGAGCGCCGCCGCGCCCGGCTGCTCGTGCCGCCCCGCCCCGGCGAGCGCCGCCGCGCCCGGCAGCACGGCCGCCCGACCACCGCGCGGACGCGCCACCTGCTGTGGCCACGCGCGCCACCTCGCCCCGGCGCCCTCCGGCCCCGCCCCGCCGCCTTGAGGTGGCCGCCTGCAGCCTTGAGGTGGCCGGCCGCCGCCGCCGTGACCTCGAGCTCGCGCTCGGTCACGCGCGCGCCGCCGCCTCGGCTCGGCTGGCCGCGGTCGCACACGCCGCGCCGCCGCCTTGGCACGGCCGGCCGCCCCGCCCCACCCCGCCGCCTCGACCCGTGGCCTCGCTGGCCGCCGGCGGGCGCAGCCGCGGCCAGGGCGCCGCCGCCGTCTTCTGCGCGAGGAACCCATGCGGTTCCCGGCAGGACGTGCACGCTGGGCTGGCCCATGACGCGCCCGAGCGGACGGGCCGCATGCGGCCCAAGCCTGGCCAGCTGGTCTGCCCGAAAAAAAAAAACGGGTGGACAGCGCTGTGCGGTTTTGGTGGGCTTTTGGCCTGGTTTTTGGCCCGTTTTTGGCCTGCTGCCGATACGGGCCGGACCGAAAGCGTGTACGGGCTGAATTTTTATATTTTAGCACATGGACTTCTCTGGAATTACGTAAATTTTTATTCCTGCTGAATAATTTGCCTATAAGCCCCTAGAAGTGTCTGTTTTTTGCTGAAATTGTAAATTTGGGCATAAAATAAATTCGGAAAGTCATTTTTAGGGCTAATTTTCACGTTTCGAACGCGCTTAACACAATATCTCTTCATACATGCTTTTATACCATGTTTTACTATCGTAATTAATTGTTTAATTCATAGTAGAGCACTGTTACCATGTCATTTAAAATTTTGGAACGCCGTCATATTGAATTTTTGTATCAACATCGCTTTATGCAATCGATTACCTGTTGTAATCTGATACATGTTTGCATAAATCGCAGATGGCCGGAATCATGAACCGCGAATTCGAGGAGTTGTCCCAGACTGGGCTGAACTACCTTGCTTGGGCCTCGGACGTGGAGATCGTCCTCGAGGGCCGAAAGATCAAAGGAGCGCTGGATGCGGGGACCAAGGAGGCCCCCAGCACCACGACTGCTGCAGAAAATGCGCAGGCACTGCATTTCCTCCGCCACCATATGAGTGCTACGTTGAAAAACGAGTACATGGCTGAACGGAGTGCTTCAGCCCTGTGGGCCGCTCTTAAAGAGAGGTTCGCTAGGTTGAAGTACCACGTCAAGCCAAAGGTGGAGGCGGATTGGTTGCGTCTAAGGTTTGCGGACCACAAATCGGTATAGTCGTTCAATTCTGTGTTACACGTGATTTGTGCGAATCTGGAGATGTGTGGTACGAAAATCACGGACGAGGAGAAGATAGAGAAAACTCTCTCCACCTTCCATCCAAGTAACCTCCAGAATGCGCGGAACTACCGCCTGGAGAACTTCACGCAGTACTCGGCGCTCATTGACGCCCTCCAGGTGGCTCAGGCGCAGGATGAGGTTCTGAAAAAGAACTTCAACTCGCAGCCTTTCGGAGGGGGCCCAAGCCAGGAAGCTTATGCCGGCGCCTACAAAGTGCGCCAGCCAAAGTTCAAGCAGCGCGGCAGGAAAGGCAAAGGCAAGAAGGGACCTAACCACCCCCACCCAGCCAAGGAGAAAAAGGCGGGTAAGGGGGAGGTGAGGCCCCAAGACTGCTTCCGCTGCGGGTCGAAGCTTCACTTCTCCAGGCAGTGTCGTGCTCCCAAGCACGTCGTGGACGCCTTCAAGGCCAAGAGAGCGCATGAGACGCACCTTGTCCAGATGGAGGCACCACCGGCGCCCGCTGCGGCGCCCGTGATGATCCCCACGCCCCCCGCTGCGCCCGTCGTGGCGCACACTGGGGCAACTGTGGAGGCACATGTGGCGGTTCCCACGAACGCCACTGTGTCCATGGAGGTTGAGCACACCGTGTCCCCTCCAACGCCACAGCTGGACATCGACGCTGCCGCCACCATGATAGCCACTGAGGAGATGCTTAGTGAGATGGAGATCTCGGCTGAGCTGGATGGTTACCTTGTGGACTCCATCTAAACTCCGCCCATTTATGATTCCTATGGCAATAATTTGATACAATTTATTCGATTTGGTTGTAAGCTCTATGAGAGCAACATTATTTGTTTCATTAAACATCTATCGGCGCTTGGATGACTTTGTCATCATTCATTTATTCCATTCTTTTAAATAGAGATACTTATGTTATGTTCTGAAATATTTGCATGTTTAATTATTATTACTTTAGCATCTTCCTCGCTCTCGTTTAATAATTAGACACTATATTTTAGAACACGTGTGGCGCCCGAATGGAGGAAACGTGTCTTGCCGATAGCGGTACCACCAATACCATCTTGAGAGATACAAAGTACTTTGAGGCCATCAAGAAAATTTCAGCGAGTATTACGACGATCGCCGGCTGCGGTCCTCATATAGTTGGCTCCGGACGAGCCACTATAACACTCCCCATAGGAACAACTTTGATCATTAATGATGCATTGTTGTACCCGGAAGCGACTCGTACTCTCTTGAGTTTTAAAGACATTCGTGTTAATGGGTTCCACATTGAAACCCATGATGATGACACCGGTAAGGAGTACCTACTCATCACGAAACGCGATAAAAATGGTAAACATGTTGTCGAAAGGCTTCCTTCGTTCGCTACAGGGTTGTACTACACTAAGATAGTAGCACTACCCATGTACACTACCCTTAAAACTGTTTTTAGAAGCTCTGAACTATTCTGCCTTTGGCACGATAGGTTAGGCCATCCCGGTCTTACGATGATGAGAAATATAATTAACAACTCGAATGGTCATAATGTTAATGTGAAAAATTTCCCGAATCCTGATGATTTCGTGTGCTCCGCATGCGCTAAGGGGAAATTAATCATTAGACCATCACCCCTAAAGGTGAAGAATGAAATCCCCGCGTTCTTGGAACGTATCCAAGGGGACATATGCGGTCCTATTCAGCCCCTGTCGGGTCCGTTTAGGTACTTCATGATGCTCATTGATGCTTCCTCTAAATGGTCCAATGTTAGCCTGCTGTCAACAAGGAACCATGCTTTTGCAAAGTTGATCTCTCAGATCATACAAATGAGGAATAAATTCCCTGATCATCGTATTAAGTCTATTCGAATGGACAACGCCGGTGAATTTACTTCAAAGGCCTTCGATGATTATTGCATGGCAATAGGAATCAAACTTGAGCACTCTATACCGCACGTCCACACACAAAATGGACTTGCGGAGGCATTGATTAAAAGAATTAAATTCATTGCCAGACCGCTCCTTCAGGGTTGTAATTTACCAACAACATGTTGGGGTCACGCGGTGTTACACGCTGCCAATCTCATCAACTTTCGACCATCGGCCTACAACATCCATTCTCCTATGCAGCTTGCGCAAGGGTCGGCACCGAAAATTTCCCACCTTCGTAGGTTCGGTTGCCAGGTATATGTACCAATACCACCCCCTCAGCGATCAGCAATGGGACCGCTCCGTAAGTCGGGGATATACGTTGGTTATGAGACTGTGTCCATAATCAGGTTTCTGGACCCCGCGACAGGTGACTGTCATATGACCCGTTTCGCTGATTGCATTTTTGACGAGGATCTTTTCCCGACTTTAGGGGGAGATAATCAACTCCTTGATGATAAAAGTCGAGAACTTACGTGGCAAGCCACGGGGATCCACGCTCATGACCCGCGCACTGCTGAGTCTAATAGAGAAGTTCAAAAGATAATAGATTTGCACTCGTTGGCGAATCAACTGCCTGATCACTTTAGTGACTTAAAGACTGTGACAAAGTCACATGTGCCTGCGCGCAATGCACCGGAAAGGGTTGAAATACCAAAGAGAAATCACGGTATAACCGCTCTCGTTCTTAGGCCTAAGAGGACGAGGAATCCGGTTTCTCAAATCCCAAGTACCCGGGGACGCCCGAAGAAAAAGGATAAGAGAGATTTATCGCAGCCTACCCCTGCAAAGGGGAGCCAGTTGAGACCTGGCACAAGTACGGACGTTTCTGTGGACGAAATTCCGGACTTGAATTTTCCTACTACGGAAATACCCACCGAAGATGTGTGCGCACACATTGGAGCGGGAAAGCTAAAGGACCTTGCTCCCGGAATGGGAAATCCGGTGGAGGAAGGGAATGTGCCTGATGCACTCCATGACGAAATGGCCATTAATTATATTAATTCGGGCGAGTCAATTAATCGAGCTATGGCAAATGTCGACATTTATTTTGCCAAGAAAATTGCCTCAATCATAGATCTTGACCCAGAGCCTAACACTCTCGCTGATTGTAAGCAAAGGTCGGATTGGAAAGATTGGAAGAAGGCAATAACTGCTGAGTTATTTTCTCTCAACAAAAGAGAGGTGTTTGGACCTGTTTGTCTAACTCCTCCCCATGTGCGCCCCGTTGGCCACAAATGGGTATTTGTTCGAAAGAGGAACGAGAATAACGAGGTAGTAAGGTACAAAGCAAGGCTCGTTGCTCAAGGTTTCTCCCAACGACCAGGTGTCGACTTCGAGGAAACTTACTCCCCAGTCATGGATGGAATTACCTTTAGATACTTGATCTCAATGGCAGTAAACTTGGACTTGACAATGAAACTTATGGATGTTGTCACCGCTTACCTTTATGGTAATTTGGATTCGGACATATACATGAAGGTACCCGAAGGTATCCCTGTCCCGAACCAAGATAGAGCTAACAGAGGTTTATACAGTGTTCAGCTTAAGAAGTCACTGTATGGACTTAAACAGTCAGGTAGGATGTGGTATAATCGTTTAAGCGATTTCCTTCATCAGAAGGGCTACACGAGCAATGAAGATTGCCCATGTGTTTTTATACGGAGATCACAAGATAGTTTCTGTATTATCTCGGTGTACGTGGACGATTTGAATATAATCGATACACCTGAGGATATTGAGGAAGCGAGTTCCTACCTGATGTCGGAATTCGAAATGAAAGACTTAGGCAAAACTAAGTTCTGCCTAGGTTTGCAACTTGAACATTCCCCTGCTGGGATCTTAGTGCACCAGTCTGCCTACACCCAGAAGGTGTTGGAAAGATTTGGATTTGACAAGGCATATCCTTCTAAGACCCCGATGATCGGGAGATCTTTACAGCAGGATAAGGACCCGTTCAGGCCTAAGGAAGAGGGGGAGGAAATTCTGGGACCAGAATTCCCCTACTTGAGTGCAGTTGGCGCACTCATGTACCCCGAGAATTGCACACGGCCGGACATTGCGTTCGCTGTCAATTTGCTTGCTAGGTACAGTTCTGAGCCTACCAAGAGGCATTGGAAAGGCGTTAAGGACATCTTCCGATACCTGCAAGGGACCAAAGATCTTGGCTTGTTTTACCGGAGGAATCAAGACCTCATGGTTGTAGGCTATGCTGATGTTGGGTACCTTTCGGACCCGCACACATCCAAGTCTCAAACTGGATATGTTTTCCTTTGTGGAGGAACCGCTATTTCCTGGAAATCGTCTAAGCAAAGCCTAGTGTCAACTTCGACGAACCACTCGGAAATCATAGCACTATATGAAGCATCACGTGAGTGTGTATGGCTTCGACGGGTGATCAGCCACATCCAGCTGTCATGTGGGCTGAACACCGTCCAAACCCCCACTATTATCTATGAAGATAATGCCGCTTGTGTTGCACAAGTCCAGACGGGTTATGTGAAGAGCAATCTCACGAAGCATATCAACACCAAATTCTTCTACGCACATGAGTTGCAGAAGTTGAATGAAATAAAAATCTTACATACTAAGTCGTGTGAAAATCTTGCTGATTTGTTCACTAAATCATTACCTGCATCTTCTTTCGAGAGATGTGTTCGTGGAATTGGTATGATGAGACTTAGGGAGATGTAAAGTTCAGGGGGAGAATCTTCACAAACTCATCGCTAAAATCTCGATTCCGATGATTGAGTACTTAACTTAATGGTTAAGTGAGTTGTACTCTTTTTCCTTTAAGTGAGTTTTTATGAAGTTTCTCACACGAGGTTTTTAATGAGGCAATTCGTGCAACATAGCAATAGTATACCATGTGCTTTTTCTCCATATTTTTCCCACTGGGTTTTTTGGAGTTTTGAGGCATGGCTATACGGATGATACCCAAGGGGGAGTGTTGGGAAACTTGGGCCGGGGGGTGGCAGCCCACTCGGTGGGCTTTGCCCAGTCCAACCAGGCCTTAGGGTTTCCCCCACTTTGTACGTTCGTTTGTGTCTCACCCTCCTGTTATATATTGAGGCACTGTACGTAGTCTAGGAACAGAACAGAGAAAGCAATAAAGATTTTGTTGTGCCCACACCCTGTGTCCCTTTTCTTCCTTGTTCGTGTGTTGTTCATCTACACCGTCGCCGTTATACACCCTCGGAACCGGCCAGCTGGCAGAGGTTGTGTAACAAGTTTGACTTTTTTTAGTGAGGTTTGTGAGGTGTTGGTCCACCTGTAGGTTTTCGGTTGTGGTGTGTTGGATAGTTTGTTAGTATGTCAAGTCGGTTGCAGAGTTCGCTGAGAATTTCATGCTTTGTTTTTCTGTCAATTAACTGGGTAATTATCATCTTCGTAATATTAACTGGTGAGTCAAATAATTTATCTGCGTTAAAAAAGAGAATCGATGGAAACAATTATATATAAAAAAAATCTACACAATCCGATAAATGCCCGTGTTTTAAACTGAACTACAATGTAGGAGTATGTATTGTGGTGGCTACACTGCATAGGAACTAGGGAGATTTTGACTTCTCACGCCCTCGGCTACACCTAGCAACTTGTACCTTGGCACTTTGGCAGTCTCATGTCAGCACAAATGAGAAAGGGGGTGCGACAAATTAGACACAGCTCATCGCTCACTGGCGAATCGCATCTTTATGGCTCGGGATAAGGAGATAGGCACGACAATTCATGCCGGAGTATCGGAGAACAAGCAATCGCGGAGGGGCTGGGCGCCTCCTCGCGCATCCACGCGTACGTTTTGGGCTTAAACGTTTCGTCCTGGTTTTCCGTTCCGCACGTTCTGTCTTTCTCCAATGAGTCTCGTTTTGTCTTGTTTGCTTTGTACGCGTCGTTTGTCGCCGTTCCAGGACTTGCCGCAGAGCCGCCCCGTTTCGTGGTTTCTTTCGCCGCAGGTACGCCTGTGTGCCTGGTGTGGCTGCAGTTGGGTCCATGTCTGTGTGGCCCCAATCTGTCATCGGGGGTGTAGAAACTGGTGTTAGCCCGCGCGTGTGTCCTAGGCAGGCCGTACACCGGTGGAGCAGAGCAGCGCTTTTCCTTGCCGCAGAGCCGCCCCGTTTCTTGTTTCTTTCGCCGCGTGTACGCCTGTGTGCCTGCTGGCGGGCCTCCTTCTCTATGGGTCCCTTTTTCACAGGAGAGGTGGCTCGGGGTGTGTGCGTTATATTTATGGGCGCCCCGATGCGCGCCCGAGGCGCGGCAGCGATTCTGACAGTGTTGATTTGCGTGCGCGCGCGTACCGCGTCACCTGTGACTCATTAGCTCTGCGTGTGGGGTCTTGTTCGTTTGGTCCCCCGTGTCATCCTCGTTGGTTTTAGGCGGGGCCGAGCTGCGTGTGTGCATCTCTGCTTTTGGGCGCCCAGATAAAGCTCTCGTTTTGTCTCTCCTCAGGAAAGAGACGCCGCTAATCCCCCGCCATTTACCCGAGCTCTCCGCCTGCCCGTGCGCCGCCTTCCCCGATCTCTGCGCCCGTTCCGGCTACTTTGCTCGCGTTTGCGGCCGTCGCGCGATGGATGGTCCTGGCTGAGGTCTCTGATTCCTCTTTGCTCTTTGCTCTGTTCTTCGTGGAATGATTTGCTCTGCTGTTCCTCGAATGATTTTGGGATTTGTCCGCAGCTCGGTGTTCGTTGAACCGTTGGTCACTGGTTCGGTGATTGGCTCCTTCGTCGACCGTCAGGCTCTTATTTTCCTCTGATTTCGCCGTTCCGGGAGAGGTAAGCGGTATCTCTCAGCCTATCCAGCGTGTGAGGGGTCGGCTCAATTTTTTTGTCTCGTTTAGCTAGGATCCATTCATCTCCTCCACATCTGGGAGAAAGCGCCGCATGGAGAGCTGAGCCAGAGACCCTAGCCCAATTTGTTCCTGCGCCGCCGCCCGTGCGCTCGCCCTCTCCCTCTGCCTCACTCTGTCTCCGTGTCGTTTCCCGCTTGGCACCAACGCCCTCAAGCCCCTTTTAGAGGTGGTGGCGATCTGATACGGGAGGTGCTTGCAGGACATGGTGTTTGCCGGAAGGAACTCTGGATGCAGCGGTAGCTGGATATCGACGGCGGCGGCGGCATGACAGGTAGGCCTTCTTTCCATCTCCTCAAACCCTAGCGACGCCCGATCTTGGCCGTCTCCTCCGGCGTCGGTGACCGAGAACTGGATGACGCCGTCCATCTCCTCACTGATTTGACTCATCTCCTCCTCTCTATCTCTCTGCAGGAGGACGGGAGGGTTACAGAGGACTCGCCTCCTCGCCTTCTCCCGTCGGTTCAGGACCGCTGTGGATAGCGACGCGGCGCCGGCGCCGGCGTGCCTGGCCTCAAGCGACAGCGGGAGTACGGGGCCGCCACTTCCTCTGGGATATATTCACATTTTCGCCTACTCCAGCCCGCCGTCTACAAAATCGCCTGTCTTGTTGGCCATTTTTTGGTTCGTGCTCAAGTTCATGTTCAATCTCTGGTTCTTGTGTAGTTGTGTTCATCGAAGCTCGTGCTATTTTTATTTGGTTGTGTAGAAGAAAATATGCTAGCTCAGCTAAATGTATTTTCTGACCTCTGCTTTGGCAAAGTTACCCTGATTTATACATTGACTCCATATTCTCAGTCCCTGGAGAAATCAAGACATAGGATATTGGGTAGTAATGATTTAGTGCATAGCAGCACCAACCTTGTAAATGTCCCTTACCTTAAAAAAGTTATTTTTGTAAAGTCCGTGTATCTATATGACTTCCTTGCTTCATGTTTTCTATATGACTTCCTTGTTTCATGTGAGATTTCTTTGAACCTTTTCTCTTGTTGTTCTTTTTCTATGATTTTTTTGCTTATAAAACGCGGATTAGAGGCACCTACATTGCAAAATGAACATCAAATATTGAGTTCTATCCCATGCTAGATTTTTAGGTGATTTTAGTTTGAAATTCATATTCGAATTATAATAGCAATAGATATTTTCTGATTACCCGATTTGATTTTTGTTCATATTTAATAGATGACTGTTGGGGAAGATCAAGTGTACTCGGCTAGCTGATTTGAAAATCTGAAAACTGATTGATAAAGAGAATATGGCACGAATGACTTATAAACATTCTTTTGGGGATAATTATTCAACCCTTTTACCCCTCATAGTTGATTCATGAAGAAATGTGATCATAAACTCACTCTGGCGACTCTGAATTTATTACACCCAACGCTTTTAAAACTACCTGAAATATTACTCGATGATCTTATATTTTTTTGCCTTCATCTTTTTATAGTTGCTGATGAGTAGGCAGGAAAGTCCATTGCCAGGGATGTTGATATTGAGAAGCAGGTACGGAAGGTGCCGGCTATTCGTTGGAGAGTTGCTTAGATTGCTTGGGCACTTCAACCAAAGTAGTACTGCCTTGGTGACCTTTGCTAAGGTCTTCTTTTTATTAGCGTTTAATGTCCCACCACACTGCCACTAAGCTTCTGTCCACCTTTTTATGTTGAACAGGATTTTGAATCTCTTGAATTCTTCAAATTCAATGGACAAAATGCTGGGGGACATTTGGTAGGTATTTACCAAGGCGACGTTGAACGAGTTTGGAAGATACAAAGTTTAAGCCACGCTGTCTATCCAAATTTCCATGAGATAATCAACACAATTGTGTGTATATCAAGCGAAGTTGGTATATTTTGCTTTCAGGTTCGATTCTGCCAATCTTTAACACTCATTGTGCTGCCTTAAATTCATGACATTTTTTTCTTAATACTACTGAATATGAATATGTAGGGAAGCAACACTTCTGAAAGACTCTAATGGGACAACCGATGAGTATTCAGACAATGCAAATTATTATCTGAAGTCTTCACTAAAAATGTACTTGATAATACACAGGAAATGTAAAATCATTATATGATTTACTATATCTTGTAACCAGCTTCCTTTGGTTGAATGCTACCTTTTCCCTCTTGTGTTCTTAAGATGTTCCCACTCTGAACAGTAAAATTTGTCTTTGGTTGGTAATTTGGCTCACACGCACATGGTGGAAAAGCTGCCTCTCGGAATCATGCTGAGTGTGTGTCTTTGTGGGAGCGGCGACTGAAGTTTGCACAATCACGACGAAGTTCACTCAGCCTTGGGAGGTTTGCTCCCGTAGCGTTCATCAAGCGGCCTCTATTAGGCTCTGATATATCTCGCTGATCTGAGGTAACCAAACTGCTCTCCTCTTTAAAGAACATACCATTTCCAGCAGCCTTGCATTCTCACCTACTTATTCGGTTTCTGTTACATGTAACGTGAATGACTGAATTTCAATGAAATTCTTCATGTTTGCTTGGCAAGTTTGCATTAAAAAAAGAAGATATGTTAATATAGATATTCCCATTTTGTATTACTTACGGATACCTTTTCCTTTTGCATCTTTCTGATTTTTTTTCCAGTCCGGCCTCTTTTTGATTTGTGACATATAAACATCAGTATAAGAAAGTGGTCACGGAACCAAAAGAAACAAAAGGACGCAAGTACAGTACTTAAAAGTTGAGGATCATACCTGAGAATCTGATCATGTCTCTTTTGGTCTATGTACACAAATACAAACAAAAATGTATAAATGGTTATCAGTGCTTTGTATGGCAAGGAGGCGCCCAAAGGGGCGCCCCAGCCTCTAGTTAGTGTGCATTATCATCAGTGCTTGTCCGATGCAGGCGGAGACTACGTAGCACTCGACCGCTACGTACGTGTCCTGCATGCACTTCTCCCGACTTTAAAATTAAACAATCACTCATTGCTCGATCGGACTGGCCGTACGCACGCTTTATTATTGATTTCTGCAGCTGACAAGTGAGTGAGATCTATGCTGCAGCTCCCATACTATGTGTCTGCTTGGCTCGCACTCTCAGCTATCGATGTTTATCCAGGCAGGAAATTCATTTTTTTCGTATATGGGGAAACGAAGAGCACGATCAGCACGAACGAATGGTACTTCCTCCATCTTAAAATAATTGGTTTAGATTTATCTAAAAATATGAATGTACGTTGACGTATTTTAGTTTACACATACATCTGTATTTAGATAAAACCGAGTCAATTATTTTGAGATGGAGTGAGTATAATAAGAGCAAACGAGAGCATGGGCATTTTGCCATTTCAGTAAAAAAAAAAGTTGTAAACGAATAACTGGCCGAGCCATAATACTAGTTCTAGTTTTGGTTACCAAAACTCGATCTGCTGGTTAGAGTTTAAACTCGAAACTCGTAATTTAAATTACTAGCTCGTAACTCGACTCTGTTTAAGTTGAACTCGTCGTTAAATGGGGCGAGTCATTTTTGTTTTCGTCGGTAAACGAGTTTAGCCTAAATAAGACAAGTTTACCGAGTACTCGTTTAACTCGTTCAACTTGGTAAAAAAAACGGCTACATGATATACTTGTTTATATGAACACAATTCTTATTTATTATAATTTATGAACTATAAATTAATTTGATGATGATATGTTTTCATTTGATTATTGACTGCACTGTATGCGTCTAAATAATAAAAAATAACTGTATATACTATATGATGTTGACTTTTTATAGTTTTACAAAATTAAATGAGTTAAACGAGTAGTTCGCTCGAGTCCCCTTGTAGGCTCTAGATCGGCCCCCGGGGGAGTTCTTTGAGGCTCGTACGGACGGCTCAACGCTCTCGGTGGGCACCCTTTCCCCCTCGGCGTCCCAAAGCAAAACCCCAAAATAATTTTGCCCTAAATTTTAAAGCGTGCAAATAAAAAAATATTTAAAGTCTTGTTCATAAATATGTATTTTAGGCCATAATTTAAAGATTTAGACCATTATAAAATGATAGGAATTCGTTCACGATATAGGATCAATCGACGTTGACGACGTTGTTGGAGCCGAGAAATCCGGGGTTGGGTGGAGCCGAGGAAGTCGTCATAGGCGAACTCGTCGCCCTGGGTGTCGTCCGACGTGTCGTTGCTATCGCCAGTCGGGGTCGTTGTGTGGCGCTGCGTGGGCGCCGAGGGTGATGAGGATGCTGTCGCATTGGGCGACGATCAATCCGCACCGAGCCCCATATCGACGTAGATGGCCGCACGTGGGAACTCACATGCCGCTCTCGCCCGCGGGTCAAGGTTGGACGTGTCGGTGGTGAGTATCTTGAAGTCTCATTGCCTCTTCTTGGGAGCCGCCTTACCGGCCTCGATCTCAATCTTCTTGCCGGTCATTTTGGAGAATTCCGTCTACTTGGCCTCGCTAGCGGGCACGCCTCTCTGCCGAGTTCTTGGTAACATTCTTCGTGACCTTGCCAATGGCGACATGCACTCGCTCTGAGCTCGTCGCCGCCGCAATGGCCGCCTTAGCTTTATTGTTTCCCATTCGCCTTTCCGAATTCGTCACCACCTTATCGATTTGAGCATCGCCGGGCTTTTGCTTCCTCCGGAGTCTTTGTTTGTTTTCTTCCATTTCTCATTGTTTTGTAACTTTTTGAAGTAATGTAGCAGCACAAAGTCCTTGTCATCGTTGAGAGCCTTGAACAAGGTGGGAGCATGAACAATCTAGCAACACGAGAATACAAGATGTTAGACAATATGCATGGATATCCTCATAGCATATGACAAGATAAGACACACACTTACTTGGTCTCTTGCATTCTTGCCACTCTCCGGCCTCGCTTGAATATTCTCAAAGCATTCTTAAAACTTATTCGCCAATTTTTGGATTATGGACCATTTATGGGCTAGCGCATTTTGTTTGAGATCCATATTGAAGTCCACGTATGCCTTGTGGTACTTGCGCTTATCGAACTCCGACATGATCCGCTAAAAATATGAGTCACTTGTTTGGTTTGCTTCGGTGATCACGACGTGGGTGATGGCACTCCACGAATCAATCAAGCATTCGTCCCGTTTGACGGTCCATGCGATGCCACGACTTCCACCCTCCTCCTTCTTCTTCTTCTTCTTCTTCTTCTTCTTCTTCTTCTTCCGCATCTTGGTCACCACCATCGTCACCATCTTAGCCTTTGTCATCATCAGCGTCCTCGACGTCTTGCTCCTCATCGACAATGGCGCTCCCGTCACTATCTTGCGTCTACACCAACGACGGATAAACAATGAAGACGGCAGGTCGGCGCCAAAAAAACCGAGCATTGGTGCCGGGGACGTCGAGGGGGCGTGTCTGCAGCACGCGGCGTTTTACGTCGAGCGTGCCGGTCTTCGACGGCGGCCTAGGTGGCTCTTTCGCATGCATAACGCCGACGACGAGGGAGGTGAAAAGGGGCGGGAAGAAAATGACGGGAGGCATCTGGGCCTAGGACAGTTTTGTGGGCGTTTTGTATCGCTGGCAATACGAACCCGCATCGTTCAACAAGAGTTGGGCCGGGTTTTCCGGACGGAATTTTGGGAGCGTCCGGACGAAAAACCTAAATAGGGGCGGCGAGTGGAAGACTTCGGGTGCTGTCCGGATGGGAAGAATGTTTTTTGAACAAGATGGGAAGAACGTTGGGAGACACCGGTGAAAATGCTCTACGCGAGGCCTACTCCTACATGCACGACCAGCTGTTATCCTGAACTCTTGATCGCTCCATGGATGCATCATGTATGGGTCCCTCATTTTTTAACTTTTCGTCATGCGGCCGGGCCGGAAGCTGATATCTCTCAACAAACTCGATTTGGACATACGTGCGCCGCAATCACAACCATTCTAGGCCGTTTTTCTTTCCCTCCCTTAAATTGGAGACAGAAACCGAGTGACCGATGGACATCGTAACAGTCAGCTTGATGGACATGCGTTGTGACCGTGAAACCGTGCAGCTAGCCCGGCCAGTGGAAGGCACGTCAAACCATGCGCCACCGGGAAACCAGCAGCGTCGGCCGTGGGTTGTCCGTCCGGCCACATGCATCCAGTTCCAGTGCACGCACACACGCGCCCGTCCACCCGCGCGCGCCGCCGTCCGCAACACGTGTCCTCCGACCTTCACGTGCTCCTCCCTCTCTCTTGCTTCTCCTTCACGGACGGACGGGCGCACCGCACACTTGAGTGAGTGACGCCGTCAATCTCGCCGTCCGGCCCCCTCGTCGTCTTCTACGTCTCGCTATAAAAACAGAGCGCGATCGGTTTCCTCGCTGTAACACTCGACCGAGCCCAGGCATCATGGACGCCACCTCCTCCCTCACGCGCTCCCTCTCCCTCGCCCCCCGCCCACGCCGCTCCCGCGCCGCGAAATCCCCGCGCATGCCGACCCTCTCCACCGCGCCCCGCGTCCTCCCGCTCCGCCGCGCCAGATCTGACGCCGACCTTCTCGGCCCCGTCTCCGCCGCCGCAGGATCCCCCGCGTCCGTCCTGCTCCGCTCCCCACGCCCACGGACCCTCCGGGTGGGGGACGGCGACGACGCGCCGATGGAGGACTGCTTCGACGGTTCCGGCGGCAAGGGTAACAACAACAGCTCCGGCCGCGGCGGGGGCAACGGCGGGGGCGGCGGCAGCGGGAGCCAGAGCGCCGGCATGGGGGAGCACTACCGGAGGGTGCTGAGGCTGGAGCCGGACAACCCGCTGCTGCTGCGCAACTACGGCAAGTACCTGCACGAGGTGGAGCGCGACCTGGCGGGCGCCGAGGAGTACTACGGCCGCGCCCTGCTCGCCTGCCCCGGCGACGCCGACCTGCTCAGCCTCTACGGCCGCGTCCTCTGGGAGGCGGACCAGGACAAGGACCGCGCCGACGGATACTTCCAGCGCGCCGTCCAGGCCGCGCCCGACGACTGGTACGCGCGCATGTTGATCGCGTTATTTGTTTTCGTTCCTGTGTGATCGACCGAATTAGCTGTTAATGAGTGATGTTTGATTGCAGCTATGTGCTGGGATCGTACGCCAGCTTCCTGTGGGACGCCGAGGAGGAGGACGACGAGGAAGCGAGCATGGTGGTGCCCTGTGGCTCCCCGGCGTTGGTGCCGGCTTGCTGACCCTCGCCGTCATCGTGGGGCCGTCGGTCACGGTCTGTTGTGACATACCTTACTACTGTACTTATGAGAAGGGCCGGGATGGGCGGCTGGCCAGCGACCTCCTCGCCTCCTCGGCCATGTGAACCAGCGGGATCGACCCAGGGGTAATAACCTGCAGGGCGGAGAAACAGTGCATACGGCATGCCATTGCCGGCAACAAGTCGACGGACGTGAATGGATCCGGATCGCCTGAGGCAACAACTACTACTCTACTAAAGTTCTTTGATTCTATCAACAATCGCCTAAAACTACTTAATTAACATATTTCTTGTACTAATTAATAGTAGATGTATAGAGTGGGCGTGTTACAATCTGTTTAATTACCGTAGCGCTCGAGCTAGACTGTCCTTAAACCTTAATGTGTAAGTCTTATCAATAAACCGAGATCGGGATAATCTTTGCTTTGATCAATCTGGTTGTGTTCACCCAAGAGCATTTTTTTTTAGAAAACATTGTAACTTTATTCATACTCGCAAACTTTATTCATACTCGCAACGGTTATCTATTATTCAAGAAATTCGGTTATCTATTATTCAAGAAATTACAGGATCTGCATCTACTCTCTCCGTTCCTAAATATAAAATATAAGATGTTGTAGTTATTTCTCATATTGTCTAGATACATGCTAATATGAGTGAACATGTGCACTAAAACTTGTCTAGATACATGTAGACATGAAAAGGGGCTAAAACATCTTACATTTAGGAATGGAGGGAGTATTATTCAAGAAAGTACAAACTAGTTCCTATGACTAAGAATTAATTACAATGAAATCTCTTGGCGACATTTTCTCTATGGTATTGGTCTTCGCAAGGCGAAATTCTTCCATGAATTCGGTAAAGAAATGTTTATCAGCACAAAGTTGATCACATATAAAGAATTCTGAAAGCCCCGTGAGCCGTCCATCTATGAAGATGGGAAGCCATGAGCGATTAGCGTACTTAGGCCGAGTATGATCGTGTAGAAATGCAAGTCGTCCAACCACAAAAACTTTACAAAGCGTCAAACCAACAGAAGTAACAAGACACAACAACCTAAACTCAACAACTCAACAACTCTGAATAATCGGATATGTGATAAGACAGAAGCAACGATGTTGTCACTCGTTTACCAGCCATGTGAGTCGCCCATCAAGAAGATGAGAAGCCATGAGCGATGAGCGTACTTGGCCCGAGGATGATCCTCTAGAAATAAATGCAGGTCGTCGAACCACATAAACTTCACTCGTTTACCAGCCATGTGAGTCGCCCATCAAGAAGATGAGAAGCCATGAGCGATGAGCGTACTTGGCCCGAGGATGATCCTCTAGAAATAAATGCAGGTCGTCGAACCACAGAAACTTCACTATAATGTCGGAAAATTATTCCAACTTCACAGAGCGTCAAACCAACAGAAGCAACACAATAACCTAACTTAACAAATCCGAATAATCGGATATGTGAGAATATAGATTTCTCTAGATCTATTAGACTATTAGACGAACCAGAGCAACTTTATTCGTAAAACACCACGATCCACTAGACGCCGACGAAAAACACAAAACCCTGAAAGATCTGAGATCCCCCCACCACTTAGCGCCAATATGGCGGCCGGAGGTGAGGGGACCAAGGAAATCTCCGGCGGAGGCTTCTCTTCTTCAAACCCTGATAGGGGAACTGTTTGTTGGATTATTTTCTAAGAGCAATAATAATTAAGTCGTGTTTGTGTCAATGACCTCGGCCCACCAACCAGTGCAGAGGCCGTACCTCTAAAGACCCAGCCAATTAGGTAGAAGAGGCCCTAGGGTGGTTGGCTGGCCAGCATGAGCGATTCGCGAGTGATATATAGTTAGTCTTTCTCCTTCGTCGAATGTTGGCTTGTATCGAACGGAAACGAACGACAATGCCTTATGTTGTTGAACTAGCTCGGGAGAGGCTTGGGAGGAACGAGTCACTACACCAACTATTTTGTGATCTGAGTGAGTTCGAATCCTAGATCGAACCCCTGATCTACTGGTACTCTTACAATCAGTATCCAAAGACTTCCAATCTCAATCTGTAGTTACCCCACCACAAATATGCGACCAGATTTTTCGTTTCGAGCCCAGCAGGAAGCCTTGGATCAACTGTTGCTGGAGTCGCGGGCGATCTACGACCTCGTCATCTCGTCGACCTCCGAGGAGTTCGAGACCCGCTTCCTCGACTACAAGAAGCGCACGCTCGACGCTGTGTGCAAGTTCGTCGCTGCCACGAACAAGCCGACCGCGTCGATGAGTAAATCGGTTGATTCCGTGCAGACCGCAGTGAACACGGATCTAGAGGCGGTCAAGGTCTCTATTGGAGCTGATCTTACAACGGTCAAGGAAACTCTGACCTCCGTAAGATTCCATAGGTTTATGAATCGCTCCACTCCTACCATGCCGCATCGCATCTCCCACGGGTCAGAAGGGTTGGTCCGACCGGCCACATCACCGCATCGTCTCCTCCCAATCCAACCATCTTTTTTTCTCTCGATCCGAACCACATTTTTTTTGATAAAATCGATCCGAACCACATTTTTTTTTGAGGGGAAACTATAGCTCTTTATTGATCTAGAATATTGTTTTTGATACAAAGACCATCAGGTGGTTCCGAGAACCAAACCTGACGTCCCACACTGCAAGAAACTCCCGCCCTAGCTAATCTATGGGCTTCTATATTGGATGATCTACTTTCATGAACAAAGAAACACTCTCTAAAGGAGGAACTAGCTAGTTTAATTTCCTCGATAACCATACTATAACACCCAACATACGGCTGGACAAGGTTCGTGATCACTCCTTGGCAGTCCGTAGCCACCGTGATGCGCTCAGTATGTAAATCCCGGGCCAAAGCCAAAGCTTCCCTACAGGCAATTGCTTCAAGTATAGCTGGATCGGATATGCCTCCAATGGTCAGAGTCGCAGCGCCCAGGAAATCCCCAGCTTCGCTCCGACAAATTGCGCTCACCGCCCCTCCTGTATTGTTCTTGGAAATGGCAGCATCCACATTTATCTTCACTGTTCCACCTCGTGGAGGTATCCAGGACTGGCGAGGAGATATAATACCCGGCCTACTTTGGATCTCCCTCGGCGTAGCGATCGCCAAGTCTTGCAGGAATCGTTGGATGAACAAGTGAGTCGTAAGAGGGCTCTGTAACTCGTCATCGAACAATATCTTGCGTCTGGCATGCCATATCGCCCATAATGTAACTGCCAAGCGCGCGAAATCCTCACGATTCAGTAGCTCCATCATCTCAAAAAGCCACTGTTTAGCGGATGGATTCGCACTTGTTAGCATATGTTCCGTGAGGTCTTCATCTGCAAGAGCCCACACACATCGAGCCGTCGTACAGTCTATCAGTGCATGGCGCCAGGAGTCACTGCCACCACAGATTTGACAGACACTCGTAGCCGCCATATTTCTGTCACATCGAATGTCCGCGGTAGGGAGCGAGTGCTGCGCGAGTCTCCAGAGGAACACTCGTAACTTCGATGGTACCGCAGCCTTCCACAGATTACACCAGGCCTTGCTCTCACCATTGGTGTTGGAACTGGCAGTTCTTTCATGGAGCCAATCTTCCCTCCTCCTCTTCGTATGGACCAGCAGACGGTACATAGAGCGGACAGTAAGCATACCTGACTTTTCATAGTGCCAGGCCCAGAAATCCGACATCCTCCTCGTACTCAAGGGGATATTGCGTATCACAGTGGCATCCATAGGGAGGAAAAATCGCTGCAGCAACCCTTCCTTCCATGAAGATGATGTAGGATCGATTAGTGAGGACACTAACACCGGGGGGTCCTCTTCTGGGCAAGCAATCGGTCGCAACATATATAATCCCTTGGTAACCAATTTTGGTTCCAGATATGTGTAGTCTCTCCGGTTCCAATACGTTTGATCAAACCCTGCCGCATTGCATCTCGCCCTTCCACTAGGGCTCTCCATACCTGTGATGGTGATGATCCGGTGGTAGCATCCAGAAACTCGTCATTAGGGAAATAACGAGCCTTGAGCGTCCTCGCACTCAAACTCTCAGGTTGCTGCAGAATCCGCCATGCTTGGCGAGCTAGCATAGAGATGTTGAATAGCTCAATGTCTCTGAAACCCATGCCTCCTGCAAATTTAGGGGTGCACATTGTTTCCCACGAGACCCAGCATGTCTTTCTTTCTCCTTGCTTACTGCCCCACCAAAACTTCCTGATCATGGTGTTAATGGTAGTGCATAATCCCTTCGGTAACTTAAAACAAGACATCGAGAAAGTTGGGATTGCTTGCGCAACAGATTTGATTAGAACCTCTTTACCTCCTGAAGCAAGTAGTTTCTCAAGCCAACCCTGCACTTTCTTCCAAAGTCTGTCTTTAATATGTTTGAAAGCTCCACTCTTTGATCTCCCTATATCGGAGGGCATCCCCAAGTATTTCTCGTTCAGAGTCTCGTTGGGCACATTCAGGATTTCCTTCACCTTTTGGCGACTCAATTCCGGGCAGCCCTTACTGAAAAAGACCGAGGACTTGTCCAGATTAATACGTTGACCTGACGCATTACAGTACTTATCTAGGAGCTCCACCACATCGTTTTCTCCTTCCTCAGTTGCTTTTACAAACAGCAGGCTATCGTCAGCGAAGAAAAGATGGTTCACCGGAGGGGCGGATGGAGCCACCATGATCCCTTGGAGGTGTGATGATTGACGGCTTTGTTTAAGGAGGCCTGATAGGCCCTCTGCTGCAAGCAAAAACAAGTAAGGAGAAATTGGGTCACCTTGGCGTAGTCCACGTGAAGGAGAGAATTCTTCTAGCGGAACACCGTTAAGTAAAACCGAGAACGAGACCGATGAAACTAGTCTCATAACCTGCTCCACCCATCTCGGATGGAAGCCCATACGATCCATGATCGCACGTAAGTAGTCCCACTCTACTCGATCATATGCCTTGCGCATATCGAGTTTAAGCGCACAATGCTGGTGTTTCTTTGCTCCATTCCTCTTCATAAAATGCAGGCACTCGTACGCTGTTATGATGTTGTCCGTTATCTGTCTCCCTGGAACGAACGCTGACTGCTCCTCTGAGATGATCTCCGGGAGAATTGATTTGAGTCTATTTGCGAGGACCTTGGACGCTATCTTGTACACCACATTACACAGGCTGATCGGCCGAAACTGCCCTAGATCAATAGGGCTTGCAATCTTTGGAATAAGGACAATGAATGTCCTATTTATTTCCGAAGGATCATCTTCTCCCCGCAGAATTCGGAGCACTGCCCCGGTCACCTCACACCCGCACACATCCCAATGCTTCTGGAAGAACTGCGCCGGGTAGCCGTCTGGACCTGGTGCTTTAAGAGGATACATTTGGAAAAGTGCGTTCTTCACCTCCTCTTCCTTGAATGGAGCAACCAGCCCATTATTCATTGCTTCAGTCACCGAGCGTGGCACACTCTGTAGCACTCGATCCATACCGATCGTTCCCTCTGAGGTATAGAGAGTTTTGTAGAAGTCTGTCGCCATGTGGCTAATCTCCTCTGCATCTTCGGTCATTGACCCATCTTGACGCGCAAGACAGGTAATACGGTTCTTCTTTTTGCGTCTACTGGCTCTCAGGTGAAAGAATTTTGTGTTACGGTCCCCCTCCGCTAGCCACTGGACTCGGGAGCGTTGCCGCCACATCACCTCTTCCCTGTGCTGCAGTTCGACTAGTCGCTCGACTATTTTCTTCTCCTCGTAGCTTGGTCCTCCTCTCAAAGAATCGGCTCGGACCCTTTCCAGATCACCGCGGAGCTTCTTTAGTTCCCTTCGAACTGAGCCGAAGGTATCTCTCCCCCAGTTCGTCAACGTGGCTGCCAACTCCGTGAGCTTGTTGTGCAGATCATGCGTAGACGAAGCCGGTAATTCCTGCCATCTCTGAGCTACAAGTGGTTTTAACTCATTGTGGCTCTCCCACATGGCTTCATAGCGAAATATTTTCCGCCCTCTTTGGCTAACTGCCGCGGGCTCAAGCGTGAGTAAGATTGGAGAATGATCACTCGCCGCGGCCGTTAGATGCTGGAGAGAGGCTAACGAGAAACGAGCGCTCCAACTTGCCGTGGCCATTGCTCGATCCAACCTGACCCGGCAGTAGGAGCCACCTGTAACCCTTTTCTCGAATGTCCACGGTAGTCCCGTGTAACCCAAGTCCATCAATTCACACACATCAACAGCTTCTCGAAAAGCTTGGATTTGGGTATTGCTGCGGGTGTTGACACCCCTATGTTCCTCCCTATGGAGTACCTCATTAAAATCACCTATACACAACCACGGCAACGGGGAAGATGATTTGATGAACTGGAGCATCTCCCATGTTTTGTGGCGTTCGTTTACTTGTGCCTCACCATACACACATGTCAACCGCCATGGCTCCTGATCCACGGAAGAAACGACCATATCAATGTGGTATTGCGAGTAAGTCAAAATCTCTATATTTATTTCCTCTTTCCAGAATACACCTAGGCCACCACTCCGCCCTTGACTGCTCACAGCAAAAGCATGATCAAATCCTAGTGTACTCGAAAGTCCTTCCACTCTAACCTTGCTAATCTGTGTTTCCACAATAAACAAAATAGAGGGGGCAAACTCTTTCGCGAAATCGCGAAGCTCATGAACTGTCGTGTCGTTGCCTATCCCACGACAGTTCCAACTGAAAGTACTCATTGCTCCCGGCGGTGCTCCCCGCTGGAGCCCGGCCGATTCAGATGTGTTCTTGTCCTTCTTGATGGGTGTGGTGTGCTTCTTTGGCCGCTTAGTCTCACGAGCTGACGGGGGAGGGGGCGGGGTTCCCGTCCGAGGCTGATAGCTTTTTTCACCTTGTCCCTCATCATCAAAATTCAGCTTTTGCTGCACCGTCTTGTCGAGGACCGGTCTCACGCCTCCCTCTGGCCTCCACTCGAGCAGAAGAGGAGGAGAGGGATTAGCTGGCACTCCTTTAGCCGGACTACCATCATTGAGCTTTGCCTCAGCAGATGAACGCTTCCTGTTCTCCACCAGGTTTGCAGCATAGCTCGCACTTCTTCCACAGTCGCGTCCAGCTCCCCTCCCAGGTGCTCCACGACCCTTCCTCCCCGTTCCTCTTCCACCCGTCTCGGGGTATCTAGGGGAGCGTTGATGGTTGGGCTGATCCGACTCAATCTGAGTTCGGTTCCAGGGGGTATCGGCCAACATCCATTTTCCATAATTTACCTTCTCCACTGGATGTACTCCACTGCCACATTCCTCTCGCACATGTCCCATGAAGCCACAAATCTCACAGTAACGTGGAACTTTTTCGTATTTCACTCGCATTATCAGCGTGCTTGCACCCTCTGGCTTGATGGTCACGAAGCGAGTCAGAGCTTTACTCGCCTCTAACCAGACTCGTGCTCTCACGTAGCCTCCCCCTTCAAAACTCGTGCCATTCAGATCAACGGAGATCACTTCTCCGATTTTAGCCGATAGTCCCTCTATGATCTCCTTCTTCCGAAAGAGCTCAGGGACATCATGAATCTGAACCCAAGCTTGGATCCTGTTCAGCACTACCGACGAAGCCTTGCAGCTACCGTCGTATTTTTCGATCAGAAGCCCGTAATCCCTGAAGATCCACGGCCCTTGCTCTGTTATCCGTTGCCAATCACCGAGGCAGTTTGCCTGGATGATGAACCTGCCTCCCTCCAGATCACGGAAGTAGATATCCTGCGCGGGATCCCAAGCGAAGCGCATAGTGAAAGTATAGTATGGGCACCTAGAGGGGGGGGGTGAATAGGTGCTACGGCAAATTTTAATTTTTCTCAAATTTAGGCTTGACAAGAAAGGTAAATTCTCTAGATAGTGCAACTAGTGAAGAATTTACCTATATGACAAGACAAGTAATCAATGCAACAAGTACAAGTAAGTAAAGAGAGGGAGGAACGAGGTAACCGATGGAAGCACACGGAGACACGATGTATTTCCGAGTTCCTCCTTTTTAGGGGAGTACGTCTCGTTGGAGGGGTGTGAGCTCGCCACAAAGGCCTACTCAATGCCACTAAGGCTTCACCCTATTCTCCGATGAACTTCGCCACAAAGGCCTAGTTCACCTTCCACTATAGAACCCCTTTGAGGCGGGGATCAAATCCTTTACAAACACCTTGGGGCACACACCCACAACTTAATTGGGGGCTCCCAACAACTCTTGAATCACCAACTAGAAACAAGATGCCTAGGTTCTCCACAAGAGGAAACCCTAGGCAAGATCCCTCGAGCTAGAGAGGGGGAAATGAAGAACGGGTTGGTGAAGATGTAGATCGGGGCCTTCTCCTTCAATCCTCCAAAGATCTTCAAGATTGGGTGGAGGGATTGGGAGTTATGAGGAATTTGGTGAGTTCTTAAATGCTCATCAATGCTAAGAGGAAGAACTAGATCTTGAGGAAGAAGAGGAGGGCTATTTATAGTCCCTCCTCACAACTAGTCGTTGTGCAGGAAAAAAGGTACCGGAATATCCGGTTCAAGTTTGGACCGGAATATCCGGTTAGCTTGCTCCACGCTGAACTGCAGTGCTGGACCGGATTATCCGGTTGATTTGAAATAATCCGGTACAAATAATCCGGTAGATGCCAGTACGCAAATCTTCTAGTCCTTAGCCATTTTTCCACTTCCTCAACTGCAACCGGAATATCCGGTATATATATGAAATATCCGGTACAAATAATCCGGTTGACTCCAGTAGCTCAAAACTTCCAGTCCTTAGCAGTTTTTCGCAGCAACCGGAATATCCGGTCCGGGATGAATAATCCGGTCCAAATAATCCGGTTGGTTCCAGTATGCAAGATCCTCAGTCCTTAGCCATTTTTGAGCTCCTTTCTCAGCAACCGGAATATCCGGTCCAGGATGAATAATCCGGTCCGAATAATCCGGTTGAGTTCTGTCCCAAAAACCTCAGGCCAAACTTCACCGACTTTTCAGTGCTCGATGCCGATGTTAAGTATAACACCTGCACACTAAACACCTTGATAAATAGTGTACTTAGTATTGTTAACTAACACACAAAACACTGGGAAAACGAAATGCACTTTCAATCTCCCCCTTTTTGGTGTTAGATGACAATACTAAGATTTGCAATAAACCTTGACGGTAAGCATGCTTGAAACAAGATGAAAATCTCTCCCCCTATCTCTATGCATATCTTTTGTTTGCCTCAAACACAAATGGGTGCAATGATGTATAGGAAGAGATTTTCAACATGTAGCAAACATGACAATGAGACAACATCACCGAAATGTTGAGTGTAAAGAAGTATATACCTTGTGCGAGAACAATATATCCAAGAATAACCAAGCACAATCATAGATAATCTCCTCAACATATCCGATAGATAACCAACACACCATAAATAGATAACCATGATAGTATCCAGATAACCAATAGTCACACACATAAGCACACATAGTTTTAAACGACAATAAACGACAAGTTCACAAGCACGATAAATGAAGATAAAATGGACACAAGCGCTCAAAGGAAGGAGAAAAGCAAATGCTTGTGCCCGAACCCATGCAAATCCCGTAGTCTATAATAGCTACTTCTCCCCCTTTGGCATCGAGACACCAAAAAGGAGGGAAATAGCTAACTAACGCCCCAGACACGGTCTAAGCATCCGACTCGTCTCCAGATCCCTGCTCATCATCAGACTCCTCCTCATCAGCAGCAACATCATGAGCTCGTGCAGCAGTCTCCCGAGTAGACCTGAGGGCCGCCTCAATGCTCTCCCAAGGGGTGGAATCCTCAGCAGACCAAGCAGAGTAGGACTGAGCATCAAGAGGAGCAGGAACATCACCAGTGCCACCACTCACGTGATGGAGAATCTGACGCTGCGAGCTGGCCAGATCAGTGTCCCTGCGATATGCCCTGTACTGTTCCTTGTGAATGTCCAGCTTCATGCAGAGCACGTTGCGCTGAAACCAGGATAGCTTCCTGACGTTGCGCAAAGTGGTGAGATCAGACACAGGCACCCTGGGAGCAGACTGAGAGCTAGAAGGGCCACCCATAGAGGAACCACCCTCAAACGGAGCACTCCGAGAAGCAGCCGCAGTCTTCACCTTCCTCTTGACATACAGCTTCCTCACCTTGTGCTCAACCATGGGAAGCTCGGTGTACTCCTTCCGCATCTCATACTTGATAAGCATCATGATGTAGGGGGCATAGGGTATGGTGTAGCCACCAATCATCGCAGCATAGAGCTCATGAAAGATGATGTCCATCACATCCACAGTATATGAGACAGCCGGGTCCTCTTCCTCCATACACTCCTTAGCCAGAATCAGAAGGTTGCACAGAGGAGTGGTGAGAGCATCGTTGTTACCTCCACTTGGCACCAGGAAAGCTCTGAAGATACGCACCAGCTGATCATAAAGAGGAAGCAGTCCCTCAAGCCCCCCAACAGTGAAACCAGGGGCGTAGAGCTCAGCCATGGACACCTCCCTCCTCGGCCTATCAACCTCATGGACGCGGTGACCAAGAGGAGGGTGCTCGCTGTAAGAGTAGCCAAGACGCCGAGCAAACCTCTCAAAGGATGCCTCACAGGGTGTATCTCCAGACATCCACTTAAGACGGGTCACAATATCACCAGTGGAGTATACGAGGGTGGACATGAACTGCATAACCAGCTGCGTGTTGTAGTTGCACTGGGTCTCCATCAGCTTCACCAAACCGAAGCGCTCAACAATACTGGCAGCATCAGCAAACTCATCTTTGGCCTTGAGAGCGGCATGGTCATAAGGATGCATAGGGCGGCACGGATAGCGGAAGTCACAATAGATGTCAGTGTAAATGTAAGACTGCTCCAGATTCCAGAAACGAGCATCAATGTTGCCAACCCTCGGAGACAAATAAGCATCCTTCTTTCTGAGCTCATTGAACTCCTGAATCGGAATATCGGTCTTATAGTTGAGCCGAGGTTTCCTCTTGTTACGGGTAGAGACAAGCTTCTTGCGCTTTGGAACGCTTCGATCGTGGTCACCATCTGTGAAACAAGATATAGTAGGAAAAGCACAAGATGAGTACACTAATGTCATACAACGGATACAAACATACATAGAAAAGATAGAGAAGATGACAGGAAACAATCGATATGGAAATCTGGGAAAGATTCATTTGGGGCTGCCCTTAAAAACGTTCTGGTCTCAGCCGGATATTCCGGTTCAAAACTGAACCGGATATTCCGGTTACCCGGATATTCCGGTTCAGTCGTGGACCGGATATTCCGGTAAATTTCAGAACAGCACAAAATTAACCTAGATCTCAGATTTCCGCAAGGATTGCTAACAAGTGATCTATTCTATGATTTCTAGCATGTAAGGGGAGTCCTCTTCGGAACGAAATCTACCAAGCAAGCTAGAAAAAAAACACACATCCATGGAAGGTGAGGTTATAGCACCAAGATTCAAGAGATTTGAACTATACCGGGATCCATGGAGAGAAAAGCTTGGGTAGAATCGATCCAAAACGCGAGGAGATCAAGATCCGGGTCAAATCTCCAAGATCTTGCGGAGGAAACGGCCCGGGAGGCCAAGAACCACGGCGGCGGCGATTTGGTGGGGAGGAGCGGACGGGAAATAGGGCAAGAACTGCCCATCCCCGTCGGGCTCCAGTTTATATGGATTTCGCCGAACCGGATATTCCGGTTCAAGTTTGAACCGGATATTCCGGTACAGCCGGATATTCCGGTTCAGAACTGAACCGGAAAATCCGACTTCCTCCAGATTCGAAATTTCCTCGTTTTCAACGGACGACACTAGTGCTTAGAAAGAAAGGCTTTTTGAGAGAAAGGCTTAGGATAGAATTACCAAACTGAGACTAGTACTTATCCCTCTCAGGAGCAAGAAGCAACCAACCAAAAAGGTGAAACAATTGAGTGGGATTTTCCTAGAAAGAAACACTTAGTCGGGAAAAACACACGAATTGCAATAAAATGACAAATAGACAAACCCAACTAAGATCCAACTCTTCGCAATGAAGAGGTTGGTGGCCGATGCCACCATGTAAGAGTTCTTGGTATGCAGCCGCGAAGATATATCTTGGGGGCATTGCCAAAACTCAACATTGAAGCTCACAATTCAACATTAGAAAAAGAGATTACAATGAATTTTTTTTTTTGCTATGGGCATAATGGGGGGAGGGAGAATCCAATGTGTTAGGATAGCACTCCCCCTATGTCCATGCCTACATCTAAGCTCGAACACGTTTCATCTATAGGGGTGTGCGCAAGATAGTCAAGCTAAACTCCTTGAATCAATCACATTTAGCTCATTCCTCAAGAACATGAATCTTGCATCATCAAGTGGCTTCGTGAAAATATCCGCAAGATTGTCCTTGGTAGGCACATAACCAAGTGCAATGTCTCCTCTCGCCACGTGATCACGGATGAAGTGGTGGCGGATCTCAATGTGCTTCGTCCTTGTGTGTTGCACCGGATTGTATGCAATCTTGATAGCACTTTCATTGTCACATAGAAGAGGTACCTTGTCCAAATGAACTCCATATTCCTTGAGAGTTTGCCTCATCCATAGCAATTGGGTGCATGCACTCGCGGCGGCAACATATTCCGCTTCGGCGGTGGAGAGAGAGATGCAATTTTGTTTCTTCGAGGACCAACTTACAAGGGACCTACCAAGGAATTGGCAAGCCCCCGAAGTTGACTTCCTATCATCTTGATCACCCGCCCAATCGGAATCCGTATATCCATTGAGAGTAAATTGTGCCCCCTTTGGGTACCACAAACCAAATCTTGAGGTATGAACCAAATAACGAAAGATTCTATGAACCGCCATTAGATGGCAATCCTTAGGAGCCGCTTGATACCTTGCACACACACCTACACTCAAAACGATATCGGGCCTAGATGCACAAAGATAGAGCAAAGAACCAATCATAGAACGATAGAGCTTTTGGTCCACATCCTTACTCCCTTTTGGATTGCGTGATAGATGACACTTGACTTGCATGGGAGTGGTTTTGATCTTTGCTTCTTGGAAGTTAAACCTCTTGAGCATGTCTTGAGTATACTTGGCTTGAGAAATGAAGGTACCACGGGCCAATTGCTTGATCTCAAAGCCAAGGAAGAATTTAAGCTCACCCATCATAGACATCTCGAACCTGTCAGTCATAAGCTTAGAGAACTCATTATTGAAAGCTTGGTTAGTTGAGCCAAAGATGATATCGTCCACATAGAGTTGGCATATGAAAAGCTCTCCCTTTACTCTCTTGGTGAAGAGAGTGGGGTCAATCTTCCCAACTTCGAAACCACGATCATCTAACAACTCCCTAAGGTGCTCATACCAAGCACGGGGTGCTTGTTTGAGACCATAGAGAGCCTTGTCAAGTTTGTAAACGTGGTTGGGAAAGTTGAGATTCTCGAACCCCGGAGGTTGCTTAACATATACCTCCTCTTTTAGTGGACCATTCAAGAAAGCACTTTTCACATCCATTTGTTGCAACTTGAAATTATGTGAGGAAGCATAAGCAAGGAGGATACGGATGGACTCAAGGCGAGCCACGGGCGCATAGGTTTCATCAAAGTCAATGCCTTCAACTTGGGTGTAACCTTGAGCGACCAATCTTGCCTTGTTCCTAATGACAATGCCATTCTCATCTTGCTTGTTCTTGAATATCCACTTGGTGCCAATAACATTGTGGCAATCCTTGGGTTTCTCAACCAATCTCCAAACCTTGTTGCGCTCAAAGTTATTGAGCTCATCATGCATAGCTTCAACCCAATCGGAGTCCTCAAGAGCTTCATACACCTTTTTAGGCTCCACCATAGAGATATGAGCTTGATGCTCACAAAAATGAGCCAATTGCCTTCTAGTGGATCTTCTAGTTTGAACATCCTCCAAGACCTTGTTGTCTTGGGCATCAATTTGCTTCAAAGCTCTTCTTATCCTTTTGATGCGACGGGCTTCGATCTCCTCATTATTGCGAGGAGGGATCACTTGATCATCTTGATCATTTGGGTCCCCATCTTGACCAACATGGCCTTGATCATCAACATTGTCATCAACAATATCTTCAACACTAGCTTCAACTTGAGAAGAGGATGATGAGGAAGAATGATCTTGGCCTTGATCTTGACTCGCATTAGTGAGAGGAGTGGGTACGACTTGCGGAGTCACTTGATCAATGAGAGGAGGGTCTTGAATATGTTCTCGGTTAGGTGTAGAAGGTGGCTCCTTGGCTTGATCTTCAAATGTAGAGGAGGGCTCCACTTGGGTAGAGCATAGTCCTTCTCGAGTCGCCATAAGGTGTCCCTCGATGGGGCGGAAGAATCCCACGCCCATCCTTCCTATGGCTTCTTGAGGCATTTCAACATCTACATTTGAAACATGAAATTGCGCCACTTGGGAGCCGTCATTTTCCTCGAAAACCACACTACAAGATTCTATGACAATCCGTGAGGCTTTGTCATAGACTCTATAAGTGTGGGATTCGGCACCGTAACCAACAAAGATACCCTCAATAGTTTTGGATTGAAATTTCGACAACCTAATACCCTTGATCAAATAGAAGCACTTACAACCGAATACACGGAAGTAGGATACGTTGGGCTTGTTGCCGGTGAGGATCTCATATGGGGTCTTGCACAAGCCTTTGCGGATGTAGAGGCGGTTGGAGGAGTGGCATGCGGTGGATACGGCCTCGGCCCATAAATATTGGGGAGAAGAGTACTCCGCCAACATGGTCCTTGCCATATCCAAGAGAGTGCGATTCTTCCTTTCGGCAACACCATTTTGTTGAGGAGTGTAAGTGGCGGAGTATTGGTGACGAATGCCTTCTTCACTAAGAAATTCATTCAATGTATAGTTCTTGAACTCCGACCCATTATCACTCCTAATAGCCATGATTTGCACATTGTGTTGACGTTGCACTTCGTTGGAGAAGTCGATGATGGTTTGTTGAGTCTCACTCTTGCACTTGAAGAAATAAACCCAAGTGTATCTTGAATAATCATCGACAATCACCAAGCAATACTTCTTGCCGCCAAGACTTGCCTCGGGCACGGCACCAAAGAGATCAACATGGAGAAGCTCCAAGATCCTCTTTGATGAGATAATAGTCTTGGTTTTGTGCACAATATCATGCATCTTCCCTTCAACACACGACCTACAAACGCGATCCTTTGCAAAGGAAACATTTTCTTTTAGTCCGACAATAAGGCCACTTTTGTGAAGACTTTGCAAAGTTCTCATGTTGACATGGGATAGGCGGCGGTGCCACAACCATCCCAAGTCCGCCTTCCCGAAAAGACACATTGCTTGAGTGTTGGTTGACTTCGAAAAGTCCACCACATACAACTCATTTTCAACATGTCCCACGTGAACGACGTCAAGAGTCTTGCTCCTCAAAAGGACCACAATATCACCATCAAAGAAGACGGAAAGACCCATCTTACTAAGAGAACGGACGGAAAGTAAATTGTAACCAAGGGATTCGACAAGCATGACGTTCACGATAGTGATATCGGGAGCCACCACAACCTTGCCAAATCCGGATACCTTAGACTTGGACGAGTCCCCATAGGTGACGGTTGCTTGGATATCATTTGGTTGCAACTCCGTCACAAGTTCTTTGCTTCCGGTCATATGATTAGTGCATCCACTATCAAGAATCCATTTAGCCCCACCGGAAGCATAGTCCTGCAAGAGATCATTGACTAGAGTTAGGACCCGAGTTGGGTCCCTTCATGTTAGCAACAAGGGTCTTTGGAACCCATATAGTGTAGTCAATAAAACCCTCAATAGGACCAACATATTTTGCTTGCACAACACCATAATAATCAACATATAAGAAATGGTGTGGGTTGTTAGTTCCCGCGGAGGAGCTACGAGTAGTGTTGTCCCTCATGACAATACCACCCGAAGCGCCATGTTTGTTCTTCTTCTTCTTGTTCCTTTTCTTGGCCACATAGCCAAGACCTTGCTTGCCCACTTGTTGCCTTGGAGCACTCACTTGTGGTCTAGAAATGACCGCATTAGTGCTTGAGGCAACCACTTGTGGGGTGGCAAGCACCACCTTTTCAACTTGAGTGCTTTTACCCTTGAGCCTTGCAAGTTCATCCTTCAACCTAGCATTTTCTTCAATAACATTTGCATGATCACAAGAAGAAGTAGAAGTGCTAGGATGGTTAGCTTGAGTAAGTTGAGTTTGAAGTTGTTCATGCAACTCTTTGAGGGATGAGTGTTGGCTTTCCAAAGCTTTGTGAGCAATGGTTAGCTTTTCAAACTCCTCGGTTAGTTTACCATGACCAACCCCAAACTCTACTTTATCCTTTTTAGCCTTTTTATATTTAGCAATAGCAAGATCACGTTCCTTAATGATTTTAGAGACAAGTTCATTGTGAGTGGTTTCAATAGTCTCAAGCTCATCCTCTAGAGAAACTCTACCATCATGCTCTTCTTCAAGAGTCATTGAGAGAGATGCAATTTCATCCGCATCCCTTCTCTCAATCTCACCTTTCTTCTCAAGGGCCTCTTGGGCCTCTCCCAATTGCCTCATGAGATGCTCAAAGTACTTCTTGGTCTCCCCTTGCATGTTAGACATAAAACGATCCAAGGAGGCTCTTTCCTCTTCCTCTCTAAGACAAGCAATATGTTCTAGTTCACTAGGGGTCTTAGAGTTGGGAGAAGATGATACCTCCGTGGCCTTAGCCATGAAGCACTTGGCATCGCGTTGAGGAAGATTTTCATTGGGAGATTCAAAGAGGGATGACGAAGATGGAGTGGAAGCAATAGCTAGAGCGGCTACTTCACTTGTTGTTTCTTCTTCTTCATCACTCCCGGAATCATACTCCTCTTGAGTCAAGAGCACAAACTTGGTAGGAGTCTTCTTGTTGAAAGGTTTCTTCTTGAAATGAGGTTTCTTGTATTCAACCTTGGACTTGTCCTTGCGGATGAGCTTGCCACTATGGTTTTCTCTATTCTCATATGGGCATTCCGCGATGAAGTGGTACTTGTCTTGGCAATTGAAGCAAGATCTCACTCTTTGAGCCCCATCATTACCATAACGAGACTTGGTCTTCTCCTCAACAAACTTCTTGCCTTTAGGGGGATTGTTCCAAAACTTTTGCACGGTGAGAGCTATTAGATCCTTTAGAACGGGATCATATTCTTGTTCCTTCAATGGAGGCAATGCTTCTTCACCATCTTCATCATTCTCAACTTCTCTTGTCAACACCTTGGCCTTCAAAGCAACGGAAGCTCCTTGATGCATTCCAATGGCCCTAGCCCGGTTGTCAAGAGCATTCTTGGTTTGCACTTTGTAGGAGCTCAACTCTTGCATGACTTGGGTAGAGGTCATGGTGGAGAAATCATGTCTCCCTTGAATGCTCTTCATATCCGTGCCCTCGAAAGGCATCACGGCAATTATGAACTTCCTCTTGATCCAAGCATCATCAATATGTGTTGCACCCGCATTAGAGAAGGCGGTGGCAAGAGACTTGAGCCTCCGATACATGTCAACGTGATCTTCTCCATCACGCATGAAGAATCCTTCGGCCTCATTGGTCAAGGTGTCATAGCGATTTCTTTGCATGCTTTCATTCCCAACAAACATGACGACAAGGGCATCCCATGTCTCTTTGGCGGTGGAGAAGTGTTGAAGATGTGGCATGTGATTGGGGCCCACGGCTTGATGAAGGATGGACAAAGCGGTGTAATTGAGTTGGCAATCTACAACCTCTCTTCTTGTGAGATTCTTGGGGTCATATGGCTTGTATCCATCACGAGTGATTCTCCAAAGATCTATACAAGAAGAGTTCAAGTGAGTCTCCATGTAGTATTGCCATTCACGAAAAGAATATGCATCAATTTTAGGTGGATCTCCCCTAGGAATTATATGAGGAAAAGGGATGGGAGGATCGGGAGAATATGAGCCTTCTACGGCATTATATCCTTCCTTTCCACTCGCACCCTTCTTAGAGGATTGTTCGGCGGAAGCAGTTTTAGGTAGTTCACCATCAACCCCAATCTTGGCACCCTCCGTTTCCGGAGGGGATGAGTCGACCACCTCCGGTTCCTTGGTTTTGAGGAGTGTTGTCATGAGTAGACGCAACTCCTCAAATTTAGTGTCTATGGATGAGGTCAATGATTCTCTCAAAGCATTGAGATCATTCATGGACACATTTACTTCGGACGGAGCGTCATCCTCATCACCCATACTTAAACTCTTAGGCGGTTAAGCCCGATAGAAGAGCCGAGGCTCTGATACCAATTGAAAGTATAGTATGGGCACCTAGAGGGGGGGGGTGAATAGGTGCTACGGCAAATTTTAATTTTTCTCAAATTTAGGCTTGACAAGAAAGGTAAATTCTCTAGATAGTGCAACTAGTGAAGAATTTACCTATATGACAAGACAAGTAATCAATGCAACAAGTACAAGTAAGTAAAGAGAGGGAGGAACGAGGTAACCGATGGAAGCACACGGAGACACGATGTATTTCCGAGTTCCTCCTTTTTAGGGGAGTACGTCTCGTTGGAGGGGTGTGAGCTCGCCACAAAGGCCTACTCAATGCCACTAAGGCTTCACCCTATTCTCCGATGAACTTCGCCACAAAGGCCTAGTTCACCTTCCACTATAGAACCCCTTTGAGGCGGGGATCAAATCCTTTACAAACACCTTGGGGCACACACCCACAACTTAATTGGGGGCTCCCAACAACTCTTGAATCACCAACTAGAAACAAGATGCCTAGGTTCTCCACAAGAGGAAACCCTAGGCAAGATCCCTCGAGCTAGAGAGTGGGAAATGAAGAACGGGTTGGTGAAGATGTAGATCGGGGCCTTCTCCTTCAATCCTCCAAAGATCTTCAAGATTGGGTGGAGGGATTGGGAGTTATGAGGAATTTGGTGAGTTCTTAAATGCTCATCAATGCTAAGAGGAAGAACTAGATCTTGAGGAAGAAGAGGAGGGCTATTTATAGTCCCTCCTCACAACTAGTCGTTGTGCAGGAAAAAAGGTACCGGAATATCCGGTTCAAGTTTGGACCGGAATATCCGGTTAGCTTGCTCCACGCTGAACTGCAGTGCTGGACCGGATTATCCGGTTGATTTGAAATAATCCGGTACAAATAATCCGGTAGATGCCAGTACGCAAATCTTCTAGTCCTTAGCCATTTTTCCACTTCCTCAACTGCAACCGGAATATCCGGTATATATATGAAATATCCGGTACAAATAATCCGGTTGACTCCAGTAGCTCAAAACTTCCAGTCCTTAGCAGTTTTTCGCAGCAACCGGAATATCCGGTCCGGGATGAATAATCCGGTCCAAATAATCCGGTTGGTTCCAGTATGCAAGATCCTCAGTCCTTAGCCATTTTTGAGCTCCTTTCTCAGCAACCGGAATATCCGGTCCAGGATGAATAATCCGGTCCGAATAATCCGGTTGAGTTCTGTCCCAAAAACCTCAGGCCAAACTTCACCGACTTTTCAGTGCTCGATGCCGATGTTAAGTATAACACCTGCACACTAAACACCTTGATAAATAGTGTACTTAGTATTGTTAACTAACACACAAAACACTGGGAAAACGAAATGCACTTTCACATAGTCTTCTTCATCGAGGCCGCGCTGTATGGTTTCGTAGTCATCACCTTCATGACAGCCATCCACTTAGTATTCTCCTTCAAAGATTCCACCTCTTGCTTTGCTACGAAAACTCCCCCTATATCCTCCTCCCGCAAATTGAGACTACGCAGAAGGTCTTCAAGAGAGCCCTGGTGATCGCCATCTGCAGTACTTGTCCTGGTTCCTCCTTCTCCACCAATCGTCGCCATGGCCCCCTCCCAAACCCTAGATCGCGTCCGCTCCAAGGCCGGGAAGCCAAGCTAGTTGGCCCCTTGGTCAGCCCGAGAGCGTGGAGGATCTACGAGTCCAGGGGAGGTCGCCGTACCACTTGGAAGCAAGCCCCCGTCGCCGGAGATCGGAGATCGCCCGCGGCCGGTCTCAGCAACCCTAGTCGCCTTCGTGATCGCCTAAGCGTTCCGTGAGCGAAAAGGTATCTCTATCGGTACGATCCGATCCGAACCACATGGTGCGTATGAGCAGGAAACTCGTTAATGGGCTAGTACTGGATTCTCGAGGCCCGTTTCATGAGAGAGGCTTCATTCGATCCCAAGAATAGTGTCTCTGGGATAACTGCCCCAGGTCACGGCTGAAGACAATCATACGGCCGAAAACATCCATGTGGCACGATCGAACCGTGCAGAACGATGAGGGCGTGAGAGACCCCCTCTTTGGCTCAGTTTTAATTGGGCTCTCTTTACGGCAAAAAATTTTTTGGAAAAAATGCGCTAGTGCGGCCGTGCTGGGCGAGCAATGTACAATTTGCTCGAAGCTGATTCCTTTTGTTTTTGTTTTGAGTGAATGAAGCGTTTTCCTAAGAGAGCGTGGGCCTTGGGAATGAAGCGTTTTCCTAATAAGAGAGTTGTGCTCGGTCTCCAGGGCCTTGAGCCTGTACGGCTGCCAGCAGTGGCCCTAACTCTATATTACTATTATCCACTGTACATGCTGGGTCTCGTCCGGTAGATGTGAATGCAGTCCGAAAGCCCACTGGGCTTCCCAGTGTGAAAAGGAACAGACAAAACGATTCCTGGGCCAGCCACCGATGCGATCCACTTGCCACCAAGATTCCCTAAAAAAATTGCTTTCCCTCAAAAAAACAAATTGCCACCAAGCAGCGACGCCTGCAGTGACCCAACAGCCATTTGCACTGATGCTGCTACGACAAAAGCACGTTTGAGTCTCAAAAAGACAGGGAGAAAGAATATAAAAGCACAGCGGGTTTCATAAAGAAATGGGAAAAGAATAAAGCGCAGTGGGTACCAGGGTAGTTGATAGATATTCCTGGTCCCTATCAGATTCGATCTTCTCGTGACAATTTCTGTATAGTAGATCAGATGCAAGTTGCGACCATGAGCGTTAAACTAAAGCAGCCTAAGAATTTTATCGGAGCATCACGTCGCTTGGCCAGGAAGAGGAGAAAAAAACAGGGTTAGCTGAAGATTCTCTACCCAACTGGACGAGAACGCGTGCTTCTTTTATCTCGCTTCGTTTTAATTTTGGATAGATAACTGCAGCACGATCGATTTGGCACACAAACGAGAAGATTCCGAGTGAGCTTGCAAGATTCAGTAATCAGAGTGTCAGGACAAAAATGCTGAAACAAACCTAAATCGCAACGCACACTTCTAGACCGTCGCTTTCGTGGGAATAAATAAGACAAACCTATGTTCAAAAAAAAAAACGAACGTGATGTGCTGCTCTACCCTCGGTATTTTTACTCCCAGCTGTAGATCACTGGTGTCCGGGCCCGTCGTCGCCGCGGAATCTGCATTGCGGATTCCTGTGGGCCAGGGCAGGCAGGGAGCGCATGTGATCTGGGGCGTGGGGCTCTGTTCGATCGCACGCGTGGCCTCGTTCCCGTCCCTCCGTGGCCATCTGGACGGCTGTGCCAGCACAAACGACGAGGCAGGAAAATGTCAACACTGACCTGGATCGAGAGACGCGTGTCACTCGGCACGTCCCGAATCTCCCAACGACCTCGCGCCTGCCAGTCTGGCACGCATTTCTCCAGCAAGCTCAGGTGGAGCAGGTCCACGGATGCACGCGCGCCGGCCGGCTCTACATGGACTTGGTGCATCACGGCACCGGTCTCCCACTCCATGTGCAGACCTCTGTTGACTAATCACACTTCATCTACTCCACTAGCGAGTCTGATGGTTTCGTTAGTCTAGTGCGCCAGTTGATCATCATCATGCTTAGAAAGGGGAACAGAACAACCAATCCACACAGCTTCTCCGTAGCACATTCACGGACCGGTGGCGAAGCTGATTATTTTCCACTTTCGGTCCTCATGGAATTTCATGAAATTTCAACGCAATGAGACATTGGAGGTACTTTAGGCATCAATTTGCTACTCCCTTTGTCCACTTTTATAAGCCAATTTAATTTTAAGCACATGCATTCTAAAATGAGTGAACCTAAACTCATTTTATACATAGATTCACTCATTTTACTATGTATGCAGGTAATATTGAAATGATAAGTAGTGTGACTTATGAAAACGTACGGAGGGAGTAACATCTTTAGATGCTAGCAGCTCAGGTGACATGTACAGCGCACGTGAGGGCGACATACCTCGTCATGATAGACAAATGTGTAAATTTTGAAGCATGCACATGAAGTATATGGACCGCATTTAATTATCGTAGTACTTCCTTCCGTTGAACTAAGTGTGTGTTTTGTGGGACACGGGAGAGTGTTGATCATCTTTTTGTGACTTGCGATTTTGCTGACGTTTGATTTATTTCACTTTTAGCATTGCTGCCCCATCTAGTGTGAATGATTTGTTTGGTAATTGGCTTACGGGGATTGAAAAAAATATTAAATCAATCATACGCATATGCGTATGTGTTTTCTTATGGGCAATTTGAAATTACTGCAATGATGTGGTTTTTAACAATGAGAGAGTGGGTAACTTTTTGCAGGTAATTCATCGCGCCATGTATTGGATACACTTGTGGTCCTTCCTGCTCCCAGAGGACCAGCGATATCGTTTGGACTCAGAACATGCTCGGTTGATGGCGGTCGTACAGACTATTTTCAATTAGGGTGGTTGGTTGCTCACTAGAAGACTCGAGAATGCTTAGTTCAATTTTTATTCCAGTTTTTCGTTGGCTCATTCATGTGTCGACTCTTTTTGATCCATGATTTGTAATAAGTACTTCGCACTATATACTTGATACTTATATTTAATGAAAATCAGTTGTGTGCATCAATTTGATGCAGAGGATGGGGTTACCCATTTCAAAACAAAAACAAAAATTCCTTTTGTTGATAATCAAAATATTGCTACTTCCTCCGTCTCAAAATAATTGGCCATGAAATGTATTAAAATGGATATATTTAGCACTAAAATACATCTAGATACATACATCTCAATGACAGTTATTTTAAGACAGAGGGAGTACAAAATACTCAAAAACGGCATGGTATATATACTACATAAAGCTCAGTAGAATTATATATCAAGCACATTTGTTCAAGATGTGCATGTTTTTGGGTACCCGATAACTTTCGATAGGAAAATAAGAAGAATAGCTAGAGTTGCATCTAAAGCTACATAATAAAAATATATAAAATGGAAGTGAATTAAAGTTGTGTCAAAATAAAATAAGTTGAGAGCAGGCATGGAAGAGTCTAGAACAAAGAATCTTGATGTAACTTTTAGTTTTACCATGGACACTTGTCGTTCATTTTTTTTGTTTCTTTATTTGTTATGATGTATTCTATTTGGTTAATTAAATTCAAAGTTTTTTTTTTTTAAAAAAAAGGTACAGTTTGGAGGTCTGTCCACAACGTTCCTTGTGCGTAAACCCAACCATGCGATCTTCTATATAGTACGTGTGCTAGAATGTTGCGTAGTGAATACTTACCAACTCTCTTTATTGAATCATCTTCACGAAACAAAAAATAATCGAAGTAGTTTGTACACTATATATTGATATAGATATGGACACTGTTGTCATAAGGAAGGACATTGCTCCTGTTTATGATAAGGCAAAAAGGTTTCTTCCATGGGTATTGCAACCCAAGAATCGCTGAGTTGAGCTAGAAGGAAAACTTGGAACATGCCATATTCAAAGCTTGGCTGGAAATATGAAATATGTCTTCATGTATTTGAGAGACAGAGGGAGAGAGAAGACACTAATTTTGGAGAGAAACGCAAAAAAGTTATGCACCGGTGGTCCTTCTGGTTTAAGAGAATTTTGTAAGCTTATGTTATTTGGAAATTTTTCCTCTAGAGCTTGATTTGTATGCAATTCCAACAAGAGTTTTTCATTGAGTCCACCGTCATGAAAATTCTTTTATGTTTTTATTAGAAAAATGTCATGCATGTAAAGTTATAGAAAAAAATCTCCGTTTTTCTTGTGGTGTAGACAAATCTTTAGTTTTCTCTTGTACTTTTAATGGAAAACTTTTACAAACCTCCGGAAGGTGAGAATGCCGCGTTCTATGCTCTCAGCGATCGACACATGTCCCTCGAGATGAAAAACAGCAACACGGTGCAGGTCCACCACGATAGGTATCACGAGTTCGCGATCGAACGACTCAGCCTTATCCCTTCCAACTCTTTCTCTCATTTTCCTCTATTTCTTCTTCCTACCGCTCGGCATCGTTCCTCTCCCATCTCCTCTCCTCTTTCCCTCTTTCCCACCACCAGCAAGCTCCACACCCAACAGGCGACGTTGCGGGACATGCTCCCCGTCGGTACCTTCTCCTTCGAGTGGTGCCGCTACAAGGGGTAGACATGGTGAACGGACAACGATGTCTCCTAGTGTGTGTGTGGGGGGGGGGGGGAGGGGTGAATAGGCGATTAAAACATTCCGGTTAAGTCTTGCTACATGCAAAAATAAACTAGGTGTTCAAATTAACAAGCACACAACCTAAATATTCTAGACTCAACTATGTGCACCTACAACTTATGCTAAACAAGACAAGTACCAAGGTGATAGAAAGATATATGACATCAAGAACGAAGGCTATCACAATGTAAAGTGCATAAGAGCATCTCCAACAAAAACGCCATCCCGTGCGCCCGCGTGAAAAACTGCCATTTATACCGCGCGCTGGCCAGCGCGGCGCGCGATAAGGGAAAGCGCGAAAAAAAATGGAACGCGCTGCCAAAAGCCCCAACCCGCGCTGCGAATTTTCAGCTCCCCTCCTGCACGCGCGACCACGCGACCGCTCCCGCGAATCCCCAACCACCGATAGGAATTGTCCACGCGCGCTCGTGCCTACCCCTCCCGCTCGACGCCCGCGATGGAGAACTACTCCGGCGCGCCGCCGACGCCCCCCTACGCCGCCAGCGCCGCAAACGCGCATGCAGCAAACCATAGCGCCGCCGCCCTAGCCGCCGCCGGACAAAATCCAGTGGGAATCTTGCGCGGGCTGTTCATGGAGCCGCAAATGAACTCGAGAGACGGGCGTCCGCCGCCGGCCCCCGCCCACTCGGCGCCCGGCTCAAGGACTGCGCGTGGTGGACAACAGAAGCGTCCCCCTCCCCCGTTGACGCTCAGACCACGGCTGCCATGGCGCAGAAGGCGAGAGCTTTGCAGGGCCGCAAGGCGCTCGCGGCGGCGCAGCAGCAGCTGCAGCCCCAGCCTTTGGTCGCGCCACCGCAGCAACCGCAAGGCGCCCGCGCGCAACGTGTTCGGTGCTATGTTTGAAGAGCGCCGGCTGGGCGCGCGCGCCTTGTTTTCGTGTGTCTGCATTTCTGCTCTGTGTTGCGCGCTGGAAACGGCGCAAGGTATGGGCGGCTGAAATGGCAGTTCTACGTGCCACGCGCGAAAATAGGACACAGCACGCGCGATGCGCGTTTTCCAACGCCAGAAATTCGCGCTTTTGCTGGAGATGTTCTAAGTAAATAGCTCGGATATAGAAGTAACCGAGACACGTGGAGACGATGATGTATTCCTAAGTTTCTCCTTTTGAGGGGAGTACGTCTCGTTGGAGGGGTATGGGCTCGCCACAACATGCCTACTCAACGTCACAAAGGCCTCACACTATTCTCCGATGAACCTCGCCACAAAGACCTAGTTCAACTTCCACTATTGGTAATGCTCGATCTAGGCACGCATCCACAACTTAATTGGAGACTCTCGATGTCACCGCAATCTTGGAGAATGCATCCACAACTCAATTGGAGTCTCCCAAGAACACCACAAGTCGTCTAGAGTCCAAGACCCAAGAGTAACAAGTTCACAAACTTTCACTTCCACGAATCCTCGTGGAGAGAGCAAACCAATGCAATTAATGCAAATGGCAAAACCACAAGTGCTCAAATCCTTCACTCTCAAATTCCAACAAAGAAACAAATGTTTACGGGGGAATAAGAGAGGAAAAACAAAGGAGGAGAAACATCAAGAACTCCAAGATCTAGATTCACTAAGTTCCGATCACTGAGAGGAGAGATGGATTGTTAGAAATGTAGATCTAGATCTCCTCTATCTTCTCCCTCAAAGATATGCAGGAATCATAGGAGGGATTGAGAGAGGGGCAAGATTTCTAAGGTCAAAAATGGCGGAGAGAGAGGGGTAAAATTCGTGCTTTGGGCAGCTTGACTCTTTGGGGAAGAAGGGGCCTTTTATAGGTCCCCAAGAAAAAGAGTCGTTGCAGAAAAGTCACACCGGAGACTCCGGTGCTCAAACCGGAGACTCCGGACTGTAGACAGTAAGTGACACCACTTGGAACAGCCCTGGAGGTGTCCTCCGGCCGGAGAATCCGGTCCTAAGGCCGGAGACGCCGGGGGGGCAGAGATTCCGGCCCTAAGGCCGGAGATTCCGCCCTACCCGAAAACTGCAGAAATACCAACACGAAATCACCCATAACTTTTGCGTCCAGACTCCATTTTCGATGTTCTTGGGCTCGTTGAAATCGCAACGACAAGCACTGCAAGAATATGAAGAGGAACGTTGTTGTCCAACACTGGAAGATAAAACCAATCTGAGAAAGTTTTGAACTCTCTAGAAAGAACAACCGGTAAAACTTCCAACACCGAAAACACACATAACTTTTGCGAAAGAACTCCGAATAAGGTGAATCCAATTCGGTTGGAAATATAACAACAAGGACTTTCCAAAAATAGTATGGAGAATTTACCACACATGGAAGGTGTGGGAACATTCTCGAAGACGAACCAGATATTTTCACCACCAAAAACGCAACAAGTTTTTCTTACGAAATCTGTTTTCGATAAACCTTGGCTTGTCATGAAGATCACAACAAGCACCAAAACCCATAGAGATAAAAGCCAAATAAGAACCAAGAAAGATGATATGCCAAGTATGCAAAGGTTTGAGCTCTCCACAAAGATACTATCAAGTTACCCACTTGAGAGCCCCTCTTGATAGTACGACTATCGATCCTATAACCCGGTCTCCCCATAAGAATGAAACCGGTAAAATAGAAAACCTATCAAGATCATACCTTTTCCTTGAGCATTCCACTCGAGTTAGATGTTGCCGATCTTGACTCTCCCAAGTTGGATCTCCTTTCTTGATCGTGCTTGCTAGCACATGCTCCACTTGATGAAGACTTGCAAATAGCTTCCCCATACACCACTATGGGAGAGACCATCTTCGGAAAATCTTCATATGGCCATTATCTCCAACTCGGTATTCTAGGCAGGGGAAATCCTGAGTCCCGAGATTCCGGCCCCTGCACACCTGAGTCTCCGGCTACGCCGGAAACTCCGGGCACTCTCTGGACACTTTTCGGTGAGACTCCAGTGGGTGACACCACCTGATTATTATGCGGAATAATCTCGAGTCCGGAGACTCAGGTTCGAACCCCGAAGACTCCATCCTTGATAATTCTGTCAGCATTTTTTTATCATTTTCTTCCTATCTTGATCTTCCAACAACAAGCTTGATGACGAACACTACTTGACGTCATCTACCATGGGCTATATGAAATCCTTCTTTTGTTGCATCCCCATATAACGATACCTAGCCACACATATAAATGGCACACACACATATCATGAAGGGGTCGTTGCATAAAAAACAAAAAAATTCCTACGCGAGAGACACCCGAAAGGCCAAGATCTAATCTAGGAGACGAAGTGCAACGAGCAACAAGAGGGTTAAGGAGAACACATACCCTCGAAGACACAAAGCGTTACGAGATCAAATCTCGTTGTTGGCGTAGTCGTACTCACACCGATTCCGATAGCGAGAAGATGTGCACCGCATCCGGCGGTGCCTCCGTGATCGGTCACACGTACGGTTGATGACGGCCTCCGTTCCCTCGATCCAGCGGGGCGCGGAAGTAGAGGATCCCTCGGAACTCCAGCAGCACGACGGCGTGGTGGTGAAGAAGAATCCCACGGTCAGGGCTTCGCAAAGCCGGAGACCATGGAATGGAGCAGCGGGTGGATGGAAAAGCTAGTGGGAAAGTGTGTGAATGAAGAGGAGCCCTCACCCTCCTTTTATAGGAAGAGGGAGGCAGCCCAAGGGTGGGGTGCGGCCAACCATGGTGGTGCCCCCACCTCTTCCCTCTTCATGTGAGTGGAAGCTCCACTCACACCCACTCATGCTCCCATTATTTTCCACTTGGAAAATCCAAAGGTTTTCTTTTAATAAATAAATAAAACATTTTTATTTCTTTATTTATATTTGTTAATTCTATTAACAAACATTTGCATATAGCACCTCAAATCATTTTTTAATTCTATTAACAACCATTCGACAAAAAACCCCTTGAACTATTTCAATTTTCCCCGAAACAATTTCGGTGCTGCCCAAAATATTCTTCGATATTCCGTATCCTCTCAAACGCGTCATCGAACCTTAAGTGTTGTCGTGGGATAATCACGGCAAACGTTACCGGGGGTAACTTATCTTGGGGCAAGACGACTCTGGTGTTTGGGAGAGGGTTTAGCTCAAGGGAAAACATGATGATATGCGATCTGGTAGCCGGCAATCAAGTCGCCGAGTCTCCGATCTAGATATATTAACTTAACTCTCGTATTACACTGGATACTCGATACCTAGCGATATTGCTCAAACTCTTGGATCCCCCTAAACCTAACCTAGAGACCGGCTTATAAAGCATCCGGACCTCCTGGCCTGCCCTCCAAGGCGTGCTCTGAATCCTACCCGGACACTGCCTACCAAACCCTAAACTTCCTTACCGGAACCCACAGTCCGGGTTACCAGGCCTATGATCTTGGGCCTTCTAGAAGCTCCTTTATCCTTAGCCGGGTCTCGCGCAGCGTCCTTTGGGCCGAGTTACACCTTGGCGTTGGCTTACCGGGTTATCATCCCTCCATCAGTAGTCCCCAGAATAGCTTGGGCTTCACGGGATTCTCCCTGAAGCGCACGCTATTCCCTGCAAAAATATCAACATTCAAGTTCATAGAGGCCGGGTTAGATTGCTTTGATAAACAGCTAGGCCTAACTCCATGGTGGCCATATAGTAACCCGGCTTTCTCCAAGTCTATCGCTTATGTCTCCGGGTCAGTGCCCTGATAATGATGCCAAAGATCCGGCTTACTTCACTTATCTAACCGATCCAAGTATCACGGGAAAGATTTTCCTCACATCTCTTCCGGATATCCCGTCTAGCACTTAATGCATATCCAGGAAAATCCGGCGGATATCCTTTATCCCGAAATTTCCGGTTACCGCCCGTTGGTCTAGGTTTATCCGTCCGCACCTTATAAATAGGCACATATGGGATAACCTAACCCCAACGGTCCATTTCTTCTCCCTCTCCTTCACTCCCGCACCCAAGCTCACGGAGCGCCGCCACGGAATCCTCGCGCACGCCGCCGGAACCAATCCACCGCCGGTTACGTTCCGCCACGGCTCGTCCCGCGCCGCCGCCAACCTCCGCCGCCGTGCCCTCGAGCAGCTTGCCGGCAGTCGCAAAGAGTCATTCGTATTGCGCTATTTGCCGTCGCCGCGCTCTACTTCAATCCCATCCAGTAAGCTCCTTGCTCCCTTTGATTTAGCTTTGCAATTTCTCCAGGCCTATGATCTTGGGCCTTCTAGAAGCTCCTTTATCCTTAGCCGGGTCTCGCGCAGCGTCCTTTGGGCCGAGTTACACCTTGGCGTTGGCTTACCGGGTTATCATCCCTCCATCAAGTGTGTCACCCTACGGTTCGCGAATAAGATAGACATGATCGAGACTCCTCTCCGATCAATAATCAACAGCGGGATCTGGAAATCCGCGATGACTCCTATTTATTCAACGATGACTCTCGTGATCGTGTGAACCAACAACGTCGTGAACTATTCCCTTTGTCTCACGATATTTTACTTGTCCGAGATTCGATCATTGGTATCAACCATACCTTGTTCAATCTCGTTACCGACAAGTACTCTTTTCTCGTTCCCGTGATACAACATCCTTGTGATCATATCACGTGCTTGCAAGCGGTTTCGATGTGATATCACCGAGAGGGCCCAGAGTATATCTCTCCGTCATTTTGGATGGACAAATCCCACTCTTGATCCATGAGCCTCAACTAATACTTTCTGAATACCCAACGGCACCTTTATAGTCACCCTGTTACGGTGTGACGTTTGATGACATCAAAGCACCCTTCCGATATCAGTGATTGACATGATCTCATGGTCTAAGGAATAAGTTACTTCGTACACAAGATATAACAATATAAACTAAATGACTTGATCGTATTGTTATCTTGATATTGGGTATGTGTTCATCACATCATTCTTCTAATGACATGACCTCGTTATTAACAACATCCAATGTTCATGATCAGGAAACCTTGACCATCTATTAATCAACGAGCTAGTTAAAAGAGAGGCTTTACTAGGAACCATTGTTTGTTTATTAAACACACATGTATCAACGTTTCCGGTTAATACAATTCTAGCATGAGAAATAAAAATTTATCATAAACAAGGAATAAGATAATAACCACTTTATTATTGCCTCCCGGGCATATTCCCTTCATATCATGGGTTAGTTCACAAAGCTATATGGCTGAATGCTTACCATACAATGAGATACACAATCACACTTGGTACATCCTGTAGCTTTGTGTGTTCATCACTTTCTTGATCAACCTTGTATATTTTATTCTCACTTCATATGATGATGTCTTGAAGATAATCATGAAAGATCACCTACACCTAATCCTTTTCTTCAAGACATACTTGCAATATGCACAACTCTATACATGACGATTCTTCATTAAATCCTTGAATATAACAATGGTCATCATGAAAGCTTATAGAGTTCAACGCATGAACTCCAATCTTTCCTATGGACAAGACCTATAAGGATAACTCAATGCAAACATTAGTCCATAAGGATTGTCATTAATTACCAAAACCACATATGGGTCACCATGCACTTTCAATCTCCCCATTTTGGTAATTGATTACAATCCCTTTTTACGAGGGTTTATATAATGAATTAAGCAAAACAAGGAGCTAGGATGCAAGAGCATGGAAAGGAAAATGCTTAAGAAGGAAACTAAAACATAAACCTCTAAACTTCTCTCCCACTAGCATCCATTGCCAAAATGGGAGAAAAAATTAGAAGGTCAATATAATATGAGCTCCCCCATAGTGTATGCATTCTTCATGATATGAGTGAAATTAAGTGCATATATCCAATGAAGAATAGATGGAAGGAGATCATACTATATTGAGGAACCAAAGATTGCAATTAAAATATTCAACTAAACATCTCCCCACAAGGAGACAAGCAATCGAAAAGATCCAACTAAAGAGGTCTAGATAAATGATGGAGAAGCTCCCCAAGATTTATGCACTACTCAAGAGTGCACAAATGTGGAATCATCACTCCCCATAATCATATACAACCCACAAGAAGTGCCAAATGATCCGAAAAACCAATTGATCACAACAAAGAATAAGATCAACCAAGTGTTCTAGAAAATCAAGAGGGAGCTCCCTAAGGTACATGCACAATGTAGGATTTGTACTGCTATATAGTGTGCACAACATGGAATCATCACTCCCTTCTAGATCATTTTTAACACAAACAAGTGCAAAATGATATATGGGAAGTTAAGTAATGCAACTTTGTGACGCCCCGAGATCGGGCACTATGCAGATTTCAACATTCCCGCCAAAATCCACATAATAACCGGTTCCAGGTTGCCACTTGTGATAACATTACAACAGTTCACGAATAATCCACAACAACAACAGAGAAGATATATACAAGATGACTCAAACGAGTCAGGGATACAACTGATACAATACAAAGATCCAAATAACAGCGGAAGAAACAACATAGCGTCCGACTACGGACAAGATACAAATTGGACTAAGAGTCCTGAAGATAACCGGGAGCGTCCAATCCCTGCCCAGGCCAAGCCGGAGGGATTCCCAAGCTAACGTCGTCAGACTTCAAACCTGTTGACTGCAATGTTGAATATGCAGCCACGAAAAAGGATTCGTGGGTCAGTACGGTTAAGTACTGGCAAGTGGATAAACCATACTCACAAGATAACAGCATATCCAATCATCACAAGATACAAATACTTTGGGTTCAACGGAAAGGAAAGGATTATTGCAAAGAAGCGGCAGCGGGCTGCACTAACTAACTACAGAGACTCGATACAACATCCGGCTAAAAGAGGGGGATAAGATAGCGTATCGTAACCAACTACAACTAATATCAAACAAACCCATCCTGGATCTCGCCCCTTATCCAAAGAAGCAATCCGAGGATAACTCACACAGTTAGATTAATGATGGATCAAGTTATTGTGTAAGTAACACTATTACTAGTCAAGTTATCATTAGTTGGGTGTAAGTTGTTCTGAGTACTTGTTAGCCAGTACTTTCACCAAGTCATCCATAACCGCGGAAAACACGGCTTCTCGAGAAGATTTAACCCTGCAGGGATGCACCAATTTGGCCGTACACGTAAGAATACCCCGCCAGGATGGAAATGCACTTCCACCAAGCGAGGCACTCAACACTACCCAACTCTTCTTCGCATCAAGCCCAAAGAACCCTGTGCAATTGAGCGCACGGCTAATCAAGCCCCATGAAGAAAAGGGGACCCTCATAGCACTCTAAGAACGTGTCTCCCTAAATGCCGACTACAAAAGTTCCACCCTGGCCACGGGTTCGCACCTGCATATGCATGCGGCAAATGGAAAACCCGAACTAAATGAGGCGATTTGGACGAGATGCGAATCGAATCAAATTGAGGGGGGCGCCCATACACGCTTCCCACTTGCGGTTAGTGCGCTCATCATGGATCAGTAGACAAGACCCTTTTCCTAATTAGGGTCGACACTAGAAGGCCTCAAAACCACGCCGGGCCTCCTGCCGGTGCCTTATCATCAAATTATTATTACCCAAAACATTGAAAGGTTGATTGTTTAACATCGAGCCCCAGAACATAATAGATATGGTAACAGAAAGGTAACGGACAACAGACTCGAGCAAAACAACCCTAAGCATGCAACTACGACACGAGGGCCAACAGGGTAAACAAACAACAGTTAATAGGAAGTGGGAGGAAGGCTATATCATGGCTGCATGGTAAACATACGATGGGATCGAGACACAAGCATCGAATCATAAGGCTAGAATAAAGGCAACGGAAAGAATCGATAACAAGTGATGAAAGTCAGCCATTTGGCAGCAAGTGAGTATACTTGCCTGGAATCCAGCAAGTAGAGGTACATCCGAAGAACTTGTCGTTGCTCACATCATCTCAACGTCCTATCCGGGAAGAAGCAACGAACCTCGAACAAACACCGGATGCAACAATTACTACTACGGCAAAAGATCCAACATGATCAAGATATGGATGCATGACAATTTTAAAGATGCATCCAAGATAAACTAGTTGACATGGTAAACATATTTAAATGGGCCCATATGCAATTTGGATTGCATATGAAAAAGCCTCATAAATTAATGTTGAAATAATTGTTTTACAACTAACCAACAGGTGAAGGTGGATTAGCATGATGCATGGATGAGGAAAACAAAAAGAAAACAACAATAGCTTCAATTTGAAAAGGTGTTTACCAAGTTTGGAATTTTATTTATTAAGTTAGGAAATTTGGCTTCTTAAGTGAGTTACACAAGTATTTATTGTTTTCACCCATTTTAATTGTTCAAAACAGATAACAAAATTTATATTTGGAAAGAACACAAAATTTTAGATGGAAAACTTATTTCATTTGTTGAAAAAGGAATTAAAATGAATTAGTTATTAATTTGAAAATTTTAAATGCATTAAATAAGAAACAGTTGTTTTCAGCAATTTAAATTATTCAAAACAGCAAACAAAGTTGATATTTGCAAAGTTCATGAAAAATGGGATGGAAAACATATTTAACATGTTGAAATTGGGGTTGAATTGCCCAAGTTATGAATTTTGCAATTTAAAAGGTTTAATGAAAGCATTGAATTATTGCACCACTTTTAATTTGGAAAAACAGTAAACAAATTGTATTGAAAAGGTTGAAAACATTTATCAAATGTTTCACTGAACATTTTGAGCTATTAAACATAATTTTTGGGTTATTATTGATTTTATTATGCAAGTTTTTATAGACATTCTTATTCTGCCCTTTTTAGTAAACAGAGGGAAACATGTTCAAAATTAATTCAATTGTGACCAAATAAAATACCAATGTGTAGAGTTTGTTAAGACAAATTTTTAGAGCCCAAGTTTGCTTAATTTGGGTGAACCAAACTCAAGTTATGAAATTCCAAAGTTTCCAATTTTTATTGCATTTTCAGTAATTAATTATTTAGTGCACAAATTAGTACAGAAACATGTTGCAATTTTGTTACTAATGGAAAGGGCACAAGATTTTGAATCCACAGGAATTTGAATCATTCAAATTGGAGCAAAATTCAATTTTATATTGATTTTAGAATTAATTGCCCAGATCTATGTTTCTGAAATTCGGGCAGAAAAAGAAAAAGGCAGAAATAAAAGGGTGTGGCTTTTCTGCCTGGGGGGGGGGGATCGAACCCAGCACCTGGGGCTTGCGCGCAAGGGGTCCTAACCACTGGGCTGCTGTCACGTTCGTTGAAAGGTGCAGATGCAGTTGGTTTTTGAGGTGGGCTTTCGTCTGTTAACTGAACTAAGTTCAGTTAACTGAATCAAGCCGCGGACAGATAACGACGACGGCGACGACCTGCACGCAGCGCTCGATGGCGGGTGGCCTCCGCGCGATGGCGGGTTCACAGAGCAGAGGGGAGGAGGAGGAAGCCCTAGGGCGAGATGGGATGGCTCACCGCGGGTAGGCGACGCGGGAGTGCGCGGCAGGCGTCGCGCATGAAGATGGCGAGGAGCTCCCTGGCACCTGCGTGTTGTCGGCGATGAAGCGCGGAGGGAGGGGGGTTACCAGGGCGTCTCCGGCCCGGGCTCTTCGTCGAGGAGGAAGCCAGCGCCCTGGGGGTCCCATTCCCGGCCTCAGCTTGCCCCGATGGTGTCCACAACCCACACCTCAACCCCGACGAACTCCGGCCATGGAAGGTTTCGGTGGTGGGAAAAAAAGGACAGAGGAAGGAAGAGAGGAGGGCTCCGGCGGCAGCAGAGGGAAGGAAGAAGGGGACGGCTAGGGTTAGGGAAGGAGGGGGAGAGGGACTTGTAGGGGAGGGGCAGGTGGGATCGGTTGGGGGGGGAAAGGGTGACAGCGACCCCCCCCCCCTCTGTACGGACAGAGGTAGGGGACGATGTGCAGGGCTGCAGCGCTAGGGGTTGTAGGTGGGCTTGTTGGGCCTGCCTCCCCCTAGCTCCCTTTTCTTTTTATTTTTCTTCCTCTGTTTTTTTTTGTAAGAGATGAAAGAGAGAGAGAGAGAGAGAGAGATAAAAGGATAGGGATTTGGGTTTTTTTTATTTTATGAATGAATTTTATTAATTTGCAAAACAGCAATTCAAAGCAATGCTAACATTATGTCCAAATATTTGAAATATTAATTTTAGTTTTAAGTTGCTATTTGAATTTCCATTAGTATTTCATAAAGATTTGATTTTTAAACAATTTTATTCCATAAACTCAAACAATTAGGAAACCTTATTGGATTTAATTGTTTGCAAGAATTTAATTTTTAAACCCACATTTGAAACATGCCAAGCATGGATGGATTTGATTTGAATTTGTTATTTGAATTTACCATTAGGGTTTTAACAAAAGGGAAATCTTTTTATTAACAAGCAATTTAAATAAATCAACTTCAAACTATTTGAAAACAAGTTGAGTTGTTTAGGTTGCAACTTTTAATTGGAAATTTTAGACATGTTTTTGAAAGTTTAAATTGGTTTGGATTTTTGAGTGGTTTTGAGAACAGGATGCAATGCATATGATGCATGTGATGCAAAAAAAGAAAAAGGGAAGCAACCAATTTTCTACTTAGGGGGAACACCCCAGGTGTTACAAACTTGCAACAACAAATGTTGAGTAATTAAGATCAAAGAGCGACAAATGACGACTTACTCAACCGAAAGAGGTGAGTGTGACAAGGAAAAACATTTTTTAGGAGACTAATAGGATGAGCAAATCATCATCATAGTCTTTCAATATATGAGGAACATAGTGCATATCATGTCTTTCCCATACACATAAACCAGAGAGGATAAAATAAATAGGTCCACAAGCTTATTAAGATTCAATGAGAGTACCAAATAAAAAACAAAGCTTGTGCCTTTTAGGAACCACCAAAGAAATAAAGACAATAAAAGGTGGTCACTAAAGAATTGGGATATCAATTAAAGATGTAACAATTATCATGTGTATAAGTTTCTAAGTGGGCACAAATCACAAAGATATAAGTGCGCAAAGAAAAATATGCACGCGTAAAATAGGTGCTAAGGTGAAGAACATGATATCCAAAAGAAATGATAAATATGCCAATAAGATTTTTGCTTGAAAGCATAGTATAAAGCTCAATTTTATCTTAATGGGATATATATGAACAATGAACAAACTCATCAAAGCATCACAAATATCCACAAGGGAAAAAGTGATAGTTGGGATGTTTCGAGAAAGGTAAAGCGTATCACAAAGGCAAATGGCTTTGAGAATTTCCAAGAACCACAAGAAAAGAAACAAATTGGAATTCATGCCATATACAACCTACACAAGGTTGAAAGCTAGAAATGTATGCATGAGATAAATACTTGTTACCGAGAAGATATTGGTGATGAAGAGGATGCGAGTTTGTTAATCATGGTAGTTTGACTACTATAACCCCATGGTGAGAACACCTTCCTTATGAAAGAGGCAAGCAACCAATGCATCTCCATTGTACCTAAAAACAAAATTCAAATAGAACATGGTACCCAAACTCATTGGGTCCAAAGTAGTTAGAGCAACTACAATACATAGGACAAACTCCACAAAAATATGTGCATATTAATATGAAATTGGATTTCATGCACATCTTAGCCATTTAGGATTTGATCGATTTTGTCCTATATATTGGATCAATGAAAGTAAAAATGCCATAAGATATACATAAAGTGAATATACATGCACAAAACTTTCAAGAGCCAATAAGAGGTACAAATTGAACAAAACACCAATTAAAACAAGAAGGCACTCTTAAGAGTGACAAGTAAAAGAGATGTCCAAAATATATCAAAACCCAAATAAACACATGATTGAGGAAACCAATTAGAGTAGATACCAAAAAAGTAAGATCAAATAATAATCAAACCCTCTACACTTTTCATGATGGCACACAAAGTACCAAGATTAAAAATGTTCGTCTTCCAAAGAGACACATCATCGGGATAAAACACCAACTTAAGACAACAAGTGTTAAAAACATATAGGATGACTCTTCCAAGAATAGTGCATTAATTATGATCTTGCATTTTAATACAAAATGCACACAATGGAATCATTACTCTCCATATATATTATTCATACACTAGTCATGCTCAAGAAAAGCAAGAAGATGCAATACCAATTTGAAGAATGGTGTTCTGCTATAAGTAGGATAGCTTCCCCAAGAATAGTGCAACACAAAGAAGTATGACTTTGAATGAGTGCACAAGAATGGGATCATTGCTTTTCCTAACTCAAAAAAGTATAAAACAAATTTTGAGTATAAAAAAGGATGCCAAAGGTTACAAGGAAGACACAAGGGATTTTAAACCAAAACAAATCCTTAGCCAGAGAAAAGGTAAATCTAGATCAAAGGCCAAAGTAAATATGATAAATAAATTTACCACAAATGATTATCACTTGTAAAAGACAAGGAATGTATGGAGATATTTCTTGGTGGTAGATGGCAAAGATTCACAATCATATTCGCAAAACATAAGCATGTGGCAAAAGATAGGAGTTCAGAAACATGCTTATATAGAGATTCTTGAAGGCTTCAAATAAGAACCAAATATGCAAAGCACCAAGAAACTCTCACACAAACAAGAAAACAAAAGAAGAGAGACAAAACACACTTAAGCAAATAGGAACAAGATAATTGACAATATCAACGCTAGGTGGCAATACCTCACAAGTTCACATTTTGCCGAGACATCATAGTAGTTTTCATAGACGGGGGTGCCATGAGACTACGGGTAGAGACGTGGGGAAACGGGATCGCGTTGAAGACAAAGACACATGATTTACCCAGGTTCGGTACATCGTAATAATACGACGTTCCTACTCCTGCAATCTCACTAATCAGGGCTAAAGCCTGTGTATACAATTACAATGTGAGGTTCTGTTTAGCTATTCGCTGAGGATCAACTTCCTAGCGAGTTAGCCTGTCGCTTCCTTCTCTATCTATCGTATCTCCCGTCCGGCTTTATATAATAGCCAGGCTAGGGCTTACATAGTAAGAAACCTAGAAGACTACGGTAACTGTTAACTTGGAAAGTAAGGAATCCTCCTTCTGCTCCAAGCCAGATCACGTGGTCCTTGATCCGGGTTCTTCCAGAATCCGGCTTCTGCGCGTCAGATTACTGGGCCGCCCAATGGACCATAGCCCACTACCACTTGGGCCACCCTCGTAATCCGGCACTTTTGACTACCATCTGATATACCCCTATTCAGCATATATCCGACAGTAGCCCCCAAGAAGGATTAAAACTCTGATTCGCCGTCTTTCACCAAATGCATATTGTCCGAGAAACATTGGCCAGCAGTCTTGATTCTTCTTATTCCTCTTTAAAAAGAGATGGTAACGTAAAACTCGGAATTCTGAAAATCCGGATTTTCTCTCACGATCCTTCGCGGAGAAGGAACCTCCTACGTCAGCGCTTTAATCGTGCTGACGTAAGAGACGTTTGGGTTTCAAGCGGGAAACCCAGAAACATATCTCTGACAGATTCTCGCAGGAAACGAGGAGATAGCCATAATCACCCTGTCGATTCATTTCCCGAATTTTCCGGCGAGTGACACGCGTTGATCATCCAACGGTCAAAAGAGCCGTTAGCACGTATCGTGACGGATTTCCGGCTATAAATAGCCTTCTTCGTCCTCTCGAAAAACCTTCCGCTCCCACTTCGAACACCATTACAGCGCCCAAGCTTCCAGCAGAGAGAAGTTCCCGAACACGGATTGCGCCCAAAACCTCACCGGCGGCGAGCCAGCGCCGCCACCTAATGGCTTCTCCGCCGTCTTCGCCAGCCCGCACCATCGCGCAAGACATCGAGGATATCATCAACACGATGGATCCTATGTTGGACTCCCCAACGCGTGCCGGCGGCGACGAACCAGTGAAGACCGCGGGCACCGCGGCAGACGAGGGAAATACTTCCACCGCCACGGATCTTGCGGGTTCGAGCTCCGCGCCTACTCCACCGTTCGCTCCCGAGACGGCGGAGGAGAAAATCACGCTCGTTGGCGACGAGCTCGCAGCCGCGGAGGCCGCCGCCACCAGAGCTGACGAAGAGATGGAGACTGCGGGCAATTGGATTGCCTGCACCATTCCGTCATCCCTCCTTCCAACCATGGAGAAGGAGGGGTTAGTGCTGAAAGGGAAGTGGCGGCTTCCAGAGGACGAGAACGAACCCGTGCCGAACGACGGAGAACGGGTTCTTCTCTCCTTCCACCTTCTGAGAGGTATGGGACTACCACCTTCCGCCTTCTTCCTCCAGGTTCTCTCCCATTACAATATCCAACCTCACAACCTGCCACCAAACTCTATTTTGTACATGGACGGCTTTCAGGCCCTTTTCGAGGGTTATCTAGGCATAGAACCTAGATTAGATTTCTGGCTATATTGTTTCGGGGTTAAGCGGAACTCTTCGGAGGGCGCACTCCCGACTTGCGGAACCATTTCCTTCACTCTTCGGAGATTTAGGGAGGATTGGTTACCCAAGATAAAAACCTCGGAATCCGTCAAATTTTGGACGGGTTCCTTCTTTTATCATCCCGATGTCCCTTTCCCAAAAAAGGCCATCGGGGTTCCACCTTTCTCGAACACTGCTGCTGTTCCCCAAGAAAATTGGAGAACTGAAGCCGTCCAAGTTATGCCGCCTGATCTTCTAAGGATCAAGCGGCGCATCGCAAAACTCACCTCCTCTGATCCGCCTCTAACCGGCATGGACACAGTCCTTTGCTGGTTGGATAGGCGGATCCAACCGTTAGCCAACCATGGTGGTCGTCTCCTTTGCGAGTACACGGGCACCGGCGACAAGATGCGGACAACCAGCAAAGACTGGGCCGCGAGAGATTTGCGGAGGCGCGTGAACCAGTTGGTCGCATCCCGCGACCAATATGAAGCGAGTCGGCCAATGTATACGGCCGAAAATCCGGCTCCCAAGGTATTTTTTCCGTCATTTGGGATTAACTTTTCCATGTTTTCTCGGATTTTTGCTTCTAACTCTGCTCTTTCTTTTTTATAGATTGCCGACCTTCCTGAGTCGGAGCTTGCCTCTGAAGCCGAACTAGAGGCGTTGCGCGCCACTTTTGCAGGTGGGCGAAAGCGCAAGAAGATCTCCTCGTCTGAGGAAACCATTGATATTGACGGGGTTCCCGTCGCCACCTCCATGTTAGAACATCCGGGTTATTTTCCTTTGCCGAAATTTTCTTTTGCCCTTGGAGTTTTAACTTTTTCCGGCTTTTTGTTTTGCGTTTAGCCTGCCTCCCTCTACCCTAAAGCCCAAAAAGCTGAAGAGGCACAAGGTTGTATCCAGCAGAGGCTCTCAACCTTCTCCCGCCATCGCACCGGACACGCCGTCCACGATGGCAGAAGAGCATGCTGCAGCTCCCACCGCCGAGTCTTTGGAGCCCAGCCAGCCCATTGTGCCGAACACGGACACGAGGGAAAGGGCGGCTCCTGAGGTGGGAAATTCTTCTCGGACAATCGAGGAAGAAATCCCCACCTTTGACAAGGACTTCAAGAACATCAACGATGGCCTAAGCGCGGCCGGAATTCTTTTTGCGGAATACGCAAAAGAGTTCAACGAAAACTTGGCAGGATTGCAGCGGATGAGCCAGGTATTAACTCTAGCCCCCCAAGCATTAAGCAAAATGTATACTTTTCGCCTTGATGCTTTTTAGTGACTTTTTTCCTTATCGTGTCCCAGCAAACTGCTGAATCCATTAACATGCAAGTTTTCAATAAACTTTCCGTCAAGAACAAAGAGGTTAGAAATCTTCTTTCTATTCTTGATGTGAAAGAGGCGGAGCTGGCATCGTCTCAGCTACAGCTGTCAGAAACAACAGATATACTTTTTCCTCTGAAGTTTTTTGATTCAGCTTTTTGTCTAAGTATGTTTCCCGAGTTTTGTCTAAACTCGGAATTTTTTCCTTGCTTTCCAGCTGCTTTGGCTAAGGCCAAGGAAATAGCTGAAGATGCCGGTAACGCTGCCAGTCTTCGCGAGGAGAACCTGGACCTTCATAAGCAACTTGTGAAGGCCAAAAAAGATCTGGAAGCCAGCAATCTGGCCCTTGGAATTGCTGAATCCAAGGCTTCCGACCAGGCGGAAAAGGACAAGTCCACTATTCAGGACTTGGAGAATGCCTTAAACTTGTGCCTGGAGGAAGGCTCCAAAATCGACAAGATTATTGGTAAGTTTTACTTCATTTACCGTCTTTTCTATGCCTTGCTTTCCTTCTCTGCTTTTTCACTTAACCTTTTGGCTGTTTGTCTGAAAAAGCAGGAGATAACCCAGATCTTACTCGGATTGAGAGGATCCGAGCCTTTGGGAAGGTGTGGACTGCGATCAGAGCTGCCGGAATGCAGTTGGTCAACAAGTTCCTTCCCACAAGGACTGGGGAATTCTCGGAAGTTGAAAAACTTCCGGGGGCTATCCTGGAGGTGGCGGAGTCCAAGGAGTCCACCTTACGCTCCGCATCACGGGGTGGTGCACGCATGGCTCTCGGCCTTATGCGTATGCATTACCCTGGTGCCAAGTCTTGGCGTGTGGCATCCGGTATCCCTCAAGGATACACGGAAACCCAGCGGACCACCATCTTTGATGAAATCAAAGGTCACGCCACCAAGATCGCCTCCATGGTGAATATCTCCATCACCTATCCGGAAGAGGAGATCCCCGAAGCCCCCGAGAATGACAGCAGCGAAGAAGACTCGGATGCTTGAAGGGCTGTCCTGAACCTGGATGGTGGAAGTAGACAATAGGAGCATTACTGCACTTTTACAATGTAATTTATATTGTAATGCTTCTATTCCTTTTGTATAAACAAGAACTCCGCCTTTTGCAGTTTTAATTATGAAATTCTTTGCAAGGTTTCCAGGTTTTAATATTCCTTTGTCTTCTAAGTTCTCTGGCTTATGTGTTTTAACTGTCCTTAGTGTTTGAAATGGCTCAATAGTACTATGAATCATCATGCCGAATTACTGGGTAAAACCAATCAGTTCAAACTCGGAAACATTGATCGTACTAAGGGCATTTTTACTAACTAGCTCCAGTGACCCAACACATAAGCAATTAGATAATACTTAGAGAAAAGTAAGGAATTTTTTGAATGAAACTTGGGCACGCAGGCACAATCCAAGTTTCCTTTAGCCGTTAGTAGGCTGAAAATCATTCAGTTTTTAAACACCGAGCACGCAGGCACAATTCGGGTTAACATTGAGTATTTTGTAAGATCATTGGGAAATAGATCAGGTGGAATCATGTTTTGTACTATAATGAACTTGTAAAAACATGGATATAAGAATTCCGACAACTTTATTTCATGATCTCAAAGATGTTTACATAGAAATTGAACTAAGTATAGAAGGGACGTAACTGCTGGATGCTCCAGGGCCTCTTTGTCTCTCCTAGTTCATCATCTATCTTTCTCTTTCGTTTGCGATTCGGCTTCTCGGGATCGTCTTCCGTGTCCCGAATATCTACAAGATAATATGACCCATTTTTCATAGCTTTGCTGATTACAAATGGTCCTTCCCATACTGGGGCCAACTTGTGCTTTCTTTGCTGCACCAATCTCAGCACTAAGTCACCTTCTTTAAAAGAACGATGCCTGATTTTCTGACTATGGTAACGTCGTAAACCTTGCTGGTAAATGGCGGATCTTTGAAGCATAAGCTCTCGTTCCTCTTCTAAGAGATCGACGGCATCCTGTCGTGCTTCTTCGGCATCCGAGTCGTCGAAATCCCGCACTCTTGGGCTATCATGGATCATGTCCGTTGGAAGGATAGCTTCCGCACCATAAACTAGGAAAAACGGGGTTTGCCCAGTTGACCTGTTTGGCGTCGTTCGAATACTCCAAAGCACGGAAGGTAGCTCATCTACCCATGCTCCAGCTGCTCTATGAAGAGGAGATTCGAGTCTTGGGCGTATTCCTTGCAGGATTGAGCTATTCATTCTTTCAACCTGTCCATTGGATTGCGGGTGTGCCACAGATGCGAGATCTAGGCGAATTCCGGTTTGTCGGCAATATTTTGCCAATTCTCCAATGGAGAAATTTGTCCCGTTGTCTGTTATTATGCTGTGTGGAACGCCGTATCTCATGACTATGTCAATGATGAAGTTTCTGGCAGTTACGCCGTCAAGCTTTTTGATGGGTTTAGCCTCCACCCACTTGGTATATTTATCCACAGCTACAAGTAGATGTGTAAGTCCGCCTCGCGCAGTTTTGAATGGTCCCATCATATCTAGCCCCCAGACCGCAAATTGCCATGTAATGGGGATAGTTTTGAGTGCTTGGGCTGGCATATTAGTCTGCTTGGCGTAATATTGACACCCTGCACATGTATTCACTATATGCTCAGCATCTGTCTTGGCTGTTAGCCAAAAAAACCCGACACGAAATGTTTTTTTAACTATGCTTTTTGATTGAGCATGATGTCCGCAATCTCCGGCATGGATTTCTTGCAGAATTTCTCGTCCTTCTTCTGGCGAAATACATCGCAGAAAAATTCCGGAAGTACTACGTTTATACAGGTAGTTACCAATTACCGTGTATCCTTTGCATCGACGCTGGATTTGTCTCTGCAAGACTTCGTCTGCTCCTTCCGGATACTTCTGGTTTACTAAGAAGTTTAAATATGGAATTGTCCAGTCCGGGTTGACGATCATAACTTCAATTGACTCGGAAGCCAGAGGATAGTCTATATCTCCACCTTTTATGGATGGTTCGTACAAATGCTGGACGAATACACCAGGTGGTAGGATTTTTACCCTTTCTGACCCCATGCGGGCTAATGCATCCGCGTTCCAATTTTCCTCCCTTTTGACATGGAGTGCTTCGAATCCGAAAAAACAAATGGCGAACTCATCCACCGTTCTCCGGTATTTGGCCATGATAGGGCTTTTTGCATCCCAGGTTTGGTTAAGCTGGTGCTGTACCAAATCCGAGTCTAGCACAAGATGCGCTTGACACCTATTTATTTTGCAATATGCAAGCCATGAAGCAAAGCTTCGTATTCTGCCACGTTATTACTGGCGTTGAAGTGTATTTGTAATACGTACTCCATTGTGTCTCCTTTAGGGGATTTTAAGACTACACCAGCTCCAGCGCCCTCCTTCATCTTGGATCCGTCAAAATGCATGATCCAGTACTCGGACTCCGGCATTGGTGTTTTCTCCATTGCTTCCGTCCAGTCGGCGACAAAATCTGCCAGAACCTGGGATTTTATTGCCGTCCTTGGCTGATACTTAATGTCGAAGGCTGCTAGCTCGATACCCCATTTGGCTACTCGGCCAGTTGTCTCCGCATTGTTTATTATATCCCCTAGTGGTGCTTTGCATACCACTGTTATGGAATGTCCTTGGAAGTAATGGCGCAATTTCCTAGATGCGAAAAATACTCCATATGCCAGTTTTTGATAGTGTGGGTACCTTTGCTTGGACTCGGAGAAAACTTCACTTATGTAATATACCGGATGCTGATCTGGTATGCTTTGTTCGTCTTTCTTCCGTTCCACAACAATTACTGCACTAATAACCCTGTTTGTAGCCGTGAGGTACAATAACATAGGTTCTTCGTCTTTTGGGGATGCCAAAATCGGAGCTTTCATCAAAGTTTCCTTTAACTGGGTTAATGCTGCATCGGCCTCTTCTGTCCACTCAAATTTGTCGGATTTTTTCAGCAACTTGTAGAGTGGTAAGGCTTTATCCCCCAGCCGACTAATAAATCTGTTGACGGCAGCGGCGGAACCCGTCAATCTTTGGACATCTTTCACACAAGTGGGTTTGGAGATGTTCAAGATTGCTTTGATCTTTTCTGGGTTGACTTCTATTCCTCTGTGAGAAACGATGAAACCCAGAAGTTTTTCTGAGGGAACCCCGAATACACACTTTGATAGATTTAACTTCATCTTATAAGTGCGCAAGTTTTCGAAGGTTTTCTCGCAGATCTTCAAGGAGCGTGTATTTTTCCTTGGTTACAACAGCAATATCGTCTACGTACACGTGGACATTTTTGCCAATCTAACTATGCAAACAACGTTGCATGCACGCTGGTAAGTTGCACCTGCGTTCTTTAGGCCAAATGGCATGGTTATGTAATAATACGTCCCGTCATGCGTATTTGGTGATACCCGGAGTATGCATCCAAAAAGCATAAAAACTCAGAGCCTGCGGTGGCATCTATTATTTGATCGATTCGCGGTAACGCGAACCTATCTTTGGGACACAGTTTGTTCAAACCGGTGTAATCTATATACATTCTAAGAGCAGTGGTGTCTTTCTTCGGTACTAGTACCGGATTTGCAGACCATTCAGTGTGTATTACTTCCTGGATGAAATCTGCTGCTAAAAGCCGGATAATTTCCTTGCCAATAGCCTTCCGTATTTTTCCGTCAAATCGACGGAGACCTTGTTTGACGGGTTTGGAACCTGGAATCACCTTGAGTTGATGCTCAGCAAGTTCCCTCGGTACGCCTGGCATGTCAGCCGGACACCAGGCGAAAATATCCCAGTTCTCACGGAGGAACTTGATGAGCTCGCCTTCCTATTTGTCGGTCATCCCAGTTCCTACTACGACAAATTTTGTCGGATCTTTGGGATCTAGGATTACCTGTCTTGTATTCTCGGATGCCTTGAAGCTATCTGCTGGCTTCCGGGTTTCTTTTCCTGCCGGCATTTCTGTCGGCGATACCCTTTGGCCAGCTCTTTCAACTCTTCCTTTGCTATGATTTTTTCGGCGCAAAGGGCGTTTTCTTTTTCCAGCTTGTTTGCCAACTTGAAGTCTCCCGATATGGTGATTACTCCTCCTTTTGGCCCTGGCATCTTCAGCTTGTTATAGATATAACATGATCTTGCCATAAATTTGGCGAAAGCTAGACGTCCGAGTATCGCGTGATACACGCTTTCGAACGGCACCACCTCGAAGGATACTTTTTCCTGACAGAAGTGATCTTTTTCTCCGAAAGTGACATCTAGGAAAATTTCTCCTAGGGATTGTGCTTGCCTTCCAGGAACAATGCCATGGAAGCGTATGTTGCTGTAATTGAGCTGGGTCTCGGAGATTTTCACATGTCTCAACGTATCCAGGTACATTATGTTGATGCTGGATCCTCTGTCCATCAGCACTCTTTTTAGCCTAGTGTTCTAGACAATAGGGCTTACAACAAGAGCTTGTGTGCCGGGTTCAGGGATGTTTCCAGGATGATCAGACTGATCCCATGTGATTGGTGTGTTCGAATACTTCATGAATTTTGGGGTTGCCGGAACAACCGCGTTTATTTCTCGAAGTGTTCTTTTTGCCACCTTTGCTGATGGAGTTGCCAGGAAAGTTAGGGCGTACTCTCCATCAACTCTCGGAAACTTGGGTTCGCCTTTCCGCTGTTGTTCCTGGATTTTTTCGTTAGTGTCCGATTCACTGTCTTTCTCAGCTTCTGGCTTTTGTTTAGAGAATTTCCTTTTGGAACTCTTCCCCTTGTTTCCGGATCCTGCACTGCCTTTCATGTGCTTATTCAGCCGGCATTGTGCGTTCGTATGGGTGGGTTTCCTGAATTGCGAAAGGTGGACGCAGGGTTCCGACTTAATCTTCTCCCACTCTTCTTTAGTGTAGTTGATTGGTTCTGAACTGCGTCCTTTCCATCTGTTCCCTTTTTCACTTCCAAAGGCTATGTTAACCTCTTTGGGTTTTGGTGTTGCATCTGAAGTTCCTTTTTTCTCAGGGCGAGGATTTTTCTTGGCCAGTATCAGTGTATCGATATTGCCTCCTCTTGCTCTGATGTCGTCTTCGGCTGCAGCGTGCTCACTGGCGGTTGTAAGCATAGATCCGAGATCTTTGTGCTGTTTGGAACCAACCATGAACGGTACAAGTCCGGGTTTTAGGCCATTGACGAAAGCATGCATTGCTTGTACGTCAGTTACTCCAGAACAACATATTCTTCATTGCAGTCCATCTGGAGATGAAATCCACGTATGGTTCATCCTCGAACTGGGTGCAACGGTTTAGCTGGTTGATGTTGTTCGGGCATTTATAAGTTCCCCGGAAATGCTGAGTGAATACTCGAGCCATATCATCCCAGCTGTCGACAGTTCTTGATGGCAATCCATTGATCCAATCTCTGGCTCCATCCAGTAACATTAGGGGAAGAAACTTTACAGCTTCCAGGTCTGTCCCATTGTTAATCTGGACGGCTGTATAGTAGTCTGAGAGCCAGGTATCCGGGTTTGTACTGCCGGTGTATTTCTGGTACGTTGGACCGACCTTGGAAAAGCCAGAATGCAGGGTTATCCTTCGGATCCTATCAGTGAAACACTTAGGTCCAAAGTACAGATCATCCTTTTCCACCCTATCCATGTGTGCGGAGTACCTACCGGCTGAATGGACAGAAGGGGATCTACTCCTTTCTTTTCCATTGTTGCGCGAACGCGCTTTTCCGGGATCGTTTCTATTTCTTTCAAGGTCACGCCCTTTTGGATGAGGCAGAGTTCTACTCCTGTGCCTTTCTTTATCCTTGGGAGGTGTCCGAGATCTCTCACGCCTGTGAGGTACATCATATCTTCCGGCTTTTTCAGCAGGATGTCTCGGAGGTGGCATTGCTTTGCCATCATTCCGGTGTTTTTCTTCCCGATCGTGGGGTTTGCGTCCACCTTTCGGGAGATGAGATCCAGTTCTAGACGCCTCATCCCTATTGTCGGGATTTTTCTTGTCTTTTCTCGGATCCGCTTTCTTATCCTTTGAATTGTCGGAATCTCCAGGTTCTTCCGGTCCAGGTGCTCCAGCGGCGCAAGTAGCTGTTTTGCATAGGGCAGAGTCGTCATGCAACTTCCCTGATCGCTCTTGGCCCCGCTGTTGTTGTTGCAATGCTTTTCCTAGGAAAGCATACACCCCTTGGAGTTTTTCACCGTTGGAGTACATGTCATTGTTGAGGATGGCAAACGCTGCTTCCGCGTTTTCTGCTGCGGTTTTGTATATTGGTTCGTCTCTGGCATCTTTGCCGTTTACCTGCTTTTGCCATGATGGGTTGTGAAACCTTTCTTTTGGCGGCAGGACTTCCGGTCTTACGATTCCGGGTAACCTTGTAGGTTTAATGGCAGATCTATTCTTTTTCTCGTACTCCTCGATTTCTTCCTTCATGAGCTTGATGTCATCCTGGGTTTTTTGGAGGTGTTCACGAGTTCTGAATAGATGTTGCTGTTGCCGTTGGAGAGCTTGTCTCTTGGCTTCTAGCACTTCAGGGGGTTCATGCAATCCCACTGGTGTTTGTAACAATTCCTGTTCTTCTTGCTCTGTCATTGGCGGAACAAGGATTTCTTTTGTTTTCTTCTCCGCAAGTTTTATTCCGCTTGCATCTCCTACTTCCGGGCTTTCATCAGCTGGATCAGCCAATTTCTTCTTCCGGAGTTTGTATTGGAGTTTTTTTAGCGGCCTTGTTTTCTTGGAAGAGGGAGGATTTTTAGCAGGTTCATCCTCTGCAATTCTTTGACATTGGGGAATATTGGAGAAGTTTCTCCATCTTCTCTCTCTTCCTCTGGCGGAGGAGTTCTAGGGCTTTCCTGACTGCCGGCGTCCGTGTTTTCAGCCGGTTTCGCCATTAGTACTTCATGGAATCCCTCCTGAAAAGATTTAACTTTTCTTTCGAAGGCGTCCACGTCTTCGTCTTCAGAATCAAAGTCATCTGATCCGGTTTCTGACTCTAATCTCGCCTCAATGGCGGCTAGCACTGAGTCAGCTTCCGAGTTCATCGCCATGTTGACGGATGTCGGATCTTCCACCTCTGTGGTGGGTGTGCTGTTGTCTGCCTCCTGCACGGGGTTTCCGTCGTCCGTGTTTTCAGCGACCTCGGATTGCACCATACCGATAAAGTGTGTATCACTTTCATGTCGGCGATCTGAGCAAAATCCGATATCATAGTCATCTTCGACTGGGTATAGGGCGGGTGGGAAAATTTTTCTTCCACCGCAAAACCCCATGGCCTCTGCAGTTAGTCCGATAAAGATATTATCAGATCCGATCGGTAACACGCAGGCACTTACCAGATGTTTTTGCGCCGGTATGTAAGATCCATTGTCGAGGAAGCGTCCGACGTCATCGTCGAACTCCAGGCTTCCGACAGTTATGGAACTGCCGATTCCGCCGAGTATCCCAGATCGGAACTTAACGCCTGACGTCGTTTGCCCCAGGGTGGGCGCCAACTGTCGAGACATCGTAGTAGTTTTCATAGACGGGGGTGCCATGAGACTACGGGTAGAGACGTGGGGAAACGGGATCGCGTTGAAGACAAAGACACAGGATTTACCCAGGTTCGGTACATCGTAATAATACGACGTTCCTACTCCTGCAATCTCACTAATCAGGGCTAAAGCCTGTGTATACAATTACAATGTGAGGTTCTGTTTAGCTATTCGCTGAGGATCAACTTCCCGGCGAGTTAGCCTGTCGCTTCCTTCTCTATCTATCGTATCTCCCGTACGGCTTTATATAATAGCCAGGCTAGGGCTTACATAGTAAGAAACCTAGAAGACTACGGTAATTGTTAACTTGGAAAATAAGGAATCCTCCTTCTGCTCCAAGCCAGATCACGTGGTCCGTGATCCGGATTCTTCCAGAGTCCGGCTTCTGCGCGTCAGATTACTGGGCCGCCCAATGGACCATAGCCCACTACCACTTGGGCCACCCTGGTAATCCGACACTTTTGACTACCATCTGATATACCCCTATTCAGCATATATCCGACACATTTTCTAGGCTTGTAATATGAACATAGCTTATTACACCCCCAAAATGTGATAATCCATTTTTCAAAAAGAGGCAAATAAAAATCAACTAGGGAAAATTAATGGACATTATAATTTGACGTTTCTCATGACAATGACATACCACATAGAGACTAGATAATATTGATATATCAACACTAAGTGGTATTCCTCATGTATACACACATTTTAGGATAGTAAAGTGCGAAGAGCATATTACTCCCCCAAAATAGGATAGTCCATTAAACTCCCAAAAAAGGAAACTAAAATAAACAAAAGTTGCAATGAAGGATCAACACAAAACACACAAGTACTTGGAGTGCGAACCAACATACGCATACAAGATTACTCAAGATAGGTGATAGTGCAGATCTTGCACTCGTTGGGAGACCCCAAGAGGAAGGTATGAAGATCACAGCAACAAGTTTTCCCTCAGAAAGAAATCAAGGTTGAATCGACCAGTAGAAGAAAGAAGCAACTTTTGAAGGTTGATGCAGTTGATATGGTAGGGCGCACTACTAGTTCAGCAGCATCGTGGAACCTATACAACACAATCAATTCACTTTGCCCCAACGAAGCAGTGAGGTTGTCAATCTCACCGGTTTTGTTGAAAAAAAAGTGGTTAAACGTTGGGAGACCCCAAGATTGCAGTGATTGTATTATCAGTATGCGGAAAAAGGACCAGGGTCCACAGTTCACTAGAGGTGTCTCTCCTAAGACAGATAGATAGCATGTGTGGTAAACGAATTACAGCTGGGCAATTTACGGGTATAAAGGCTGCACCGTAGTGCATATGCATGACATGATTACTATGTGATTCGTGTGGGCATTACAACAAGACTCATAGACCGTTATCCAACTAGATCTATGACTAATAATCCACCCTCAGAATGTCATCCGAGCAATCCTTGGGTATTAAGTTGCAAGCAACAGATAATCGCATTAAGCAAAGTGTGTAATATAAACATTGTTTTTTTCTCCCTAATGGAAACAACACATCCTCCATCTGTCACGTTTCTGTCATTCAAGCACAGATGCAAAGGAGGCATGAACACACTATCGAGCATAAATACTCCCTCTTGGGGTCACTAGAATCTACTTGGCCAGAGCATCTACTAACAACGGAGAGCATGCAAGATCATAAATAACATACACATGAAGATAACATGATAGACTGATAATCAAGAGACATAGCATTCAATATTCATCGGATCCCAGCAAACACAACATGTAGCATTACAATAAGATGGTCTTGATCATGTAGGGCAGCTCACAAGATCTAAACATGAGGCACAAATAGGAGAGAACAACCATCTAGCTACTGCTATTGACCCGTAGTCCAAGTATGAACTACTCACGCATCATTCCGGAGGTGGGCATGGTCGTGTAGAGCCATCCGGTGATGATTCCCCCTCCCGACAGGGTGCCGGGTAGAACTCTAGAACCCTCCCGAACTCGAGTTGACGATGATGGTGGCCTCAGGTGTTTTCCGTGGAAAAGGTCGATTCTTTTGGGGTTAACCTTCCGAGGGGAATAAATAGGCGAAAGGGCAACGTCGGTGGGTGGCCAGGGGGCCCACACCACCCCATGGCGAGGCCAGGGGCGCGCCGCCCTATGGTGTGGGCCCCTGTTGCCCCCTCCGGGTCTCCTTCGGACTCTGTGGATCCTCCGGGAATTTTAAGACTTCTGGGCTTCGAATTTTCTAATTCCGAGGATATTTCCAGAACAACTTTTTTGAAACTAAAAACAGCAGAAAACAGGAACTGACTCTGTGGCATCTTGTCAATAGGTTAGTCCCAGAAAATCGATAAAAATGACATAAAGTGTAAAGGAAACATGTATCATATGACATGAAAACAACATGAAACATCAGAAATTATGGATACGTTTATGACGTATCAACATCCCCAAGCTTAGTTCCTACTCGTCCTCGAGTAGGTAATCGACAAAAACAAATAATTTCTGAGGTGACATGCTACCAACATATATTTGATCATCTAAATTGTAAACGCATAAGTATAGTTGAGATCATAGTACTTTAAACACAAGAATGATAGATATAATTTTAACAATGAAACATAGCTATCACTTTGCATTATGAAAAGTAACACAAATAGAAGATCATGAATAACGATGCACTTGAAAGTTGTACATTTGGTTCAAGCATAGAGAAAACATAGCAAAGTGATATTTCACTTGTCCTTAAGAGTGGGGCAAAACATAAATGTCAGGACACCTTCAAAGTGAAAGTGGATGACTAGAACAAATAATTTGAGAGCAAATAATAACACATCATAAATCAATTAATAATGTTTCTGAGACAAATGCACATTAAACCCGGAATGGCAACTATGCTCTCTCAACTGTGCATAAAATTAAAAGATGGAGACTCAACATAAAAGTAAAAGAAAGACCCTTTGTAGAGGGAAGCAGGGATCACTCATGTGCTAGAGCTTTTTATTTTGTTAAACAAAGGTATTGAAAACAATTTTGTTTAGAGAGGTACGTATGCTTATGTCAACAAATGGTAAACAGAACATACAGTACGTCACAAGCCAACTAGACTTCACAAGAGCGACTCCCATAGAAGGACGCGTCTGGGTAAAAGGTCATCCCTCTTTCTCTTTTGTTTACACAATTATGCTTTGATTGATAAATCAGGGGCAAAAATAATGAAGAGAATTTGTTGTATTAAGTTTGATGCTGGGCACCCAGCTGCCAGCTCTTCTAGAAATTGGATAAGCGGATGAAGCCACTAGTCCAGGGTGTGAAATCCAATCAACAAGTGAGATAAAGATTTTCTATTCACGTCCTCATAAGCTAAAACTGGAGCACAAAACAGGAGTAATTTTGAAAGTTTTAAAGGTAACACATGAGAAATTTACTTGGAGTGGCAGTTAAATACCACATGTAGGTAGGTATCGTGAACAAATTTGGCATACTTTGGTTTTTGGGAGTTGGATGCACGAGTAGAGCTCATACTCGGTACATGTGGAGGCTAGCGAAGACTTGGAGCGACAAATCAAGAGAGCATAATGGCCATAATCATGCATAGCGAAAAAAATATTATTAATCAAAGCATAAGTGGTATTACAAGTAAAAAACTAAATAATCATAAATGCTATAAGTGACTGGTTTGTAGTCATAAACATGGTGTAAGCATGCGCCAAGTCAACCAAATAAAATATTCAAAGGAGAACACCACAAACTTATTTCAATGTGATAAAAACAACTCATGAATGTTTCAATGGCACATTAAACACTCTCAACTATTTGACAAGTCATGCTAAAAAAATAACCACTAGGATTTAAAATTAAAATAACATCTAACATGACATGAAAAAGTCTAGCCAAAGTCTATACAAGTTTCTTTTTGCATCGTTATAAGCACAAAAACTGTACTACTGCTTTCCAACACCAAACATTTTATACTAAAAAAACTCTCCAAGAGATATAGCAACCAAGCAAGGGAGTACTAACACAACTTTACTAAAACTAACAACTCTAAATAAGAGATGCATGAAAAACGGGAGCTAAAAGGGAATTTGCAGCAACTAGAAGAAAAACTAAGAATACGAGCATAACGAGTATTCATATGAAAAAGCGGAGCGTGTCTCTCTTCCACACAAACAATGCTAGGTTCCAAAAATATCATTGCAGGAAGGAAAACAAAAGAAAACAAACAGACGCTTCAAGTAAAAATTCATACGATGTGACCGAATAAAAATATAGTTTCACTAGAAGTGACCTGATAAATAGTTGATGAAGAAGGGGATACCTTCGGCATCCCCAAGATTAGACGCTTGAGTCTACTTAGAATTTTCTGGGATGAACCACAGGGGCATCCCCAAGATTTTACCTTGCACTCTTCTTGATCACATTATATTACCCTCTTCTCTTGACCCTTGAAAACTTCCTTCACACCACACTCAATGTAATTCGCATTAGAGGGTTACTGCACAATGAAAAAATTCACATGTTCTGCAAGTACATAAGCATTATTGATACTTTTAAACATTAGCTACAGCCACTGATGTTTTGTGGAGCAAAGAAATCCACTCGACATACTAAAAGAGAGATTGCAAGTAAAAAGGAAGAATCTGTCAAAACTAGAACAGTCTGTAAAGATAATTTTTAGGGGCACTTACGTTTCTCAGATCAAAAAATGTAAAGAACCAAAAGTTTCGGCATTAGCTGAGGAATAAGCACAAATATTTTCAGCTCATTTGGATCTTTCTGTGAATTATGCAATTTTTTACAGTGGACAACAGAAATCTGTTTCCTGCGCAGAAATCCAAAACCAGCTCCAACTTTCGCTAGAAAATTTGCTTGACACAACTAATACATAAAAATAAATATAAAAAAGGAGTTTCTACAGAAGTAAACAACACCTTGACTCAAAGAAAACAGGAAAAAACAAAGCAAAAATAAAACCATGGGTTATCTCCTAAGAAGTGCTTTTCTTTAACGCCTTTTAGCTAGGCACAGAAAACTAGAACCAAACATTTTCAAGTGAAGAAGCATCAAGAAGTATGTATAAAACAAATTTAAGTCTAATCCACTTCCTATTCATAGGAATCTTGTAAATAAATAAATTAACGAAGATCAAACTAGAAATCATGGGAAGGTAGAACTAGAACAATCTCAAAACTTTCAACAAAAAGAGAGGTGTTTTAGTAACATGAAAATTCCTACAACCATATTTTCCTCTATCAAAATAATTTTCAGTAGCATCATGAACAAACTCAATAACATAGTTATCACATAAAGCATGTTTGTCATGGTCTAAAAGCACACAATTCATATCAAGCTCCAAAACAATGGGATCAAAAATTAAAATCAGCTTCTCTTTTCCTCACTTTTAGCAATATTAAAACAAGATGATTGATCATTCATAAAAGGTATGGGACTACTAATATAAATCCCATTTTCAGTAGCATTATAATTTATAACATCAAGTGATATAGGATATCATCTAGAGCATTACCATATAAATTTTGTAAACAAACTTCCTCATTATCATGCATATCAATAGGTGGAATAAAAAGAGGATTATCATAAGATTTATCAAAGTAACATGGATTGCAATAAAACAAGGTATGAGTTAAAGAATTACTATCATTGGGAGGTAGACATGGGGTCCATTCTTCCTCCTCTTGATCATCACTCTCCTCCTTTTTTTCACCCAATGAGCTTCCAGATTTGGTAGTTTCTTCATCCAAAGGTTCCTCCAAGGCATTGGTCTCTCCCTTTGGGGAGAGAATCTATTAAGATAATTAATTATGTATCAATTACACTCCTTGTAATTATCAAATAAATATTCAAGTATAGCATATATCTCGTATTTATAAGGTGCATCATCAATACTTTCAAGCAAATAGGAAATTTCGAATGCACCCTTCCAAGCAATAAATTCCTCAATTTGTTCCACATCATAAAGTCGTAATTTACCTTACCATAAAAAGATATAGTAACATTATCATTATACTTACATTGAAAAGGGAGGTGTTTATACCTTCTACAGCAACATGCTTTATCAAAGCAATAAATAACATTATAAGTAGAGCACAAGTTTTTAGCATAGTCATGCAATTTATTAATTTGCTCCCAAAAGTGTATCCCTTTTTGTGACAAGCGGTGTTCCTTATAATATTTTTGTTGTTCATCTGCGAACCCACCTTGCCAATAAGATCTAGTTTCAAAGATATCAAACATTGATACCAATCATGATAAAGCAAGTAACAAGCAAAACAATAACAAAGTAAAAATGATAGGAGGTGAGACTCCCCTTGCAGAAATTGTCTTCCTCCCCGGCAACGGCGACAGAAAAAGTCTTGATGGTGCAGATCTTGCACTCGTTGGGAGACCCCAAGAGGAAGGTATGAAGAGCACAACAACAAGTTTTCCGTCAGAAAGAAACCAAGGTTGAATCGACTAGTAGGAGAAAGAAGCAACTTCTGAAGGTTGATAAAGTTGATATGGTCGGGCGCACTACCGGTTCAGCAGCACCGTGGAACCTACACAACACAATCTATTCACTTTGCCCCAACGAAGCAGTGAGGTTGCCAATATAACCGGTTTTGCTGAAAACAAAGCGGTTAAAGTACCGTGTGGAAAAAAATATTTGTTTGCCGTAGATGAAAGAGAACAGTGATGGCAGTAGTAAAATAGTAGCAGCAGTATGAAAACAGACATTGCAGTGATTGTATTATCAGTATGAGGAAAAAGTATTGGGGTCCACAGTTCACTAGAGGTGTCTCTCCCAAGACAGATAGATAGCATGTGTGGTAAACAAATTATAGTTGGGCAATTGACATATATAAAGGTTGCACCGTAGTGCATATGCATGACATGATGATTACTATGTGATTCATGCGGGCATTAGAACAAGACTCATGGACTGTTATCCAACTGCATCCATGACTAATAATCCACCCTCAAAATGTCATCCGAGCAATCCTTGGGTATTAAGTTGCAAGCAACAGATAATCACATTAAGCAAAGTGTGCAATGTAAACATCGTTGTTTTCTCCCTAATGGAAACAACACATCCTCCATCCGTCATGTTTCTGCCACTTGAGCACAGATGCAAAGGAGGCATGAAACCACTATCGAGCATAAATACTCCCTCTTGGAGTCACTAGCATCTACTTGGCCAGAGCATCTACAAACAACAGAGAGCATGCAAGATCATAAATAACATACACATGAAGATAACATGATAGATTGATAATCAAGAGACATAGCATTCAGTATTCATCAGATCCCAGCAAACACAACATGTAGCATTACAATAAGATTATCTTGATCATGTAGGGCATCTCACAAGATCTAAACATGAGGCACAAAGAGGAGAGAACAACCAACTAGCTACTGCTATGGACCCGTAGTCCAAGGATGAACTACTCACGCATCATTCCGAAGGCGGGCATGGTGGTCTAGAGCCCTTTGGTGATGATTTCCCCTCCTGGCAGGGTGTCGGGGAAACTCCAGAACCCTCCCAAACTCTGGTTGACGATGACGGTGGCCTCGGGTGTTTTTCGTGGAAAAGGTCGATTGTTGTAGGGCTAACCTTCCGAGGGGAATAAATAGGCGAAAGGGAAACATCGGTGGGCGGCCAGGGGGCCACACCACCCCATGGCGCGACCAAGGGGTGTGCCGCCCTATGGTGTGGGGCGCATGTGGCCCCCCTCCAGGTCTCGTACGGACTCCGTGGATCCTCCGGGAATTCTAAGACTTCTGGGCTTCTAATTTTCCAATTCCGAGAATATTTCCAGAACAACTTTTCTGAAACTAAAAACTGCAGAAAACAGGAACTGGCTCTGTGGCATCTTGTCAATAGGTTAGTCCCAGAAAATCGATAAAAAATGACATAAAGTGTAAAGGAAACATGTAGCATATGACATGAAAACAACATAGAACATCAGAAATTATGGATACATTTATGACGTATCAATAGGTAAGTAGTAAGCACAACATATACAAACACATGCTAGAAACAAAACCAACATATGCAAGGGAGCAAGCAACTTTCAATGTATATATGATTTAAATACAAGTTTCCGCAAGGAGGAACAATGGATATGAGGTATATATGATCCGAATGACTTGGTTTAAGGAAATATAATTGATGAAGATTCCTTGATTCTTCATGAGATAGCCAAGTCTCCAATGTCCTCCAATAAGACCTATTTATAAAGTTTAAGCTTGTTGGTCCCCAAACAACTTGGGTCCTAAGAGGTTAGTCACAATAGTTTTGGAAACCCAAATGGTTATTTTCTTGACACCACTTTGAGTGCCAACATACTTGGCAAACACGTTTCCCACATTATCTTTCCGAATGGAATAAACATCATCAACAAGGATGGGGCTAAATAATGTACCACTAGTGCATGAAGAAGCAAAGTGACCCTTCCCACGACAAAGGTAGCAACATCGACTCTTTTATTCCTTCTTAATAGGCTACTTGACTTGAGGAGCATTGGCTTGAGTCTTCTTAGGAGGTGGCCGTTGTTCAACTCGTGGTTGAGCGTGAGATTGAACAAGAGGCCGCTTCCCTGGTTGCTTCTCACTAAGAGGCTTCTTCAGGGAAAGATCTAACATGGTTCCCTTCAATCTTGCATTTGAAGCAAATAATTTTGCCTGAATCTTTTATTTGTTCTTGGCCCTTCTTATTGTCAACCTTGGACTTGTTCTTGATATTGGAGTTGAATCCAAGTACACACTTGTCAGTGTGAAGTCTTCACACTCTCAACATCTTGTCAAAGGTGGAACTCCCTCCATGACTCTTGACCAAGTCTTTCTTCAAAGAAGTGACTTGTTCCTTGATCTCTTTGATTTCCTCTACATGGTTAGAACCAACACAAGAGCTAGATGAAGTAGATGCATCATTATTAGAGCAACAAGGCAAGGAAAGCAATTCATCACAAGATGTAGAAACATTATGGGAGGATGAATTACTAGGACTAGCACAAGGCAATATAGAATTTTTAGTAGGGATGGTGCTAGTTACCACATAAGGCTCACAAGATGTTACATTTGTAGTGATAGCCTCAAGAGCTAACTTTATCCTAGTATGGGATGCTAGAAGATCCTCATGAGAGCTAGATATATTTTCATGAATTTCTTCCAATTTTTATTTTCATGAATTTCTTCCAATTTTGCACACTTGCTAGTCATCGACTCAAGTTGAGCCCTTAGCACAACACTCTCCTTCAAAATAGATGATTCACAAGATGTGGAGTTAGTAGCACAAGTATCATTAGAAATTAAAAAAGAAAACTTGGCAACATCATTATTGAACTTAGCATTTTCCTCAATTAGATTAGCATTGACAACAACAAATTCAACCTTTTTCTTTTTAAGCACTTTATAATTAGTAATAGCATGGTCGCGTGCTTTAGTGAGAAAGGCGACTTTTTCATTATAGAGCTCCTCAATATATTCAAGTTTCTCCTCAAGAGTAACTCAGAGCTCATGCTCTTCCTCTAGAGAGATAGAAAGAGGTGCCTTTTCAAATGCATCCTTCATCTCTTGATCTCCTTTTATCTCAAGAGTCTCGTTGGCCTCTCCCAATTGGCTCATGATGAGATCAAAATACCTCTTGGACTAACCTTGCAAGTTAGTCATAAATAGTTCCAAAGATGCAATTTCATCTTCAACACTAGGACTAGCAAGGTTATTTCTTTCATTTCGAGTCTTAGAGTTGAAAGAAGAAGATACCTCAGTGGCCTTAGCCATGAAGCACTTTGCGGAGGTACTAGAGGAAATGTTGGGAGATATGTATTGTTCCAACAAATTTTGAGATTACTCTACATTGTTAGCCACACAAGTACTAGAGGAAATGGAAGCATCGTTTTCAAGACAACAAGACATAGGAAGCATATCATCGTGAGATTTATTTAAACAACTATTACATGATATGTAGGGACTATCAACACTAGCATGTAAGGCATTTGGAGTGCTAGAAGAGTTTAAGTCCAAAGACAGAACATTGCAATGGGATATAGATGAAGTATAGTCAATAGTTGATTCACTATCAACATTGCAATTTCTATCAACACTCACCATATCATTACCTTGTGACAAATCACATGTTGGTGGAGTGGAGAAAGATGTGAACTCATCATGTCCGAAAGTGGAAGGAGAACAATCATCCTCAATAATGTTGAACACATCATATATATCTTGAAGTTTTGTCCATAACTCATGAGTGTTCCGAAAATTCTTGATTGATTCAAGGACTATGATGGCGTGTGAACACACGTTCATTGGGATACCCCAAGAGGAAGGTATGATGAGTACATCGGCAAGATTTCCCCTTAGACAGAAACCAAGGTTTTATCGGACCAGTAGGAGAAAGAAATTACTTCTGAAGGTTGTTGACAACTGATGTTGGCAGGGCGCACTACCAGACTCAGCAGCAACGTGGAATCTCCACACAACACAACCAAGATACTTTGCCCCAATGAAACAGTGAGGTTGTCAATCCATGAGTGTTGCTAAAAACAAAGGATTAGACGTATAGTGTAAAAAATGATGTTTGTTCGTCGTGAATGAAATGAGAACAATGTTTGCAGTATAAGAGAATAGTGTTTGCAGTAGGTTGTATTATCAGCGTAAAAGAATAGACCTGGGTCCACAGTTCACTAGTGGTGTCTCTCCATAACAGATCAATAACATGCTGGGTGAACAAATTATAGCTACGCAATTGACAAAATAGAGGTTGCACCATAGTGCACATACATGCCATGATGATTACTATGAGATTCATTTGGGCATTACAACATGATACTAGACCGTCATCCAACTGCATCTATGACTAATAATCCACCCTCAGGACGTCATCCGAGCAAACTTTGGGTATTAAGTTTCAAGCAACGGAAAAATGCATTAAGTAAAGTGTGTAATGTAAACAATAGAATTATCCTTAGACAAAGCATTGTTGTTTTATCCCTAGTGGAAATAGCACATCCACAGTCTTAGAAGTTATTGTAACTTTCCCAGATTACTGGAGGCATGAACCCACTATCTAGCATAAATACTCCCTCTTGGAGTCACAAGTATCAGCTTGGCCAGAGCATCTACTAGCAACGGAGAGCATGCACGATCACAAATAACATATAAATGATAGATCTATAATCATCTTGACATAGTATTCAATATTCATCGGATCCCAGCAAACACAACATGTAGCATTACAATAAGATGATCTTGATCATGTTAGGCAGCTCACAAGATCTAAACATGATGGCACAAAAGAGGAGAAAACAACCATCTAGCTACTGCTATGGACCCGTAGTCCAAGTATGAACTACTCACGCATCACTCTGGAGGCACTCATGATGATGAAGAGCCCTCTGGTGATGATTCCCCTCTCCGGCAGGGTGCCGGGAAGATCTTCAGAACCCTCCCGAAGTAGGGTTGATGACGACGGAGGCTACGAAACTTTTCGTGGATGGAGGCTCGGGTATTTAGGGTTTTCCCGAGGAAGACATTATATTGGCGGAAGGGCGATGTCGGTGGGCGCCCACACCATGTGGTGGCGCGGCCAGGGGCACCGCCATATGATGTGGCCGCCTCCCTGGCCCCCCTCCGGGTCTCCTTCGACTCCATGTACGTGTCAACAAAATAGGGACTTTGGATTTTGTTTCATCCAATTCCGAGAATAATTCCAAAACAACTTTTCTGAAATAAAAAATAGCAGAAAACGGGAACTGGCCCTGTGGCATCTTGTCAATAGGTTAGTCCCAGAAAATGCATAAAAATGCTATGGAGTGTATAGAAAACATGAAGCAATTGGCATAATATCAACATGGAACATCAGAAATTATAGATACGTTGGAGAGGTATCAGACTACATCGCTCAAAACACACATGAGACCATTAGATACTAGAGTATCGAGATAATAGTTTTTCTCATCCTCTAAAGATAAATCTTGAGATTCCTTTGGAGCCAATAGACAAGTGGCGATATGTGTAATTTCTTTCGAGAACTCCACTATATACATACCGTTTTCCACAAATCAAACAAAGGCTACTTTAAGAGAAATGGTGTGAAGAAGAAGCACGTGATGACGCCCAAATACACATGTAAAATTGCATTCACAAAGTTGCAAGACGGAAAGGACATTATAGCCAAGGGACTCAACAAGGAGGACTTTCTCAATGGATGCATCCGGATGAATGACCACCTTGCCATGTCCCAGTACCTTAAGTTGTGAACCATCACCAATAGTTACTTGAGGAAATTTGATGAGTTGAATCTTTAATTCATCTAACACTTCCTTGCTTCCGGTCATGTGTGCGGAACAACCACTATCAATCATCCATGATGTTCCTCCGGAAACACAACCCTACAATGAATCAACTTCTTGTCTTAGGTACCCATTTTTGGATGGGTCCTTTATTGTTAGTCACAAGGGTCTTAGGAACCCAAATAGAATACTTGTAATCATCACCATATGAGGTGCCAACATATTTTGCATATACATGACCATCACTAGATTTAAGAAGCACATAAGATGGGTTGTATTTTCCCGCAAAGTTGTTGTGGGTAGTAGTGTTCCTAGGAACAATAATCTTAGCAATAATATCAAACTCATCTTCATCATTAGCCAACTCCCCCTCCTTCACAAAAACAATATAGTTAGTGGAGGGAGTTGACTTATTCTTGTAGGCCACCTTGGATGTGGAACCAAACCCAAGGCCTTCCTTGCCAATAACTCTCTTTTGACTACTCAAAATATCATTAATGTTCTTTTGCCCTTGGATGCACGTGGCAAGACCTTTGTTGAGTTGGGCCTTCAACCTATTGTTCTCCTCAGTGAGAGTTGCCTTGACACATAAAGGGTTAGTAGCACAAGAATTTGCATTTACATCTTTTAACCCTTTTAAGGTCTTGAGCTCATTTGAAAGTGTTCAATGATCACTTTTAAGCTTATAAAAATCCTTAATGAGCTCATTGTAACCTTCGTTAGTTGCATTATTTAAGGCCATGAATTCCATTACCTTACCAAAAGCATGCTCACGATCAAGTTTTACTTTAGCTATGTCAATTGCATAGGTATCCTATATGCTTTCTTTAAAGCAATGTGATTCATCTAGAGCTTTCTCGAGCTCCTAAATTTTACTAGCATCATCATGAGCAAACTTTTCAAGTAATATTATTCTCTCCTCGTGTTCATCAATGAGGCCATGTGCCTCACTTAATTGATCCATGAGAGAGTCAAAAAGAGATTTAGTTTCTCCTTCTAGTTTCTCCACAAAGTTTGTCAAGGGGTTTTCCTCAACACAATTTAATAGTGAAGGAGTAGATGAGTTTGCAAGTTTGAGTGTAGGAGTCACCTTTGGGGATATACCCTTGTCCATGAAGCACTAGTGACTCGAGGGGCCCTTGTTGTCATTGGGGTTGGACAAGAGAGAGCTTAAGTTAGGAGAAACGACGCCCTTAGCCATGGCCACCATACCTACTTGTTCACCATCACCATCACTCTCTTCACCACCGGAAGTATACTCAACTTCTTTTGAAATCAATGCCCTAGTAGGGCCTCTCTTGATGAAGTTCTTGGACTTGGGAATGAAGGTGGATTTCTTGATAAGTCTTCCACCATTTTCAATTCTACTCTTGGAGGGACACTCGGCAACAAAGTGTTCACTATCTCCACAATTGAAACAAGTCCTTGCCTTCTTCATGCTTTATACTTCATTTCCCTTGTTCTTGGTGGCATTTGATCTAAAGTCTCCTTTCTTCCACCACTTCTGTTGAGCAAGGGCCAAGCATTCTTCATGTGATGTCTTCATCTCTTTTTCGGAGACACCATGTGAGGAACCACCATCATCACTTGAGTCATCTTCTTCATGTGAGGTGGCCTTGGCCTTCAAGGCAAGAGAGGTCTTCTTCATTCCATTTCCATGGGCCATGACATCATCGGAGGTTTGTTTCATGACCTTTAGAGTGATGAAGAAACCCAAAACATCATTGGGGATAGATCCAAGTAATCGTCCCTTGATTGCACGTTCATTACCATGTGTTCATTGTATGGAATCAAGGTGAGTATAAATTTCTCCTTGACCCAATCATGAGTACAATCCTTGAATCCACAATCTCTCATGTCAGTTACGAGAGCCTTGAGTATTCTAAACATGTCTTCGATGTTCTCTCCATCCTTCAAATGAAAGTGTTCAACTTGTCTTTGGATGATTGACTTCTTGGATATTTGGAGGTTGATGTTGTCGTCATACATATCAACAAGGCAATCCCAAGCTTTCTTTGTGGTTGGAAAGTACCGGATGTGCTCGACTCCTTGTTTCTCCATTTCCCTTTCCAACATGTGCATGGCATGAGTGTTGAGTTTCTCATCTATGATGTCACTTGAGCTTGAGTTCTTGGGGTCCATTGGCTCATACCCTTCCTCAACAATTCTCCATATTTTCATTGAAGAGCTGCACATGTAAGACTTCATGGAAGCTTTCCAATTAGTAAAACGATTCCTATCTACCATAGGAGGTGCACCAAGATGATAAACATGTGGATGTTAAATATTAGGAGCATTGTTATAAGCAAAGCCAAAGGAATTTTCATTACTACCATCTTTAGGTGTCGAGGTCTCGAATGCTTCCTTAGATGCAATGGGATTTCCATTTTCATCTAAGACAACATTCTCTCTAGTTTGATTAGATAAAGATGCCAATTCTTTTATTAGTCCCTCCATCTTCTTCTCGGAACTATCAATCATAGCTTGAATTAGCTTTTGGATACCATCCATGGTGACGGGATCCTCAGCCATCTTCCTCTTCAGGCGGTAAAGCCTTTAATAAAGAGACGAGGCTCTGATACCAATTGAAAGATCGAGAGGTTAACTCGAGGGAGGGTGAATAGGTTAACTACAAATTTTAACTTTTTTTGATTTAACAAGAGAGTGCTCAAATATAGATTGTCTAGATTATGCAACTAGGTTAACAATCCTATATGTTGAGAAAATACAACTAGCACAAGGAATATATATGACTAAGCTAGGAGCAACAAGTAAAGGTAAGTTTAGGGATAACCGAACACAATGACGCGGAGATGTATCCCGAAGTTCACTTCCCAATGGAAGCTAATCTCCGTTGGAGCGGTGCGGTGCCACCAAAGTGGAACACCGAGTAGACCTCAAATGGCACACCATATCTCCTTAGAGTCCTTCCACCAATGTGGAGAGGCTCGAATCACTATGTTGCCGTTGAGGATGACAGCTAGAACCTTTACAAGGATGAGGCACACTCCACAACTTTGGAGGGTCCTCACCAAATCCCGAGAGCCACCAAGACTCCGAGAAAATAGATCCACGAGCACAAGAGCTTCGGGGATACCAACAAGGATCCAAGATCCGATGAGCTAAGAGTGACAAGGTTCTTGGCTCCGATGAACTAAGAACAACAAGATCCCTAAAGGATAAGTGGGGTGATTTCGAATCTGCTTGGTGGAGTTGTAGATCTAGGGTGTCTCCTCCAAATCCCAAAGAATCAAGAGCTTTTGTTGGGTATTTGGGGAGAAGCTTGAGCTTGTATGTGGTCAACAATGGTGGACAGACAAAGCTTAATTGACACCTTCTAAAGGTAGGGGATGAGTACTATTTATACTCCGAGTGTAAAGGTGGCTGTTGGGGGGTATCCCCATCACTGCGGAGCTCCCGGCCTTGGAGGCCGGCCAGGAGGGCCGGGAACCCCGTAGCCAGCCTACCTCGGCATGCATCTCCCTTGGGGCTGGCTAGAACCCGACCTGGGGCCGACCACCCATCCCACCTTGGCCTGGAAGCGCTGCGAGGCCGGCTGGACCCAGCTTGGGGCTGGCTCATCCCACCCCGGCCTGGAGCCCGGCCTAGGGCCGGCGTGGAAGCAGATTAGGGCTAGGGTAGCGCCCGAAGAGCCCGGCCTCGTGTGCGGCCTTTGGCCGGAGTGGGGGAGGATCCGTCGGGGGCATAGCCCGAGCCACCCGACCTCGGAGCCCGGCCAGGACGGCCAGGTACGCCGGCTGCCATGTTTTCCCTGTCTTCTTCCCTTTTCTTTTCTCCCTTTTGCACTATCTTTAATATTGATTTGCCAATCAAATGGATGTCCTATGGAGCTTGTGTTTGCATTTCTCCACGATAAAAAGGCTCTAGATTTTCATTTGCAATCCTAAACACGCTTAGAGAAAAGATTAGATCGTCCATATGTTGTGATCAAACACCAAAATAAGATTAGGAACAAAATGTCTTTTCAATCTCCCCCTTTTTGATGTTTGATGACAACACACGGATTTGCATTAAAGATATTTATCATAGCTATTTGCAAGAAGATAAAAGTTATAGAGGGGCTCCCCCTGTTTGTGTGCCCAATCATAAGGTATATATTTGATAAACAAATGGGATGCAATGATTATGATTTCTATATTCCTTTATGTTTTATAGGTCAGTAACATATGTGATGCTAAGCAAGTAGTAGTGGTAACATGATATTAATATGTAATTGTGAGGTTGATAAGTAAGTTTAGCACTAGAGATTAATATGTATAAGCTATGAGTTTTTCAAATCAACTTGAACCAAGTTGCCAAAACACAATTGTTAGACATGATGAGATCTTATATAAGTGGTTGCATTGCAAGGAAAAAATCTCACCATAGCCTTCATCTCATACTAGATAGATAGAAGAAATATAAGCTCACAATGACCTTCATCACATCATAGATAGATAGAACGATAGATAGTAGAGACATGGTCTTACAGTAACAACAAAGTCCAAATAAACAAACAAATAGTAAGTTCAACTAAGATCGAAGAAAGCAATAACGATGGTAAGACGCAAATGGATGCATGATATGCAATGGCTCTAATGCAAAGCGTCGAGGATCCTAATATTTCTCCCCCTTCGAATTAAGACACCAAAAAGGGAGAAAATGATGCACTGCCAATCACTCATCATCATATATCTCCTCATCCTCCGCATTAGCTTCCTCATCATCATTGGGGGGTGCCTCACTGGAACTGGCCGCAGCTGCAAAGGAGGCCCCAAATGGTCCAAGAGAACTTGCATCATCACCAAGCTAGAAAGTGTGCGCAGACTGCCATGCGTCCTCAGTGAGCTACTCCGATCTAGGAGAGACGAGTGGAATGTTAAGAGAAGTCATGATGGCCCTCTGATATTGACGAGAGGCCTTGCCCTTCTTGTAGGATTGATAGTCTCGGTGCTGCTTTTCAATGAAGAAACAATTCATCTTCTGAAGAGCGTTCTTGATGTTGAACGTGCCAGAGGCTAGAACAGTACGGTCTGGAGAAGGAAAGCAAGTGATACCATGAGATGTATTGGTCCCAGTGGAACGTGTGCGAGTACGCTTGGGGCGGTGGGCAGCGGCCATCTCAGCCTCAGCAGTCGTGAGAAGAGCACTCTGTTTGGGAGTCACCACGGATCAGTTGTTGATGAGACCTTGTGGAATCTTGTGCTCAAAGAGTGTCTAAAGATAGGAGCCATAGATGGGAACCCTCTTATCCCGAACCAAAGTCCTCATCTCATGCCACATGTAGTCCCGAATATCCAAAGGCTTGTTGCTTTGCTTAGCATGCCCAATATGACGGAGGATATTGAAAAGCCACTTGCGAACCTCCCCTTTCTCACGAAACTTGACATTGATAGTGTTCCGGAGAATGGTATGAACAATGTACCAGAAATCAGCGAAATATTTGACCTAGGGAATACGTTGAGATCCAGTACCCACCGAATAGTAGTGACGCAGACCATCCTGAGCCTTAAGAAGTTTCTTCGCGTCACCATGGATTCTAGTGTGGGACATGGCATGATAGATAACCTTGGGAAGACCCAGAAAGGAGCCAAACTCATCCATGGTGGTGGTACATTTGACACGACCACTCATCCAAGTCAATGTGCAAGGTCCCTCAATGGAGAAGTGGACTGTAGCATAGAATTCCTTAAGCAATTCAGGGGCAAAGGGGCGAGAGTTCCCCATGAGAGCAGTGATGCCATGAAAATCCATAAGATCCATAATCCCAGGCCAATGCTTGCGGGCAGTTTCCACATCAAAGAAATATTGATCCACATGAGTGTTCTGAAGTTTACCAAGGACGAACTCATTCACACTTTGATGCATCTTGCAGTAGAACCGGGGATATACACATGCACTCTGCCCAAAAGCATAAGGATTGAACTTCAAACGATCTTTCTCAAAGTCTTCTGTGCTCAGACCGCCCCAATTGCGAATAACGGGCTCTTATGGATTAAAAGGGAGTGGAGCACCCTATCTCTGAGAGGGAGTAGATCCAGCAACCTCAGCGGCACTTTTCTTGCGGGTACGAGGAACATGCTTTCCCTTGTCTTGTGGTGCATCAACATTGCCTCTGAATAATGATGCATAGATATGGACAATGATAGTAAGTGCACATGGTCATGGTTTTTTTTGTTTTTAAAAAAGAAAATTGTTCCATCTAGATGAGTTATGGGGAGCAAGTTGATGATAATAGCAAAAACAAACACATCTAGGGGATAATAATAACAAATGAATAATTATGGGCATGGCAAGATTGGAATGGCATGTATAAGGTTGGACTATATCGGAATTACCACAACTATATGAAATTGATAAACCTAGGTTATAGTGAGTAAGACATAAGAACTAGAGGATGAACCCTAGGTGAGATGTAGCATAAAACCTAGATGTGATTTGAGCCCCAAAAAAACATGAACCGAGCCATCATAACGAGATAAAGAGAGCAAAGCAACATGGCATGCGACACACTTAGGAGATGAACCCTAAAAATTACCCGAGTTGGAGGCCATCTTGAAAATAACTCCACAATTTCAAAGGAGAGGATCTCTCCCAAGAAGGCACCGAAGAGGATTCCACGTGGAGAAGAGTGTGGAGAAGAGCGGGGCTTCTAGATCTGTGGGTTAGGGTTGGTTGGGAGGGGATAGATTGTGAGGGAGGAGGGGGGAGGAGAGCTTGAAGGGTCTCTCCAATAGTGGTTGTGTGGGGAGAGGGGAGGAAGAAGGGGGTTAGCAGAGGAAAATCGTGGCCCCCCTTTTCCTGTGCAGTTCTGGGCACCCGGCCAGGTCGGCGCGGGAAAGGGGCAAGGTCGGGCGCGTGGCCGAGCGACCCGGCCTGGGATCCGACCCGAGGCCGGCGTGGGTGAGGGGCGAGGCCGGGCGTGGGGCCGAGCGAACCTGCCTGGGGTCCGGCCCGAGGCTGGCGTGGGCGTGAGGCGAGGTCGAGCGCGTTCCCGAGGAAGCCAGCCGGGCCAGCCATCCAGGTCGGTTTTGCAAAAAAAAACTTTTATGAGTAATTTCTCCCCATAATTTTAAAAAAATATCTTTGCAAGTATACATTTTATTTTAGCAAGTTTTACTTGACCATGTGCACATGTTTCATGAGATGAGATGATCATGATGGTTTCCGTATGCATCCAATGGGGAAAAAATCAACAAGCAACATTGGATGCAATATGGAATATGAAGAAAGAACATGCATATGAGTTGAACACCAAATGTCTTGTCAATATAAACCTCAAGACACTCGAATATTTGATTTTGATGGTGGCCTTAGCCACCATGTATGAGTATGCTCGATATGACACCGCAAAGATATATCTTGGGTGCATTGTCGAAACTCATCACTGAAGCACATTATGTCATTTGAGATGACCATTACGCATGATTTGTTTATTTATGCATTATAGGAGTAGTGTTGACTCATTTATTGAGCTACACTCCCTCTATGTCTATGCGTACATCTAAGAACCAAATAAGAGTCTAATAGAGGTGTGTATGCAAGATTTTCAATCAACTAAAATTGCTTGCGCATACGATATTGAGCTCACTCCTCAATTGCTTGAATCTCTTCTCATCTAGAGGCTTTGTGAGGATGTCAGCGATTTGACCTTGTGTGTTGACATAGGAAAGTGAGATATCTCCATTGGCCACATAATCTCGAATGAAATGATACAGAATCTCAATATGCTTGGTCTTGCCATGAAGTATCGGATTGTGACCAATTTTTGTAGCACTCTCATTGTCACATAAAAGAGGCATTGTCTTAATCTCAATTCCAAAATCCTTAAGACATTGCCTCATCCATAAGAGTTGAGAGAAAAAACTAGCGGCGGAAATATATTCCGCTTCTGTGGAGGAGGTGGCAATACAATTTTGCTTCTTGGAAGACCAACACAAAAGTGACCTACCAAGAAATTGGCAAGCACCCGAGGTTGATTTTCTATCCACCTTGCCACCTCCCCAATCCGCATCCGAATATCCCACAAGATCAAAGCTTGTGTTTGATGGATACCAAAGACCATGTTTGGGAGTGCCAACCAAATGTTGGGAATATGCCCTAGAGGCAATCATGTATGATGTAATTCCCATTGTATTCATAAAGTTATTAAGTTGTCCTTGTTTTGAACATCTGATATATGTCATTGAATATGTGATTCGATTGTGGAACTATATATTCATGTTGTTCATACTAGATTGTCCTTGGTCATTTAGGTTGTGCTGGACACACACCCTAGACTAATGTGAGTGTTGGCTGATGACACGGTTCCACTTGTCATGGGCATGGTGATGCCATTCCAACGTTCACGGACTTGGCTAAAGAGTTTAGCAAGTCGGACTGACCCACATTGAGATGCAACGATCAAGTCGTCATTTGCATGTCTCAATCAATGTAATCCTTAGACCTGAGGTTGTCAAACAATCCGAGTTGTGGATCACCGACTTAGGTTCTGTCAAACGTTGTTCTGTGACAAGGCAACTATAAAGGCAGAGTTCGGGTCGAATGAGAAGCAAGCTGCGTGATGTGGATAATCAAGATGGGATTTTGCCCTCCGAATGGAGAGATATTCTCTGGGCCCTCTCGAGTGATATGATTCAGGAAGCATGGCCATGCGCGACTCAGTTAAGTGTTAACTGTGTCGGTTGACTAAGAGTTAGTCAGTTGAATCACATGTCACAGATCGAGAAGAGAGTTGAGCTATTCAAGGGATGACGATAAATCGCCTATAGCTCGACAAGGTATATCGTGAGGCAAAAGGGACTAAGATGAATATCACATTGAAAGGTATGTCGTCATGACTCAATGGAACTTGGGAGTCGGCACATTCTGCTAGGAGCCGCTACCGATTGATCGATTGAGAGTAGGACTCCAATCGTGTCCAAGTCGCCATGAGCCTGCAGGGTCGCACACTTAAGAGCGGGAGCAAGTATTGGTCGGGTTGGACCCGAACCGGAAATGGACTGGTTTTGTGAGTCGGACTCACAAAGGGAATGGGCCACAAGTGTTGTGAAGCCCATTACCATACGCTATATAAAGAGGGGCGCAGGTTGCCCAGTGGGCGCGTTAGTCCACTCTCCCATGCGTTGGGAACCCTAGCCCCACTCAGTCCAGCCGCCGCACCGGACCTAGCAGTCCGCCGTCGGAGCTCCTCCTCATACGTGTGGATACCGGCAGAGGTGCTGTACGTTCAGCACTTCGACGTTCGAGGGATTGGATCGGCCGGACCGGATCGTGGGACTGCACTGCCCCGACGCGCTACATCGATAATCCGCACCTGCGCGTCTAGTGGTAATACTCGTGGCCTTCTACTTCGGCTAGATCTTGGAAGCATCGCGTAGGAAAAGTTTTGTTTATCTCTACGCGTTCCAACACCAAATACCTAAGAATCCTTTTGACTGCAATCATATGGCTTTCCTTGGAGTTAGATTGAAATATTGCACACAAACCCACACTAAACATAATATCTGATCTAGCTGCACAAGATAAATCAAAGATCCAATGATAGAGCGATAAAGTTTTGGATCAACCGGTATACCTTCGTGATCCATAGTAAGATTCACGATTGTTGACATTGGATAAGCTAGTGGCTTGGCATTGATCATATCAAATTTCTTGAGCATGTCTTGAATATATTTTGCTTGGCAAATAAAAGTTCCTTCATAATGTTGCTTGATCTCAAAACCGAGAAAGAACTTTAATTCCCCCATCATAGACATCTCAAACTCACTTGTCATTAGTTTGGCAAATTGGTCTATAAAACTGACATTAGATGATCCAAATATAATATCATCAACATATACTTGGCATACAAGAAATGTCCATATACACTTTTGGTAACGAGTGTGGGGTCAATTACCCCAAGTACGAAACCACAATCTACTAAGAACTCCTGTAAATAATCATACCAAGCACGTGGGGCTTGTTTGAGGCCATACAAAGCCGTATGGAGGAAGTAGACATGGTTAGGCTACTTGGGATCCTCGAACCCCGGAGGTTGTTTAACATATACCAATTCATTTAGAGGTCCATTTAGAAAAGCACTTTTAACATCCATTTGACGCAAGATGAAATTATGGCTAGTGGCAAATGCAAGTAATATACGAATGGATTCAAGTATAGCTACTGGAGGGAAAGTTTCACCGTAGTAAAGTCCTTCAACTTGAGAGTAGCCTTGAGCAACCAATCAAGCCTTGTTGCGAATCACTTGCCCATGAGAGTCTTGCTTGTTCTTAAACACCCATTTTGTTCCAATGACATTATGATCCTTGGGTCTTTCCACTAGAGACATACTTTGTTTCTTTCAAAATTATGGAGCTCTTCAAGCATAGCTTGAACCCAATCTTCATCTTCAAGAGCATTATACACTTTGATAGGTTCAACATTAGAGACATATGAGTGAATACCACAAAACTTGAGCACTTTACCACGAGTGGATACACTTGTTCCCAAGCCACTAATAATATTCTTTTGATAATGTGAATTTTGTTGCAATGTTGAGGCTTGAAGAGTCATGATACGAATTAGTACATCATCGACATTCTCATTTGGAGGAATATCCTCATCATTTCCTTCATCAAGACCATGGTCTATCCGGAGTAGAGTTCTTGGTGAAGAGTCACCAACATCATTTCCACCATTAACATTGGGTGGATCTTGATCACTTTCTTGATGAGTGGTATCGACTTGAAGGTCTTGTTCTTGTTCTTGGTCTACCATTTGATTGGTGGTTGATGTAGAGGGATCCACTTGCGTAGAGCTAGTCCCATCCTCATTTTCCACAAGGTGTCCCTCAATGGGTATAAATGGACCTATACCCATTCTTCCTATGGCTGTGGAGGAAGGTTCATCACCTACATCATCACAATCAATTTGCTCCACTTGGGAGCCATTATCCTCATGAAACTCCACATTCATAGATTCTTCAACACACCCGGTGGATATGTTGTAGACTCTATAAGTGTGGGAGTTCGTGGCATAACCAACAAATATGCCTTCAAAAGTTCTAGGATCAAATTTAGACAATCTAGTGCCTTTAATATAAACTTGACATTTACACCCAAAAACTCAAAGATACTTGAGGTTGGCTTTGTTACCGGTTAGGAGTTCATATGGAGGCATACCAATCATCGGACGAAGGAAGAGTCAGTTAGATAGATGACAAGCGGTGTTGATGGCTTCGGCCCAAAAGTTATATGGGGATTTGAACTCGGCCTTCATAGTTCTTGCCATATCAATAAGTGTATGATTCTTCCTTTACGCTACACCATTTTGTTGAGGTGTACTGATGTCTACGCACGCTTCTATTCTTGTAGACAGTGTTGGGCCTCCAAGTGCAGAGGTTTGTAGAACAGCAACAAGTTTCCCTTAAGTGGATCACCCAAGGTTTATCGAACTCAGGGAGGTAGAGGTCAAAGATATCCCTCTCAAGCAACCCTGCAATTAAGATACAAGAAGTCTCTTGTGTCCCCAACACACCCAATATACTTGTCAGGTATATAGGTGCACTAGTTCGGCGAAGAGATAGTGAAATGCGAGTAATATGGATGGTTATAAGTAATAATAGCAATCTGAAATAAATATGGAAGTAAGCAAACATGTAGCATAACATGCGGAAAACGGTGTTTCAATGCTTGGAAACAAGGCATAGGGATCCTACTTTCGCTAGTGGACACCCTCAACAATGATCACATAATTGAATAACTAAATATCTTGTCTTCACCATGCTTCTCTTAACCCTCTCCGGTTGGATAACGAACACTAATCATTACGTAGGGCCGCAAAAGGCATTCCTTAAAGTAAGCATTCCCATGTCTAGTTAATCCCACACTGTCACTATGAGCTCCCTAGAAGGTACTAGACAAACACCACAATTCATAGAGGAGACACACACGATGTGCACACTGTCACCTTCACACCGCGGGACAAGGTGACTCCAAAGTTCATATTAATAAAACACTTGAGTAGCACAAGATGAAGAGTAACATCTACTTATTCAACTAGATTACAAAGCTCACGATCACATATAGATCACACCATGGGAGAGAGAGATGAACCACATAGCTACCGGTAGAGCCCTCAGCCTCGGGGGACAACTACTCCCTCCTCACCATAGGAGACAGCAACGGCGACAGAGATGGCGGTGGAGTCGATGGAGATGGCTTCCGGGGGCACTTCCCCGTCCCGGCAGGGTGCCAGAACAGAGATCTGTCCCCCGAAACTTGCGTTAACAATGACGTCGGCTGCGGAAGGTTTCGTGGAATTTCGTTGATTCTTCTAGGATTTTTGCATAGGGGGGATTATATAGGCGAAAGGGCAACATCGGTGGGCCACCAGGGTGGCCTCACCACCCCCAGGCGTGGCCAAGGGGGGCCCGCGCCTGGCTATGGTGAGGGCCCCTGGTGCCCGTCTTCGACTCCTCTTCAGACTTCTGGATGCTTCCGGGGGAAATAGGAACTTCGGGATTCGTGGGGTCCAATTCCGAGAATATTTCCAGAACAACTTTTCTGAAATAAAAAATAGCAGAAAACAGGGAACTGGCACTTGGCATCTTGCCAATAGGTTAGTCCCGGAAAACGTAAGAAAACGTAGGAAAACCTAAGGAAAACATGTAGCAATTGGCATAATATCAACATGGAATATCAGAAATCTTCTATTCCTAAATAGTTGTCTCCCACTACCTATTTTTCCCGCCTTCTCGTGAAGCCACGTCACCCAAACAATTTTAGCAGTATAGCCCGTGTCACGTGTCTTTCTCAAATCGTCCATTATTTACTCATCTGCAGCGGCCCGTCGTTTCATGCTCTTCGCAGTTTAACATAGCTAGAAACGAAACGATACAGTTAATACCGCCACCAATCGATCCGCCGGCCAGATGTTTATTATCCGCCATCTCCAACTTTTTCCACCCGTTCTCCTCCATAGCCCTCCCCTCCCTACAAGAGCACCACTGATCCTGATGAATGAGGTGGCCGATCACAATCGCACCAATCGTTGCAGCTGGCGGCAGGGGCCGGATGGCGTCGAGAAAAGACATGATCGGATGGTGTCAATAATAGACATGCCGGGCAGGCAATGAGGAAACGATGGTGAAGATAATGTATGGCGAGCGAAGCTCATATTTTCTATGTTCTCCGCATAGCGATGGCGAATCCTATGAGCAATTTTGGTAGTGCTTTCTGGATTGATTTCAGCAACTATGTGCTAAAATTGTGCCCTGTCACACTCTTGGTCGTAGGTCTATTTCAGGGTTTTTAGAACTGCCGGCCTAGGTTTTCACGTGGAGTTTACAATCAACCATACCAAGTTGATTCGCTAATATAGCTTTTTGTTTGTCTCCGATGTCTTCCATGCAGATGTTGGTGCTGCAGATTACCGATGGGATTCTTTCAGAGATGAAAACTTGGTGCTGTTTGTCTCCTTTCCCATGGTACTCAATACTACCTTGGTCTGAATGTTTCACGAACTATGTTGAACCAATACCGCTTTTTTATAATTGAATTTCTAGAGGTCGGAGCTAATAACATACTCAAATTAGTTTTCTTTTCGACTGCATATGTATAGTTGTAATATTGCCCTGATTAGTGATTCCTCCAATCCACTTGTGTATCACGCACTACAGCTGTTTGACAAAACGTGAAGAAGAAAAATCCGGTATTCATAATTGATATACCTTACGGAATAGTTAGCACCAGAAACTTCCATGCCATTTTTATTACCATTTGATTTTTTAATCTTGGTATCCGTACTCTCAGCTCAATCCTTGGACTTTGGTGCAATGAAATAAATCCCACACAGGACTAATGAAGGATGAACAGAAATAGATCAATGTCCATGGACAAAGATGTCACTATCGATAATAGGCAGCCTGAACTATCTTCATCTTACCTCCCTTTTCAGAATTATTTCCTCTGCAACTACAAATTGTGTTGTAGAACACCCTTGGAGTGGTTTTGTACCGCATCGCGTGAAATCTCAAGAGTCTTGGCGCTAGAAAGGCTATATTTTCCTTATTCCGCATGTGTTTAACCTCCAGGTTTTTGTATTTGTATCGCTTGCTATTGGAGGAAAGTTTCACCGCGTGGTTTTAAGAATAACCGAGTTGTGAACGTCAGGTCAAAAATCTCTTAGCATATCTTACCTATCTGTCATTCAAGCGACCAAAAATAATCTTAATTTGTCCTCTTACCGAACTATTACAATATTCTTCTTAATTTCTCTTGGTTGAGCAAACATATTGCTAAAATCTCGCTAGAAATCCCGCGACAATGCGCGGGATATCATCTAGTTATAGATACGTTGGAGACGTATCATATACGCAGCAGAATATCGATGTCTTATCCCCTAATTACTCAAGAATTCATCCATGGTGTAGTTCTTGAACTCGGACCCATTGTCACTCCTAATTGCCAAGATCTTGGTGTCATATTGACCTTGCACTTCTGTGGACCAAGAGATGAACCTTTCTTGAGTCTCACTCTTCTTCTTGATATAGAATACCCAAGTGTATCTTGTATAATCATCCACAATCATCAAACAAAACTTCTTGCCACCAAGACTATCATATGTAGGAGGCCCAAAGAGGTCCAAGTGAATAAGCTCAAAGGGCCTCATTGTGGAGATGATTGATTTCTTGGAATGGTTCTTCTCATGCATCTTTCCGGCAATACAAGAGCTACAAGGGCGATCTTTGGAAAAATTCACACTTGTTAGTCCTACCACGTGCCCACCCTTCACAAAAGTTTGTAGATTTCTCATACCTACGTGGCCCAAGCGGCGATGCCAAAGCCACCCCACGTCGGATTTAGCCATTAGACAAGTGGCGATATGTGTAGTTTCTTTCGAGAAATCCACAAATACAACAAAGGCTACTTTAAGAGAAATGATGTGAAGAACAAGCACGTGATGACGCCCAAATACACATGTAAAATTGCATTCACAAAGTTGTAAGACGGAAAGGAGATTATAGCCAAGGGACTCAACAATGAGGACTTTCTCAATGGATGCATCCGGAGAAATGACCACCTTGCCATGTCCTAGTACCTTAAGTTGTGAACCATCACCAATAGTTACATGATAAAATTTGATGAGTTGAAGCTTTAAGTCATCTAACACTTCCTTGCTTCCAGTCATGTGTGCGGAACGACCACTATCAATCATCCATTATGTTCCTCCGGAAACTCAACCCTACAATGAATCAACTTCTTGTCTTAGGTACCCATTTTTGGATGGGTCCTTTCTTGTTAAAAGGGTCTTAGGAACCAAATTAGCATACTTGTAATAATTACCATATGAGGTGCCAACATATTTACCATCACTAGATTTAAGAAGCACACAAGATGGGATGTATTTTCCCGCAAAGTTGTTGTGAGTAGTAGTGTTCCTAGGAACAATACTCTTAGCAATAATATCAAACTCATCTTCATCATTAGCCAACTCCTCCTCCTTCACAAAAACAATAGAGTTAGTGGAGGGAGTTGACTTATTCTTGTAGGCCACCTTGGATGTGGAACCAAACCCAAGGCCTTCCTTGCCAATAACTCTCTTTTGACTACTCAAAAGATCATTAATGTTCTTTTGCCCTTGGATGCACGTGGCAAGACCTTTGTGAATTGGGCCTTCAACCTATTTTTCTCCTCAATGAGAGTTTCCTTGACACATAAAGGGTTAGTAGCACAAGAATTTGCATTTACATCTTTTAACCCTTTTAAGGTCTTGAGCTCATTTGAAAGTGTTCGATGATCACTTTTAAGATTATCAAAATCCTTAATGAGATCATTGTAACCTTGGTTAGTTGCATCATTTAAGTCCATGAATTCCGTTACCTTACCAAAAGCATCCTCACGATCAAGTTTTACTTTAGCTACGTCAATTGCAAAGGTATCCTCTATGCTTTCTCTAAAGCAATGTGATTCATCTAGATCTTTCTCAAGCTCCTCATGTTCATCAACACAATTTAAGTATTATTAGTATCTCCTCATGTTCATCAATGAGGCCATGTGCCTCACTTAATTGATCCATGAGAGAGTCAAAAATAGATTTAGTTTCTCCTTCTAGTTTCTCCACAAAGTTTGTGAAGGGGTTTTCCTCAACACAATTTAACAGTGAAGGAGTAGAAGAGTTTGCAAGTTTGATTGTAGGAGTCACCTTTGGGGATATACCCTTGGCCATGAAGCACTTGTGACTCGAGGGGCCCTTGTTGTCATTGGGGTTGGAGAAGAGAGAGCTTAAGTTAGGAGGAACGATGCCCTTAGACGTGGCCACCATACCTACTTGTTCACCATCACCATCACTCTCTTCGCCACCGAAAGTATACTCAACTTCTTTTGCAATCATTGCCCTAGGAGGGCCTCTCTTGATGAAGTTCTTGGACTTGGCAATGAAGGTGGATTTCTTGATAAGTCTTCCATCATTTTCAATTCTACTCTTGAAGGGACACTCGGCAACAAAGTGTTCACTATCTACACAATTGAAACAAGTCATTGCCTTCTTCATTCTTGAGACTTCCTTTCCTTTGTTGTAGCATTTTATCTAAAGTCTCCTTTCTTCCACCACTTGTGTTGAGCAAGGGCCAGCCTTGTTCATGTGATGTGTTCATCTCTTTTTCGGAGACACCATGTGAGGAACCACCATCATCACTCGAGTCATCTTTTTCATGGGGGGTGGCCTTGGCCTTCAAGGCAAGAGAGGTCTTCTTAATTCCATTTACATGGTCCATGATATCATCGGAGGTTTGTTTCATGACCTTTAGAGTGATGACGATACCCAAAACATCATTGGGGGATAGATCCAAGTTCGTCCCTTGATTTCACATTCATTACCATGTGTTAATTGTATGGAATCAAGGTGAGTAGAAATTTCTCCTTGACCCAATCCCCAGTACAATCCTTGAATCCACAATCTCTCATGTCATTTACGAGAGCCTTGAGTCTTCTAAACATGTCTTCGATGTTCTCTCCATCCTTCAAATGAAAGTGTTCAACTTGTCTTTGGATGATTGACTTCTTGGATCTTTGGAGGTTGATGTTGTCGTCATACATATCAACAAGGCAATCCCAAGATTTCTTTGCGGTTGGAAAGGAACGGATGTGCTCGACTCCTTATTTCTCCATTGCCTTTTCCAACATGTGCATGGCATGACCGTTGAGTTACTCATTTATGATGTAACTTGAGCTTAAGTTCTTGGGGTCCTTTGGCTCATACCCTTTCTCAACAATTCTCCATATTTTCATTGAATAGCTGCACATGTAAGACTTCATGGAAGTTTTCCAATTAGTAAAACGATTCCTATCTACCATAGGAGGTGCACCAATATGATTAACATGTGGATGTTGAACATTAGGACATTAGGAGCATTGTTATAAGCAAAGCCAAAGGGATTTTCATTACTACCATCTTTAGGTGGCGAGGTCTCGGATGCTTCCTTAGACGCAATGGGATTTACATTTGCATCTAATAAAACATTCTCTCTAGTTTGATTAGAAGAAGATGCCAATTATTTTATTAGTCCCTCCATCTTATTCTTGAGCTATCAATCATAGCTTGAATTAGCTTTTGGATACCATCCATGGCGACAGGATCCTCAGCCATCCTCCTCTTTAGGCGGTAAAGCCTTTAATAAAGAGACGAGGCTCTGATACCAATTGAAAGATCGAGAGGTTAACTAGAGGGGGGTGAATAGGTTAACTACAAATTTTAACTTCTTTTTTGATTTAACAAGAGAGTGCTCAAATATAGATTGTCTAGATTATGAAACTAGGTGAACAATCCTATATGTTGAGTAAATACAACTAGCACAAGGAATATATATGACTAAGCTAGTAGCAACAAGTAAAGGTAAGTTGAGGGATAACCGAACACAATGACACGGAGATGTATCCCGAAGTTCACTTCCCAATGGAAGCTAATCTCCGTTGGAGCGGTGTGGTGCTACCAAAGTGGAACACCGAGTAGCCCTCAAATGGCACACCGTATATCCTCCGGTTCCTTCCACCAATGTGGAGAGCCTCAAATCACTATGTTCCCGTTGAGGCTGACAACTAGAACCTTTACAAGTATGAGGCACATTCCACAACTTCGGAGGGGCCTCACCAAATCCCGAGAGCCACCAAGACTCCGGGAAACAAGATCCATGAGCAAAAGAGATTTAGGGATACCAACAAGGCTCCAAGCTCCGATGAACTAAGAACAACAAGATCCCTAAAGGATGAGTGGGGTGATTTCGATTCTTCTTGGTGGAGTTGTAGATCTAGGGTGTCTCCTCTAAATCCCAAAGAACCAAGAGCTTTGGTTGGGTATTTGGGGAGAAGCTTGAGCTTGGATGTGGTAAACAATGGTGGAGAGAGAAAGCTTAATTTACACCTTCTAAAGGTAGGGGATGAGTTCTATTTATACTCCAAGTATAAAAGTGGCCGTTAGGGGGGTGGTATCCCCTTCACTGCGGAGCTCCCGGCCTGGCCGGCCAGGAGGGCCGGGAAGCCCGTAGCCAGCCTACCTCGGCCTGCATCTCCCTTGGGGCTGGCTGGAACCCGGCCTAGGGCCAACGACCCATCCCACCTCGGCCTGGAAGCGCCGCGAGGCCGGCTGGACCCAGCTTGGGGCCGGCTTGTCCCACCCCGGCCCGGAGCCCGGCCTGAGGCCGGTGTGGAAGCAGATTAGGGCCAGGGCAGTGCTCGAAGATCCCGGCCTCGTGTCCGGCGTGGGGACGGCGTGGGGGAGGATCCGGTCGGGGCACAGCCCGAGCCACCTGGTCTCGGAGCCCGGCTAGGTAGGCCGGCTGCCCTGTTTTCTTCCCTTTTCTTTTCTCCCTTTTGCACTATCTTTAATATTGATTTGTCAATCAAATGGATGTCCTAGGGAGCTTGTGTTTGCATTTATCCATGATAAAAATTCTCTAGCTTTTCATTTGCAATCCTAAACATGCTTAAGGAAAAGATTAGATCGTCCATATCTTGTGATCAAACACAAAAATAATATTAGGAATAAAGTGTCCTTTCAGAGAAACACCAAGAACTCCAAGATCTAGATTCACTAAATTCCTCTCACTAACAGGAGAGATGGATTGGTGGAAATGTAGATCTAGATCTCCTCTATCCTCTCCCTAAAAGATATGAAAGAATCATAGGAGGGATTGAGAGAGGGGAAAGCTTTCCAAGGTCAACAACGGTGGAGAGAGAGGGAAAAATCGTGCTTTGGGCAGCTTGACTCTTTGTGGAAGAAGGGCGCCTTTTATAGGTCCCCAAGAAAAAGATTCATTGCAAAAAAAGTCCCACCAGAGACTCTGGTGCTCAAACCGGAGACTCCAGACTGTAGACAGTAAGTGCCACCAGTTGGAACAGCCTTGGAGGTGTCCTCAGGCCGGAGACTCCACCCTACCTGAAAACTACAGAAACACCAACACGAAAACACCCATAAGTTTTGCGTACGGACTCCGTTTTCGATGTTCTTGGGCTTGTTGAAATCGAAATGACAAGGACTAAACGAATATGTAGAGAAATGTCATTGTACAACAACAAAAGATAAAACCAATCTGAAAAAGTTTTGACTTCTCTAAAAAGAACAACCGGTAAAACTTTCAACATCGAAAACGCACATAAATTTTGCGAAAGAACTCCGAATGAGGTGAATACAATTGGGTTGGAAAGATAACAACAAGTACTATAAAAAAAGTATGGAGAAGTTACCACACATGGAAGGTGTGGGAACATTCTCAAAGAAGATCCGGATATTTTCAATACCGAAAACGCAAAAAAAATTTCTTACGAAATCGATTTCGATAAACCTTGACTTGTCATGAAGATCACAACAAGAACCAACACCCATAGAGATAGAAGTGAAACAAGAACCAAGAAATATGATATTCCAAGTATGAAAAGGTTTGAGCTCTCCACAAAGATACGATCAAGTTACTCACTTGAGAGCCCCTCTTGATAGTACGACTATCGATCCTATAACCCGGTATCCCCACAAGCATGAGACTGGTAAAATAGAAAACCTATCAAGATCAAACCTTTGCCTTGAGAATTCCACTTGAGTTAAATGATGTTGATCTTGACTCTCTCAAGTTGGATATCCTTTCTTGATCATTCTTGCTAGCACATGCTCCACTTGATGAAGACTTGCAAATAACTCCCCCATACACCACTATGGGAGAGACCATCTTAGGAAAATCTTCATATGGCCATTATCTCCAACTCAGCCTTCTGGGTAGGGAAAATCCTGAGTCCGGAGACTCCAGCTACGCCGGAAACTCCAGGCACTCTCCGGACACTTTTCGGTGAGACCCCAGTGGGTGATACCACTTGACTATTATGCTGAAGAATCCTGAGTCCGGAGACTCCAGCCTAGAGAATTCTGTCAGCATTTCTTGATTATTTTCTTCCTATCATGATTTTCCAACAACAAGCTTGCTGACGAACACTACTTGACGTCATCTACCATGGTCTATATGAAATCCTTCTTTTGTCGCACGCCCATGGAACAATACCTAACCACACGTATAAATGGCGCACACACATATCATGGGTTAGTTCACAAAGCTATGTGGACGAATGCTTACCATACCACGAGATATACAATCGCACTTGGTACATCTTGCAGCTTTGTGTGTTGATCACTTTGCTTGATCAACCTTGTATATTTTCTTCTCACTTCATATGATGATGTCTTGAAGATAATCATGAAAGATCACCTACACCTAGTCCTTTTCTTCAAGACATACTTGCAATATGCACAACTCTATACATGACGATTTTTCATATAAATCCTTGAATATAACAATGGTCATCATGAAAAGTTCTAGAGTTCAACACATGAACTCCAATATTTCCTACGGACAAAATCTATAAGGATAACTCAAAGCAAACATTAGTCCATAAGGATTGTCATTAATTACCAAAACCACATATGGGGCACCATGCACTTTCACATGGCGGCGTGATGCGAGGACTTCGCGACGATGGCGTGAGGACACTGGGTTGCTATGAGGGTCCTCGCAGCTGCGGAGCCTGAGCTCATTGGTGGGAGGCGCAGCTGTGGACCACGAGTCCAAGTGACGGCGGAGGACGGGAACAAACGAGGTGGAAGGCGCCCGGTAGCAAGTTTGGTCTTGCCTTTTTTTTATGTCGTGCAAAATTTGGAAACTTTTGTAGCATAATTTTCTCTGTTTTGATGCAAATTTAGAGATATGTAGCAACTATATTCTTCACACGATGTATTTTTTTATGGGTGCAAATGTTTGTAAGATTTGTAGCAAAAAAATCCCTTTTTGATGTAAATATGTAATACAACTGTAGCAAATTTCTTTTTGACAACATTTTTTCTCTATCTCGTGCAAATGTTTTGAAGTTTTGCAGGAATTTTTTCCTTTTCTAATGCAAATACGTAAAGCAGATATAGCAAAATTCTTTTTTGGATGCAATTTATCCTTTCAGAAGTGCAAATCCTGTGAATTTCTATAGCAATTTTTTTCTTGTTCTAATGCAAATCAATATGAGGTTGTACCATGATTTTTTTTGAGCTTTTCAATCGGTCCATGACGATGCCGACAATCGGGGCCGGTGATGGCCGGAGCTGGACACAGAGGCATGGTGATTCCAGGGGCAATGACATTTGCTGCCAATATGGAGGAGTGGTGCTCTCGGGGTCACAGCGGTGTTGCTTGGAGGGTAGGCTCGATGGTGCTGCCGGGATGACCGACGGTGGTTGCAACTCCGATGACTGACGGCCAGGGTGACTGGCGGTGGTCAGGCACTCTCACCATCTAGGAATGCGAGATGTGTGTGGGAAAGATGTCGGTGCGGGATTTTGTTTCTGCAAGGGAAAAAGGGAAGCACATGACCGGTGGTCCATTGACCAAGTAATGGAGACACATGTCGCTCGCTGGAGCCGGAGGATTAGGAATTCCGATCCTCCGGAGGATGCTCAGCACTTGTCCTTTTTAATTCTTTCAAGCAAAAGGGGCCATGAACGTGTGTGATGGCGGGTAAACACATGCTCGTTGGGAGACCCCAAGTGTAAGGTATGAAGAGTACATCAGCAAGTTTTTGCTCAGAAAGAAACCAAGGTTTAATCAACCAGTAGGAGAAATAAATCACTTCTGAAGGTTGATGTCAGCTGAAGTTGGCAGGACGCACTACCAGGCTCAGCAACAACGTGAAATCTTCACAACACAATCAAAATACTTTGCCCCAACAAAACAGTGAGGTTGTCAATCTTACGGTTTTTTCTAACACAAAGGATTATATGTATAGTGTGAAAAATAATACTTGTTTGCAGTAAATGAATAGAGAATAGTGATGGGAGTGAATGAGAGGAAAACAATGATTGCAGTAAAGAAAATAATGTTGGCAGTGGTTGTATTATCAGTGTAAAAGAATGGACCGGGATCCACAGTTTACTAGTGGTGTCTCTCCATAAAAGATAGATAACATGCTGGGTAAACAAATTACAGCTGGGCAATTGACAGATATAAAGGCTGCACCGTAGTGCATATGCATGACATGATGATTACTATGTGATTCATGCAGGCATTACAACATAATTCATACACCGTTATCCAACTGCATCTATGACTAATAATCCACCCTCGGAGCGTCATCCGACCAAACCTCGGGTATTAAGTTACAAGCAACAGATTATTGCCTTAAGTGAAGTGTGTAATGTAAACAATGAAAACGTTGTTGTTTTCTCCCTAATGGCAACAACACATCCCTCATCCGTTATGTTTCTATCACTCGAGCGTGAATGAAAGGGAGGCATGAACCCACTATCGAGCATAAATACTCCCTCTTGGAGTTAAAAGTATCAAGTTGGCCAGAACATCTACTAGTAACGGAGAGCATGCAACATCATAAATAACATAAACATGATAGATTCATAATCACTTGACATAGCATTAATTGTTCATTGGATCCCAACAAACACAACATGTAACATTACAATAAGATGATCTTGATCATGTTAGGCAGCTCACAAGATCTAAACATGAGGTATAAAGAGGAGAAGACAATCATCTAGCTACTGCTATGGACCCGTAGTCCAAGGATGAACTAATCACGCATCACTCCGGAGGCATGTATGGTGATGAAGAGCCCTCCGGTGATGATTCCCCCTGCCGGCAGGGTGCCGGGGAGAGCTTCAGAACCCTCTCGAACTAGGGTTGACGATGATGGAGGCTATGGAACTTTTCGTGGATGGAGGCCTGGGTATTTAAGGTTAACCCGAGGAGCTTAAATAGGCGAAAGGGAAGCGTCGGTGGGCAGCCAGGGGGGCCACACCACCTGGTGGCGCGGCCAAGGGGGGCTGCGCCACCCTATGGTGTGGTGGCTCCAGGCCCCCCCTCCGGGTCCCCTCCACACGCCGTGTACGTGACAAATTTCTAATACGTTGTGATTTTGTTTCTTCCAATTCCGAGAATATTTCCATAATAACTTTTCTGAAAACAAAAAAGCAGAAAACAACAACTAGCTCTGTGGCATCTTGTTAATAGGTTAGTCCCAGAAAATCTATAAAAATGACATAAAGTGTATAGAAAACATGTAACATATGGCATGAAAACAACATGGAACATCAGATTTTATAGATACGTTTGAGACGTATCCGTGTGCAATCTTTCCAAATGCTAAAAGGGCATACGCAATGCTGGAATCTTATGGAGGCACTTGTGTACCCAAAAAGAAAAGGAGTTACCGCAAAATCTGCATATAAGAGTTTCTAGCTCCAACGAAAGGGCTTAACAAAAGAGATTTTCACGCGTCTAGATAGGTAGCATAATATTTTTTTGTGTTAAAAGAAGGGAAGCGCCCGATGAATCTTTTATCAACGAGCCACGCGAATTCCCGGGTTTGGCAGGGAATCGGGCTTAACTGCTTGGATTTAGATCTTGGCGTTGGTGCATACACACCACACGCCTAGACTCTTAACCCGCCGCTTATTCACTTAGTTACTCGACACATGAAGCGTCGGCAGCTTTGTAGCTATATTCTGTATTGTCTAGAGATCAGACTCTTAACTATGCGTCAAACTCTTTACGACTGTGATTGGGCATAACAGCCGGGATCTAATCCGAGCGCATGCGTTTAGGCGTCCTGCAGAGGTGCCTTTATATTTCAATAAATCGAACTTAATTGTAGCGAACCTGCGGAAAGCCTACATCGAGCCTGCCAACAACCGTTGTTCTGACATAGAAATTGCATCATGTCTATGGAATTTCATGTCTTAATCTTCATGTTGCTAATCCTAGTGTGTGCATCATTAGTTACTGAAATGTGGTACATAGCTTTTGTAAATGAAAATATTATAACTCTAAAGAGAAAGCTAAAGAGGGAACTGTTGGTTTTGGCCTAAATGGCGCATCCCACTTTAGCCTTTTGAATAATTTCCGAAAATTCTAGAGGCCCATATGACCCACTCGTGTATGACATGAGGTGGGACAAATGTTTAGTCCCATATTGCTAGTTGATTGGGAGTTTCACCTGCTTATAAGAGAGACTCTTCCACTTAGTGTATGAGCATAAGAAGAAGAAAGTTACATGCACGCTCCTCCTCCGTCGTTCGCCCTCACCTCGTCACCACGCGTGCGCGCCGTGGGTTGCGGGATCGATCCAAGTTAGGAGCTATGCGGACATGAAGCTGAAACGTTTTGCACTAGTGAAATGAATGCAACTGAGTGGGTGGTTGTTCGGCTTCGGCATTCCTTTCACAGTCGTGCCTATAAAAGAGAGATCACTCCTCTCATTTAGACACACACAACAGACACACCTCTACGCGCTGCCTTCTGGTTCTGAGCACTGCATTGCCGGTCACGACTTCTCCATCGCGTGTTGTGGCGTGCAGACAGTAGGCCTCCGGAATCCCGTCCCTTTGGATACTGTGCGGGAGAAAGGCGATAAACTTTTTGGGTAGCACTCCCGCGCGACTACTGGCTTCTTCGTCAACACGGACGACGACGACTTCTTCTGCAATGTTGACCCCCTATTCGGCAACATGTCTGCTCCAGCCAACGCTAGTGGTTTTACCTTTGCATCGTACGTGTTCGCTATGATTGTTTAATATAATGCTACATATTCGATATAAGTCAATCTTCTTAGAATCAATCGTTACATAGTTTTTGGTACATCACATGTTTTCTAACCATGTTTTATCTACTGTTTGTATGGATTAAATTAAATCACATTAAAAATTAAATCCAACACAGACAGGAAAGCCGAATATCCAATGCATCGGTAGCATGTTAGCAACTATATGCTACAGTACATACTCGTAGCTATCAATTTCTATTTTCTCCACATGGTTTATCAACACTCGAAAACAAAATCTGATGGTCCAGGGAGGTTGTACGATGTGAATTAATCCAGGCAGCCCACGGCCGTAGGTAGACCTGGTCCACGAAGGCAGAGGGGATTCTTACCTGTTCGAAAAAACAAGAGGGGATTCTTTCACCCTGAGAATTAGATCGAGCGATCCGGTTATAAAAGGCAGGGCATCACATCCCACCCCAACTTTTATCCACCCACCCAAATCCCCGAATCCTCCAACCCTCCCCGACGCAATGGCCGCCGCCACCGCCGAGCCCTCCTCCGCCGACAGCCGCCGCTACGTCGTCGGCTACGCGCTCGCGCCCAAGAAGCAGCAGAGCTTCATCCAGCCCTCGCTCCTCTCCCGCGCCGCGGCCCGCGGGGTGGACCTCGTCCCCGTCGACGAGGCGCGGCCCCTCGCGGACCAGGGCCCCTTCGACCTCGTAATCCACAAGCTCTACGGCCACGACTGGCGCGCCCAGCTCCAGGCCTTCTCCGCCCGCTACCCGACCGTCCCCGTCGTCGACCCGCCCCACGCCATCGACCGCCTCCACAACCGCATCTCCATGCTCCAGGTCGTCTCCGAGCTCGACATCCCGCTCACAGACGGCCGCCACACCTTCGGCATCCCCAGCCAGGTCGTCGTCTACGACGCCGCCGCGCTCGCCGACTCGGGCCTCCTCGCCGCGCTCCGCTTCCCGCTCATCGCCAAGCCGCTCGTCGCCGACGGCAGCGCCAAGTCGCACAAGATGTCCCTCGTCTACCACAGCGAGGGGCTCCGCAAGCTCCGCCCGCCGCTCGTCCTTCAGGAGTTCGTCAACCACGGCGGCGTCATCTTCAAGGTCTACGTCGTCGGCGGCCACGTCACCTGCGTCAAGCGCCGCAGCCTACCGGACGTCTCCAAGGAGATCCTCGAGGACACCGCCGCGGAGGGCACCGTCTCCTTCTCGCAGGTATCCAATCTCCCTACTGCGCGCAACGCTGAGGAGTACTACGAGGACTTGCGGCTCGAGGACGCCGTCATGCCGCCCACCGATTTCGTGAACGAGATCGCTGGCGGGCTCCGCCGTGCTTTGGGTCTGCAGCTCTTCAACTTCGACATGATCAGAGATGTCCGCGCTGGGGACCGGTACCTCGTCATTGACATCAACTACTTCCCCGGTTACGCGAAGATGCCAGGCTACGAGATTGCCCTCACCGATTTCTTCTACGAGATGGTTCACAAGGACGATGCGGCCCTGAAGGAGGAGGAGGAGAGCAGTCACGCTGTTGTGAAATGAGATGGGTTTGAGATGGCATGGTCACAGACTTGCAATTCTTGGATGTCTGGGTAATGTGAGGTGACAGGATGGTTACAAGACTCCAGAGGAATAATGAGCAACTAGTTAGGATGAGGAGATTGGGATTAACAGGTCCTGGATTTACTCGAGTTTCAGCCTGCGGCGCGCCGAGGCCCTGCTGTGTAAATCCTTTCTCCTGGCTCCTTACTTACCAGTTGTTTAGGTAACTTTCTGTTCTTCGTAGTTTGCTTCACCCAGTTTAGTTAGAACAGAAGTTGGGGACTGAAGTTCTGAAGAAAATTTCTTCTAGATGTGCAAACCTCTTGTTCTTGGTACTGGATGAATGACAAGCCGATCGTAGTGGTACTGCAGTGATGAATATGTTTTCAATTGGCACCAGAGCTCTGAAACTCGCCTGTTTGAATGGAAGAGAATGCAGATTGTTTGTCCTTTTAGTATTTGCATGCAAATTGAGGCTCTTCTGTTTATGACACTGATGCTTGCCTACTTGATTATGAAATTCAGTAGACGAGAAAATTTATAATTCCCACATCTGATATTCTGTGTGAACATGATGCATTCCTTTGGATCAAACTTGGTAGTGTAGATAATGACCATTGTCTACGAATACCTACAACTCCATATTCTCGTTCTTAATTTTCACGTGTTTCCTACTTGATTTATTCTTACTGTTTTTATATGGTTCTTAGTAGAATCGGGTGCATTCTTGTTTTGTAGTTAAAATTAGAGGGCGCCTGATGCAGTAGCACGAGTTGAGGTTACAGACAATTCAAGCTTTACTGGGGCAAACAGATTTGGAAGTTGCCGCAGAAACGTCCGTATGGAAATGCTCTTTTTTTTCAGATGAATGGAAATGCTCTTTGCGAGTTGCTGGTACGAAGCACAAGTTCTGATAAAACTGCTTCAGCATCCACTACGGACAGATTGGCCTGAAATCTTTATATCAGTGCCAGTTAATCAGAATCGTCATAGCCTAGTTATAATTCTTCTATTTTGGTATCTCTAGTTTTTCTTTTTACACCCAAAGCTCGGTTGATTTCGTAGCACCTCCATTCCTAATTATGAGATGTTTTGGATATTTCAATATAGACCATATACCGATAGAAATGAGTGAACACGTGTAGTAAAACATGTCTAGATACATGCAAATTGGAAAAATGATAGAACATCTTATAATTAGGAACGGGGTGAGTATTTCTTTGCATGAACTCCGTTTCCTTTTTTTTTTGCGGGTAAACCAGATCTTTATAAGGCAATAGAGGTCACAGAAGAACACATTGAGCACTTGAAGCAAGCCAGACCAAGGTTCTACTTTCTGTCCTTGTCCAATTGGCAAGACAGTGGGCAGTGGCTATAGCCCTCACTTGCCCTCGATCTACTTGAACAAATTTGCACTCACTAAAACTAGGAACTAACAACTTAATCTCAGCTATAACATGCATAAGGTAGGATCGATCCTGAACTTTAGCACCAACAGAAGCCACCAGCTGTGAGCAGTCCGGATCCACGATGATCGGGTGCTGAATATGTAAGCTTGCAAGCTCCAATCCTTCCAGACACGATCGCAGTTCAGCCTCCAAGACATCGCCACAAGACTGCAGTGACCGGTAAGCTCAGAAGATAATGCATCCGCTTGCATCCCAGCGAGATTATTTCTGTGCCAGCTGATCCATCTTCCATCTTGTAAGACCCATCAATAGTAAGTTCCACCCAGCCATCCGTTGGTTCAGTCCAGTACTTATCAGGTGGTTCAGTCTTCTTCCGCGTGAATACCAACATCAGTACCATGGTCCATGGGTGACAAGCAATTCCTTTCCTTTCAGAACTTGATCAGTAAATAAGCCTACAAGTGCAGTAGTGTCATATTTATCAAGGAACAAAATTCTGCCCTGTACTTACTACCAACTGATTCAGCTTGTTTTCACATCACTCACGTAATGGTAAAAAAACTAGCTTTTGTAGAATTTCATCTTTAATCAAGTCTGGCTCTACCGATTAAAATAGGCCAGGAGCTTCAGCCCCTCGCATAGAAAAATTAGCAGTGATAAATTAGAACGAACTTGTACAGCACAGCAAGAGCTGTATTCCAGCCTTAAAAGATCAAGATAAACACCATTTGTATGAACGAAAATTGGAAACAAGGCAGGAAAATCCAAGCAACGATTTGCTCAACTCCTCAAGGTGACAACAAAAATTACAGACACAGCACAACAATGTTTCCTTAGACATCATTTATTAAACGTCTATCAGCAACTCCAAAGGTAAGAGAAGAGCTGCACCAGTTCAGGTTACTCCTTTCAATTCCAAGGAAAAGATCACCTGCACGCAGAAAAGCAGAAGGGACAATGTTATGGTCTACAATAATATACATCTTGCTCTACTTTATTCCAGTACAATAATATACACCCGGCTCTACTTTATTCCAGCACAGCACAGTCTATGAAACATTCGATAAATTTCAGAAGTACCATGAGAGATGCCCAGGAGATGCTCTATGAAGCAATAATAAAAACTAGTATGTTCAACTAAATTCTTGCACTCTGCTGGTAACAAAATTATATTTAGGGCGTGTTCGGGAACGGTCCAGCTTCTAAAACTCCGTCGATCCGGCTTCTGCCAGCAATTCCAGCGTCGCTAGTGGAGCAGCGAACGTTCGGCGCTACTCCAGCGTCCCTAACAGCCCGAAAGACCATTTTGTGCTAGTCCAGCCTGCTAAGAATTGGGCCTTCAAGCCTGTTTCGGCCGGTTTCGGGTGGGCTTGTGCTCCTTAGGAATGACCAGGATAGATTTGCTCATCGCTAAAAAAAAATGACGAGGGTCGACCTTCAGGAAGAGAACGACGACATTGATTCCGGCCGTTGCTTCGTCTGGACGGAGGGAGGCTGGCATGTGCTGCAGATCTACCGAAGGAGGCTCGCCGGTACTACAGGTCGACGGAAGGAGATCGATCCCACGAACGGCGTCCGGGCAGAGGTGCAGATGTGGCGCAGGGATGGTCGACGTACTGCTGGGTTGGTGAGTGTCCAGGATAGGCGGCAGCCGGAGGACAAAGGCGAGCGGCGGCACCAGGTGGCGCACGTGCGCGGGCGGCGGCCCTAGGTACGGGCTCACGGGATGGGATCAGAAGGAATGAAATGAGATTGAGCATGTCTAGAAGCTCCTGCGACGGACGAGGGTCGGCGGCGGGTCAAGAGGCCGGCCGGAGTCGGCGGCGGCGGACAGAGTCAGGAGGATTGCGGGCGCCGCGGCGGGTCTGGAGGCCGGCCTGCCGGCTGGCGGCTAGGTGTTGACAGAACCAGCGAGTATCGCTCGGGAGGAAAAGAAATACCCATCAAACAGTTATTTTCACTTTGGCGGTGGCATTCTTGTGTAATAACGAGCTGCTCCGCGTTAGACTGCTCCACGGATCGCCCAAATAGGTGCTCCACGGTTTGTACACGCAATTCGGCTTGCTCCGTGGATCTGGCTCCGAGAAGCTGGCGTGTTCGGCGCTGCTTCACACAGGAGCGGGCAGAAGCTGGAAGCTGGAGGATTGCCGAACACGCCCTTAGTCAAAAGAGACTCCAGAATCTATGCCATGAGCATATTATAAAGGTTTGAGTAGTGGAACATGATGTTCACATTAAAAAAAACAAATATATCCTCTTACATTGATTTTAAGAATCTGTAGAAGATGAAGTCAGGACATACAAAGAGTAAAGAAATTATAGACAGTCCAATAATGTGTTTTCGTGCTAAAGAAAATCATTGCAGATTTTTTAACTATTCAAAAGTAACACGAAGTGTTTCCAGACATGGCTGTCCATTGTCCTTAGCCTTGATGATCCATTGACGATTGCTTAGCAATACCAAAAATAGCATAGATGTGTGAGAACACCCTTATAGTTGTTCAAACCCCCTAGAGCTCGTTTGGCACCCATTATTTCATTTCATTTCCGAAATGAAATGACAATGATGCCATCATTTCATTTTATTTGGAAATGACAGGGTTAAGGACAGGAATTGACTTAACACAACAATACATTCGGCGTAATTCCAATTGAATTGACGTTTCGAATTCCAAGACAGCTAAACACAATTCCAGCCCAAAATGATGGCTACCAAATGAGCTCTTAGAGACTAAAATGCTTCCTATACCCGTCCTACTGTTTGGTGTTCCCAAGGTCCCAACTATCTACCCATGGTCATCCCGGATAGAAATCTGAAGTGAGTGCACTAAATTTGTTCCAACATCCTCTCATCCTTAGGTCAACTACCATGGAGTGATAAACATCTAAGATAAAACATGCGAGTCTCAGTGCAAGCTGCATAGCTAGTTTATACAGAACAACTAGGATTCTTAGCAAAACAAGGAGCCTGACCTCTCCATTTCAGGAACAGCAGGGGAAGCAGCAGTGCTACTCCTCGACTTCGACCACCTTCTTGGGCTCTGCGCACCACCCAACAAGCAACAATATCAGACACAAACGAAACTACAGCCTGTAGGCGGAGGAGGATTCGGAAATGAGGACTACCGTGCAGGTCCGCCGGGCGGTGGTCCTTGCCCCAGCCGACGCCGCGGGTAGACTCGAGGTACTGGTCTACGAGGTGGCGGCACTTCACGTGGTGGTTGATGCCCTCGACACGGTAGCACCAGCGGAGGCGGTCGCGGATGATCTTGGCGGTCTCGATCTGGATCCACTTCTCCCGCACCAGGTGCTCCCTGTACTCCAGCATCGCCACCGGATCCCCGTACGGGTTCTTCGGGTCGAAGTCATCCGGCGGCCTCTCGTCGAACTCGACCTTCGCCTTCCGCCCCATCTCCGATCGCCGCCGCCGACGACCTCTTCTCTCCTCCCTTCGCTTTGCTCGGGCTGGGTCTGGTGGTGGTGTGGTGGGGAACTGTGGAATGGTGAGACGAACACCTCCTCTTGCAGTAGGAGCCCGGCCCGTTTATTAGGCCCATTAAAGCGGCCCACTTGATAGTCCTAGAATACACAGACCAATGCCTCGTTTCGCTAAAGAAAAAATAAGGGTGTCGCGTTTCAAGCGAGGCCGATCTCCGATGAGCTCTCCGGCGAGGTCGACCGTGTCGGTGACGAGCGCGGGAGTCGGGATCGTGATCTCCGCCGCCGACGACCTCGCTGACTCCATCGACGCGCTCTACCGCAAGGACGAGGCCATGGCCGGTAGGTCCATCCCCTCGACCCCTTGCAAGCCCTAGCCTCCTTCCCCTTTTTCTCCTTCTCCGCTCAGTTAAGCAGTCGAATTGGCTGGCTGGTTCCCCCGCAGAGCTCCGGTCAGACGTGATGGAGGCGCTGCAAAAGGAGGTCAGGTCACTCGACGACAACAGCTGGATGTTCGCCGCTCCGCGCTCCCGCATCAACCTCGTCTCCAGGCCAGGTAACAATAGTCAATAGAAACACCATAAATCTCACTGCATTGCAAAATGAGCACCAGATTTTGGTGGTGATTGGGTTTGTACTCTTCCCCGCTAAGAATTTTGTGGTACTAGTATGTGATATGATCACAAGAGTTAATGTTTGTTTCGGGCTTGGCATGTTCTTCTCAGGTAGTTACCTGCCCAAGCAACAGGGGAAAATTACGGAGCTCTCTGGATGTTCTGAAGGCTCCTCTCTGCGTTAAGTCTGGATTTTCATCCAGGCTCTGCTTTTACTTTTAGCGGCTGTTAACTTGTTTCTGTCACTTGTAGTTGCATCTTGCTAAATCATTTTCAAGTACATGCCGGATATTCAAGTGACCCATGTGTGATGGTGCTGTTCATTACTTGTTTAAGGCATTTTCAGGTAAATGCTAGGATTTATATTTAAGTAGCCCAATGGTAATGGTGATGTTCATAACTTGTGCCTTTTGCAACAAAATCCTTGCAAATCCGTGCAGTTATTTGCTCAGATGCATTTTGAGATACATTTCTTGATTTTGCAGGTGAAAATGCAAAGCTATTAATAGGCACATGCACTTTCACTATCTTTGACCTTCAGTATTGACCAGCAGTACATCATAATGTGAAACATCCATTTCTTATCAACTGTGTGTTGAACTGTAGCAAATAGGTTAGCAGTGCCATTTTCCCCTGGAAATGCAATAGCCTGGCACTGAAAAAGATACAAAGGGTATATTTTCTGCCTGTTCAACTTGGCTATCCTTTTTATATGGCATTGTTTCGTAGCTGTTTGTGATCTGATGAATGCAAGGCAGCCTCCTCTTATGTAACTAAGAAGCGATTCCATTCAATTGCTTACTCTTTCCCCATACCTACCTTCCCTACAATCAAGAGAATGTCATAAACGAAAGCACTATTACCTGAACATTTCTGAGCTGGCCTTGTAGCTGAAAGTCAAGTGTCCTACTATTAGATCAGGGGTGTGTATCATGGCTTCAGAATAATTATTTACCCGAATGAAGAATGTAGGACGATTTTTTACTCAAAGCTAGACGCCTGACAACCATCTTTGCAAGCGTGATACTTTTGGGGCTTTGCTATACCAATATTTGCATGTTTCTGTTTTTTCTCCAAGTATTAAGAAATGTCCAGTGTCATGAAGTAACCGCCGCTCTACCTCGCCCATCTGCCTTTTCCTTTTGCCTTGTTGACCATAGACACACAGGGCTATTCTGAAGATGCTAGTATTAGCTATTATGTGTCCCACAACTTAGAAATGTGGGATGGGGGAAAGGATATAATTGCCTTGATAATCGATTGCCAAGCGTGATAACAAAATGTACGGTCTGAGTATAATTTTCTTCTAAGGTAATGATTTGAAAGTTGAAACTTCAGAAAATCATGCTTAGCCCACAAAAGATCTTGGTTTTCTGCCAGTATTACTTTTCCACTAGTGGTGTCCAGTGTTAGTGAACCCAAAAGTGCCTTTGCGAACGTGGTTGTCATTATGAGTAAACATTGCTTATGACAGTGCTTGGAACTGAAGATGATAGCAGCCCGCACTAAAACGCCAATAGGGAGTAATTAATTCAGGTGCCGCAAACTATCAAGTGAATTTATGTGAACTTCTTTCTTGAAGAAAAATTCATCGTGTATCTAAAATGATTGGCTGCAATCATAAATAAAATTGTAATTTACCGTTGAAGATAGGCTAAATGTCTTGTTGGTTTTACTGATTGGCGTGACAGATTATTCCATTCGACGCCATGCCTTGGATCTTTTCAGTAGGACCCTATGGTGGTCGTTTGTGTTCAGGTTATACATGCTGCATCTTTTACATCCACCTTTTCTTTGCCATGCAGGTTATAAATGTTTGTTGTAATAAAAAAAAGGAAATATGATTGAGCATCGTATTTATGCTTTTTAATCATTTGTGCACCTGTTGGAGTGTTGGGTGTATGTTAACATTAAAACAGATAGGTCAAGATCTCCATCTCTTGTTTACTTTTGCACAAACTGTTGCATCGGTTAAGAAACACTCCTTTTGCTTTCCCTTGTGTTGGTAGGCACTGGGCATTTCTTAATTACTATTTTGTAGCTCTGAGCTCCGTCGGCATCGCGGTATTGATGTTGTATGCTTTTCTTTTTATGAGTGTGGTTTCATTATCCCTGTCACCTTTTGGAGGTGTCTCAGTTAGATTTCAGGCTCAGCTCTTGAACCATATTACTGATTCTGCTGTATATTGTGCGCGAGTTGACAGCTGATAATGTATGCTACTGGTATGTAAGTATTTCACTGTACATGTGAAGGATTTCCCAGAAGCGAGAAGAACGCATATAATCCATCTTTTTTTACACCTGGAAGAAGTAAGCTGTTGTTTACCCGAGCAACGGGCAGCGGCATTTCTGTGTTAAAGCTCCTTGTCGGTGGATATGAGTTGCTGGAGTAATGGGGTGCTGTAATAGTACAGTTGCAGCACTTGTGTGTGGTGGTCTGTGATGGATCTCGTGATGTTGCTACTGCTCAGTTGCCTGTGCTCCCCAGCACCGACGATGCCACTTAAATTTTCTCCTTGTGCTGCTTGAGGTATGCCTCTTATTTCTGTTTCATGGACCCAGTGCCTGTCCGCCACCGATCTGTGATTTGCAAATGGCTGTAGCTGTGACCGGAAAGACGTCAACAAACGGCGTCTACGTGTGAATCGCAAGGCTGGGCCGTGCAGCGTCCAGACTGAGTGGCACGTACTACAGCACCAGGTTGGATACCGTTACACACTGTCGCGGTGCGCATGTGTTCAGTGACAACGGCTCAGGTATCTGGTCCGCTGCACATGCATTCAGTCGGATCGTAGGTACGTGACCACCTGAGGCTTCGAGTTGTATGTGCATCTTCGGGCTGAGCCGGTGCGTCCAATTCAAGCCCAGCCAGACAAGGCTAGTTGCACTACCAGCATTAACGCGAATGAACAAGTAATGCACATCAGGCTGGCTGGTGCCAACGCAGGCTGCAGCGCGGGGCGGTAGTGGGCTTACCGCCCGCGTCGGGGCGTTAGGAGGCGATAGGGCGGGCGGTAGGGGGCCGACGGGCGGCTGCTGGCTCGCCCGGCGCCAGGCCCATATCGCCTCGCTTACCGCCCGCGTAGGCGGGGCGGTAGCGATGGCCCGGGGCGGTAGGGGGGGGGGGGGGGGGGCGAGAGGGGGCGGCGCGCTGGCGGGCCGGGGCGGTAGCGCGGGGCGGTAGGGAGGAGCCGTTGGGGGCCAACGGCTAGCTGACGTGGCGCCCCCCTATTGGTCCACGTCAGCTAGCCGTTAGAGGTATCCGTTGCTGTCCAAAACCTGAATTTTTTTTCGAAAAATTTGAAATTTGGAGCTGATCCCTCCTATAAATACCCCCCATATGCTGCACTCAATCCACACCAACTTCATCCTCTCTACTCTTCATTTCCACCCTCTCGACGCTATGTCTTCGTCAAGCAGCAGCGATTCGAGCGAGGGACTGGAGGGTGAGATGATCGCCGCAATGCAGGCGGCAATGGAGGCCGAGTACGAGGCGGCGCTCCAAGCGGTGCCAAGACCGCCGCGGCGCCGTCGACAGTTCATCAGGCGTGATCGTGTTGGCGCCGGCGAGCGGCTCTACGACGACTACTTCGCCCCCAACTGCACTGGCAGTGGAGGAACTGTCCAGTTGCGCATGCCGGTCAGTTCACAAGGGGAGACATCAAACACCCTACCGTAATCTTAGAAGCCGTTGCGTCGTATGATCGTTGGATCTGACATGCTTTTTTTGGAGTCGCCGGGTCCAACAACGACATCAATGTGCTCAATCAGTCCCCATTGTTCACGGATGTGCTTAGAGGAGAAGCACCCACAGTGAACTTCACGGTGAATGGACACCAGTACAACTGGGGTTACTACCTTGCCGACGGCATCTACCCCTCCTGGCCGGTGTTCATGAAGGGTGTTACTCTTCCACAAAGTGACAAACAACGTGTCTTCACTGCTGCTCAATCGTGTTGGCGCAAAGATGTGGAGTGTGCATTTGGAGTGTTGAAGTCTAGGTTCAACATTTTAGCAGTTCCCGGACGCTCCTACTCCATGCGCACTCTTGGGTTGATCGTGCGTGCATGTGTCATTCTGCACAACATGATCATCGACGATGAGCGTGGTACCAATTTGGAGAACACCTATGAGACAGTTGCGAGCAACGTCGGCCCTCCAATACATACCAATGCACCACCAAGCCTAGCAGCAAGGATTCAGATGGACAACGAAATGCAGGACTCGCCGATGTATACACAGCTCCAGGGGGATTTGATTGAGCATGTGTGGGCTCATCAAAACTAGATTATGTAATTTTCTCATTTTTTTATGTAATTTTTATTTATTATTATGTAATCGGTACAATTTTAGTTGAATAAAATAATTTCTTCTATTATTTGCAACGTTTTTAATCTTAAAAATATGTGTTGACGTGGAGGAGAGAGAAAAGCTGATGTGGCAGAGAGAGAATCTTATAGCCCGGCCTATAGCCCGTGCACTGGCACCGTGGCCGTGAGAGTGGTGAGAGAAGCTGACGTGGCGGGGCTATAGCCCGTGAATAGTGGGCGGTGCATTGGCACCAGCCCTCATGCTGTCGCCTTGGCCACTTGACTGCTGCTGCCAGTGCTATACTATGCGGCAATAAAATTTCTTGTGACCTCCTCCTGCAGCGGCAGCGGCAGCCTGACCCCGAGTGCTGGAACCAGCTCATCCATCCGTTTACCCGCCCATCCCGATCATATCCAAAAGGTAAAAACAAGCAGAAAAGTTTCACAAACAATCGATACTTCTGACCAGAACCAGAACTGAGAACTCTATCTATCGAACTGACCCAGTAGCGACTTGGGAAAAAATATTACAGAATCGAATCAGTAGCAGGTGCACGAACAGAAGGGCAAACGAAATGAAATGAATGGCGATGGAGTATGGACACACGATGGTGACTGCGATTGTTTTGGTGATCGATCTAATCCACTCCTGGAGGCCACGGGAAGACGAACGCTCGCGGCCACTCGAGTTCTACCAACGCAGCGGCGCACGGGGGTAAAGGGGGAAGAGACGTGCGCTGATGACGCGTCGCTCCAACGGCTAGCTGCTGCTTGCGCGGAGGTGGGCCAACCTTAGCCTTTCCGTGGCCCCCCCGATTCTGCCTCTGGCGCCGTCGCCGTCACCGCCGCGGCGCCCCAGGCCTCCGCGCGCGGCGCAGCATCGGGTCCTCCTTGAGCCGCCGGTACGCGCTGCCGCGTGCCACCGACGCCGTCGTGTCCGCTGCAGGAGCGAACGAAGGGACGGAAACAGAAGATGTAAGAGATGGCGCGCAGGAAGCAATCGAGAGGAGGACTGCTGTGTTGGGATGTTCGGGAGTCTTATCGCCTACCTGTGGCCTCCAGGGAGTGGGCGGCGACGGCCAGTACCGGCGGCGAATCTGCACGGGCGCGCAAGCAGCGGTAAGAGCAGGGCCGGTGAGGGAGAGTGGGTCGAGGGGGGGTTTAGTTGGCTACTTACCGGCGACGGCGGTGGAGGAGGCCGGGTCGTGGGAGAAGAGGAAGAGGACGAGGAGGCAGAGGAGCGTGAGGAGGGGGACGAGGTGGATGGACTTGTCTGGCGCGGCCGCTCTGCCGGCCTTGCCCGTGGCCTTCCCATCCGCCTCCTCCGTCGCCGCGGCGGGGGCGGCATCCAGGCTGGGTCTCGATCCCGGCGATCCGATGGAGAGGCGCTGCATTGCGGCGGCGGCGGCGGAGGAGGAGGTTTTTTTTTCTGTTTGCTACGACGCGGGGATTGGTGCGGTCGGTGGGGTTTTATCGGACGAGAGGGTGGGTGAGTAGTACGCCGGCGTATTTATCTGAAGGTAATGGGATGAGATGTTTACTGCTGTGGGAAATGACAGCGGGCCTTTCCCGTTTACTCACACACTAGCTGATTCTGCGTTCCAATTTGCTAAAGTGGGACTAAAAAACTGTTAAACTTTGGGCCTCCTTTCATTTGCTCTTTGAATTATTCGTAGAGCATCTCAGATCCCCAGTAGGGTTTTAAACTCGGGCGAGGCTTTTTGCCGAAAATTGGTCCAGCCACCCACCCATGCCCATAGGACGTTGAAATAGCGCCGGCAAATTCTGGTGAAACCCGGCGCGCTTGAGGCTCTTGGGGCTCTCGTGGAAGTTTCAACGAATCATATCTCTCCACTTGTATTTTTATCCTTGCCACACTTAATCATTTTTCTCATAAACTTTTACCTGGCATGTCGTATGGCGGGCAACATGTCCTCCCAACCCATCAAAATAGTGTCGGCGACACATTTTGCCTCCCATAGGACATTACCTTTTTTTTTTTGGTTCGGCATGCTTTTGAGGGACTCCAACGAGCAGAGATGCTCTTAACCGATTGCTCTCCAATTTAGGAAGACTCCTGCGCTCCTTTGGACTTCCACATAACTTGGGATGACACTGCATCATTTCAGTTCTACATCACTAACTTCCGCTTCGAGAATCTTAATTTTTTTAAACTAATATTATACTCTATAAGTTTGAAGCATCATTTTGTTTGGACGCTAAGTGTCCTGAAATTGGCAAATCTGTAGACGGGACAACGACCACTGTTGTGTGCGCCTGCGCCGGCCGATAAATTTAGCCCATTCATGCAAGGATTGCATGCATTATGTGCGCGCCGTGCTCGACACCCGTTCATGCAGGAATTGCTTGCCTTGTGTGTCGGCTCGGCCTAGAAATTTATCGGAGAGTCGGTCTGTCAAAGATAGGGGCTCTCGAGAGGTTCAAACACTTGGGGGTAACCACGCTCACTACACACCTCGTGAGCTCTCGTGAGGAAAGCTTGGAGCGGGCAACAATGGTGACACGGGGAGTTTAACCAGGTTTAGGTCACCTTGCGGTGTAAAACCCTACTCTTACTTGTTTGTGGATTGCACTGCGATTGTTACAGTACAAGGTGCGAGCTTCTGCTCGGTTCAGACTAGGGAAGTTCGAGACGAGTTTTCTCCTCCCTTCTGCTATGGGAGCCAAGGGGCTCCTTATGTACCGGCGTTTGGGCCTCCTTCCCGCTCATTCTTGACGGGAAAGGGTCACCACAAGGTGCCAAGAAGGGGACAGGCGGAGCTCTATGGCGCTTGTCGGTCTTGGTCGTCGAGGACAGCTCCACCGTCCATGGCAGAGTCTTGGGGACTCAAAATGACGTTTCCTCCGTCTTGTAGCGTCAGACCGGTCTCCTTGCACCAAAGAGGAAAGCCTCGAGTGGTGCTTTGGCGTGTGCAGCTGCAGCTTGATCTTTATACACGAGAACGACAACTGCGGCTAAAGTGGTTCTGTCGCCCTATGGCGCTATCGTCCCTGTGCAGAGACGCGGGTGTCACCCTCACATGGGATGTTCCCTCGTGAGGGAAATCTCCTCTAGAGAGAAGCGATGGGCTCGATGTAGAGCTCCTCTCCTGAGAAGGGAGGCCGAAGGCCTATAGTGGAGTAAGTCCCTTATTACCGGTGTCTTGTAGGGAGGCGAAACCCTCATGAGGGTGATCGCTCCGCGAGACAACCCGGCGGATGCTTCCGTTGCGCCTAGTGGACTGGGTCGCAGCAGACGAGCCGTGATACCCTGGTATCCACAGGTCCGACAGTAGCCCCCGGGACCGCGATGTACACGCATCCGGAGGAGGCAAAGCGGCATAGGCCCAACCTGTCGGATATATACTGATTAGGGGTATATCAGCTGGTAGTCAAAAGTGCCGGATTACCCGGGTGGCCCAACTGGTAGTGGGCTATGGTCCATTGGGCGGCCCAGTAAGCTGACGCGCAGAAGCCGGATTCTAGAAGGACCCGGATCATGGCCCACGTGATCTGGCTTGGAGGAGAAGACGGATTCCTTACTTTCCAAGTTACTAGCTATCGTAGTCTTCTAGGTTTCCTATTCTGTATGCCCTAATCCGGCTATTATATAAAGCCGGGCGGGAGATGAGATAGCAAGAGAAAAAGAGAGAGGAAGCCACAGGCCAACTCGCCGAGAAGTTGATCCTCCACGAGTAGCTAAACCTAACCTCACATTGTAATTGTTTGCACAGGCTTTAGTCCTGATTATTGAGATTGCAGGAGTAGGAACGTCGTATAATACGACGTACCGAACCTGGGTAAATCCTGTGTCTTTGTCACCAACGCGATCTCGTTTCCCCACGTCTCTACCCGTAGTCTCATGGTACCCCCGTCTATGAAAACTACTACGATGTCTCGACAGTTGGCGCCCACCGTGGGGCAAACAACGTCAGGCGTTAAGTTCCAATCTGGGATACTCGGCGGAATCGGCAGTTCCATAACTGTCGGAAGCCTGGAGTTCGACAATGACGTCGGACGCTTCCTCGACAACGGATCCTACATACCGGCGCAAAACCATCTGGTAAGTGTCGTGGGATAATCACGGCAGACGTTACCGGGGGTAACTGATCTTGGGGCAAGACAACACATGCGTTTGGGAGAGGGTTTAGCTCAGAGGAAAACATGATGGAACTCGATCTGGTAGCCTGCAATCAAGTCGCCGAGTCTCCGATCTCAAGATACTAACTCAACTCTTCGTGTTACACTGGATGCTCGATACCAAGCGATATTGCTAGGGCTCTTAGATCTCTCGCAACTAAACCTAGGGGTCGGTTTATAAAGCACCCGTACCCCCTGGCTTGTCCTCCAAGGCGCACCCTGAATCCTACCCGGACACCGCATACAAACCCTAACTTTCCTTATTGTAACCCGCAAACCGGGTTACAGGGCCTACAACTGTGGGCCTTCCTGAAGATTCTTTATCCTTATCCGGATCCTGCGCAGCGTCCTTTGTGCCGGGTTACACCTTGGAGTTGGCCTACCGGGTTATTATCCCTCCATCACTAGTCCCCAGAATAGCTTGGGCTTCACGGATTCTTCCTTGAAGCGCTTGCTATTCCCTGCAAAAATATCAAACGCACAAGTGTATGGAGGCCGGGTTAAGGTGCTTTGATAAATAGCTAGGCCTAACTCCATGGTGGCCATATAGTAACCCGGCTTTTCTCCAAGTACTTGGCTTAGCTTTCCAGGTCTAAACCCTGATAAAAATGCCAAAAGCCCGACTTACTTTACTCGATAATTAACCCTGATATCGCGGAAAATATCTCCTTCTTATTTCTGCCCGGATATCACGTTCAACACTTAAAGCATATCTCAAAAAATCCGCACAGATGACCGTTATCCCCAAAATTTCCGGATTCCGCCCGTTAGGATAGGTTTATCCGCCCGCATCTTATAAATAGAGCCCAGAGGGTAACTTAGATCCCAACGTTTCACTCCAACCTTCCCTTTGCTTCCTTATTCCCTGCGCTCCGCAATTCCACAAGAATCTCAAGCCCACCATAGTAGCAAGGCCGCCGCCGGCCACGTTCATCCTTGAACTGTTCCACGCCGCCGCCAAACTCCGCCACCGCACCTTCATTCCGCTCATCAAGGGTTGTAGGGGGACATCCTGACCACGACATCGGCCGCCGCCACGCCAGATTCAAGCTCCTCCCAGTAAGTATTCGTTAAAATAGCTCCGCAATTTTTCGGTTCACCTTAGATTGGATCTAAATCAACCCGCGGGCCGTTTTTCCTGTTGCACCGGATTAGATCGATTTGACGCTCGCTAACTCCTTTAACAACCTGTTTGATGATTACACCCCATCCTCCTACCATTATTAATCACCAATTTCTTCGTAGAATCGTCCGCAAGTTTTCCAATCTAGATCCATTTCACCTCAATTTTCCGCGCATAACATTGACACCCGGAAAATCCTCCTTTTCCGGCTATTTTTCTTGCAGTAGATACATGGGCAACCATCCGTCTTCCCCAAATACTTTTCAATACGTAAGTGACCAATAATCTCCATAGTTGTACTTAATACCCGGATACCTCGCAATCTTCACTCCATGGTGTGATACCCGGATAGTTCTTAGTTTTCATACTTTCTTGATACTCCAGACTCGGATAATCCAATACTTCCGAGTCTTATTTCCTGTACCTTTTTTCCTTGCGTTTTGCAGGTTGACCCCATGGCTCCCAAAAGGCAAGGGAAACAGCCGGCTCAGGCAAAGGCTACCCAAACCATATCGGCCAATTGGGGGCGATCCACAGTCACGAAGGTCAAGCTGGACGAGCTGGCCGAGTTAGGAGTTCTCCCTTCTCAGAAGGACATCCACTGGAGAGCACCGGGCGACGAGACCCGGCCCACACCCGCCGATAATGAGGTAATCTGCTTCATAGAGCACGTGACCCGGGGATTCCGTCCTCCGGGTCACCCTTTCTTTCGGGAGGTCCTAAGCCACTATGGCCTCCGGGTATTCGACATAGGGCCTAACTCTATGTTGAATATTACCCACTTCATCGTTTTATCCGAGTCATACTTGTGCGTTCCGCCAAGTTTGACTCTCTTCATCGAACTCTTCCAGTGTAAACCGTGCCGCGAAAGCGGCGACGGAGCACTTCTTACTTGCGGTGGAGTATCCATCCAGCGCCGCAAGAATTCACCGATGCCAACCCTCAATCTAAACTCCCACGTCAAACACTGGCAATTATCTTTCTTTTACTGCCACGACACCTCTCCACCCGGCGAGAAGAGACTGCCGGGTTACTCGAAGGTCCTCCTCAATACTTCCGAGAATTTCAACGCTTTCGCCCCTGACTCGGACAGGGAGGCAATCATACCTTTGCTAGCTAAGATAGCCGTTCTCTCAGCCCAAGGCCTTCTTGGGCTCAACTTAGTGAAAGCTTGGGTCGACTTCCGGATCCAACCCAATTCTATCCGCTCCAAATTGATGTGCGAATACTCGGGGCACACCACAGACGTACTTCGATATTCTACCAAGAGCTTTGCAGCCGGGGATACCAACAAAACCATCAAGTGTTTCCTGACGGAGAAGCTGGAGGTGATAAAGAACATCGCCGGGTTACCTCCGTTTACTTGGGAAAACCCGGCCCCAGCGGTAAGACCCGATACTCGTAAGTTTATTTCCTCATCTTGACTCGATACTGCTCCTAGTTCTTATTTTCATCTTTCTGTCTCAGGCCGATGATCCTTTCTGGACAGTTGAAACCTCCCCCCCTTCCAGAGACCCGGAAGAAGAAGATGAGCCGGCTGACGGTGATGAAGGTATTTGCCCGGATCTTGTATTATCTTTACTTGCATCATTTTCCTCCCATTTAACTTTTTCCCACGGACACACACTCGGTTCGCAGGGCTGGAGGACGAAGATGAGAAGGACGAGGATGACCCGGAGGCTACCGAATCTGATCAAGAGGCAACAGTTGGAGCCAAGAGGAAGACCAGAGGGGCAGTGTCCAAGGTTCCTTTCTCTTCTATATCCTCTGAACCTTACTCCTTCGATGCCATGCGACAACTTAACCATCAATTATCGGTCTCGTCGTACTTGAAGGATTCTCTTCCAGCCAAGCGCAGAGTAACTCGGAGTTCTCCGGGTGAGGATCCCCTTAACCCGGGCATCTCCACCTCCCCCGTCCATCATGCCCGTGCTCCTCCGCCTCGTCCTTCCAATTCTCCTCGGCGCCACCCTTCTCCGAACCATCCTCGTGCCGGGCAATTCCGGGTCCCGCTATCGGTCCCTTTGACATCTTCGTCTGCTTCCAGCGGCGAGCTCCCGCCGGATTACGCCGTAAATACCGGGTAAGTTTTTGCTATATGACATCCTTTGATACCTGACAATTTTCAATCACCATTGCTAACTGCCTCTTCTCATCTTTCTTTAGCGCTCAAGTCACCGTTAGCGACCCGGAGAATGTGGAGATGGATAACCGGGAGGCAGATAACCGTCAGACAGAGGAGCCGACTGAGAACGTAGACGCCGCGACTGGCGGTGATACTGAGAACAACCAGGAACAAGGCCCCTTGGGCGATCCACTTCACCAAGCCGCCGAGTCTCCTGAGTCATCCGAACCAGTGGACGAGGAGATCGAGGTTCCGGACACGAGGATGGGTTCTCCCAACCCGGATACCCAGACTGTCCGGGTCTCAACCCCAAGAGCGGGGAAAGCTCCCCAACCAGGCGACCAGGCTGCCGGCTCTTCTGGTGTCCGACCCGAAGACATGACGTTTGCCCAGATGCTCGAAGCCCTGCGTACTCTGAGGGCTGATGAAGAAAATATCTTGGAGGCTTTAATAGCCAAACACGAGGTAAACCCGAATAATATTGCTTGTGTCCTTATCTATTCCCCAAGTTCCGAGTGAATTGACTCACAATTTGCTTGGAACTTTACGGTATAACCGACTGATAGCTTGCCCCTTCCTTGCATCCGTGCAGTCCTTCGTGACTCAATCTGAGGAGAAACTGGCAAAGGCCACCAAGCTCATTGAAAAGGAGGTGGCTCTGCGTGAGGCGGCCGAGGCTGAGGCCAGGAGGAGTAGGACGATAATGAAGAAGTATAGGAGGAGGGCTCACACAGCAGAAGATGATCTAACGAGCCTTTCTGTTCAAATTGCTGATACGTATCGTGCTTTGCTTGGTACGTTTCTTCATCCGGGTTGTCCTTCTGATAAATAGCCGGAGTTTCCTGACTCATGTTTCCATTTCTGCAGGTCCGGATGAAGTGATCCGGACGAGGATGACATTGCCAGGCTGAAAACTATCAAGAGCGTTATCCGGCAGCTATGCGCCAGAACCAAATGGATCCTTCAAGAAATACGGTGGCCGGGTAAGGGGCATGTCGACCTGAAGAGAATGCTGGACGCTTGCTCCACTATCCCCGAGTGGATTTGGCACTGGAAACGCTCGTCCTGCCGGGTTGGAGTAACTCGGGGGCTTGCGCTTGCTAAGGCTTACTTCCCTAAGCTCGAGCTAGCCAAGCTTATGGGCGGTTTCCCGGAATTCAAGCTTGATGGGTCCAAGTTCTCCGTGAAGGATTTCCAGGCCGTCCAGAAGGAGGTCCGTTACCCGGCCAGCGTGATTGCTGACGGCCTGGATGTCGATTCCATTGTTCCTGCATATGATGCTGCTGGTGAAGCGGTTAAGTCGGATCTTCCCGAGCCGTATGACATGCTGGACCGATGGAAGGAGGAAGCTGCTAAGTTGAGGGAGGAGGCTGCCAAAAAGAAGGCTGAAGCCGATTCTGCGCCCGCTACCTCCACACCAGTCGTTCCTCCTCCTGCGCGAGCCGGTACTACTGATCCAGGTGCTGCTGTTACCCCAAGTGATGGCAAGGGCAAGGCGAAGATGGACGCCGCGGCCTAGAACGCCGAGTGATACCTGATACCTGATGCTACTTCATACGCGTCAGTTGGTCGATGTGTCGTTAAAACAACTATTTTTGGATGGTGCGCCTGTGCACCTTTGATACTATTTACCGGAGTTTGTAATGCACTCTAAGTTCTTGATACACTTTGTGCTTCTTCTGATCGTTTAAATTTATCCACTTTTGAGTCAACTTGTTCTTGATATCCGACTTTCTTTACGATTCCTTTTGTGAGACTCGGTTTCCGAGTTTCATGGGTGTTGACGAGCGGACTTGCTTCTAAGTCCCCAAGTCCCCAAGACTCGGATGTTTGGGTTTTTTGAGCCTTAGCAACTAAGCTACTTTTTCTTTTCCAAAATCCCGAATCGCCAAGACCCGAATTTCCGAGTCTGGGATATGTGGTCTTTTCGAAGAGAACGAGTTTGTTGTTTGCTAAGCCCAAACCCGGAGCCGTTTCACATAGGTAATGAAGTTATGCTTGATAAACGTTGAGTTTCCAGCTATTAGCCTTATACTCTACATAACTTGTGGTTTAGATGACCCTTTTGACAATCTTGTACTATAAGCCGGCTTTCGCGTGGATATCATGTTGTTACATCTATACGAAAACAGGGTCAGGCAAGTCCCATTGGGCTTCATGGCTGATTGTAATCGTAAGCGAGCAAATCATGCCACTTTTATTGCGATTCACATCGAGCTTAAGTAAGAAAAGTCAAGAAAGTTTGTCTCCTTTGTCCGGTTATAAGATTGCAGCCGTACTCGTTTGCGAGTAATCGGCCCTTATAACTCATAGGCATCAAGGCCGGGTCATTGAGTTTGCAACTGTGCTATTCAAGCAATCAACCCCCAAGACCTATATATATGCAACATACTGAGATTAAAGAACATGAGAATAACCACTTCTTTTCTTGATATGAGAACGTTAGGTCAGCAAGCCGCCTCATTAAAAACCCATCCAGTCCCCAAGGGTACCCTGGATAGGAAAAGAGTACGTCTGAAAACCTGCTGCCTGTTACATCGTGCAATTCCACTTGCCAATATAGTCTTTACTAAGTATAATATGGACGTAGCTGAGCCACGTTCCATGGTCTGTCTCTTTCTTGCATAGATGAAGTGGTATGAGCGGTGTCATTAACTGTAGCCGACTCTTCCCTTGCATCTACCAAGTAATATGATCCATTATGCAGATTCCGGCTTATGATAAACGGTCCTTCCCATGGTGGTGATAATTTGTGTTTTCCTTCGTTTGACTGTACCAGGCGCAGAACCAGGTCTCCTTCCTGGAAGACCCGGGTTTTCACGCGCCGGCTATGATACCTCCGTAAATCTTGCTGATATATGGCTGATCTTTCGAGGGCTTGTTCCCTTTGTTCTTCTAACATATCTACGGCGTCCTGCCGGGTCTTTTCGTTCTCCACTTCGACGTAAGCTGATACTCGCGGTGAATCGTGAATAATATCACTCGGTAACACTGCTTCCGCACCATAGACCATGAAGAAGGGTGTCATCTGAGTGGATCTGTTAGGTGTAGTGTTAATGCCCCAGACCACGGAAGGTAGTTCTTCGACCCACGCACCCGCAGCCCTAACGCAAGGGACTCGCAGTCGTGGTTTTAGTCCACGAAGTAATTCTTGGTTTGCCCTTTCCACTTGTCCATTGGCCTGCGGATGAGCCACTGATGCTACGTCAAGCCGGATTCCATTGTTACCGCAAAACTTCTCCATTGCGCCAAGGGACATGTTGGTTCCATTGTCGGTAATTATACTGTGGGGATACCCAAACCGATAGATGATTCTTTTTAGGAACTTGACTTCTGTAACTGCTTCACAATTGGTGACTGGCATAACCTCAACCCACTTGGTAAACTTATCAATAGCCACCAAAAGATGTGTCTTCTTGCAAGGTGACATGTGAAAGGGACCGACCATGTCCATACCCCAAACAGCGAACGGCCAAGTTAACGGAATTGTCCGTAATTCCATAGCCGGCACGTGGGTTTGGCGAGCGTACCTTTGACATCCGTCGCACCTTGCCACTAATCGCTCCGCATCTGCTAGCGCCGTGAGCCAGAAAAATCCGTGTCGATAAGCTTTGGCCACAAGGGATCTTGTGGATGCATGATGCCCACAATCACCTTCATGGATTTCCTTAAGAATCTGTCGTCCTTCTTCTGGTGCTACACAGCGCAAAAAGACTCCTGCTGCGCTTCTCTTGTATAACTCCCCATTGATGATAGAATATCCCTTTGCTCGCCGCAAAATTTTCCTTGCTAATACCTCGTGCTGTGGTAACTCGCCTCATGATAGGTAGGCCAAAAACGGTTCTATCCACTCGGGAATAGCACGTACAGTGGCCACGAGTCCTAAATCTGGGTCTTGATTTGCCAATTCCTCCTCTGACTCTGTTTTAACTGATGGTCGCCATAATTCGTCCAGGAAAACATTGGGTGGAACCGGCTCTCTGCGCGAGCCGAGTCTAGCGAGGGCGTCGGCTGCCTCATTCTTTCTTCTGTCTATATGCTCCACCTCATACCCAGAAAAACATCCTGCAACCCTATCAACTTCCCTGCGGTATGCTGCCATAGTTGCGTCCTTTCTATCCCAAGTTCCTGACACCTGCTGTACCACAAGGTCCGAATCTCCGAAGCATTGTATCCTCTTAATGTTCATCTCCTTGGCTACCTTTAAGCCATGCAATAGGGCCTCATACTCGGCCACGTTGTTGGAACAGTCAAAGTGAATTTGTAGTACGTAACTCAATTTGTCTCCTTTGGGTGATGTTAGCACCACTCCAGCTCCTGATCCCTCGTACTGCTTTGATCCATCGAAGTGCATGATCCATGACTCGGAGTTTGGAACCATGGTAGTCATGCCTGTGTGTGTCCAATCATTAACGAAATCAACCAAAGCCTGAGATTTGATTGCTGACCTGGGCTCGTAGCTGATGTGATAATCCCCAATTTCTATCGCCCATTTGGCTATTCTTCCGGTCGCATCCGAGTTTCTGATGATATCCGACATTGGTATTGAGCTAACCACTGTTATGGGGTGCTCCTGGAAATATGGCTTCAGTTTCCGGCTGGCCATAAAGACCCCGAAAACCAGCTTTTGCCAATGCGGATAGCGCTGCTTTGACTCTGATAATACCTCACTGACATAATAAACCGGCCTCTGGACTGGATAACCTTTCCCATCCTCTTTACGCTCCACAACCACTACTGCACTGACGGCTCGGGGGCCAGCTGCCACGTATAGCAACATAGGCTCTTTAGGACCCGGGGCCGCTAGTACTGGTGCTTCAGATAACTGCTTCTTTAGTGCCTCGAACGCCTCATCCGCCTCTTGATCCCATACAAATTTGTCGAATTTCCTCAAGAGCCGGTACAAGGGTATTGCCTTTTCTCCGAGTCTTGATATAAATCGGCTCAAGGCTGCTACGCAGCCCGTGAGCTTTTGAACATGCTTCAAATTTTCCGGCCTTTTCAGACTTTGGATAGCTTTGATTTTGTCCGGGTTTGCTTCAATTCCTCTCTCGGAAACGATAAAGCCAAGTAATTTCCCGGCTGGAACTCCAAATACGCACTTTGTCGGGATAAGCTTCATCTGATACCTCCTTAAGTTCTTGAATGTCTCCTTTAGATCATCGATAAATGTTTCTGCCTTCCTGGTCTTGATAACCACATCATCCACATAAGCATGGACGTTGCGTCCAATTTGGTCCTCGAAGCACTTCTGAATACACCGTTGATAAGTTGCGCCAGCGTTCTTCAACCCAAACGTCATGGTTTTGTAACAAAAGGCCCCAAAAGGGGTTATAAACGATGTTTTCTCCCAATCCTCCCTCTTGAGTTTAATCTGATGATATCCGGAATAAGCGTCCAGAAAGCATAATAGGTCACTCCTAGCTACTGCATCTATGATCTGATCTATCCTTGGTAGTGCGAACGGATCCTTTGGGCAATGCTTGTTGAGACTCGTAAAATCAATGCACATCCTCCACTCATTGGTCTTTTTCATCACTAGCACCGGATTTGCTAACCAATCCGGGTGAAATACTTCCATGATGAAGCCGGCTGTCAATAGCCGAGCAATTTCTTCACCTATAGCTTTCCTTCTTTCCTCATTCATCTTCCTCAAGCCCTGCTTCACAGGCCTGGACTTGGGATCTACATGCAAACTGTGCTCTGCCAACTCTGTAGGGATACCCGGCATGTCGCTAGGTGTCCAGGCGAATACGTCCGCATTCGAACGAATAAACTCCACAAGTGCCTTCTCCTGCTCGCCGTCCAAGTTAGACCCTATAGTAAATTGCTTAGTGGGATCACCTTCGACAAAAGCTATCATCTTGGTGTCCTGTGCTGCCTTGAATTTTGCTCTTTCGTCCTTAGTATTCGGCCTTTTCAATGCGGTTCCATCATCCGGATCTACTTGAGACCGATAATACTTGAGTTCTTCTTTTCTGCAAGCTTGCTCAGCCATTACCGAATCTCCTTCGTCGCACTCGGCCGCTATATCCCGGCTTCCATGTATGGTGATGGTCTGCTTAGGACCCGGAATCTTCAGCTGCAAATACACATAACACGGCCTGGCCATGAATTTGGCGTAAGCCGGTCTTCCAAATAGTGCGTGATAAGGACTGCGCAATTTGACCACCTCGAACGTGAGCCACTCAACTCGATAATTATCCGTTGATTCTCCGAAAGCTACCTCCAATGCGATTTTCCCCTCGGGACATGCCGAGTGACCCGGCACTATTCCATGAAAAATTGTTGAGCTTTTCTGTAGCTGGGACTCTTTGAGACCCATGCGTGAAAAAGTTTCCCAGTACAAGATATTGATGCTACTTCCACCTTCCATCAGGACCCTTTTTAACTCGTAACCATTAACCTGTGGTGCGACTACCAGTGCTAAGACTCCTGGGTGCTCTATTCTTTCCGGGTGATCTCTTCTGCTCCACGTTATCTCTTGTTCCGCCCATCTCAGGTATCCCAGAACAGCCGAGGAAACCGAGTTCAGAGCTTGCTTGAGCATCTTTTTGTCCCTATTAGAAGTTCCTGTAGTATGCACATGATATTGTCCTTTTAAATCAGATGTACGTACCATACCGATGAAGACGCTGATCTGGCCGATCGTCACAATAGCTCCGGATTCGAGGTGATCCGACTCTGGCCCCCAGCCGGAATCGTCCACCATCTTCTCCCCTTCGTGATCGACGTAGATCTCACCGACGACAAGATTCTCCATGTTCTTCCGAGCTTCTCCCGTGATGTAAACACCTTTGGACGCAGGCCCCACGGTGGGCGCCAACTGTCGTGGGATAATCACGGCAGACGTTACCGGGGGTAACTGTAACACCCGTGTTACTTTAGGAGTAATTAAAAGTCAACTGATTAATTAAGTATGTGTTTATATGAAAAACCTCAATTAGTAGTATTTTCAAACATAGCTCATGCATGTCAATCATTAGTAGTATTTGTTTTATATTCATATAAGGTAATGGAGCTACTAGGTTTATTTCTGCTCACGTGTAGTCACCAAGCTAGCATGCATCGATGCCAGAATATACATGCATCCTATTTGGCTACGTTGATGGTTTCACACCTCGAAGTAGAGTAGTACTGGTTCATTTAGCACATTCGTACACACTTCTGTGCATGTATCGATGGATCAGCCCTTGCATGGCTTAGGTAAGCATGAGATAATGTATCCATCAGCTTGTACTACTAGTACTACTCGCGATATCTGCAATGGGCTCATACTGTGCTAGATATTTTTGCATGCTTAGCCGAGAAGGCTCGTACGTGGTGAGTTTTGGTAAGCAGAGGGAGTACGTGTCGCCAGGTGATAGAGTCTTTCGCATGCAGGCAGTGGGGATAGAAATATCTGGATGTTATTCTTATCCAATGCGACACCGCTGGGCACTAGTATAAATAGAGGACCAAGTGCAGCTATCGCAGCACATCGGGCCAGAGTCTAGACACACAATTAGAAGGGCCGTAGTCATCCACTCGAGCTGTTGTGTTGCTCGTGTGCGAGCCTCAAGCCGAGCGACTTACGTATAGACTAGTTCTGCAGTGTTGATCAGGCAAGTGGTACCTCTGCTATCGCTATCTTCCATCGAGCATATACTGCTATGTGTCATATACTCTTGTTCATCTTATATACCGTCGTGGTATTTTTATTCCTCCTCCCACTTGAGAACTGATGCTGCCACATGATATACCTGATGTTAGTCATGTGTGATGCTGTCGGAGAAAATATGTGGTCATACATGATGGTATAGTTGAACTCACGAGAAGATCGTGAGAGTTGCTATCTCGGCTTCATATTGAAAATCCTTCTTTCCGCTATTTAAATTGGTGTCACGACTGCAAACATATTGTACCGATCACGGTTCAGGTATGGGACTGTCTGAGTTCTCCAATGGGAACGACACTTGGTCCGAACAGGGTATCGGCGATGGATCCTTGGGAACGGCCCATACTAGTAAGTCAAGTCGTCGTGTCCCGGCGGGCTAAAGAGCTCTGCTCTTCTGGAACCCGAGTGATTCTGGTTGAGGCCGTCGATGTCGGAGTACCCCTCTTAAGAGCGTAAAAGTGTGAATATTCACCCCTGTGAGTCCCGGGTAGGGAACCTTGCTGGTCACATGTGATACCAATTATTCCTTAACTCAACTTTGTACCATTGTCTTCATTTTGCTATATACATCTCCGTAGATTCAATTTCCTTATCTGTTGTTTCATTTGTTCCTTCTTAAATCCAGCCCATCCGATAATATATTTCTACTATTTTATTACTTTCTTGCTCATATTCCACCGTGGCTGCATATTCCTCCATTCTTCTTTGTGGATAGTATGTACTACTTGCTGAGTGTGATTTCATCATACTCACCCTTGCATAATTTCTAATTTTTGCAGAGCCCATCGGTAAGGATGTTGAGCGTAGCGACGAGCAGTAGGCGTATCAGCGCGTTGGGATGGGAATAAATAAAATGACTAGGAGTTTACTTTCAGCCAGAACTTTGTATCAGCAAATAATAAATAAAGTTGTCTTTGAGTAGCATTTTATCTTGTAAGTTTTAGGCCTCACACGTTTATAATCTTCGGTTTATAAACGCGTGGCGGCTGTTCCGCCCAGGCCCAGTTTGGGGGCGTGACAGCTTTAGTGGTATCAGAGCCTAGGTTTAATGATTGAAATAAAAATTTAAAACTAATTTGGGATAAATGGGGTAGTTTTTCGCTTAAGTTAGACGCGATCGCAGCAATACTTTTGTCACGTTGATCTAGTTTTTCTTTTTTCTCTTTTTGCATGCCTCTGTAGTTGTCGTTTGCTAGTGTCTTGTGGCTTGATGGTATGATTTACCAAAATGGTACGGTGATGATAGCCTACTAGCATAATAGGTTGATTCGCAGTTGCTTGTTCTTTGCTCCATAGCTTGTTGTTGACAGTAGTACACTTGACAGTTAATTATTTATTTGGTCTGTTCTTTGTCTTGTATAATTGCTTAGATGGCTCATAATGACCATGGAGACTTTTCGACAACGCATATCAATAATGGTAGTGGAGGATCACAACAAGCTGCTGAAGATCAACTCCCTCCAAGTAACTTGCTCGTAGAGATCTTACAACGTCAGTCTGTTATTTTGGAGCACTTGGTGCAGCAGACACCAAAGGAAGGAAATTCTCATGATAATGGGACACCAGACAGCCTGCGTCGGTTCTTACGGCTGAAACCACCAGCCTTCCTGGGCAGCGCGAACCCAATGGAAGCAGACGACTGGCTAACTGAGATAGAAAAAGTCTTCAAAGCGATGCACTGTCCAGATGAAGAGAAGGTGACATTAGCTACTTTCATGCTGCAAGGCGGGGCTTTCGACTGGTGGAATGTGCACAAGAATAAATATCCAAAGGATTATGTGGTTACATGGGCGACCTTCAAGGAGGACTTTCATGGGAAATATTTTCCCGAAAGTGTCCAAAGAAAGATGGAGCTTGAATTCTTGCAGCTGAAACAAGCGGGTAAGTCTGTCGCGGAGTATGAGATTGAGTTTTCTAGACTTGCTCGCTATGCACTCGCGTATGTTGAGAATGATGAAGTGAAGGCTCGGCGATTTTCACAAGGGTTACGACAGCCCATCAAGGCGCGTGTGGAGGTATTTGAATTAAAATCATTTCGTGATGTGGCTAATAAAGCTCTTACAGTGGAACAAGCATACAATGAAGAACGTGCCGAGGGTGAGCCTCACAGCAAGAGGATGAGGATTGAGAATCGTGGTCGAGAGAATGTGCCAAGAAACATGCAACGAGACTGGCGTCCAAACAACCAAGGGTTATCGCAGCCAAGAAACACCAGTTGTGTCATCTGTCACGGAAACCATAAGGCTTCAGAGTGCGAACACCGGCGCGGAAAATGTTTTGGATGTGGCAAGGAAGGACATGTCATTAGTCAGTGCCGAAATCCTCAGAATAAAAATTTCACACCCAGGAATGCTACATACGGTACATCTGCTCTACCATTACCAGCACCAAAAATGCCGCTCTACTTACCAGCACCCACTTCCAACATGAATAACGCTCCACGACGAACATACAATCCAGAAAAGAAGCAACCAGATGCTCGTGCTAAGGTGAATCATTTAAGTCAGAGCGAGGTGGACGAAACAAGCAACGTGGTGGCAGGTATGCTTCGAGTATGCTCCCAGAATGCAGTTGTCTTATTTGACTCTGGTGCAACCCACTCTTTTATATCTTATATCTTCATGCGCACACATGATATACAAAGCGCTCCTTTAAAGAAAAAAATCATGGTTGAATCTCCAATGGCAGAGGTGGCAGCTAGATGGGTATGCACAAACTGTCCTGTGGTAATAAGGGGATATGAATTTAAGGCGGATTTAATTGTATTAGATATGCATGATTTTGATATTATATTAGGCATGAATTGGTTGACGTTGAATCATGCTATTATTGATTGTCATGGAAAGAAAGTGATATTACAAATACCAGGTCAACGGAAATTAGTGTACCAAAGTGGTCATAAGAAAATAGGGTGCATACAAATGACAACCTTAGAGGTAAAAGAGAAACGTATAGAGGATATTCCTATTGTTAGAGATTTTCGAGATGTTTTCCCCAAGGAATTACCTGGTCTCCCACCAGATCGAGAAATCGAGTTCAGCATTGACTTAGTCCCAGGAACTGGTCCCATTTCTAAGACACCTTATAGAATGGCACCAGCAGAATTAAGAGAACTTAAGGCCCAACTTAAAGATTTGGCGGAAAAAGGATTAATTCGTCCAAGCATGTCACCTTGGGGCGCTCCGGTACTATTTGTGGAGAAGAAAGATCACAGTTTACGACTATGCACCGATTACCGGGAGCTAAACAAGGTGACTATTAAAAATAAGTATCCTTTACCTAGAATTGATGATTTATTTGACCAGCTACAAGGCTCTCAAGTATTTTCAAAGATAGATTTGCAGTCGGGATACCATCAATTAAAAATTAAAGAAGGAGACATTCCGAAGACAGCTTTTCGCACTAGGTATGGACACTATGAATACCTTGTTATGCCGTTTGGACTAACCAATGCACCTGCGGCTTTCATGGATTTAATGAACCGAGTGTTCAGACCATTTTTGGATCAGTTTGTTGTTGTATTTATCGATGATGTTCTGATCTATTCAAAGACCAAGGAAGAACACGCTGAACATCTGAGGATAGTACTTCAAACTCTTAGGGAGCATCGGTTGTATGCAAAGTTTAAGAAGTGTGACTTCTGGTTGGAAAAAGTATCATTTCTAGGCCATGTTATTTCAGGAGAAGGTGTTTCAGCAGATCCATCAAAAATTCAAACAGTTATAGAATGGGAAAGGCCGACCACTATCACCGAGATACGGAGCTTTCTTGGACTAGCTGGATATTACCGACGATTTATTGAAGGCTTTGCACAGCTCGCGGCGCCATTAACCCAACTCACACGTAAAGGAGTAAAATTCCTCTGGACGGAGAAATGTGAGGAAAATTTTAATGAACTAAAGCGTCGTCTAGTAACAGCTCCAGTTCTTGCAGTACCTATAAATGGAATTGGATTTACTATTTTTTGTGATGCCTCGAAGGTTGGCCTCGGGTGTGTCCTAATGCAGAATAATAAGGTAATTGCATATGCCTCTCGACAACTTAAACCGCATGAGAAGAATTATCCTACACATGATTTGGAATTGGGCGCTGTCATTTTTGCATTAAAGATATGGAGGCATTATTTGTATGGAGAGCACTGTGAAATTTTTACGGATCACAAGAGTTTAAAATATATTTTCACTCAAAAAGAGTTAAACATGCGACAAAGACGGTGGCTGGAATTACTCAAGGATTATGATGTCAAAATTAATTATCATCCGGGGAAAGCTAATGCGGTAGCTGACGCGTTAAGTCGAAAAGCTGATTGCAATCTGGCATCTCTATTCACTTTACAAAGAGATATTTTAAAGAACCTAGACAAGTTGGGCATAGAAGTCCATGTACGGGATCCATCCATCAGACTTATGGCGTTACAAGTTAAACCAGATCTCCAGGAAAGAATTCAGATGAAGCAAGTGGGTGATCCATTTCTTGTCAAACTTAGAGAAGGGATTGAGCAAGGAAATGCATCGGAATTTCAAATACGAATGGATGGAGCTATTTGGCTAAGAGACCGTATATGTGTACCCAATGACCCAAGCTTAAAAATGGAAATTATGCAAGAAGCACACACCACTCCATACACAGTACATCCGGGCAGCACAAAAATGTACAGGGATATCAAAGGAAATTTTTGGTGGCCAAATATGAAGAGGGAAATAGCCAAATTTGTTTTGGAATGTCCAATATGCCAGCAAGTAAAGGTAGATCACCAGAAAACAGCAGGTCTCCTACAACCGTTAGAAATCCCTAGCTGGAAATGGGAAGGAGTAAGTATGGATTTTGTTTCTGGCCTACCAAAAACATCTGGCGGGTATGATTCCATATGGGTCATTGTGGATAGATTGACTAAGGTTGCTCAATTCATACCGGTAAAGAAGACTTTCACGCTTGAAAAATTAGCAAGATTATATATCAAGGAGATAGTCGCAAATTTCGGAATTCCTGTCAGCATTGTTTCCGACCGAGATCCCAGGTTTGTTTCCAGATTTTGGAAGAGTCTACATACCGCACTTGGTACAAAGTTAAATTTCAGTACGGCATATCATCCTCAGTCTGATGGACAGTCAGAACGAGTTATACAAATTTTGGAAGATATGCTCCGTGCAACCACCCTGGATTTTAAAGAAAAATGGGATGAGTCACTACCTTTAGTCAAATTTGCATATAACAACAGCTATCAATCGAGCATTAAAATGGCCCCTTATGAAGCATTATATGGCAGAAGATGTCGTTCTCCCATTTGTTGGGAAGAAATTGGCGAGAGAAAATACATAGGGCCAGAGTTAGTCCAGCAAGCGGAGGAAAAATTACGTTTTATCCGTAAACATCTGACGGCTGCACAAAACCGCCAAAAGAAGCATGCAGATCTCATAAGAAGGGAAATTGAGTTTAAAAAGGGTGATATGGTTTATATTAAAGTTTCCCCAAGAAAAGGCACAAGGCGATTTGGTCTAAAAGGGAAGTTAAGTCCAAGATATGTCGGACCCTTTCAGATTATTGAGAGAGTTGGGGCTGTGGCCTATCGACTAGAGTTACCACCAAGTTTATCAGGAATACACAACGTCTTTCACATTTCCATGCTAAAGAAGTGTGAAAAATCTCCAGAGACGACAACACTACCACTTGTGGAACTCAGGCCAGATCTTTCATATGAGGAGTATCCGATCAAAATTTTAGACGTAAAAGATAGAGTTATGAGAAGGAGGACTATACGTTTTGTCAAAGTTCAGTGGAGCAATCACACAGAAGAAGAGGCGACGTGGGAAAAAGAGGATGAACTGCGAGCCTGTTTTCCGCATCTACAAACTAAGGGTAATTAAATTTCGAGGACGAAATTTTTCTAAGGAGTGGAGGATGTAACACCCGTGTTACTTTAGGAGTAATTAAAAGTCAACTGATTAATTAAGTATGTGTTTATATGAAAAACCTCAATTAGTAGTATTTTCAAACATAGCTCATGCATGTCAATCATTAGTAGTATTTGTTTTATATTCATATAAGGTAATGGAGCTACTAGGTTTATTTCTGCTCACGTGTAGTCACCAAGCTAGCATGCATCGATGCCAGAATATACATGCATCCTATTTGGCTACGTTGATGGTTTCACACCTCGAAGTAGAGTAGTACTGGTTCATTTAGCACATTCGTACACACTTCTGTGCATGTATCGATGGATCAGCCCTTGCATGGCTTAGGTAAGCATGAGATAATGTATCCATCAGCTTGTACTACTAGTACTACTCGCGATATCTGCAATGGGCTCATACTGTGCTAGATATTTTTGCATGCTTAGCCGAGAAGGCTCGTACGTGGTGAGTTTTGGTAAGCAGAGGGAGTACGTGTCGCCAGGTGATAGAGTCTTTCGCATGCAGGCAGTGGGGATAGAAATATCTGGATGTTATTCTTATCCAATGCGACACCGCTGGGCACTAGTATAAATAGAGGACCAAGTGCAGCTATCGCAGCACATCGGGCCAGAGTCTAGACACACAATTAGAAGGGCCGTAGTCATCCACTCGAGCTGTTGTGTTGCTCGTGTGCGAGCCTCAAGCCGAGCGACTTACGTATAGACTAGTTCTGCAGTGTTGATCAGGCAAGTGGTACCTCTGCTATCGCTATCTTCCATCGAGCATATACTGCTATGTGTCATATACTCTTGTTCATCTTATATACCGTCGTGGTATTTTTATTCCTCCTCCCACTTGAGAACTGATGCTGCCACATGATATACCTGATGTTAGTCATGTGTGATGCTGTCGGAGAAAATATGTGGTCATACATGATGGTATAGTTGAACTCACGAGAAGATCGTGAGAGTTGCTATCTCGGCTTCATATTGAAAATCCTTCTTTCCGCTATTTAAATTGGTGTCACGACTGCAAACATATTGTACCGATCACGGTTCAGGTATGGGACTGTCTGAGTTCTCCAATGGGAACGACACTTGGTCCGAACAGGGTATCGGCGATGGATCCTTGGGAACGGCCCATACTAGTAAGTCAAGTCGTCGTGTCCCGGCGGGCTAAAGAGCTCTGCTCTTCTGGAACCCGAGTGATTCTGGTTGAGGCCGTCGATGTCGGAGTACCCCTCTTAAGAGCGTAAAAGTGTGAATATTCACCCCTGTGAGTCCCGGGTAGGGAACCTTGCTGGTCACATGTGATACCAATTATTCCTTAACTCAACTTTGTACCATTGTCTTCATTTTGCTATATACATCTCCGTAGATTCAATTTCCTTATCTGTTGTTTCATTTGTTCCTTCTTAAATCCAGCCCATCCGATAATATATTTCTACTATTTTATTACTTTCTTGCTCATATTCCACCGTGGCTGCATATTCCTCCATTCTTCTTTGTGGATAGTATGTACTACTTGCTGAGTGTGATTTCATCATACTCACCCTTGCATAATTTCTAATTTTTGCAGAGCCCATCGGTAAGGATGTTGAGCGTAGCGACGAGCAGTAGGCGTATCAGCGCGTTGGGATGGGAATAAATAAAATGACTAGGAGTTTACTTTCAGCCAGAACTTTGTATCAGCAAATAATAAATAAAGTTGTCTTTGAGTAGCATTTTATCTTGTAAGTTTTAGGCCTCACACGTTTATAATCTTCGGTTTATAAACGCGTGGCGGCTGTTCCGCCCAGGCCCAGTTTGGGGGCGTGACAGTAACTGATCTTGGGGCAAGACGACACAGGCGTTTGGGAGAGGGTTTAGCTCAGAGGAAAACATGATGGAACTCGATCTGGTAGCCGGCAATCAAGTCGCCGAGTCTCCGATCTCAAGATACTAACTCAACTCTTCGTGTTACACTGGATGCTCGATACCAAGCGATATTGCTAGGGCTCTTAGATCTCTCGCAACTAAACCTAGGGGTCGGTTTATAAAGCACCCGTACCCCCTGGCTTGTCCTCCAAGGCGCACCCTGAATCCTACCCGGACACCGCATACAAACCCTAACTTTCCTTACTGTAACCCGCAAACCGGGTTACAGGGCCTACAACTGTGGGCCTTCCTGAAGTTTCTTTATCCTTAGCCGGATCCTGCGCAGCGTCCTTTGGGCCGGGTTACACCTTGGAGTTGGCCTACCAGGTTATTATCCCTCCATCAGTAAGTGCCTGCGTGTTACCGATTGGATCTGCTAATATCTTTATCGGATTAACTGCAGAAGCCATGGGGTTTTGCGGTGGAAGCAAATTTATCCCACCCGCCCTGTACCAGTCGAAGATGACTACGATCCCGGATTTTGCTCAGATCGCCGACATAAAAGTGATACACACTTTATCGGTATGGTGCAATCCAAAGTCGCCGAGAACACGGATGACGGAAATCCCGTGCAGGAGGCAGAAAGCAACAAACCCATTACAGAGGTGGACGATCCAGCTTTCGCCGAAAACACGGATGAAAGTAATCCCGTGCAAGAGGCAGAAAATAGCAAACCCACTACAAAGGTGGAAGATCCGATACCCGCCAATCCAGCGACGAACTCGGAAGCTGACTCTGTGCTAGCCGCCATTGAGGCGAGATTAGAGTCAGAAACCGGATCAGATGATTTCGATTCCGAAGACGAAGACGTGGACGCCTTCGAAAGAAAAGTTAAATCTTTCCAAGAGGGATTCCATGAAGTACTAATGGCGAAGCCGGCTGAAACCACAGACGCCGGCAGTCAGGAAAGCCCTAAAACCCCTCCGCCAGAGGAAGAGAGAGAAGAGGGATAAACCTCTCCGATATTTCCCAACGTCAAGGAATTGACAGAGGACGAACCTGTTAAAAAACCTCCTTCTTCCAAGAAAAAAAACAAGGCCGCTAAAAAACTCCAATACAAACTCCGGAAGAAGAAACTGGCTGATCCAGCAGATGAAAACCCGGAAGTAGGAGATGCAAGCGGAACAAAGCCCGCGGAGAAGAAAACAAAAGAAATCCTTGTTCCGCCAATGACAGAGCAAGAAGAACATGATCTGTTACAAACGCCAGTGGGACTAAACGAACCCCCTGAGATGCTGGTAGCCAGGAGACGAGCCTTTCAAAGGCAACAACAACATCTACTCAGATCTCGTGAACACCTCCAAAAAACCCAGGATGACATCAAGCTCATGAAGGAAGAAATAGAGGAGTACGAGAGAAAGAATAGATCTGGCATCAAACCTACAAGGTTACCCGGAATCGTAAGACCGGAAGTACTGCCACCAAAAGAAAGGTTCCACAACCCATCTTGGCAAAAGCAGGTAAACGACAAAGATGCCAGGGGCGAACCAATATACAAAACCGCGGCAGAAAATGCGGAAGCAGCGTTTGCCATCCTCAACAATGACCTGTACTCCAATGGTGAAAAACTCCAGGGGGTGTATGCTTTCCTAGGAAAAGCATTGCAACAGCAACAGCGGGCCCAAGAGCGATCAGGGAAGTTGCACGATAACTCCACCCTATGCAAAACAGCTACTTGCGCTGCTGGAGCACCTGGACCGGAAGAACCTGGAGATTCCGGCAATTCAAGGGATAAGAAAGCGGATCCAAGGAAAGACAAGAAAAACCCCGACAATAGGGACGAAGCGTCTAGAACCGGATCCCATCTCCCGAAAGGTGGAGGCAAACCCCACGATCGGGAAGAAAAACACCGGAATGACGGCAAAGCAATGCCACCTCCGAGAAACCCTGCCGAAAAAGCCGGAAGACATGATGTACCTCACAGGCGTGAGAGATCTCGGACACCTCCTAAGGATAAAGAAAGGTACAGGAGTAGAACTCCGCCTCATCCAGAAGGGCGTGATCTGGAAAGAAATAGAAACGATCCCGGAAAAGCGCGTCCGCGCAACAATGGAAAAGAAAGGAGCAGATCCCCTTCTGTCCATTCAGCCGGAAGATATTCCGCACACATTGATAGGGCGGAAAAGGATGATCTATACTTTGGGCCTAAGTGTTTTACTGATAGGATCCGAAGGATAACCCTGCATTCTGGCTTTGCCAAGGTCGGTCCAACGTACCAGAAATACACCGGCAGTACAAATCCGGATACCTAGCTTTCAGACTACTATACAGCCGTCCAGATTAACAATGGGACAGACCTGGAAGCTGTAAAGTTTCTTCCCTTAATGGTACTGGAGGGAGCCAGAGATTGGATCAATGGATTGCCATCAAGAACTGTCGACAGCTAGGATGATATGGCTCGAGTATTCACTCAGCACTTCCGGGGAACGTACAAACGCCCGAACAGCATCAACCAGCTGAACCGTTGCACCCAATTTGAGGATGAACCATACGTGAATTTCATCTCCAGATGGACTGCAATGAAGAATAGTTGTTCTGGAGTAACTGACGTACAAGCAATGCATGCTTTCGTCAATGGCCTGAAACCCGTACTTGTACCGTTCATGGTCGGTTCCAAACATCACAAAGATCTCGGATCTATGCTTACAACCGCCAATGAACACGCTGCAGCCGAAGACGACATCAGAGCAAGAGGAGGCAATATCGACACACTGATACTGGCCAAGAAAAATCCTCGCACTGAGAAAAAAGGAACTTCAGAAGCAACACCAAAACCCAAAGAAGTTAATATAGCCTTTGGAAGTGAAAAAGGGAACAAATGGAAAGGACGCAGTTCAGAACCAATCAACTACACTAAAGAAGAGTGGGAGAAGATTAAGTCTGAACCCTGCATCCACCATTCACAATTTGGGAAACCCACCCATACCAACACGCAATGCCGGCTGAATAAGCACATGAAAGGCAGTGCAGGATCCGGAAATAAGGGGAAGAATCCCAAAAGGAAGTTCTCCAAACAAAAGCCAGAAGCTGAGAAAGAAGACAGTGAATCGGACACTAATGAAAAAATCCAGGAACAACAGCGAAAAGGCGAACCCAAATTTCCGAGGGTTGATGGAGAGGCACTGTTAACGTTCCTCGCAACTCCGTCAGCAAAGGTGGCCAAAAGAACACTTCGAGAGATAAACGCGGTTGTTCCGGCAACCCCGAAATTCTTGAAGTATTCGAACACACCAATAACCTGGGATCAGTCTGATCATCCCGGAAATATCCCTGAACCCGGCACACAAGCTCTTATTGTAAGCCCTATTGTCCAGAACACTAGGCTAAGAAGAGTGCTGATGGACGGAGGATCTAGCATCAACATAATGTACCTGGATACACTGAGACATCTGAAGATCTCCGAGACCCAGCTCAATCACAACAATATACGCTTCCATGGCATTGTTCCCGGTAGGCAAGCACGATCCCTAGGAGAAATTTCCCTAGATGTCACTTTCGGAGAAAAAGATCACTTCCGTCAGGAAAAAGTATCCTTCGAGGTGGTGCCGTTCGAGAGCGTGTATCACGCAATACTCGGACGTCCAGCCTTCGCCAAATTTATGGCAAGATCATGTTATATCTACAACAAGCTGAAGATGCCGGGGCCCAAAGGAGGGGTAATCACCATAACTGGAGACTTTAAGCTGGCGAACAAGCTGGAAAAAGAAAACGCCCTTTGTGCTGAGAAAATCATAGCAAAGGAAGAGCTGAAAGAGCTGGCTAAGGAGGTATCGCCGACAGAAATGCCGGCAGGAAAAGAAACTCGGAAGCCAGCAGATAGCTTCAAGGCATCCGAGAATACAAGACAGGTAATCCTAGACCCTAAAGATCCGACAAAGTTTGTCGTAGTAGGGACTGGGATGACCGACAAATAGGAAGGCGAGCTCATCAAGTTCCTCCGTGAGAACTGGGATATTTTCGCCTGGTGTCCGGCTGACATGCCAGGCGTACCCAGGGAACTTGCTGAGCATCAACTCAAAGTGATTCCAGGCTCCAAACCCGTCAAACAAGGTCTCCGTCGATTTGATGGAAGAAGCCGGAAGGCTATTGGCAAGGAAATTATCCGGCTTTTAGCAGCAGATTTCATTCAGGAAGTAATCCACACTGATTGGTCTGCAAATCCGGTATTAGTACCGAAGAAAGACACTACTGCTCTTAGAATGTGTATAGATTACACTGGTTTGAACAAATTGTGTCCCAAAGATAGGTTCGCGTTACCGCGAATTGATCAAATAATAGATGCCACCGCAGGCTCTGAGCTTTTATGCTTTTTGGATGCTTACTCCGGGTACCACCAAATACGCATGAAAAAGGAAGATCAAATTAAGACTTCTTTTATAACCCCATACGGGACGTATTATTACGTAACCATGCCATTTGGCCTGAAGAACGCAGGTGCAACTTACCAGCGTTGCATGAAGCGTTGCTTGCATAGTCAGATTGGCAAAAACGTCCACGTTTACGTAGACGATATTGCTGTCGTAACCAAGGAAAAAGACACACTCCTTGAAGATCTGCGAGAAACCTTCAAAAAGTTGCGCACTTACAAGATGAAGTTAAATCCATCAAAGTGTGTATTCGGGGTTCCCTCAGGAAAACTTCTGCGCTTCATCGTTTCTCACAGAGGAATAGAAGTTAACCCGGAAAAGATCAAAGCCATCTTGAACATCTCCAAACCCACGTGTGTGAAAGATGTCCAAAGATTGACGGGTTCCGCCGCTGCCGTCAGCAGATTTATTAGTCGGCTGGGGGATAAAGCCTTACCACTCTACAAGTTGCTGAAAAAATCCGACAAGTTCGAGTGGACAGAAGAGGCTGATGCAGCGTAACTCAGTCAAAAGAAACTTTGATGAAAGCCCCGATTTTGGCATCCCCGAAAGACGAAGAACCTATGTTATTGTATCTCACGGCTACAAACCGGGTTATTAGTGCAGTAGTTGTTGTGGAACGGAAGAAAGACGAACAAAGCATACCAGATCAGCATCCGGTATATTATATAAGTGAAGTTTTCTCCGAGTCCAAGCAAAGGTATCCACACTACCAAAAACTGGCATATGGCGTATTTTTCGCATCTAGAAAATTACGTCATTACTTCCAAGGACATTCCATAACAGTGGTATGTAAAGCACCGCTAGGGGATATAATAAACAATGCAGAGGCAACTGGCCGAGTAGCCAAATGGGGTATCGAGGTAGCAGCCTTCGACATTAAGTATCAGCCAAGGACGGCAATAAAATCCCAGGTTCTGGCGGACTTTGTCGCCGACTGGACGGAAGCAATGGAAAAAACACCAATGCCGGAGTCGGAGTACTGGATCATGCACTTTGACGGATCCAAGATGAAGGAGGGCGCAGGAGCTGGTGTAGTCTTAAAATCCCCTAAAGGAGATACAATGGAGTACGTATTACAAATACACTTCAACGCCAGTAACAACATGGCAGAATACGAGGCATTGCTTCATGGCTTGCACATTGCAAAAGAAATAGGGGTCAAACGCATCTTATGCTACGGCGACTCGGATTTGGTGCAGCATCAGCTCAACCAAACCTGGGATGCAAAGAGCCCTATAATGGCCGAATATCGGAGAACGGTGGACGAGTTCGCCATTTGTTTCTTTGGATTCGAAGTACTCCACGTGAAAAGGGAGGAAAATTGGAACGCGGATGCATTAGCCCGCATGGGGTCAGAAAGGGTAAAAATCCTACCACCAGGTGTATTCGTCCAGCATTTGTACGAGCCATCCATAAAAGGTGGAGATATCGATTGCCCTCTGGCTTCCGAATCAATTGAAGTTATGCTCGTTAACCCGGAGTGGACGATACCATATTTAAACTTCTTAGTAAATCAGAAGTACCCGGAAGGAGCAGACGAATTCTTGCAGAGACAAATTCAGCGTCGATGCAAAGGATACACGGTAATTGATAATTGCTTGTATAAATGCAGTACTTCCGGAATTTTTCTATGGTGTATTTCACCCGAAGAAGGACGAGAAATCCTGCAAGAAATCCATGCCGGAGATTGCGGACACCATGCTCAATCAAAAAGCATAGTTAAAAAAGCATTCCGTGCCGGGTTTTTCTGGCTAACAGCTAAGACAGATGCTGAACACATAGTTAACACATGTGAAGGGTGTCAATATTACGCCAAGCAGACCAATATGCCGGCCCAAGCACTCAAAACTATCCCAATTACATGGTCGTTTGCGGTCTGGGGGCTAGATATGATGGGACCATTCAAAACTGCGCGAGACGGACTTACACATCTACTTGTAGCTGTGGACAAATATACCAAGTGGGTGGAGGCTAAACCCATCAAAAAGCTTGACGGTGTAACTGCCAGAAATTTCATCATTGACATAGTCATGAGATACGGCGTTCCACATAGCATAATAACCGACAACGGGACAAATTTCTCCATTGGAGAGTTGGCAAAATATTGCCGACAAACGGGAATCCGCCTAGATCTCGCATCTGTGGCACACCTGCAATCCAATGGCCAGGTCGAGCGAATGAATAGCTCAATCCTGCAAGGAATACGCCCAAGACTCGAATCTCCTCTTCATAGAGCGGCTGGAGCATGGGTAGAGGAGCTACCTTCTGTGCTTTGGAGCATTCGAACGACGCCAACAGGTCAACTGGGCAAACCCCGTTTTTCCTAGTTTATGGTGCGGAAGCTATCCTTCCAACGGACATGATCCATGATAGCCCAAGAGTGCGGGATTTCGATGACTCGGATGCCGAAGAAGCACGACAGGATGCCGTCGATCTCTTAGAAGAGGAACGAGAACTTGTGCTCCAAAGATCCGTCATTTACCAGCAAGGTTTACGACGATATCATAGTCGGAAAATCAGACATCGTTCTTTTAAAGAAGGTGACTTAGTGCTGAGATTGGTGCAGCAAAGAAAGCACAAATTGGCCCCAGTATGGGAAGGACCATTTGTAATTAGCAAAGCTACGAAAAATGGGTCATATTATCTTGTAGATATTCGGGACACGGAAGATGATCCCGAAAAACCGAATCGCAAAAGAAATAGAAAGATAGATGATGAACTATGAGAGACAAAGAGGCCTTGGAGCATCCAGCAGTTACGTCCCTTCTATACTTAGTTCAATTTCTATGTAAACATCTTTGAGATCATGAAATAAAGTTGTCGGAATTTTGGTATCCATGTTTTTACAAGTTCATTATAGTACAAAGCATGATTCCGCCTTATCTATTTCCCAATGATCTTACAAAATACTCAATGTTAACCCGAATTGTGCCTGCGTGCTCGGTGTTTAAAAACTGAATGATTTTCAGACTGCTAACGGCTAAAGGAAACTCGGATTGTGCCTGCGTGCCCAAGTTTCAAAAAATTCCTTGTTTTTCTCTAAGTATTATCTGATTGTTTATGTGTTGGGTCACTGGAGCTAGTTAGTAAAAATGCCTTTAGTATGATCCATGTTTCCGAGTTCAAGCTGATCGGTTATACCCAGTTACTCGGCATGATGATTCACAATACTATTGAGCCATTTCAAACACTAAGGACAGTTAAAACATATAAACCAGAGAACTTATAAGGCAAAGGAATATTAAAATCCGGAAACCTTGCAAAGAATTTCATAATTAAAACTGCAAAGGGAGGAGTTTTTGCTCATACAAAAGGAATAGAAGCATTACAATATGAATTACATCTTGAAAGTGCAGTAATGCTCCTATTTTCTACTTTCGCCATCCAGGTTAAAGGTAGCCCTTTCAAGCATCCGAGTCTTCCTCGCTGCTGTCATTCTCGGGGGCTTCGGGGATCTCCTCTTCTGGATAGGTGATGGAGATATTCACCATGGATGCGATCTTGGTGGCGTGGCCTTTGATTTCATCAAAGATGGTATTTCGTTGGGTTTCCATGTATCCTTGAGGGATACCGGACGCCACGCGCCAAGACTTTGCACCAGGGTAGTGCATACGCATAAGGCCAAGCGCCATGCGTGCACCACCCCGTGCAGCGGAGCGTAGGATGGATTCCCTCGACTCCGCCACCTCCAAGATGGCACCCGGAAGTTTCTCAACTTCCGAGAACTCCCCAGTCCTTGTGGGTAGGAACCTGTTGACCAGCTGCATGCCAGCAGCTCTGATCGCAGTCCATGTCTTCCCAAAGGCTCGGATTCTATCAATCCGAGCAAGATCTGGGTTACCTCCTGTTTTTCAAACAAAAATAACCAAAAAGGTTAAGTGAAAAAGCAGGGAAAGAAACTAAGACATGGAAAAATGGTAAATGAAGTAAAACTTACCGATGATCTTGTCGATTTCGGAGCCTTCCCCCAGGCGCAGATTTAAGGCATTTTCCAAGTCTTGAATGGTGGACTTGTCCTTTTCCGCCTGTTCGGAAGCCTTGGAATGAGAAATTCCAAGGGCCAGATTGCTGGCTTCCAGATCTTTTTGAGCCTTCACAAGTTGCTTGTGAAGGTCCAGGTTTTCCTCACGGAGGCTGGCAGCGTTTCCGGCATCTTCAGCTATTTGCTGGGCCTTAGCCAAAGCAGCTGGAAAGCAAGGAAAATTCCGAGTTTAGAAATCCCGGAAAAAGTACTTAGACAACAAGCTGAATAACAAACTTCAGAGGGATAAAAGTTTACCTGTTGTTTCCTTCAGCTGCAGCTGAAACGATGCCAGCTCCGTATCTTTCACCTCAAGAATAGAAAGAAGATTTCTAACTTCCTTGTTCTTGACGGAAAGTTTATTGAAAACTTCCATGTTAATGGTTTCGGCGGTTTGCTGGAACATGACAAGGAAAAGAATAATTAAAAAGCATCAAGGCAAAAGATATAAATTTTGTCTAAATGCTTGGGGGCTAGAGTTAAATACCTGGCTCATTCGCTGCAAACCCGCCAAGTTTTCATTGAACTCCTTTGCGTACTCCGCAAAAAGAATTCCGGCCGCGCTTAGGCCGTCGTTGAGGTTCTTGAAGTCCTTGTCGAAGGTGGAAATCTCCTCATTGATTGTCCGAGAAGAATTTCCCACCTCTGGGGCCGCCCTTTCCATCGTGTCCGTGTCCGGCACAACGGGCTGGCTGGGCTCCAACGACTTGGTGGTGGGAGCTGTGGCATGCTCTTCCGCCGTCGTGGACGGTGTGTCCGGGGCGATGACGGATACCTGTCGAGGCAAAGCGGCATAGGCCCAACCGCTGCAGGACCAGCCGTGGCACGTGGTGTGACGGTTCGTGGGAGATACCCACGATCTTCCAGAACGTGGGTGAAAAGTTCAGTAGTAATAACTGCTCTAGCGCAGCGCCACTGAGCAGTCATCTCCTTGGCGTTAGGTCTCATCCGTCATTAGGACATGCTCCCTCTCCTTGATACCCGGGCCAACGAGGAGGCGGACCGGCGTGGGGGAGTCCCCAGCCCGGGCATAAATAGGGGGCGCTCCGCTCCCTCCTGAGCGCCATCTTCACACTTGCTCCCTTCTCCTCCTCTGTCTTCTCCTTAGCAAAAAATACATGCCTCGTGGTGGGCGACGCCGTGGCTCGCCGACGGACTTGGCCACGGCCCCGAGACGTAGCGCGTGGATGGCGCTGACGGCTGCTGATGCGCCGGAGGGGTCTAGGGCTCGTGCCGAGGCGAGCCCCCAAAGCTGTTCATCCCGTGGACGTGGCGTGGCGGAGAATCCCATTCCCCACTGGGCTGAGGACACCCGTGTGCTGGCGCACGAGTTCCTGGTGGGACTTTGCAGCCGCCTCCGCAGCCAACTGAAGCTCGTGGACTCCTTTGAAAGGACGGTTGACCGCAACCCACCTAGAGGGCTCTGGCTGCAAGTGGTGGGGTGCATCAATGGGTCCTGGTGGGCAGCCGTGGAGTTTTGCTCCATCGGCCATATGTCGTTAGTGCACGGGTGGAAGACCTTCGCTCGCGCTCAAAGACTGGAGGAGAGCCAAGTCCTGCACTTCCGCTTCGATGGGGTGGACAATCTCTTCGTGAAGGTCTTCGGGTGTCGCGGCGAGCGCGAGGAGTGTTGCGTCGAAAGCGGGAGCAGCGAAAATGATGGCGAAGATGGTGAGTATGACGATGACGATAAGGAGGACGAGGAAGACTCCTCGGGCATCAAGGTGGAGGACTGTGAGTCCGACTCGGCCGAGGCTTGAGTGCCTCGTCGAGAGGGAAATCTTGACCATCCCAACATGCAACATTTTCCCCTCTTCTGGGTCCTCGGTAACCTTCTCCTCGGCCACCCATATCTCGTAGTTGTGGTGAGGCAGGCTCCCGCGGCCTGCCACCACGCCTTCCTCCTCTATAGACATGGAGAGGGAGTAGCTCTCTCTGAACTTTTGCATCCCTTTTTGTCTCTTTAATGAACCCGCAACATGTTTGTGTATTGAGATGTATCTCATGAATGGAATATTAGATTTGAAGAAGCATGGTCTTTCTCCTTTGCAATAGTTAATGTGTTAGTGGAGTTCTCTGAATGTCTTCCGAAGAAAGGGTCCTCTAGAAGTGAAAAAAAGAGGTGTGGGATTTAGCTTTTTGGATAATACACACACTGTGCACCCCGGTCCATTTTCTCATACTGATAATACACACTGCTTCCACTATTTTCACACTGCTTCCACTGTTTTCACACTGTTGCTACTATTCTCATATTGTTCTCATATTGTTTTCCACACCATACATTTAACCTCTTTGTTATCAGCAAAACCGGTGAGATTGACAACCTCACTGCTTCATTGGGGCAAAGTGAATTGTTTGTGTTGTGTAGGTTCCACGTTGCTGCTGAACCGGTAGTGCGCTCTGCCATCTCAGCTGCATCAACCTTCTGAAGTTACTCCTTCCTTCTACTGGTCGATTCAACCTTGGTTTCTTTCTGAGTGAAACTTGCTGCTGTACTCTTCATACCTTCCTCTTGGGGACTCCCAACGAACGTGTGTTCACATGCATCAAGGTTCCAAGCCTCATGCAACCAATAACACCCCCAAACACATTTTTTTCCAGTATCAACAGACTTGTGCACATAGGAGACAATATATGCTCAAAATTAAGATAGATGGGGCAATAGAGAAAGGAAAAAGCTTAATTTCTTCACACATCCATTGACCAAATCACCGAAAAAATAGCTACAATGTATGGATATATTTCAAAAAACAAACAAATAGAATTAGCTTCACATAAGAAATTACTTAACATAAAAAAATACTAGGGTGGTATTTCTATCACCGATGCTGGAACATATTGACTTGAGATATTTAGAACTAAATATGTTTTAATGGTGTATAATTTATAGTGTACTAGCCCAATCATACATCATGGGCCTCTTTCTTTCTTAGGCCTTCTATTTTATTTATTGTATTACTTCTCTTTTGATTTTTTGATTATCTCTTCTCTATCTATATCTTTATCTTTACCTAATAATAAAGGGAGGAAGGTTTCTTCCTCCCAAATCTTTGTACGTTTTTTCGTATGTCAAGTTTCTTCTCGTTCGTTCTCTGTTTTTTTCATCTAGCTCGCGAGTCCCTAAGTTTCCTAATTCAATTCGACACAGCCACGGAAGCATATGTATTAGCTCCGATCTCCTTCCACCTTCGCGTACAACTGCTTTATGGAAACACTTATATTATATATACAGGGGCCGCCCGACCTTGGTACTCATTGACCAACTCGATCGGCACGACGTTCGCCAACGAATCATGAATCGATCTACTTTTGTGCGGGTTTGTACCTTGAGGATCCGATTGAGAAACCCAGGTCGGAGATTAGGAGGGGACGAGGCAGCCTGCCTCCAAATATTACCTAGACAACACATGCATGAGAGGATGAGGGCGAGAGCTCAAGCCTGCAGCATGATCCCTCGACAACTCTGGTGTTGGCGCAGCTGCCCAACATGTCTAGACAATGAAGGTGCTCCATACTGGTGGGTCACAGTGCCTGAGAAAGCCACCCAAGCTGTGGTGGAGGAGCCGACGGCGCGGCGCACAATCTAACCCCGGTGATGCATGTGTTGGAATTTATATGGGCCTAACATGCCTAGCCCAACTAAGCCCAATAAAATTCTGAAATTATTATGGACCATTCATGAATAATACAAGTGGAGGGTGGGACTAAAGTTTGGTGCCACATTTCTAGTTTGGAGAGGATACGGTGATCCATTCTAGTTCATGTATGAGTTGGCAAGATAAGATGAGAGGTATGCCACGTGCACGCTCCTTCTCCGCCGCCCGCCTCGCCTCGTCACGACGCGACACGGGTTACGGAAATGAGCCGAGCCAAGAGCGTTTATTTTGCCAGTTGGAAAAACTTAAAGAATCATTAATATGGTAATTAACGGACGCGTTAATGCCTAAACCATTTCCACGTGGAACCGAACCGACTCGGACGTGGAGTCACGCCCAAGTCTCTCCCAGCCCGCAGTATAAATACGCGCATACGGTAAACCCTAGCGGCCACTTCGTCTTATGGTTTCGCACCGTTCCAAACCACTTCGCCGCGAATCAAGTCTTCTCCATCCCTCCTTCCGGTGTGCACCGCGAGAAGGGACAGCGGGCCTTCGGAACCCCGCCTCTTATGATCCTGTACGGGAGAGGGGCGATCGGGTTTTTGGGGAGCGCACTCGCGCGACTGCTGACGGCGACTACTTTTCCAACGACGACTGGTTTCCAGATTTTGGTAACCTCTTCATCGACGACGACATGGGCGACAACATCGACAACACCGCAGCCGGTGCCGCAGCCACTGCACTGTACATATCTCTCATCTGTACAAGATACTACTGCAATTCTTTTGTCTAGTTCTTGCTGTAGATTGGATCAGTTTCACTACTACACTAGTTTTCGATATGTGCATGCTTAGTGTATTTGTTACGGTCATAATTTATTTGATACTATTTTGGATTAAATCATATGCTAAATTGCTAATATATTCAACAATCCAAAAACTGATTATAGGTAATTTGCTGCACCTACACCTGCTATTATTGCGGCGACAAGGCCAAACCGTTTCAAGGGTGTGGACTATAAGAGGTGGCGCACGAGAGCAGTGCTAAGGTTTTAAACCTGGCGCTGCTATGCGGCCACCAAGGGCAAGCCTGAGGGCGATCTCAATCCAGCACAGCTGGAGCCTTTTGAGAATATGGACACTATGCTTAAAAGTGCCCTCCTTGGTATTATTGATGATTCCATTGTGGATCCCTATATGTCGTTTGATAACGGTAAAGATATGTGGGCTGCACTCGAGGCCAAATTTGGGGCCTCAGATGCTGGCAGCAAGTTGTACGTCATGGAGCGGTTCTATGACTACAAGATGACTGATGAGCTTTATGTTGTTCAACGGGCTCATGAGATACAGTCACTCGCTAAACAACTTGAACACTTTAAGTGTATGTTACCGGACAAATTTGTGGTCGGAGGCATTATTGCCAAGCTTCCATCTTCATGGAGCATCTTTGCTACTTCTCTGAAACACAAGAGACAAGATTTTTCTGTTTCGCACCTTATCGGATCCCTTGATGTGGAAGAGAAGGCGCGAGCAAAGGATACACGTGCTCGGGTTGCTGAGGTAGGTTCTGCTGCCCATGTGGTACAGAAGAAGCACTACCCGCGCAACAAGGCTAAATATAACAAGAAGAAATCTGAGGGTAAAGGAAAGACCGATGGCAAGTTTAAGCCGTCGCACTTTACCAACTTCAAGAAGAGGAATGAGTCATGTCACGTTTGCGATGAACTGACTCACTGAGCTTCAAGATGCCCTAAACGTTATGAGTTGCTGCAGCAGGAGAACAACAGTAAGACCGCTAATGTTGTCATGGCTGACACTGAGATGAAGGATTCTGGGTACGGTATAGTTCCTACTTTCTTTCAGTTTGTCATTCACCTGAATGATTAGTTGACACAGGTGCCAATGTACATGTTTGTGCTGATGCTGCCATGTTCTCTTCTTATCAGGTCACAGGGACTTCCCCCGTGCTGATGGGGAACGGGTCATGTCGTGGTATAGATCACGGTAGCACCAAGAGGGTGTTCCAGATGATGTTTAAAGAGGGGACATGCTAGCAAACGGTGGCGTTGGTGTGGGATTGGATAGCAAGCGTGTAGTCACACGATGTACCCAGGTTCAGGGCCCTCGCGTTGAGGTAAAACCCTACTCCTGCTTCTCTCTCTTTTCTATTGATGCGCGAGTTACAAGGTTGCTCTATGAGCTCTGTTTGAGTGTCTAAAGGTGTGGGGGAGAAGAGAATGTCCCCTGCTATCGAGGCCTGGCCAGTCCTTATATACTGCCGGACTGGCCAGGTTACAAGTGGGGTCCGGCTGGTACAAGACCAGCCGGGGAGATTCTAGGACAAGCGCCCTTCGTCCTTTGGCCTTCGATCCCGATTGGTGTCGTATTGCGCATTGTATGGGGGCAGCGCCTTGCCCATCTCGGCGTACCCGGTGGCCACTCCCGGCTGCCTGGCAGCCCATCCCTCGTACCTAGGCCGTACACCGAGTACCATGAGCCCATGCGGTGGGTACCGGGTGGTGTAGACAAGTACCGGCTAGCTTTAATAGATGTATCACCAGCCGTACGCGGGTACGGACAAACCCATGCCGGAGTACCCCGAGTAGCCGGGGAGTAGGTGTACCGAGCCGCGTAGGGTGGCACTGTGGCTTGCGTGATCCTAGGGAGTTGGCGTGCTCGCCCTACCTCCCCGTACCGGTTGAATCGTGGAGTAGTCGGGTCGTCCTAGCAGCCGGCTAGCCAGCCGGTTGCTACCTTTGGCCGGCTGGGCAGCCGGTAGGTGAGCGGTGATCCCTACCTAGTCGGTGGATGGGGGCTTATCGTCACGCCTGCGTGTGTTTAACCTTGTGGGGTACGGCAAACGGGCATCAGGTCCCTTCTTCCCGCTTCCTCGAGGCACCCAGGGATCATCCCCTGACACTAGTCCCCGAGCAGGTGGGAATTAAGGAGCCGGTACGCCGGGTGCGAGGCTCCCGTCTGTTCCCCCTGGCCTTTGTCGGCTCGGCCAACCGGTTGGTCACGCGATGCCACGGCGTCTCCGTGGGGCCGGCTGGTGGTGACGTCATGATTTGCCCGGGTGACGTTGCCCATGACGCGAACGGTCGCGTGGGCCTGCGAACGCAGCCAAGTCGATGTCGTCGCTTCGCTTCTCGTGCTGGGATCTTCTGTGGCCTGGAAAGCCGTTACGGATCCTTTGCGGCGCACTACCCACGACCCCTCGTTTCTTGCGCCACGTGGGAAGGATCGTGGGGAGCGGTTTCACCACGCGTCGCACATCCTACGGCGCATGCCCACTATAAGTAGGTGTGGAGGACCCTCCCATGGTCATCTCCGCCATTCTCTGCGCCCGAAATTCCCTTGCCTCCTCTTCTTCTCGAGCCCTCTCCGCTACCGACACCTCCGACCACGACGTGTGTGTGAGTACTTCGCCGCTCGCCGCACCGCCGCCGCGAGCCCCCAACTGCTTCCACTCCCCCGCCGAGAAAGCCATGGCTGGTTCGAGGAGATCCCTAGCCGTCGCCGACGATGCTCCGAAGAAGGGCTTCTGGGCGGGCTCTTGCATGATGCAAGGAGATCTCCGCTACTATCGAGGCTTGGGCTTCTTTGGCCCGGCCTCGACGGTGGCCGTGACGAGCTGCATTCGCTCCACGGACAGCGAGATCGACGAGGGGTTGCGGATAGTGTCGTGGGCGCCGCCGGAGTTTGAGGTTTCGCCGCAGCCGCAGCCACAGCCGAACGAGCGAGTCTTCTTCCTCTCCCACCTGGACCACAACCTCGTGCCCCGGGTGAGCTTCTTCATCTCCTCCTTCCTCACCTACTTTAGGCTCCAAATCCACCATCTAGGGCCGAACGCGATGACGTATCTGGCTTACTTCGTAAGCCGCTGTGAAAACTACCTGGGTATCTGGCCCAACCTCAACTTGTTCGTCCGGATGTTCTTCCTCAAAAAAGGGACCGAGGTAGAGCAAGGGTCGCTGGTGAAGTGCGGATGCGCCATCATCATGGCCCCGCACGACACCCACTTGCCCCGGCTGACCCTGGTGGAGTCGGCACGGATGTAGCAGCAGACATACTCTACGTCGAAGACCTGCAGGGCGGCGACCAGATCGGCCTCAGCCCCTTCGTCAGTCGGCTGCCCGGCTCCCAGAACAACTGGACGGACAGGACCCGGGGCAACTCGAGGGAGTGCGACGACATGATCGACCGGGTCCAGGAACTGGTCAACAGTGGTCTGACCAGCCGGGACCAGATGTTAGCATGGATGGTGCCCCGGCTGATGCCACTCCGCCACCGGTCGCACAAGATGTGCCTCACCTCCGGGGTGAACGACCCCAACCGGCTGGCCTGGACGGACGCCGACTGGGCGTCGCTCAAGACAGTGGTCTGACCAGCCGGGACCTGACGGAGCTTTGGCAGTTCCGACTACCGTCCTACAACCGCCAACACCGCCTTCCTCAGGTAAACGCCCTCTTCGCCCTGGTTGGTTTTCTTGCTTTCCCCTTTTCGTCTAGTCCATAACGCCTCGCGGTCGATGTAGCTCTTTGCGACCCAGGCGGAGGAAGACGGGCCTAACGACCCACAACTTCTCGACGACCTGCCCCCACTGCCGCCTCTTGAGCAGCTAGCTGCGGAGGACACGGGAGGGGCGGAGGATCACCCGACACCGGCTCGCGATGGTAAGCACCCCGGCCCGGATGATGAAGTCATAGATGTCGACAACGAATATGATGTCGATTCGTCGGCTTCTTCGCCAGCTTCGACCAAGCGGCGTCGGGCTTTCGGCTCGAGCAGACGGCCGACCGCGAAGGAGGAGCCCAGAGCGAAGCGCGGGCGCGTCACGTCGCCTCCGGCTGGGGGCAGCCGGCGACAGAGGAGGGCCCCGCCTACGGTTGTATCAGGTTAAGTTTCTCCATCTTCTTGGTCTTTTCCTTCGTAGGTAGACTTCTTCCTTAACATATTTTATCTTCTCCTCTTGTAGGGACGCGATCCCGTCCAGCCCGATGCCGACACTGCCCCCCTCGCCGGTTGATGTCTACGCACGCTTCTATTCTTGTAGACAGTGTTGGTCCTCCAAGTGCAGAGGTTTGTAGAAAAGCAGCAAGTTTCCCTTAAGTGGATCACCCAAGGTTTATCGAACTCAGGGAGGTAGAGGTCAAAGATATCCCTCTCAAGCAACCCTGTAGTCAATATACAAGAAGTCTTTTGTGTCCCCAACACACCCAATATACTTGTCAGGTATATAGGTGCACTAGTTCAGCGAAGAGATAGTGAAATGCGAGTAATATGGATGGTTATAAGTAATAATAGCAATCTGAAATAAATATGGCAGAAAAAAAACATGTAGCGGAACAGGCGGAAAACAGTGTTTCAATGGTTGGAAATAAGGCCTAGGGATCCTACTTACACTTGTGGACACTCTCAACAATGATCACATACTTGAATAACTAGATATCATCTCTTCACTATGCTACTCTTAACCCTCTCCGGTTGTATAACGAACACTAATCATTGCGTAGGGTTGTAACAGCACTCCTCAAGTTTGTATTCCCATGTCTCGTTAACCCCATGCTGTCACTATGAGCGCCCTAGAAGGTACTAAGCAAACTCCACAATTCATAGAGGAGACACACACGACGTGCACACTGCCACCTTCACACCGTGATCAAAGTGACTCCAAAGTTCATATTAATAAAGCACTTGAGTAGCAAAACAGATGAAGATCACATCTATATATTCAACTAGATTATAAAGCTCATGATCACATAAAGATCACACCATGGGAGAGAGATGAACCACATAGCTACCGGTAGAGCCCTCGGCCTCGGGGGAAAACTACTCCCTCCTCATCATAGGAGACATCAACAGCGATGGAGATGGCGGTGGAGTCGATGGAGATGGCTTCCGGGGGCACTTCCCCGTCCCGGCAGGGTGCCAGAACAAAGATTTGTCCTCTGAAACTTGTCGGTGGTGGCGGCGGAGCTACGGATGTATTTTCTAGAAAAGGTCGATTGTTTCAGGGTTTATGCCTCGGGGAGTACATATGGGCGAAAGGGCGATGCCGGGGGGTGTCTAGGGGGCCCACACCCTAGGTGGCGCGGCAAGGGGGGACCCGCGCCTCCCCATGGTGTGGCCACCCTGTGGCCCCCCTCCGGGGCTCTTCGGGACTTCTGGATGCTTTTGGGACTTCTAAGACTTCTGTCTTTCGAATCGTCCAATTCCGAGAATATTTGTAGAACAACTTTTCTGAAACTAAAAACAGCAAAAACAGGAACTGGCACTGTGGCATCTTGTCAATAGGTTAGTCCCGGGAAACGATAAAAATGACCTAAAGTGTAAGGAAAACATGTGGGAAACAACATGGAACATCAGAACTTAAGGATACGTTTATGACGTATCAAGCATCCCCAAGCTTAGTTCCTACTCGTCCTCGAGTAGGTAAACGATAAAACCAAATAATTTTTGAGGTGATATGCTACCACAAAATATTGATCATAATATGTAAAGTAGAGCATGTAAACTGGGATGAAATGAACTAAAGCTGTGATCTATATGTGATATCAACATGTAATGCATAAACAAAGAATAAAGAAGTAAAACTTTTAATGAATCAATACTTAAATACTATAAACCGTGCAAAGTTTATTAGAGATGATTTAAGCTTTCAAGAACAACAATATCATGCACGTCAAACAATCTTCACATACCCTGTTAGGATCAAGTCAAGCTTTCCACATAATGCAATGCTTGAATCTTAAACTATTTGCGCACTAAAAACAATCAAGTGTTCTGTGTTGGTCCCTAGCACCGGGGGGTTATGGCAAAGAGAACATTATGGGGGGTTTGGAAGGTCAAAGGAAGAAAGGTTCACAAAGCTGAAAGCGGTCATTAGACAAGAGAAAGTCTTACAACCGAAGCTATGCAAGGAGTATGGATTGCCACACAACGGATGCCCATAGAGCTATAAGTGTATGAAAGCTCTCCAATGGAACTAGTGGGGGTGCATCCAACTTGCTTGCTCACGAAGACCTAGAGCTCATTTGAGGAGGCTCATCATTGGAACATACAAGCCAAGTTCTATAATGTAAAGTTCCCCACATAGTTATGAATAAATGATGATATGAAAACTCTCTCCAAACTGAAGTATTGGTGCTAAACATGAAGCACAAGTGTGGTATATAAAGGATAGTGATGCGCCCCCTCTCTCTTTATTCTATCTTTGGCCCTTTTTTTTGGGCCTTTCATTTTTTTTATATATATCCTCACCGGTAGAGGCAACATCCTATATTACAATGAATCATCACACTTTTAGTACTCATAACTCATAATGGAATATCTCTGATGTATCCAACTGCATGCTCCTGCCAGTGTAGGAGTATGCATAAATAACCATGAAGCTCATCATCAAGTAACATAATGGAGGTGGATGTTGTGCAGCAATATATCTCGGAATGGCTATGGAAATGACATGATAGGTAGGTATGGTGGCTGTTTTGAGGAAGAATATATGGGCTTATGTGTAGGAGAACAAAGTCCTCCAACGGGATTTGGATGCACTGGCGAAGTTTGCACCAACTCTCAGTGTCAGAAAGGGCAATGCACAGTACCGAAGAGGCTAGCAAATATGGATAGTGGAAGTGCCAGGAACCGCAACATAGACTCACGAGTTAAAAGATTACATCAAACAAATCATCTTACAAGGCACAATGCAAATCACTCCAAGAGGGTCAGTGGCAGTGACAAGTCACTGTTAGCTACCCTGACCGTAGCGCGTAACAAAAGGCCGATCAGAAATGTATCACTCGTAGCAATCATATACCATTGTTTCTATCAGCTGGTAATTTAAGTGTGACACAGTTTCAAATTTCTTATACCAACCATTAAAAGTTTATACTTACTAGTCCTTCCCGTTTAGCCATTAAGCAACTTAATATCTCAAAACAACAGCAGTGATTCAAGTGAAGTAGTTTAGTGATCTACAAGACCATGCGAATTTTTCCCCTATACCAACTACCACATAAGCATTTCTATTCTCAACCAAGCACACATATGAGAACCACCTAACTACAAAAGCTAACAGCTCTGAATAAGATATGCATGAAAACAAAGGCTAAACAGAGTACTAGCAAAAAGTGAACACTCACAGGACAATAAGAATGAAAACTAGAGTGTTCTAAGCAATGAAAACGAAGCGTGTATCTCTCCCACACAAGTATGATAAGATCCAATCATTTATTACAGCAAAGAAAACCAAACGAACTGAAATAAAAAATAAAAGACGCTCCAAGTAAATCACATAAGATGTGACTGAATAAAAATATAGTTTCACTAGAAGTGACCTGATAATTTGTTTATGAAGAAGAGCATGCCTTGGAAATCCCAGAGCTTAGACACTTGAGTCTTCTTGGAATTTGCTGGGATGTACCTCCGGGGCATCCCCAAGCTTAGGCTCTTCACTCTTCTTGATCACGTCATATCATCCTCTTCTCTTCACCCTTGAAAACTTCCTTCACACCAAACTTCTCACAATCTTCATTAGCAACGTTAGTGCAATCGATATAATAAATTCACATGGTTCATTTTCAACACAAGCCTAACACTAACAAACACATTAGCTATTTTCACAACTTCTTTTAAAACTCTTTTTCTCAAAAGAAGAACAAAAAAAAGATCAAGATGCAAATGCAATTATTGGCAGAAATGTGTCAAAACAGGACAGCGGGTAAAGATGATTTTTTTCGAAAATATTATATTGCTCAAATAAAGAAGTGGTCAACTAAGAAAAGTTGCGTATACAGCCCAGTATTACGCACAAAAAAACTCAGGTCATTTTGAATTTTCTGTGATTTTATACGGAATAAACAGTGAACAGGAGAAATCTGTTTCCTGCGCAGAAATCCGAAATATAGCTTCAACTTTCCACTAGAGGCTTTACTTGGCTCAACAAAAACACAAAAGAAAAGATACAGCGGGGTTGCTAAGGAAATAGACAACACCCAGGTGCAAAGCATACAAAAGAAAATGAAGGAAAACGGGTTGAAAACGGAGAAATAAAACGGGTTTTCTCCCGGAAGCGCTTTTCTTTTAATGTCTTTCAGCTAGGCACAATGATTTTTAAAAGATGCTCACATGAGAAATATTAATTGAAGCAAAATAGACCACCAATAAGAAAATGTAAAATAAGTTTAAGTCTAACCCACTTCCTATGAAAAATAATCTTGTATAAGAACAATTCAATGAAGCACAAAGTGACCAGCATAGGAACACAAAATAAGTGCAACTTCAAAAATTTCAACATAAAGAGGGGAAACTTAATATTGTTGAGATGCATAAAACCATGTTTCCCTCTCTCATAATAACTTTCAGTAGCCTCATGAATAAAATCAACAATATATCTCTCACATAAAATATTCCTATCACGATCATAAAAGAATTAACACTCTCCACATAAGCATAGTCATTCTTATTAATAGCAGTGGGAGCATATTCAAAAAAATAGCTATCATTCTCATCAGCATAATCATCAAACATAGGAGGCTTATTGTAATCATTATTAATTTTCTCCTTAATAGTAGGTGTACTGAAAATATCATATTTATCAATGCAATCATCATAAAGAACTCCAACATGATAGACAAGTTGTATATTAGGGAGATGGTTTTGAGTAATCACTCCATAAATATGAAAAGTTTCATAAGGATAATTGTAATCATAGCCTATGTTATATAATATTTTATAATAGTTATCAAAGACTTGAGGCATAGTATAATCATATGCAATAGAATAGTTATCTTTCAAAGTGCATTCATTTGTAAACATATCATCATTTTTACTAGAAAGAGCTGTATCAAGCATATCATCAATAACAAAAGGATTTTCAAACACATCATCCACAAGCTCAGAGCTTTCTTTATTATCATTGGAGGGAACATGGATGGTACTAATAGTACAACAATTATCATCATTTTCAGAATTGGTACCAAAGAGATTTTCAATATCAAAAGTAGTGTGTTTCTCCCAATCATGGTCACTTTCATAAATAACAGGCATAGGAAAATCATCGAGTTCGGACTCATCAGCAAAAGCTGTAATATGAGCAACATGCTTAGGGAGAGATACCGTTACCTCTCTATTTTTACTCCTCCTCTTCTTCTTCTTCTTACTCTCTATAGGAGGGAGAGGCTTGAAAGGAAGCTTTTCCACATACCCTGGTTTATTGTCAAAAACAATAGAACAAACCTTGGAGTATTCCTCCTCTTCATTAATAAGATGAAAACAAATATTAGCCATGTCATATTTTGGTAAAGTGTCCTCTTTTAGAATATTTTGTATGTAAGTATTTGCATGGCAATTTTTAACACAATAAAGATGGCATTCATGCAAGACACTATTCATATCAAAAGAACTCATATCAATCAAAGAAGTTTTTCTTAATAACTCTTCACACCCCAAAAATAATGTAAGTTCATCATGCTCATTAGGGGTGATCATTTCATCACAATACAAACTTAGAGTACTCATAGGATTCGAAAGTCTACTATCATGGCTTGAGCATTGAAAATTAAAATGACCCACTTTACAGCAAAGTTCACAAATAAAAGGATAGAGGGCACACACTTTTTCACCAAGATCATTTAGAGCCCTATCCCACTTTATAGTTTTTTCATTCCTATGATGGATACAATATTCTTCTTCGATTTGATTTCTTTCACAAGGTCTAAGTGCTCCACAGAAATTAACATGCTTATAAGAAATAGTACTTTCAGAAGTTTGAGCATGTTCGTTGCAATTATTAATAACAGTTTCATTTTTCATGCAAGTGTGTTTATTTAGGAACATTAATATAACAAGCAAAGGATCTATACCAACCAATAATCATTTGAGGATCAAGACCATATTTAGCACTAAGCTCTTGAAAATCAGCAGTTTCAGTGAAAGACTTAATGCAATCATACTCATAGTTTATACCTGATTCTTTACCTTTGTTATTATTCCAACCTTCACTATTGGTTTCAATTGTTTCACGAAGATCCCATTTAGCTTCAAGCTTCTTACTTGATAAATAACCCTCTGAACATGCATCTAGATAATCCCTGTAATGTCCTGAAAGCCTTGCATAAAAATTAGTAACAATTATTTCCTTAGGAAGATCATGGTTAGGACATTTAAGTATTAATGTTTTCAGTCTTCCCCAAGCTTGAGCAATGCTTTCTCCATCACGAGGCCAAAAATTATAAATTTAATTCTTATCTAAATACAGTTCATGAGAAGAATAAATTTAGAATGAAATAGAGATTCAAGTTCCTTCCACTCCAAATGATGAGGATCATCTAGAATCTCACACCACTCCCTTGCTTTATCCTTAAGAGATAAAGAGAATAACCTCTTCTTAACTTGGTCCATTGAAATACCTGCACACTTGAACATCCCGCATAATTCATGTATAAAGAGTAAATGATCACGAGGATGGACAATTCCATCTCCAAAATAACGGTTATCCATGACAAGTTCAACAATTTTCTTGGGTATTTTAAAAGGAATGCTTTCAGTAGGAGGATTTAAAATATCACAAGCATCATTAGGTTTATCACATATGGGAGATAAAGTATCATCACAGCAAATTTTCTCCTCTAAACCTGGGGAAATAAAAAGTTTATAGAAACTAGCTTCCCCAAGCTTAGACTTTTCCATAGTGCTAGAAATAATGGTATCCAAATAATTAATGCTAATAACATTGCTACTAGAATGCAAATAAATCTCTCTTATATTTTTGTTGTTTTCCATTAAGACTAACTAGTAAAAATAAAAACAAGCAATAAGTAAAAAATAAGACTAACTAGTTAAAACAAGAAACAAAAAGATATAATTGCAGAATCTAGAGGAAATAATTTCGAGCACTGATGCATGTAAAATGCATACATGAACTTTGCATGTTATTACTTGTTTTTCCTACATATTAGCAACTTATATTCATGTTTTATAATGATTTGGGGGATTTTCTGAACAATCCCCCTTCTTTTGGTTCTAACCCTGTTTTTCCAGAAAACGTACTTTTTAGTGTTTCAGACTTTCCGGGAGCTTCAGGACTCCAAAAAGGGCAAGGCCAAAGAGCACGGTTCAGAATTTTCGAGACGAAGAACATGGGCCAAAGTAGAGGGCCAAAAGGCCAACCAGGTGGAAAAGAGGACCCTCCACGCGGCCAGATTCCTTGGCCGCGTGTGGGGCCCCCTTTTTGCCCCCGTGGCTCCGATGCCGTCGATCTTTCTTCTCCCGAGTATCTCGTGACCTAAAAACGACTATATAAAGGGTCGCCTGGCCTTTTCGAGAAGGAGGCGGTGCCGACAGACGAAACCACAAAACAGAGAGACAGAAGGCTGCCGCCGGAGAAGATCGGAGGGGGGAAACGCCGCCGGGATCACCCCCGGAGGGCTCCACCCCCTCCAGCGTGTTCATCATCAACATCTACAGCAAGATCAGCTCCATCTCTCCAGTGTAATCTCTTGGCAAACACAATGTATTATGCAATACTATATTCCCTTGATGTATTGTGTCTCCCCGTCTATGTTTGAGTAGTGAATTGTTCTTGGCAATGGTGAAATAGTTCGTTGATTGGTTGCATACAAGTTTGTTATCTTCTATGATTGTCTTTATGTACAATATATTTGTGCACGCATATGTTGGGGAATGCATGTAAGGTGATCACCGGTAGCATAATGGAGTGGTGGTGACTTGGGAGTGACAGTAACCTGAGACCGAGCCACAAAGTTAAGTTATTGGGGGATATATAAAGGGGACCTTAGAACGTAAGGCTATGGTGGGACTTTATGTCTTAATCAATCTTGTGCAGTCATTTACTTGGCCACATGATCCATCATAAGGGGTTGTAGATCATTTACTTGACTATACCTATTCATGGCTCCTTCCTAGAAGAAACAACTAAGACTAAAACATGTGCTTCACTAATTGTGACAACCACACGAACGAAACACCTATTGCTAGAACACTTGCTCCCTTGAGATACTTGAGATATTTGCTGCTTGCTACTTGTGAAACTTGCTTTAGAAACTTTCTCTAGGATTACTTGCATTTTAAACTTGGTTCACTAGTTACTAGACAAACCACACTCCACGCCACTTGCTTTTAATTAGTTAGTTCCTTTTAGTCAAACTTATTGCTTTGCATAAACAGCCATATAAGAGGGTTATAGGGCTTTAGAGAATAGATAGCTTACCTTCAGCTCCTCGTGGGTTCGACACTCAAATACTTATCGAAAGGTACTACAATTGATCTCCTGCACTTGGGAGTCATCAAGCACTTTTCTGGCGCCGTTGCCGGGGAGCGTTGTGCTAAGCTTTTATTCTTGTTTGCATTGCATACTAACATATAAACCTAAAACACAAAAAAAAATATAAAATGGAAAACAACCAAATAATTTTAGAACTGTATAATATCTACCTTGAATTAGGACATGAAGTGTTTGAGGAGAAATTGAAAAATTATTTGCACAACAATCATATTTGTGGTAGTACTAATTCTTTGAACACCTTTATTGCTAAGGAAAACCTTGAGCTTGGGGAAGTTTGTCTTGATGAATATGATATTTTTAGTCCCCCTACTATTGAGGATAAAAATGATATACTTGTTGATTCTATGGAAAGTTTTAAGCTTGGGGAAGTTGGTTTTGATGAGCATGATATTTCTAGTTCCCCAAGCTTGGAGGAGGAAATTCACTTTGATGATACTATGCCTCCTATATATGATGATTGCAATGAAAATTATGAATGTTTGACTCCCACTATCACTAATGAGGATTTTACTTATGTGGAGAGTAGTGATTCTTTTATGCATGTGGCTCATGATAAGAATGTTTTATGTGATATTCATATTGTTGAATCTATTCATGATGCTACTGAAAATTATTATGAGAGAGGGAAACATGGTTACACATATTTCAACAATATTAAGTTTCCCCTCTTTATGTTGTAAGTATTGAAGTTGCACTTGATCTACCTTTCTATGCTTGCTATTATGTGCTTCTTTTATTTGTTTCATTACAAAATGCCAATGCATAGGAAAGGGGTTAGACTTAAAAATAAATTGTTTAATATTTTTTGGTGTGTTCCTTATGCTTTAATTTCCTATTCGGTTTGAGCACACATTTATGTCTTTTCAGCATGTAAAATACCTTTACCTACTGTTATCTATCATTTAGTTTAATATTTTCATTTTATAAAATTTTTGGGAAAGTAAATGAGAAGGGTGAGTAATGGAGAAGTTGGGGTCGACCTTGAACATGTGTTGTTCATGCCAATGAAACCATTGCAAATTCTCTATCATTAAAACCTTTTCCAAAGCTAAAAACAATAAAAATATTAGTTCACTACTGTAACATCACATTTCTGTCTTATTTCTCATCTTAAATGGCAAGAATAATCTTATATGAGAGATAGGATTAAAGAATAGTAATTAGCTGTCAAGAAAACAGATTCCTTAACTTCACTGCGAAAAATGTTTAAAATCACAGAAGTGGAATTTTGACCTGGTAATTTACGACAACAATATATAGTTATCACTACATATTTCATTAGTTTTAAGTTTTCTGATTTGAGCAACTTAAGTGCCTCTAAAAATTCACTCTTTACGGGTTGTTCAGTTTTTGGCAGATTATGTCTTTATTTTGCATTGCTCTCATTACTTGTGTTTTGTGTGGTTCTTTTGATCAAGGAGCAATGCACAACTGTAGTAACAATAGTTAATATTTAGAATAAACTCATGATGTGTCTTTGCTGTACCTATGTGGATTTTATTTATGGAGGCACTAACCCCTCTAATCAAGTTTTATGTTGAGATTTGTGTAAGAAGAATTTTTCAGGAGGAAGAGTTGAGTGAGATGAACAAAGATCAAGAGGAACAACCAATCAAGCTTGGGGATGTACCCCTGGGCTCACCCTACATGTATCAAATAAGTACAAGAATCCAAGCTTGGGGATGCCGAGCCACCTCACTCCAACCATCATGATGTTAAGTAAGTAAAGTCTAGCTATATGGCTATAAAGAAAGCGCTTTACGGGAGGCAACCCGGTTGTTTTTGTTTGGATTTTCTTAGTGTCCTCTTGCTGTCTCAAGAGATTAGTTTTTGTTGTTTTAATTCTGGAGTTTTCAATAAAGAGTCAAGTCAAACCCATTTGGACTTATAAGTTGCTATCCTAGTGCATGAAATTTCTGTTTCAGCACGAGTCTGCTCACCGTATGATTTTAAGTTTTTTATTGGTATGTCGGATTGAGCTAATTTTGTAGTATGTTCTGCAAATTTTCGTCCTCTGTAAGCACAAAAATTTACTTAATTTTTTGAAGAGTCTAGCTTAGGGAAAAATGTTCGTTTTTCTGCTGTTGCTTTTCTGGACAGATTCTGCCTTCTTTTGTTTTATGCACTCTTTGGGCTTGGGAATCGAATTTCCATGATTCTTTCAAGCAAGAGAGTGAACATACAACATAATGAACCTTATTCTCTATCTACTGGAGCATTTGATTTGGAATTTTGCACAGCAAGCATGTGATTTGTTTGTCCTTGCTAATCTCACCCCACAGAAAAAGAATGGCAGAAACATGTTTTGTGAAGTTTTTTTCACAGGGAATAGAGGAGCTGCGCCTCAAGACATCCAAGAATGGTGAAAGCCATAAGCTTGGGGATGTGATGAACACCCCACTGAAGCTACACTCTTTTGGTTAGCACACGTCTTGATGGAGGGATAATAACCCGGTAGGCCAACTCCAAGGTGTAACCTGGCCCAAAGGACACTGCGCAAGATCCGGCTAAGGATAGAGAAACTTCTGGAAGGCCCAAGTTTGTAGGCCTCGTAACCCATATTGTGGGTTACGGCAAAGGAAAGTTAGGGTTTGTATGCGGTGTCCGGGTAGGATTCAGGGCGTGTCTTGGAGGGTAAGCCAGGGGGTACGGGTGCTATATAAACCGACCCCTAGGTTTAGTTGAAAGAAATCTAAGAATCCTAGCAATATCGCCTGATATCGAGCATCTAGTGTAATCCCAGAGTTGAGTTATTATATCAAGATCGGAGACTCAGCGACTTTGATTGCCGGCTACCAGATCGAGTTGCATCATGTTTTCCTCTGAGCTAAACCCTCTCCCAAACGCCTGTGTCGTCTTGCCCCAAAATCAGTTACCCCCGGTAACATCTGCCGTGATTATCCCACGACAGTTGGCGCCCACCGTGGGGCCTGCGTCCAAAGGTGTTTACATCACGGGAGAAGCTCGGAAGAACATGGAGAATCTTGTCGTCGACGAGATCTACATCGATCACAAAGGAGAAAAGACGGTGGACGATTCCGGCTGGGGGCCAGAATCGGATCATCTCGAATCCGGATCCGTCGTGACAATCGGCCGGATCAGCGTCTTCATTGGTATGGTATGTACTTCCAGTTCGATCCCTGACAATATTGGATCTGATTCTGTGCCAGGAGGAGCCACTTCTATCCGATCGGATGATGAAGAATCGATCGGAACGACATATCCGGCGGAAGAACCCATCGCGAAGTGGGAACAGCCGAAGGAGCCGGCATGGACCCCGCGCGACCGGGTCGAGAGAGAGGACGACACCGAGTCTATCCTGGATCTGCTGGAGAACCGGTACGAGGAGAGTAACGCCGGAGAGGAACAACATGAATTTACACCGAGTATCATACGCCGAGTTGCGGTCTACACGGCTCCCGCGGCCAATCTCAACCAAGAGAACGCAACCGCAGCAGCGGTCGGGGCGGCTCAGGCATTGGCCCAGCAGCAAGACGCGGCTAACGGAGACCCGGTTCTGGCCCGGGTTGATGGAGAGTCAGCATCAGTGACCAGCCGCGCAGCAGACGAGGAGTTGCACGCAAATACGTTCGGATTCCTGGGAAACCGGACACCAGGGGCGGGTCCTTCGAACCCGCGCCACCCGGCCTTATTCGATAATAATTTGATTCTAGACCCCACGGTTCTTGCAACGGTTATCACTCCAGAAAACGCTGCGGAACGTGTCAGGGATCTGGATGTGGCTCGTCGTGCGCTGGAACAGCAAAGAAGGCAAGTAGAGGCAGAAAGGCAAGGGATGGCCACGCGGCAGCGTGAGCTGGATGCGCTGGGAACTCGGCTCCGGGAGGAAACATCTAGAGTACATCAAAGGCATCAAACTAGGTTACCAGCAACGGGCGGGGTTATCAATCCGGCTACTTTATTCATCACACCTCAGGATCAGCCGATACCAGTGGTGAACCAGGGAACCGCACCTCAACCGGCGACAGCAGGGACACATCCGGCAAATGAGCGGGCCGGGTTACCCCCCCCCCCACAGACTAGAGTCACAACCGGCAACGATCTACCACCACCGCCACCGTCACGATTTCGCACACCAGCCGGTCATTACAATAATCCCATGGACAATGTGTATGCGGCGACACTCGCGTTAAATCAAATCCCTGTGGGAGAGTCGCCCCATGCAGAGAAGACCCGGCAAGCCATCGATCTGTTGCACACTGCGGTGGCGCATCAAGCCAATTATCCGGATCATAGAAGCGGGATGCACGGGACGCCATACGTCAGTCAACAACAAGGGAATATCCAAACAAGTTCAGTGCGGCGGAGGGAAGAGCAGCAGCAAATGCCGCCTCCTCCCCGCGTTCAGGCAGCATCAGCAGCACAGGCTGTTGTGGACAGTTCCAGAGCTCGGAGGGCCGCGGCCGGGTCTGCAGCATATGGACTTCCCGCAGCGCCGCGCCCCCCGCTGTATCACATGTTTCTAGAGCAAGGCCGGCCTCGACCGTTCTTGCGGGACCCAAGTGTCTCTCAGACAATATCAGAGCCGAACCTTACCCGGAAAAATTCAAAGAGCCAGGGAAAGTAGTGAATTACGAGCCAACTATGGATCCAGAAACATGGCTAAGTAGTTATGAGATGGAAATGTCGATTCGCAATGCATCCGAGAATCTCCAAGCCAAGTTCATGTACTTGATGATGTCAGAAGGAGCAGCAAAGTTGTGGTTCACCAATTTGCCGGAAGGATCGATCAAGTCCTGGGAGGAATTGAAGACCGCGTTTGTCAAGCACTTTCATGGGACGTGCAGAAAATTGTTCACTATTGATGATTTGGAGCGATGCGTCCAGAAGAAGGGAGAGTCGGCACGCAGTTGGGTGCGCCGGGTTATGGAGATACTTCACTCGTCCACGGACATTCAGCCCAAGGATGCACTGCAAGCCATGGCAAAAACATGCAAATATATACCTTCAGTGCAAAAGTTAACTCGCATGAAATCTAGTCGGAATGCCTCGGAAGTTACAATGGGAGAATTAATGGATGCGTGCAACAAACACGCTGCGACAGATACTACAGAAGAGGAAGTTGATGACAAGAAGGTAAAAGCAAACACAAGTAATAATGGAAGAACCGGCAATGGATCAGCACCGAGTAATAACGGAAATAGCCAGAACAAGCGCCCGTTTGAAGGAGGCTCCGAGTTTGTCGCCAACACAGAAGCCGAGTCTTCGAGGCCCAGAGCGGAAGGAAATTTCAACGGAGGTAATCACAATGGAGGAAACTATCAAGGACCACCAAGGCCGAGTAACAATTGGGACATATTCAGAATGGCATGCCCGAAGCACAGCAGGAACGGCAGGCCAGCTAACCACTCCTTGGAGCAGTGCGCTGACTTACAAAGGTGGAAAAATGAGGAAGTGAACAGAGCTATGCGAGGTGCAGGACGGGGAGGAGGACCGGGTCCAGGGGGAAACCCGGGCAACGGCCCACCCCCAGCTGGTAACCCGGCGGCTGGAAATCAAGGTAATAACCAAGGGGGGGGGGCAGGAGGTTTCCAGGCTAACCCCAAACAATTGGGTCAATATCATGTGCATACCACAGGAGGCTCTAACAAGGACAAAAAGATACTGAAGCAAGCGGTCAACTCAGTTTCGTCAGCTGTCCCGAGATACTTGAGATGGTCAGAACAGGAGGTAACATGGAGCAGAAGGGATCACCCAGAAAGAGTGGAACACCCGGGAGTCTTGGCATTAGTAGTCGCACCGCAGGTCAATGGGTATGAGCTGAAAAAGGTTTTGATGGATGGTGGAAGCAGCATCAATATACTGTATTGGGAAACCTTCCTACGCATGGGCCTCAAGGAGTCTCAGCTACAAAAAAGCTCAACAGTTTTCATGGGATAGTGCCGGGTCATTCAGCGTGCCCCGAGGGAAAAATCGCATTGGAGGTAGCTTTTGGGGAGTCAAAGGATAACTATCGAGTTGAGTGGCTCACCTTTGAGGTAGTCAAATTGTGCAGCCCTTATCACGCGTTATTCGGAAGGCCGGCTTACGCCAAATTCATGGCTAGGCCGTGTTACGTGTATCTACAACTAAAGATCCCGGGTCCCAAGAAGACCATTACCATACATGGAAATCGAGATATAGCAGCTGAATGCGATGAAGGAGACGCAGCAATGGCCGAGCAAGCCTATAGAAAAGAAGAACTCAAGCACTACCGGTCTCAAGCAGACCCGGAGGACAGAACCACATAAAAAAGGCCGAGTACTGAAGGCGAAAGAGCAAAGTCCAAGGTAGCACAAGGTACTAAAATGGTGGCTTTTATCGAGGATGACTCCCCCAAACAATCCGCTATAAAAGAAGAAACTGCACGTCCGCTCACAACCAGCCACGTCATGGAAGCACCTCACCCGGGTTGGCTGGTAAACCCGGTACTCATCATGAAAAAGTCCAACATGTGGAGAATGTGCATCGGTCACGCCAGCCCGGGACCGGTGCCCACGAAGAACTAAACAATGTAACGGGCAGCAGGTTTCAGACGCGCTCTTTTCCTACCCAGGGTACCTAAGGGGACTGGGAGGTTTTTAATGAGGCGGCCTGCTGATCCAAAACTTTCGCGCGTCAATAAAGAGATGATTATCAAGTCCTATCTCGTTACAGCCTGATTACAAGTAAGTAGTATCCATGTGACATCAATACTTCAGTATCATTAAGAACGTTGAGTGTATACAGGTCTCGGGGGCTGGTTGCGCAAGTAGCACAGCCACAAACCCAAAGACCCGGCCTTGATGCCTATAAGTTATAAGGGCCGATTATTCGCAAACGAGTACGGCTGCAATCTTATAACTGGACAAAGGAGCCAAATTTTCTTGACTTTTCTTACTTAAGCTCGATGTGACTCGCACTAAAGTGGCATGATTTGTTCGCTTACGATTACAATCAGCCATGAAGCCCAATGGGACTTGTCTGACCCTGTTTTCGTATGGATGTAACAACATGGTATCCACGCGAAAGCCGGCTTACAGTACAAGATAGTCAAAAGGGTCATCTAAACCACAAGTTTATGCAGAGTACAAGGCTAATAGCCGGAAACTCAATGACTATCAAGCATAACTTCAGTACTTATGACGGGGGGATAATAACCCGGTAGGCCAATTCCAAGGCGTAACCCGGCCCAAGGAACATGGTGCGCAGTCTGGTTAAGGATAATGAGGCTTCTGGAAGGCCCAAAGTTTGTAGGCCTCGTAACCCGGATTGTGGGTTACGGTAAGGAAAGTTAGGGTTTATAAGCGGTGTCCAGATAGGATTCAAGCTGTGCCTTGGAGAATAGGGCCGAGGTGGTACGGGCGCTTTATAAACCGACCCCTAGGTCTAGTTTAGACAGAAATCTAAGAACCCTAGCAATATCGCCTGATATCGAGCATCTAGTGTAATCCCAGAGTTGAGTTATTATATCAAGATCGGAGACTCGGCGACTTTGATTGCCGGCTACCAGATCGAGTTGCATCATGTTTTCCTCTGAGCTAAACCCTCTCCCAAACGCCTGTGTCGTCTTGCCCCAAAATCAGTTACCCCCGGTAACATCTGCCGTGATTATCCCACGACAGTTGGCGCCCACCGTGGGGCCTGCGTCCAAAGGTGTTTACATCACGGGAGAAGCTCGGAAGAACATGGAGAATCTTGTCGTCGGCGAGATCTACATCGACCACAAAGAAGAAAAGATGGTGGACGATTCCGGCTGGGGTCCAGAGTCGGATCACCTCGAGTCCGGATCTACGGTGACGATCGGCCGAATGAACATCTTCATCAGTATGGTACGTACGCCTGATTTAAAGGGACAATATCATGTGCATACTACAGGAACTTCTAGCAGGAACAAAGAGACATTAAAGCAAACAGTAAACTCGATCTCTTCGGCTACGCCGGGATACCTTAGATGGGCGGAGCAAGAGGTAACGCGGAGCAGAAGAGATCACCCGGAAAGAGTAGAGCGTCCAGGAGTCTTGTAACATCCCAAGTATGAAAATCATCCACTTAGAATGTTTGTTGCATGTTTATTTAAGTATTGCATCATATCATCATTTTGTTCCATGTTGTTTGCATTTGTTTCTTAATTATTGCAATTGTTTTCCACTGTTTTCACCACTCAAATTCAAACCTTTTTCAAACAATGGTTTCATACTTGCTCTGTTACAACTTTTTGAATAAAATTCACAAATAATAACAACCATTTTGGTTCCATGTTTTCCTTAGTGATCACTTGTGAAAATGATCATTTTAAATCAATTATTTATTTTCCAAACACAATTTAAAATTCAAATCCAAGCACACCAACAGAACCAATTTGAATTTATGTTGTTACCCAAAACAAACCAACTCAATTTGCTTATATTACATAGGGGTTACCCTATTTAAATAATGGTTTTTATTAATGTTTATTAATATTAACAATTTCACTCAAATTTGGTTCAAATTTCAAAAAGCAACCAAACAATTAAATTTTTGCAAACAAAAGATACCAAATGTTTGCATTTTGTCTAAGGAATCTACCCTAATTTTTCTAGATTTTTATCTAACCTAAAACCTAAGTTTTTCTTCCAAAAGCAAAGGATACAAAAAAAACAGAGAGCAAAAAAAATAAAACAAAACCTTGCGCGCGCGCAGCAGATAACACCCCCAGCCCACTAACCTAACGCGCGCTAGCCCAACCCAGCTAAACCGCGCGTAACGCTTCGAGATTCGTGCTGAGCTTCTAATCGTCGTCGTCACGCAGTACGGCAGCGCATCGGAGGCGCCACCGCACCCCCGCAGCGACTCCGGCGGCCACACCGCGCCTCCGCGCCTCTATAAGAGCCCTAGGGTACCCCCGTACCAACCCTAGCGCCCTAGGGTTCCTTTCCCCTCTCCGCCGCCGTCAATCGTTTCTTCCCCGGCGAGATCTCCTCTCTGCTCCACCTCACCGGCGGCAGCTACTCTGAAGATTCCGATGGCGCCGCCACCTCCCTCACCTACTTAGCCACCCACCACCTGCCATCGCTTCACCGCTCCTTCCTCTTCCCCTTGGACACCAGAGACAACACCGGTGAGCCTCAGATCGACGCCGCGATCTCTTTCCTCTCCGGCCACCGTGCCACCTTAACTGAACCCGACGTGCTCGTCGACGTTGCAGGTTTTCTCTGCACCGTTCGTTTCCTGGAATCGCTTCGCCACGTCGTCCTCTACTCGTTGAACACCTGCGGGAGCCCGGAGCACTGCTGCTTCCTCGCCGTCGTCTTCGACATCGCCGCGGCCGCCGTCGTCAGCGTACGTCACCGCCATCTGCTTCCCCTACAGAACGGTGGTGAGCACCGTTTCCTTCCCCTCTCTCCTTTCTACGGCATTCACCACGCATCAGTGCACCTGTCCGTGTCCATCATCCATCGATCGCTGGCCGTGCCACTCAACGCCGGCGAGTTTCTGTTTCTGTCAGCCGTGGAACATTTCCGTCGTCAGTTAAAAAGTTCAGTAACGCGGCGTTGAACAATAACCTGAAACCGTCCCCCTATCTGTCAAACACATGAAAGCAGCGCAGCGGTTCAGGCCCTTTTGCGCGCAAGCGAGGGCGCGGGTTCGAGCCCCCGCGCCGCGATTAATCGCCACATTTTTGCATCGCTGCCTGACACCCGTGGCCCACCTGTCATGCACTCCTGTGGCCACGCAAGCGTGCGCAGGGCCACGCTGGCCGCAGGCCCACCGTGCAGTGACTGGGGGTGAGACCCAGTGCGGTAACAAAGGAATAAAAACGCATCTGTTTAATTTCTATTTTCTTTTAATTGGCAGAATAAACCATAAACTTTAAAAATCAATAACTTTTAATCTATAAGTTTAATAAATAAAACTTGTATATGTTTATTGCTCCAAATTTCATAATCTTTCCAATTATTCCATTTGTGTTCTGTTTTGAGTTTTCAAAATACATTTAAAATTCAAATTTGAATAATTCAAATGCAATTTGTAATAATTCATAACTAATTCATGCTAATTCTAAACTATGCAAATAAAATATGTTTTCATACCATTTTGAATACCCTATTCAAATATAAAATTTGTTTTCTGGTTTGAACAATTTAAATTGCCTAAATAATTTAATACTTGTTTAATTCAATTAAATTTGATAAAAATCATAACTTGCTTAATATAAAATATTTTTGAACATGCAAATTATGTTTTCAATCCACCAAAGTGTGAACTTTGCAAATGTGAATTTGAAATTATGTTTTGACTAAATAAAATTCAAATAATATTTAAGCTTGTTTTAAATTCAATTAAAACTTGTTTAATATTGTTTAATTCATAATAAATTCACCCTAATTCAAATTTCAATATTTGAAACATGTAATCCAACTAAAATTTGATGTTCTTTTCAAATATAAATTTTGTTAACTGTTTTGCACACTCTAAATTGATGAAAACAATAGTTTATTGTGTGACATGTTTAAGTAACCAAATTTTTCCAAATTTAATAAATAATCTCCAAACTTGTTTTATTCCTTTTCCTTTGCATCTATCATTGTTATTTGTTGTTATCTGTTGTTATCTTGTCATCATCATCATGCATGCATCATGATAACAACTATCACATAATAAATAATTGTAAATCATTTGTTCCACTTATTTCAATGGATCCTTTTCCATATGCAACCCTTGCATATGGGTCCATTTAAATTGTGTTATCATGTTAGCTAGTTTATTTTGATGCAACTATTAAATTGTCATGCATCATCTTGGTTGTGCACAATGCCATGAAAATGATTGTTTACATTCCTGTTTTGTTTGTTTGCTTCTTCTCGAATAGACGACGACGTTGAGGCAGACGACCTTTACAGCACCCCTTCTGAGGACCTAGCTCAGTACCCGGCTGTTGAGTTTGCAGGCAAGTTATCACTCACATGAACCATTGTGTTCCTTTCAACCCTGGTTACCGATACTTTCCGTTGTCTATATCTTGCTAGCCTTAGTGGTAGTTGTTTCTGTTACGAACCTATCACATGATTCCCTGAACCCTGATATTGCCTCATCACCCCTCCTACAACCCTATTGATTGAGCCAGTGTCTTACTAGCATGCTTAGGTTGTTTTGCTCGAGTCTGTTACCCGTTACTTTCAGTTACTATATTTTCATTATGTTCTGGGGGCTCGATGTTTAATCAATCAATCAATCATGCTAATGTTATTACTGTTAATAATAATTTGATGATAAGGCACCGGCAGGAGGCCCTGTGTGGTTTTGAGGCCTGCTAGTGTCGACCCTAATAGGAAAAGGATCTTGTCTACTGATCCATGTTGAGCGCACTACCCGCATGTGGGAAGCGAGTATGGGCACCCCCCTCAATTTGATTCGATTCGCATCTCGTCCAAATCATCTCATTTTAGTTCGTGTTTTCTATTTGCCGCATGCATGTTTTTGCGAGCCCAGCGCAGGGTGGAACTTTTGTAGTCGGCATATAGGGGGACACGTTCTTAGAGTGCTATGAGGGTCCATTTTCTTCTGGGCTCGATTAGCCGTGCGCCCAAGGTGCTTTGGGCTTGATGCGGAGAAGAGTTGAGTTGTGTTGAGTGCCCCGCTTGGTGGGAGGCATCCCATCTGGCGGGTTATTCATACGTGTACGGCCAAATTGGTGCAACCCTGCAGGGATAATCTTCTCGAGAAGCCGTGTTTTCCGCGGTTATGGATTACTTGGTGAAAGTACTGGCTAACAAGTACTCAGGACAACTTCAACATAATGATTAATCATGTTTCACCCACTGATTAATAACTTGACTAGTAATAGGATTATTGTCACAATAACTTGATTCATCTTTAATCCAACTGTGTGAGTTATCCTCGGATTGCTTCTTTGGATAAGGGGCGAGATCCAGGATGGGTTTGTTTGAATTTATCTTCCAGTTGGTTACAACCCTCGATCTTATCCCCTTTCTGATAGTTGGACATGATAGAAACTCTGTAGTTGGTTAGCGCAGCCAGTTGCAGCATATTATATACCCTCCTTCTTCCGTTGAACCCAAGTCCTCTGTGCTTGTGTTGACGGGCTATACTTTGGTGAACTGTGAGTCTTGCTTGCCAGTACGTGGATGTACTGACCCCGTTGGGGCTGTGGTTTACGCAGACTACGACTACGGCTACGATGACCACCAGGATGGCTACTTCGTGGAGTTTGACGAGACTGCAGATGAGTAGATAGCTGGACCAGGGCAGGATCCAGAACCTACGTGGATGGGCTTCGTCTTATTTATTTTCTCCGGCTTCTTAAGCCTGTTGGATTTGTCTGTACCCAGACACCTTTGATTGCTTCCGCTGATGTAATGAATGTTATGTTGGGACATGTGTCCTCTGGATGATTGTATTTGCTATTTCTGCCTTAGTGAAGGCCGTTTGCAACCTTATTTCAATCTTTTGTGTCTTAGAGGCATGTTGTGTTATCCTTTTGTTCAAAGCCGTTGACGTACCATGTGTGTATGGTATGAAGTACGTCAATGGTAGTATCCTGATTTCTACGGGATAGTTTACATCGACGGTGAACGGTAACGGTTGGTTGTCGCACATAAGTGCTGGCCTACCCGTAAGGGGACGCGGGAGCCGTTAAGCCCCGTAATCCAACCAAAATACTGTTCAGTTCGTACGGTGAGTATCCTCTAGAAGTCCGGGTGCGACAAATGGTATCAGAGCCTGTCTGCCTGTAGGATCCCTTTTTACTGGTCGCAGTTGAGTCTAGAAACTATTTTGTAGCTATATAGGAAAATTGAAACGTGAGAGTAGGAATTCTGTCATTTTTCTTCTTTCCCCACCCACCCACCCTTTTCTGGTAAGGAAGTGCAACGTTGTTTTTCCCTTCTCACCTAAACTTTCAAGTTAGGATTTCACGTGTTTTGGGTTCTCCATAGTACCCTAGGACTTTTGGTCTCGTTTTCCCGATGTTGCTTCGATATCATGTTCTTCTAAAGAACCTTTCGTCCGTTCAAACCTTGTTGTTTTCCACATCCTTTTTCTTCTACCGGAGTCTAATCAAAACCTTCCCCGATCATCTGCAGATGGATCTCAGGTTCTACCCGCAGGTGGTTCGGATGACTCGCTGTGAAAGCACCGCCGGTTATCCGGAGATGCTGAGAGACATGGTTACCTATCTGGGGTTCCGTTGGGCACCAGAGTACCAGGTCTACGAGCACCAGCGCGAGTTCGAGCAGACTTTCTACCGGGCTATCGTCTACATTCTGTCGGATGATGGCAGGAGCTTTGTCCACCGCTACGAGGCAGTAGGTTCCACAGTGGATATGGCCGTGCAGCAGGCAGCGTACGTGAGTCTCACCGTTCTCCGTGCTGACTACTGGGGGTTTGATGATTCCATCTATCGTCACATACCACGTGGTTACATCACGGCAGCGGGAGTTCATTTCACTCTCCACAGCAACCTGGATACCTACGAGTCTGATAGCTCCAGGCTGCACACCACTGCCCAGTTCGTGAGGCACAGTGACGCAGTTGCTTCCACACTTTCTCAGGAGTTAGCCTCAGTCAGGGAGCAGCTCCACCTTGCTCTCACTCGTCTGGCGACGTACACCACAGACTTTGTTGGAGATGAGCGCTTTGCACGTTGCGTTCAGACAGCTGGGTTACCGCTGCCAGATGCTGGAGGTTACGAGCCGATCAGAGGTCCACTTCTCAACCTTGGAGCTGGTTACAGTGGTATTCCTCTCTTTGGAGCACAGGGAGAGGACGCTTTCTACTTCACCACTCCGAGGGTCCCTCTCATAGCAGTTCCTATCTACAGGGATCGTCGTGATACCTACTTCCGTGAGCAGACTCCTCCTCGCCGTACTCGCCGCCGTCCTGCGTGACGAGCATGGGAGTATCGATGTATCCGTTCCTAGCTATGTTTAGTTATCCTTTGGCATTCGAACCATGTATTGGTCTGTTGGATATTCTGATGTATTTGAACATGTGATGATGTACCTGTTGGTTATCTATTCATGCGTCGGAATAATCTATCTTTCGGTTACCAAGTCTATCCTGTGCTATTGTTGTGCTAAAATGCATTTCTGTTCAGGATGCCTCCAACCAGGAACAACCCGCCTCCGCCACCACCAGTGGGGGAACTGTTAGCTCAGATGACCCAAGTGGTGACTCAGATGGCCCAGATCCAGGCTAACCAGCACACCAACCAGAATGCTCCGCGAGTCAGCATCAAGGAGTTTCTGAGCGTGGGGCCGAGGGCTTTCGTGGCAACACGTGAGCCTCTGGATGCTGATGACTGGATCAGGGAGATCAACAGGGCTCTGGAGATAGCTCATGTTGCTGAGGAAGATAAGGTCAAGTATGCCACCTACCTACTGAAGGGTCAGGCAGCTACTTGGTGGGAGAACTACCAGACCATGAGAGCTGGCTATCCTATCACCTGGGGATGTTTCAAGGATGCCTTCCTGAAGCACCACATCCCGGATGGTCTCATGGAAAGGATGCGTGAGGAATTCTGCTCTCTCAGACAGGGCAAGCTGGACGTCCTCGGCTACCAGAACGAGTTCAATCGTCTCGCTCGGTACGCTGGTGACGAAGTGTCCACTGAAGCCAAAAAGATGGCAAGGTTCCGCCGAGGTTTTAACCCGGAACTGAAGTACGCTCTCACCAACATCAAGTGCAAGGACTTCGTGGAGCTCGTGAACACCGCGCTCAATGAGGAGAATGGGCGCAAGGCGTTCGAAGAGTCCCGCAAGCACTTGCGTGAGGGTGGTTCCTCCTCCAACATGACCACCCCTCCGCAGAAGCGCCGCATCTGGGTGCCAAATGGTGCTGTCACTCGGGCTCCAAATGCCCAAGCTTCTCCAGGCTTTGGTCCCCGCCCACCCAACCCATCTCAGATGCAGGGTCAGAGGATTCCAATGGGGCAGCCAAGGCCAGGTCCTCCTCGTGTCGTCACTTGCTACAAGTGCAAGGAGACTGGACACTACGCTGATAAGTGCACTCAGAAGCAGCTACCCCTACCTCCTCGCCCCAACACCAACCAGGCAATGGTTCGTGCTCCCCCGGCTAAAGCCTTCAACTCCAACAACAGGCCTGTCGGGAGGACCGCGAGGGTGAACCATATCAAGGCCGACAAAGCTGAGGAAGCTGCTGACGTCGTTCTCGGTATATTACCCGTAAACTCTATTCCAGCTAAAGTGTTGTTTGATACTGGAGCATCGCATTCCTTTGTGTCAAAGATTTTTGCAAAAGCATACAACCTAGTTCTGGTTCCGCTAAGCAATCAAATGACTGTTCACTCTCCGGGACCGCAAATGTTGACATCCAAGATAAGCATGGACAATGAGATCCTAATTGGAGGTCGCACATTCCTTGCTTCACTCATGTTGCTGGGAAATTCTGACATTGATGTCATTCTGGGTATGGATTGGTTGAAGACCCACAAAGCTAAAATTGACTGTGCTCAAAAGTCAATAACTCTATCCCACACTTCAGGCCAGATAGTCTATTCTCCATATGGATCAAGTTTTGTTCAGCTGTTCAACCTAGATGCCAAACCCCTTCCTGCAATTGAAAATGTTCCGGTGGTTTGTGAATTCCCTGACGTCTTTCCAGAAGAGTTGCCAGGGATGCCTCCGGACAGAGCAGTTGAGTTCGTGATCGAGCTTGAGCCAGGTACTGCTCCAATCTCTAAGCATCCATACAAGATAGCTCCTCCTGAACTGAAATTGTTGAAGGAGCAAATCGATATGTACATGGAGAAAGGTTACATTCAGCCTAGTTCCTCCGCTTGGGGTTGCCCAACTCTGTTTGTTGCCAAGAAGGATCAAACAAAAAGACTCGTGGTTGACTATCGTCCTCTCAACGAGAAAACCATCAAGAACAAGTATCCAATTCCTCGTATCGATGATCTTTTTGATCAACTTGATGGAGCCTCAATATTCTCAAAGTTGGACTTGAGGATGGGGTACCATCAGATAAAGATCAGAAAGGAAGATATTCCTAAGACAGCTTTCACCACTCGTTACTGTCTATATGAATACACCGTCATGTCCTTTGGTCTCACCAATGCACCGGCAACGTTCTCAAGACTCATGAATTCTGTCTTCCATGAATATCTCGACAAGTTTGTTGTGGTATATCTTGATGACATTCTAGTCTACTCCAAATCCGAGGAAGAGCATGGAGAACACCTTCGTCTCACTCTCATGAAACTTCGCGAGCATCGTCTGTATGCCAAGTATTCCAAATGTGAGTTCTGGATTCCAGAAGTTGCATATCTTGGTCACATCATCTCTGCCAAGGGCATTGCCATTGATCCTGAAAAGGTTAAGGCAATTGTTGATTGGAAACCCCCTAAGACGGTGAAGCAAGTCAGAAGTTTTCTTGGCTTGGCTAGCTATTGCCGTCGTTTCGTCCAAAACTTTTCCAAGATTGCCAAACCTCTCACTGATCTCACAAAGAAGGACAAAAAGTTTGTTTGGACTCCACAATGTGATGAGAGTTTCAACCTCCTGAAGACTAAACTCACTTCCACCCCAGTTCTGGTTGGCCCAGATACTACCAAACCTTTCCAGATATTCTGTGATGCATCTCTCCAAGGCCTAGGAGCAGTTCTTATGCAAGAACGTCAAGTTGTGGCTTATGCTTCACGTCAGTTGAACCCACATGAGCAAAATTATCCCACTCATGATCTTGAACTTGCAGCAGTTGTGTTTGCCCTCAAGAAATGGAGACAATACTTGTTGGGTAACAAAACTGAAATCTTTTCCGATCATAAGAGTATGAAATACATCTTCACTCAGCCAGATCTGAACCTCAGGCAAAGGAGATGGATTGAGAAGATTAAAGACTTTGATCTCACCATTTCTTACACTCCAGGCAAGGCTAATGTTATGGCCGATGCTCTCAGTCGCAAATCCTATTGCAATAATCTCATGATCATGGAAAGCCAACCTCCACTTCATGAAGAATTCCAGAAGCTGAACCTTGGTCTTGTCCCTGAAGGATACCTTGCTAGCTTGACAGCCAGTCCAACTCTCGAGGACAAGATTCGTTCTGAACAACTTCGTGATACTGAAATCAAGAAGATTGTGGAGCACATCAAGGAAGGCAATGATAAATTCAAGTCCTTCTCAATTGATGACAAAGGAACTGTGTTCTTCGAAGGACGCATTGCAGTTCCTCAGATTCAAAGTCTCAAGGATATCATTCTCAAGGAGGCTCATGAAACTCCTCTCTCCATCCACCCTGGAAGTACAAAGATGTACCAGGATCTCAAGACTCTGTATTGGTGGCCTGGCATGAAACGTGAAATTGCTCAATACGTTTCTGAATGCGACGTTTGTCAACGTGTTAAGGCAGTCCATCAAAAAACAGCAGGTCTACTCCAACCTCTGAAAATTCCTGAGTGGAAGTGGGACATGATTGAAATGGACTTCGTTACTGGGTTTCCAAAGTCCAAGAAGGGCAACGATGCAATCTTCGTTGTTATTGATCGTCTCACTAAGGTTGCTCATTTCTATGCTGTAAAGGAAACTATCTCAGCTAGCCAGTTAGCAGAGCTCTACACAGCAAAGATTGTTCCTCTTCATGGTGTTCCATTGGAAATAAGCTCAGACCGTGGAAGTATCTTCACTTCCCACTTCTGGAAAAGCTTTCAAGAAGCATTGGGCACTAAACTTCTGTTCAGCACAGCTTATCACCCTCAGTCTCAGGGGCAAGTCGAAAGAGTCAATCAGATTCTCGAGGATATGCTCAGAGCATGTGGTCTCTCCTTTGGCATGAAATGGGAGGATTGCCTTCCATATGTTGAATTCTCCTACAACAACAGCTACCAGGCAAGCCTAGGCATGGCACCATTTGAGGCACTGTATGGTCGCAGATGCAGGAGTCCAATCAATTGGTCTGGAGCTGGTGAACGTTCACTCTTGGGTCCTGACATTGTTAAGGAAGCTGAGGAGAAAGTTCGTATCATTCGTGACAATCTCAAGATTGCTCATTCTCGTGAGAAGAGCTATTATGATAGCAAGCACCGGGATATGATCTATGCACCTGGTGATAAGGCATATCTCCGTGTAACTCCCCTCAAAGGCACTCATCGTTTTGGTGCGAAAGGAAAGCTTGCACCAAGATACATTGGTCCTTTCAACATCCTCTCAAGGCGTGCAGAAAATGCTTATCGTCTTGAACTTCCAGAAAAGCTATCCAAGGTGCACGATGTGTTCCACGTGTCACAACTCAAGAAGTGTTTCAAAGATCCAGATCGTGCAGTTGATCATGATTCCATTGAACTGCAAGATGATCTATCTTATGAGGAGCACCCTGTTCGTATTCTCGATGAGACCGAGCGTAAGACTCGCAACAAGAGCACCAAGTTCTTGAAAGTGCAATGGTCGCATCATTCCGATAAAGAGGCAACGTGGGAGACCGAAGAGGATCTTCGCAAGAAGTATCCGGACCTCTTTCTTTCTCAGTAGGAATCTCGGGGCGCGATTCCTTCAAGGGGGGGGCGTTTTGTAACATCCCAAGTATGAAAATCATCCACTTAGAATGTTTGTTGCATGTTTATTTAAGTATTGCATCATATCATAATTTTGTTCCATGTTGTTTGCATTTGTTTCTTAATTATTGCAATTGTTTTCCACTGTTTTCACCACTCAAATTCAAACCTTTTTCAAACAATGGTTTCATACTTGCTCTGTTACAACTTTTTGAATAAAATTCACAAATAATAACAACCATTTTGGTTCCATGTTTTCCTTAGTGATCACTTGTGAAAATGATCATTTTAAATCAATTATTTATTTTCCAAACACAATTTAAAATTCAAATCCAAGCACACCAACAGAACCAATTTGAATTTATGTTGTTACCCAAAACAAACCAACTCAATTTGCTTATATTACATAGGGGTTACCCTATTTAAATAATGGTTTTTATTAATGTTTATTAATATTAACAATTTCACTCAAATTTGGTTCAAATTTCAAAAAGCAACCAAACAATTAAATTTTTGAAAACAAAAGCTACCAAATGTTTGCATTTTGTCTAAGGAATCTACCCTAATTTTTCTAGATTTTTATCTAACCTAAAACCTAAGTTTTTCTTCCAAAAGCAAAGGATACAAAAAAAAAACAGAGAGCAAAAAAAATAAAACAAAACCTTGCGCGCGCGCAGCAGATAACACCCCCAGCCCACTAACCTAACGCGCGCGCCAGCCCAACCCAGCTAAACCGCGCGTAACGCTTCGAGATTCGTGCTGAGCTTCTAATCGTCGTCGTCACGCAGTACGGCAGCGCATCGGAGGCGCCACCGCACCCCCGCAGCGACTCCGGCGGCCACACCGCGCCTCCGCGCCTCTATAAGAGCCCTAGGGTACCCCCGTACCAACCCTAGCGCCCTAGGGTTCCTTTCCCCTCTCCGCCGCCGTCAATCGTTTCTTCCCCGGGGAGATCTCCTCTCTGCTCCACCTCACCGGCGGCAGCTACTCTGAAGATTCCGATGGCGCCGCCACCTCCCTCACCTACTTAGCCACCCACCACCTGCCATCGCTTCACCGCTCCTTCCTCTTCCCCTTGGACACCAGAGACAACACCGGTGAGCCTCAGATCGACGCCGCGATCTCTTTCCTCTCCGGCCACCGTGCCACCTTAACTGAACCCGACGTGCTCGTCGATGTTGCAGGTTTTCTCTGCACCGTTCGTTTCCTGGAATCGCTTCGCCACGTCGTCCTCTACTCGTTGAACACCTGCGGGAGCCCGGAGCACTGCTGCTTCCTCGCCGTCGTCTTCGACATCGCCGCGGCCGCCGTCGTCAGCGTACGTCACCGCCATCTGCTTCCCCTACAGAACGGTGGTGAGCACCGTTTCCTTCCCCTCTCTCCTTTCTACGGCATTCACCACGCATCAGTGCACCTGTCCGTGTCCATCATCCATCGATCGCTGGCCGTGCCACTCAACGCCGGCGAGTTTCTGTTTCTGTCAGCCGTGGAACATTTCCGTCGTCAGTTAAAAAGTTCAGTAACGCGGCGTTGAACAATAACCTGAAACCGTCCCCCTATCTGTCAAACACACGAAAGCAGCGCAACGGTTCAGGCCCTTTTGCGCGCAAGCGAGGGCGCGGGTTCGAGCCCCCGCGCCGCGATTAATCGCCACATTTTTGCATCGCTGCCTGACACCCGTGGCCCACCTGTCATGCACTCCTGTGGCCACGCAAGCGTGCGCAGGGCCACGCTGGCCGCAGGCCCACCGTGCAGTGACTGGGGGTGAGACCCAGTGCGGTAACAAAGGAATAAAAACGCATCTGTTTAATTTCTATTTTCTTTTAATTGGCAGAATAAACCATAAACTTTAAAAATCAATAACTTTTAATCTATAAGTTTAATAAATAAAACTTGTATATGTTTATTGCTCCAAATTTCATAATCTTTCCAATTATTCCATTTGTGTTCTGTTTTGAGTTTTCAAAATACATTTAAAATTCAAATTTGAATAATTCAAATGCAATTTGTAATAATTCATAACTAATTCATGCTAATTCTAAACTATGCAAATAAAATATGTTTTTCATACCATTTTGAATACCCTATTCAAATATAAAATTTGTTTTCTGGTTTGAACAATTTAAATTGCCTAAATAATTTAATACTTGTTTAATTCAATTAAATTTGATAAAAATCATAACTTGCTTAATATAAAATATTTTTGAACATGCAAATTATGTTTTCAATCCACCAAAGTGTGAACTTTGCAAATGTGAATTTGAAATTATGTTTTGACTAAATAAAATTCAAATAATATTTAAGCTTGTTTTAAATTCAATTAAAACTTGTTTAATATTGTTTAATTCATAATAAATTCACCCTAATTCAAATTTCAATATTTGAAACATGTAATCCAACTAAAATTTGATGTTCTTTTCAAATATAAATTTTGTTAATTGTTTTGCACACTTTAAAGTGATGAAAACAATAGTTGCTTGTGTGACATGTTTAAGTAACCAAATTTTTCCAAATCTAATAAATAATCTCCAAACTTGTTTTATTCCTTTTCCTTTGCATCTATCATTGTTATTTGTTGTTATCTGTTGTTATCTTGTCATCATCATCATGCATGCATCATGATAACAACTATCACATAATAAATAATTGTAAATCATTTGTTCCACTTATTTCAATGGATCCTTTTCCATATGCAACCCTTGCATATGGGTCCATTTAAATTGTGTTATCATGTTAGCTAGTTTATTTTGATGCAACTATTAAATTGTCATGCATCATCTTGGTTGTGCACAATGCCATGAAAATGATTGTTTACATTCCTGTTTTGTTTGTTTGCTTCTTCTCGAATAGACGACGACGTTGAGGCAGACGACGACGTTGAGGCAGACGACCTTTACAGCACCCCTTCGGAGGACCTAGCTCAGTACCCAGCTGTTGAGTTTGCAGGCAAGTTATCACTCACATGAACCATTGTGTTCCTTTCAACCCTGGTTACCGATACTTTCCGTTGTCTATATCTTGCTAGCCTTAGTGGTAGTTGTTTCTGTTACGAACCTATCACATGATTCCCTGAACCCTGATATTGCCTCATCACCCCTCCTACAACCCTATTGATTGAGCCAGTGTCTTACTAGCATGCTTAGGTTGTTTTGCTCGAGTCTGTTACCCGTTACTTTCAGTTACTATATTTTCATTATGTTCTGGGGGCTCGATGTTTAATCAATCAATCAATCATGCTAATGTTATTACTGTTAATAATAATTTGATGATAAGGCACCGGCAGGAGGCCCTGTGTGGTTTTGAGGCCTGCTAGTGTCGACCCTAATAGGAAAAGGGTCTTGTCTACTGATCCATGATGAGCGCACTACCCGCATGTGGGAAGCGAGTATGGGCGCCCCCCTCAATTTGATTCGATTCGCATCTCGTCCAAATCATCTCATTTCAGTTCGTGTTTTCTATTTGCCGCATGCATGTTTTTGCGAGCCCAGCGCAGGGTGGAACTTTTGTAGTCGGCATATAGGGGGACACGTTCTTAGAGTGCTATGAGGGTCCATTTTCTTCTGGGCTCGATTAGCCGTGCGCCCAAGGTGCTTTGGGCTTGATGCGGAGAAGATTTGAGTTGTGTTGAGTGCCCCGCTTGGTGGGAGGCATCCCATCTGGCGGGTTATTCATACGTGTACGGCCAAATTGGTGCAACCCTGCAGGGATAATCTTCTCGAGAAGCCGTGTTTTCCGCGGTTATGGATTACTTGGTGAAAGTACTGGCTAACAAGTACTCAGGACAACTTCAACATAATGATTAATCATGTTTCACCCACTGATTAATAACTTGACTAGTAATAGGATTATTGTCACAATAACTTGATTCATCTTTAATCCAACTGTGTGAGTTATCCTCGGATTGCTTCTTTGGATAAGGGGCGAGATCCAGGATGGGTTTATTTGAAGTTATCTTCCAGTTGGTTACAACCCTCGATCTTATCCCCTTTCTGATAGTTGGACATGATAGAAACTCTGTAGTTGGTTAGCGCAGCCAGTTGCAGCATATTATATACCCTCCTTCTTCCGTTGAACCCAAGTCCTCTGTGCTTGTGTTGACGGGCTATACTTTGGTGAACTGTGAGTCTTGCTTGCCAGTACATGGATGTACTGACCCCGTTGGGGCTGTGGTTTACGCAGACTACAACTACGGCTACGATGACCACCAGGATGGCTACTTCGTGGAGTTTGACGAGACTGCAGACGAGTAGATAGCTGGACCAGGGCAGGATCCAGAACCTACGTGGATGGGCTTCGTCTTCTTTATTTTCTCCGGCTTCTTAAGCCTGTTGGATTTGTCTGTACCCAGACACCTTTGATTGCTTCCGCTGATGTAATGAATGTTATGTTGGGACATGTGTCCTCTGGATGATTGTATTTGCTATTTCTGCCTTAGTGAAGGCCGTTTGCAACCTTATTTCAATCTTTTGTGTCTTAGAGGCATGTTGTGTTATCCTTTTGTTCAAAGCCGTTGACGTACCATGTGTGTATGGTATGAAGTACGTCAATGGTAGTATCCTGATTTCTACGGGATAGTTTACATCGACGGTGAACGGTAACGGTTGGTTGTCGCACATAAGTGCTGGCCTACCCGTAAGGGGACGCGGGAGCCGTTAAGCCCCGTAATCCAACCAAAATACTGTTCAGTTCGTACGGTGAGTATCCTCTAGAAGTCCGGGTGCGACAAGTCTTGGCATTGGTGGTTGCTCCACAGGTTAATGGTTATGAACTGAAAAGGGTCCTGATGGACGGTGGAAGTAGCATCAACATCCTTTATTGGGAAACCTTCTTACGCATGAGTCTCAAGGAGTCCCAGTTACAGAAAAGTTCGACAATCTTTCATGGGATCGTGCCAGGTCACTCGGCGAGCCCCGAGGGAAAGATCACCTTGGAGGTTGCTTTCGGAGAATCGACGGATAATTATCGAGTTGAGTGGCTCACGTTCGAGGTGGTCAAATTGCGCAGTCCTTATCACGCGCTGTTTGGAAGACCGGCTTATGCCAAATTCATGGCTAGGCCGTGCTATGTGTATTTGCAGCTAAAGATCCCGGGTCCTAAACGGACCATCACCATACATGGGAACCGGGATATAGCGGCTGAGTGTGATGAAGGAGATTCAGTTATGGCCGAGCAAGCATGCAGAAAGGAAGAACTCGAATATTACCGGTCTCAAGTAAATCTGGATGATAGAACAACCTTGAAAAAGCCGAATACTGAGGATGAGAGAGCAAAATTCAAGGCAGCACAAGACACCAAGAAGATAGATTTTGTCGAAGGTGATTCCACTAAGCAATTTACCATAGGGTCTAATTTGGGAAAAGAGCAGGAGAAGGCACTTGTGGAGTTTATTCGTTCAAATGCGGACGTGTTCGCCTGGACACCTAGCGACATGCCGGGTATCCCTACAGAGCTGGCCGAGCACAGTTTACATGTGGATCCCAAGTCCAGGCCCGTGAAGCAGGGTTTGAGGAAAATGAATGAGGAAAGAAGGAAGGCTATAGGCGAAGAGATCGCTCGGCTATTGGCAGCCGGCTTTATCATGGAAGTATTTCACCCGGATTGGTTGGCAAACCCGGTTCTAGTGATGAAAAAGACCAATGAGTGGAGGATGTGCATTGATTTTACGAGTCTCAACAAACATTGCCCAAATGATCCGTTCGCGCTACCAAGGATAGATCAGATTATAGACGCAGTAGCTGGAAGCGATCTATTATGCTTCCTGGACGCATATTCCGGGTATCATCAGATTAAGCTCAAGAGGGAGGATTGGGAGAAAACATCATTCATAACCCCTTTTGGGGCCTTCTGTTATAAAACTATGACGTTTGGATTGAAGAACGCCGGTGCAACTTACCAACGGTGTATTCTAAAGTGCTTCGAGGACCAAATTGGACGCAACGTCCATGCCTATGTGGATGATGTGGTCATCAAGACCAGGAAGGCGGAGACATTTATCGATGATCTAAAGGAGACGTTCAAAAATTTGAGGAGATATCAGATGAAGCTTAACCCGACAAAGTGCGTGTTCGGAGTTCCAGCCGGGAAATTACTCGGCTTTATCGTTTCCGAGAGAGGGATCGAGGCAAACCCGGACAAAATTAAGGCCATCCAGAGTCTGAAAAAGCCGGAAAATTTGAAGCATGTTCAAAAACTCATGGGCTGCGTAGCAGCCTTGAGCCGATTCATATCCAGGCTCGGAGAAAAAGCAATACCCTTGTACCGGCTCTTGAGGAAATCAGATAAATTCGTATGGGATCAAGAGGCGGATGAGGCGTTTGAAGCACTAAAGAAGCAGTTATCTGAAGCACCAGTACTAGCGGCTCCGGGTCCTAAAGAACCTATGTTGCTATACGTGGCAGCTGGCCCCCGAGCCGTCAGCGCAGTAGTTGTTGTGGAGCGCAAAGAGGATGGGAAGGGTTACCCGGTTCAGAGACCGGTTTATTACGTCAGCGAGGTATTATCAGAAGCAAAGCAGCGCTATCCGCATTGGCAAAAGTTGGTGTTCGGGGTCTTTATGGCTAGCCGGAAATTGAAGCCGTATTTCCAAGAACACCCCATAACAGTGGTTAGTTCAATACCAATGTCGGATATCATCAGAAACTCGGACGCGACGGGAAGAATAGCCAAGTGGGCGATAGAGATGGGGGATTATCACATCAACTACGAACCCAGGTCAGCAATCAAATCTCAAGCTTTAATTGATTTCGTTAACGACTGGACACATACAGGCATGACTACGACGGTTCCAAATTCCGAATCATGGATCATGCACTTCGATGGATCTAAGCAATACGAGGGATCAGGAGCTGGGGTGGTGCTAACGTCACCCAAAGGAGATAAATTGAGTTACGTACTACAAATTCACTTTGACTGTTCCAACAACGTGGCCGAGTATGAGGCCCTATTGCATGGCTTAAGGGCAGCCAAGGAGATGAACGTCAAGAGGATACGGTGTTTCGGAGATTCGGACCTTGTGGTACAGCAGGTGTCAGGAACTTGGGATAGAAAGGAGGCAACTATGGCAGCATACCGCAGGGAAGTTGATAGGGTTGCAGGATGTTTTTCCGGGTATGAGGTGGAGCATATAGACAGAAGAAAGAATGAGGCAGCCGACGCACTCGCTAGACTCGGCTCGCGCAGAGAGCCGGTTCCACCTAACGTTTTCCTGGATGAATTATGGCGACCATCAGTTAAAACCGAGTCAGAGGAGGAATTGGCAAATCAAGACCCGGATTCAGGACTTGTGGCCACTGTACGTGCTATTCCCGAATGGACAGAACCGTTTTTGGCCTACCTATCGCGAGGCGAGTTACCACAGCAGGAGGTATTAGCAAGGCAAATTTTGAGGCGAGCAAAGGGATATTCTATCATCAATGGGGAATTATATAAGAGAAGCGCAGCAGGGGTCTTTTTTGCGCTGCGTAGCGCCAGAAGAAGGCCGACAGATTCTCAAGGAAATCCACGAAGGCGACTGTGGACATCATGCGTCCACAAGATCTCTCGTGGCTAAAGCTTATCGACACGGGTTTTTCTGGCTCACGGCTCTAGCAGACGCGGAACGATTGGTAGCAAGGTGTGACGGATGTCAAAGGTACGCTCGCCAAACCCATGTGCCGGCTATGGAGTTACGGACCATCCCGTTAACTTGGTCGTTCGCTGTCTGGGGTATGGACATGGTTGGCCCATTTCATATGTCACCATGCAAGAAGACACATCTTTCGGTGGCTATTGATAAGTTTACCAAATGGGTTGAGGTTATGCCAGTTACTAATTGCGAATTAGCCACATCAGTCAAGTTCCTGAAAAGGATTATCTACCGGTTCGGGTATCCCCACAGCATAATTACCGACAATGGAACCAACATGTCCCTTGGTGAGATGGAGAGGTTCTGTGGCAACAATGGAATCCGTCTTGATGTCGCATCAGTGGCTCATCCGCAGGCCAATGGACAAGTGGAGAGGGCAAACCAAGAATTGCTTCGCGGATTAAAACCACGATTACGAGTCCCCTGTATCAGGGCAGCTGGCGCATGGGTCGAAGAACTTCCTTCTGTGGTTTGGGGTATCAATACCACGCCTAATAGATCTACTCAGATGACACCCTTCTTCATGGTCTATGGCGCGGAGGCAGTACTACCGAGTGATATTATTCATGATTCACCACGAGTATCAGCATACGTCGAAGTGGAGAATGAAAAAACCCGGCAAGATGCTGTGGATATGTTAGAAGAGCAAAGGGAACAAGCCCTGGAAAGATCAGCCATATATCAGCAGGATTTACGAAGGTATCATAGCCGGCACGTGAAAACCCGGGTCTTCCAGGAGGGAGACCTGGTTCTGCGCCTGGTACAGTCGAACGAAGGAAAGCACAAGTTATCACCACCCTGGGAAGGACCGTTTATCATAAGCCGGAATTTGCATAATGGGTCATATTACTTGATAGATGCAAGGGAAGAGTCGACCACAGTTAATGACACCGCTCACACCACTTCATCTATGCAAGAAAGAGACAGACCGTGGAACGTGGCTCAACTACGTCCATATTATACTTAGCAAAAGTTGTATTGGCATATGGAATTGAACGATGTAACAGGCAGCAGGTTTTCAGACGTACTCTTTTCCTATCCAGGGTACCCTTGGGGACTGGACGGGTTTTTAATGAGACGGCTTGCTGACCTAGATTTTTCATATCAAGTAAAGAGGTGATTATCAAGAAAAGAGATGGTTATTATCAGGTTCTGTACTCTCAGTATGATGCGTATATCTAGGTCTTGGGGCTGGTCGCTTGAATAGCACAGTTACGAACTCAAAGACCCGGCCATGATGCCTATGAGTTATAAGGGCCGATTACTTGCAAACGAGTACGGCTACAATCTTATAACCGGACAAAGAAGTCCAAATTTCTTGGCTATTCTTACTTAAGCTCGATGTGACTCGCACTAAAGTGGCATGATTTGTTCTCTTACGATTACAGTCAGCCATGAAACCCGACGGGGCTTGACTGGCCACGTTTTCGTATAGATGTAACAACATGGTATCCACGCGAAAGCCGGCTTACAGTACAAGGTAGTCAAAAGGGTCATCTAAACCACAAGTTATGCAGAGTACAAGGCTAAACAGCTGGAAACTCAACGATTATTAAGCATAACTTCAAATCCTATGTGAAACGATTCAGGGATCTTTGTGAATTTAGCAGTAGGCAATTCGTTCTCCTTTCAAGATCACGTGTCTTAGACTTGGAGATCCGGGTCCGGGTGACTTGAAATCTTGAAAAGAGAAAAAATTGCTTACTTGTAGAATTCCAAAAACCCAAATATCCGAGTCTTGGGGACTTGGGGACTTAGAAGCAAATCCGCTTGTCAATATCCATGAGACCCGGAAATCGAGTTTCACAAAAGGAACAATAAAGAAAGCCGGATATCGAGAATAGATGAGCTCAATAATGGATAAATTTAAAAAGGCCGGAAGAGGCATAGAGTATATCAAGACCTTAGCGTGCATTACAAAATCCCGGTGAAAAGATATCAAAGGTGCACAGGCGCACCACCCAAAATATAACTGTTTAAACAGCACGTTGGCCGACCGGTGCATAAGAAGAGGCATTAGAGATCAGATGTCACTCGGCGTTCATCTTGGCCTTGCCCTTGCCATCATTGGTGGTAGCAGCAGCACCCGGATCAGCGGTACCAGCCCGTGCAGGAGGTGGAACGACTGGTGTTGAGGTAGCGGGGGCAGAGCCAGCTTCAGCTTGCTTCTTGGCAGCCTCCGCCCTCAACGCAGCAGCTTCCTCCTTCCACCGAGCCAGCATATCATATGGCTCGGGAAGATCTGACTTAATCGCTTCACCAGCAGCATCATATGCTGGAACAAGGATATTAACATCCAGGTCGTCAGCGATCACGCTGGCCGGGTAACGGACCTCCTTTTGGACGGCCTGAAAATCCTTCACCGAGAACTTGGACCCATCAAGCTTGAACTCTGGGAAGCCGCCCATAAGCTTCACTAGCTCGAGCTTGGGGAAATAAGCCTTGGCAAGTGCAAGCCCCCGGGTCACTCCAACCCGGCAAGACGAGCGTTTCCAGTGCCAAATCCACTCAGGAATAGTGGAGAAGGCATCCAGCATCCTCTTCAGATCAACATGTCCTTTACCCGGCCACCGTAATTCCTGAAGGATCCATTTGGTTCCGGCACATAGCTGCCGGATAACGCTCTTCATAATTTTCAGCTTGGCAATGTCATCCTCATCCGGCATGGCTTCGTCCGGGCCTGAAAAAATGGAAACATAAGTCGGGAAAACTCTTGCTATCTATCAAAAGGATAAACCCGGAGGAGGAAACGTACCAAGTAAAGCACGATATGTGTCAGATATTTGGACAGAAAGGCTTGTTAGATCATCTTCTGCTTTGTGAGCCCTTTTCCTATATTTCCTCATTATCAGCCTATTCCTCCTGGCCTCAGCCTCGGCTGCTTCACGCAAAGCTACCTCCTTTTCGATGAGCTTGGTGGCGTCTGCCAGTTTCTCCTCAGATTGAGTCACGAAAGACTGCATGGATGCAAACAAGGATTAGTCGGGTAGAGGGGCAAGTTATCAGTCGCTTGTATAATAAAGTCCCAAGCAAATTATGAATCAATTCACTCGGAACTTGGGGACTGGATAAGGGCACAAGCAACATCAGTCGGATTTACCTCGTGTTTGGCTATTAAAGCCCCCAAGATGTTTTCTTCATTAGCCCTTAAAGTGCGCAGGGTTTCCAGCATCTGAGCAAACGTCAGTTCCTCGGGTCGAGTACCGGAAGAGCCGGCAGCCTGGTCGCCTGGTGGGGGAGCTCTCCCCGCCCTTGGGGTCGAGACCCGGACAGTTTGAGTACCCGGGTTGGGAGAACCCATCCTTGTATCCAGAACCTCGATCTCCTCGTCCACTGGTTCCGATGAGGAAGGAGATCCGGCGGCTCGGGGAAGCGGATTGTTCAGAGGGCCTTGTTCCTGGTTATTCGCCGTATCACCGCCAGTCGCGGCGTCTACGTTCTCAGTCGGCTTCTCTGCCCGATGGTTATCCGTCTCTACATTTTCCGGGTCACTGACGGTGACTTGAGTGCTGAAAGAAAGATGAGAAAAGGCAGTTATTAGTGGTGACGGTGGCTTGAGTGGAAACTTGGTGTCACATCCCAATTTTGGAACACCTGTTAACACAGTTGTTTTGCTAATTGCTTGACAAATAAACCTTGATTGTGTTTGTTTGTGTTTGTTTAAGTGCAACTAAACAAACTTAAAAAGGATAGCAAAGCAGTAAACTAAAAATATTCAACATATTGTTCCAATGATAAAAATATTCAACATATTGTTCCAATGAGTTTGGCAATATTTTCTAAAGTGAATATTGAACAAATAGTTTTCCAAAACATCTTATGAATCCAATACTTGTTGAATATTATTCCAAGACCCAAATTAAGAAAGAGGAAACACTTAATAAATTTCCCTAAAAAGATTATCAGAAAAAGAGGCATTCTTAAATGCTTCACCAAAATATTATCAAATGTTTTTCCAACCTTGCAAGATTAAAAACAAAGGTATTGGAGAGCTTTGACTTGCTATCTCAAGTCATATAAATATTTTGGCAAAGCATTGCTAAAGAAAAGCCTAGTGCCTTATTAAATAGAAATTCCAATATTTCCAGAAACAGAAAACTAAAACAAGTTACTATTGGAAACTTTCTTAAAATGATTTGAAATTAATACCATTGCTTCCTTATATCAAATAAGGAACACACACAAGAGGAGACCAAAAATTGAATCCATTAAAGTCCTGAAAACATGGTTTTTCTCCACAGCAACAATTGGGATTTTGAACAAGTTTGTTCTACAAACTGGTTCCAAATGCCATGAAATAAATACCACATTCTCTATATCATAAATAAGGATGAAAACCAAAAGGGCACAAGTTTTTGAATATTTTAAGTTGCCAAAAACCCCTGTTTTCTTGACAGCACCTTTTTGAAATTTGAACAAGTTTGTTCTATGAAGTAACTCTAAATGACTTTAATTTTCTACCACATAAGGAACATATCAAATAAGGAATGTGTGCCCAAAATTATCATTTTTGGAAGCTTCTAAGTAGGTTAATAAATTCAATGTCCATTTATGTAAGAATTCAAATTTGAACAACTTTGAATTATCAAGTTTAGGCAAATGAGCCAATTTTCACATATGTTGTGTATCTATACTAGTAAGAATTTTGGGCAAAAGAATTTCAAATTATGACTTTGTTTGCTTGGTGAAAACATCCATTTTCAGAGAGCAAAGGACCTACTTGTAAATGCCCAGGGACCAAATTGAAATCCTAGTCACATGGTGTCCTTCTTCTTCCTGTAGATGACGAAATGGAGGGCATGGAAGCCCATGCTTCCTTTGCTTCGAGTAGAAGACTTCTAGATGGTTAAAACCCTCCCATGTGCTGCTACCTGCTCCCTCTCTCTCACCCCACGAGCCCTCCTCTCTCTCTCTAATTTCTTTTGCTACCGAAACCCTAGCCCGTACATGGTCGTCGTCGATTCGTCCACAGAGGACCTCGCCGCCGGTCGCCGGTGGGCTCATTCGCTCCGCCTCGTCGTGGTGATGCTCCGTGCAAGAGGAATCGGGCCAAAGCGACGCGTGGTGGCCGCGCCATCCACCTTTCTTCCCCGAGCCCGATGGACTCCGGCGAGGCATCGCCGCCGGCTCGCATCCTCTCCGACCTCACCGTCTCCTCCTCTACGTTCGTGGTGAGCAGGGGAATCCCCCCGACCATTTTCCCCTCTCCCTCTCCCCCCGAATCGCTGCCGCGCTGCACTCGCCCTCCGGCCGCCGCGTCGCCCTCGTCGCCGGCCGTCCTCCGGCGTTTCCCCGGAAACGAAACCACCACCGGTAGGTAGCCCGCGTTGAGAGCAATGTGAGGGTGCGGTTTAATCGCGATTTAAGGCTCCGGTGCGTCGATTGCGTGCTCGCCGGAGTTGTTCCGCCGGCGGGTGACCTCAGGGTGAGGTCATGCTCGTGTCAGCGCCCCTTGACCCCGCGCATGTGAGTCAAACTGGCCGGTGGCCCCAGCGCTCGCCTGCATGGCAGCCGCGTGGCGGTCTGGCCCGCTAGTCAGCGGCTCGGGCTAGATCTGGCCGCGGTAGATCTGGATCTGGCCGGCCCATCTGTGAGATCTGGCCCGTGACAAGTGTTTTTCCATTTAATTTTTGACAGAAACATGTATGGTTACTTTTGGCTCTAAAATGCTACCTAAAAGATGAATTTGACCAAGCCAAAATTCACAGTGGTACCTCAACTAATTCTAAACCACCTCCAACTTGTAGATCTACTTTTGGATCAATAGATTTGAAATGAAAAATGATTTGGCAACAGGTACCAGAAATAGCAAAATGAGAACCAATTTTTTTTACAACTCAGAATGAAGTGAGGCAAATTGCATTGGAAAGCCCTTGAAATTTCCTAACAGGAGCAATTAACCTTGCTTCCAAATTCATTATATTTTTGAAATGGCATGCAATTTGGTAAAACACCAGAGAGCACTTTGGTGATTTTTATAAAATATTAAAAATGATTTTTGATGCAAACTCAACTGGATGGTCTTGTATATGTTTAGGGCTATCCAAACCTAGAAGGATTTAATTTTTATAGCATCCTAGAAAATTTGGTGGACAGATCTTTGTTTTGCATATTTCTGCCATTTTGGCATTTTAGCTAATTAATTGTGGTAATTATATTTTTGTGTTGCAATATTGTTTTCTAGCATGTATAAGTTGTGTGAACTTGTTTTATAAGTGTTACTTAACTATTTTAGCATGTTATATTGTGTGGACTTGAGTGGAAAAGAAATATGATTTTTGCTAGTAGCATATGTTTATTCTCTAGTAAATATTTGCATAGGAATTTTGGGTGATGAAATTGTGTGCAAATACTTGGATTGTTGATTGTATCCAGTACCATGTTGATACTTATATTGTGTGGTTATCACCTCTGATATCTTGCATTTGAGTTGGTAGAAAAGCATGAGTAGTTTAATCATTACTATGAAAATGTTTTGGAAAAATTCCCTCATGTATGGAATTTTTGGCATTAGTATTTGTGGTTGCATAGCCACCTATTTTTGTGTTATAATTCATAGGACCAGTAACATTTTGATGATGTTTTTATGAGTAATTAACCCCTAGATTTTTCACTTGTATGAAAATAATAGCATGAGTAGCATTGCCTTGCTTATTTAAGCACCCTATTATTTTCTGCTAATATTGTTATTGCACTAGGTGCTAGTTTAGGTTTTTGCTAATTTTTGTCAAGTATGACCAGAGACTTTGTGACCTCTAAATGCTTTGTTATGCTAGTGGAACACCCACTGGTTTCATTGCATTTTTGGTGGAAACATTATTTCCCCCACACTAGATGTGTTTCTTTTATATATGTTTTGAGTAGATCTTTAAATGCTTTTTAGGCTTATTGCTAGATTAATTCTCATGAAACCAGTACCATTTAGGTACTGTTATTTTGGTTATAGCACCTCTAGATACTTGGTGCTTGTGTTTGAAATAGATCTAAATATCAATGCTAAAAGTCTAAATTTCATACTAGGATATTCATGTATGCTTTTTGTCTTGTTTTCCCCTAGGGAAAAATATGAGTCTTTGGTGTGGAAACCAGAGGATGGAATGTACTTGTGGCATTATTATCTTAGGGTTTTCACCTCTGATAGGTTTCCTCTTAAGTAGCATAAAAGCATGAGTAACACTTGGATGACTAGGAATTAATCTCCTCACATGTGTAGCATTTTAAGCATAGTTTTTCCTTGTTTCCTAGCTATGCTTTTTATGTTATTTTGTGGAATCCAGTAGCATTTATGGTACTGGTTAGAGGAGTATTTTGCCTCTGCTAGCTTGCACACTTGTGCATAAAATTAACTAGTATAGCCTAAACTAGTCTAGTATTTTTCCTAAATTTTCTACTAGTATGAGTAGGAGTTTTGGATGCTAGATTGTTTGTTTGGAGCACTTTTATAAAAGTGACCAGAGGCTTACTAACCTCTGGGTGAGCATTATTTTTCTAGTGGAACACCCACTGGTACTTTTGCATCATGGTGGAAAATAGGCTTGACTTGTTGTCATGAGCTTTTTTTCACCACTTGAGTATTTTAGCAAATTATATGTGCTAGCGATAGAGGTTGTTGGGGAAGTTTTTAGACATAAAAATGTGTTTTATGTGACACCCTACTGTCTAGTAACATGTGCTCTACCCCACTGGTCCATGGTGTTCTTAACTAAAAATCATTGAATTGGCCACACATAAACACTAGGAAAAAAAAGCAGACTTTTCAACTATAGTTTTATGCCAATTTTTCTTAAGGGAAAAATTGAGAACTTGGGTGGTACTTCTTGATTGCTTGCTGTATGTATTACTTGTAGCCTTGTTTGTCTTGTTTGGTTCTGAATGTGTGTCCTTTATTCTCTTTTTACGACGTTAGAAAAACGAAGAGGAAGGAAGTGTCGGGAAGCTCTGTTTCAAGTTCCAGTCACTCCAACAACCAGGGACACAAAGAGATACCAGGCAAGCATCCTGATTGCTTGCTGATACAATACTTACCATTATATATCATGCATGTTTTACCTCTGAAGTTTTACAAAAACCTGATTATCAAAACTATTTTTGATGTGGCTATTACTACTATATCAGTATATAGGTTACTATCATGCCAGTAGTTAAACTTGGTAATACCAAGCCCATAAGCCACCATATGGTATTTATTACCATCAAATATATTAGTCCCTAAGTGGACACCCTAAAATTGTGATTCTACAAAACAAAGGCTTTACGGAAAAACCCGGAGAAAAGGCGGATCCTTGTTCTCCGGAGGAGTGTGGAAGTGGTCATTTTTGAGAAAGTGGTGTTTTCAAAAAATGAAACATAACCTAGTCTTCGCCGGACAAACTTTACCGTACTGCCACCCTACCCCAACATGGGCACGGGGCTTAACTTGAAGTTTGTTCTTATTAGTGTGTGCTATCTCACTTGCTATAAGGGGCGTCGTACCCTCGAACCGAATGTCGTCAAAACTCCCAATGTTGAGGCATATAAAGTGTGGGATTAATTTTCCCTCCGGATGCATTCATTGAGGCTCCTGGCTAGGCAGGGTGGGACTTGATGCCGGGGAGAACAACCTCAATCGAGAGATAGGCATATACTAGCTTGAACATAGTGGATGGTTATGATCAGATACCTGATGTTTACATACTGTTGTTACAGTCCGTGATTGTTCACGGGAGGTGTACTGGATCTGGTGGATGTGTACACCTCTGCAGAGTACAACTTTTTCGAAGAAGCCGCGTCCTCGGATATGGACAGTTGAATGGCCATGTAGCTAGCATTGTGTCAATGTTTTCAAAAGAGGATGTTTTTGAAAAGGAATGTTTGGAAAGGAAGTGTTGAACTTGTGAAGTTCGGAAAGGAATGGAAACTTATACCGTGGAGGTATCGTCGATGATGAAAAGCCAGATGATGTTATACAAAACAAATTTTTTTGCAAAGAAAACCTTTTCTACTCTAAGCAAGAATTCTGGAAACTGATTCCAAGAAGTTTTGCAAAGAGAAAATATTCTTTAACAAAACTTTACAAAACCTCTTGTACATGTGATATCTACAAGAGAAATAAAACTATATTATTTTATTTTCTTCTGAAGTATCTTCTTCAACGAAGATACAGATTAACTTGACTGCAACTGTGGTGTCATCATATATGAACACCATTGATAGTGAACCCTATTTATAGCCTACCTATTCCACCATATAAGCATAATTGCATGTTTGGTAAGTGACATGATGGATGTCTTGCTGAGTACATTCAAATGTACTCATTATGGTTTCGCCCCTGGTATCTACTTATCAGATTTGGAGAAGGAGCCTCCAAAGGAGATCTACGAAGAGAAGTACGGAGCTGACGGCTTTGCGAACTAGGATCGTCTCCGGGTCAGCAGCCTGTAGGTTAAGGCGTGACTTGGGCTCAACTACGTTGTGTTTTAATTGTCTTCCGCTGTGTTTGTTAAGTTGCCTGCCCTTGTGGCAGTTGTGTTAAAACTTGATCATGTGATCATGTGTGTAATACCTTTATGTATTCGTGTAATGGATGATGTATTTCTGTATGCCAACTGTGTATGTTGTTCACGACTGATCTTTCTGGGATCGTGAATGTATGCATACGGAGGGTTTCAGACTGCCGGTCTGGGGTCCTTACAGAGTTGGTATGAGAGCCATCTTGACCTTAGGAGACCTTAGTTAGCATGGACGTCAGATAGGAAAGAAAATTATTTTTGAGTAAAAACCTATTTACTATCTACATTATTTTTATCTAAGGGAATTTTAGTATATTTTCCCTCCTTCTGGTCTTTTCAAAAGATTCTAAATGCATATCAAGGGCGTCCTTGAACAGTGGTTCGAAGGGCGGGCCTTACAGAGTTAGTATCTCTCTCGGTTAAGAGTTATTTCTTACTTGTTTGCAACTGCTCCGCTCTGTTTTTGAAACATCTCTCGTATTTGAAGTTTTCTGTCCAGAAAATAGTTGGAGTTTCAAAAACAATTTGTTGCATAAAGTTTTCTCGCAACTTTACTTCTATTATCTTGTTTATATACAAAAACTTTTATACTTGCCGATGTCCCGAGAGACCAAAATAATTGCATAGCTCTACAGTGATGATGGTCAGAAGTAGATATAGTTCTTCAGCCACTTCTAGGATTTTGGATCATCCCCCGACGTAGCTCCAATGGAGCCTTGCTTGTGTGTTTTGGCTTGTTTATGTGTGTCCGTAGGACTGTGTGCTATTGTGTAGTATAGAATTTGGTTCATCTAGGCTTCTATATGTTTGTGGGGTGCTCAAAATTTGCATGTTTGTGCTTGCCCCGCTCTTGTTTTTGAATCGCCTCTTGTTAAATTTTTGCAAGCAAAAATGTTTATATAGTATTCAAAAACAAGAATTTGTTGCTTAGACTTATACTTGTTTTCGCTTCATAATGCGACCCGTCGTGAACCACCACCATCTCCCCCACAATCAATGAAAGCACCTTTGGGCCTAATAATAGAGGACCATCAAGCCACACGAGCTGCTAGCGTTGCTACCAGTGATGCACTCCAACAAATAAAGCTCCAACAACGACAACCCTCAAAGAAGAAAAGGCGTGAAGAAAACCAACCACTACTGACCAAAACCTCTATGTTTGTCTGTTTGCAACCGACTCTTTTTGCCATGTTGGCTAAATGTTGCAATTTTTTTTATGCCCCCTTTTAAAAGACCAAACTAAAGAGATCCCCTTTTAAAAGTTATATACCTCCCTCCTCTGGAGAAAGGTGCAAAAGAAGTCTTCACATGCCATGATGCGCCACCCCCTCAAAAGCCAATCAAAAGAGCACGATTAAATATTCGACGTACGATGACGCTAGTCGTATCTTGTCGGACAAACATGATTAAATAGAAAGCTAACAAGACTAACATGCTTTGTCTAATTTTAGGTTGATACCTAACCAAAGCATGCAAACTACTGACAACTCTTTCTAAACCAAGGAATTAAGTGACTTACGACACCTTTTAATATAGTTGGTAAAAAGGAGAAGTCACGAGAAAATAAGATGATGACCTATTCGTTTACTAGTCAATAGGATATCATGTGTATCTACTTTGGAAACCAAATAGTAGTAGACATTGTAGGTACTATGAAATTCGAGGTTTAGAAATAAAGTGAACGATGGGACGGTTGTGATAGATATAGGAAACAACAGTTTTCCTGTTTTAGTCTCTTTGTGTGCTCTTGATTGAAATAAATTTGTGTTTTATTCAATCTTGCTTCCTAACTTATATGGAGTTGTTAGGACTTGTTAATATGTTGTTTTCTTACAATAAATCTACCCTAGAAAGTGTGTGCATGTTTGGAAACTCGAATAAAAATGAAATAGCATTTGTTACCTTCTAGTTTATTAATTGGGAGTATTGTGAGAGCTAAATCTGTGTATACTTTCTTAGTAAATTTTGTGCTATGTTTTCTTTGAGTCCAGTACCATTTAGGTACTGTTATTTTGATGCTTGTACCTATGTTAGCTTGCATGTCCCTTAATATTAAAGCGTGTGTAAGCATTGCTATCAATATGCACTAGTATTGCTTCACTAGATTAAATAGCCTTACATTTTTATCTTGTATGCAAAGTTTTTCATGAGTAACCAGAGTTTTAGTACCTATTTTTCCTTGGTATTAGTAGGCCATAGCCCACTGGTCCCATTGCATTTTGGCTTGAGGATGAAAATCCCCAACCATACACATGTGTGAAAATAGCATGTTTCACTTTGTGATTGATTTCTACTTTCCACCATGGAAAATATAAATTGTTTCTTTTCACTTATGCAAGTGAGAATTTTATTTCTTATTAGTAAATACTAATATGTTTAGGTGTGATCCTTTTGTTAGCATAATATTCCTTAGGGGTATCATGTTAAGAAATGTTTCACTATTATGTGCTAAAATTAAATTGTTCGCAAATAAAATAAATTCCTCTTGATTTGTAGTTTGTTTGTGAATAATTTCAAATTGAGTGTATGGATTTTTGAAAAGGTTTAGATAACTTTTCATTAATTGCATAGCTACTGGTTGTGTGAGTTATACCTTGCTTGTTTGCTGGTAATTGTTTAAGAAAAACATAAATTGCTAGAATTAATTTATGCATGTTTAATAGTTGTATCATGGGATTGTTTTGATGTTTGTGCTTACTAACATGAGTAAGTTTTGTGTACTGTTATTAGGTACATTTATATTCATGACTTGCTTGTTTAAGTTTAAACATCATGATAGCAATTGTTTGCTTCTCTAGAGTGAAACTAGTTTCACCACTAGAAAATGGTGATTTTTCCTCTAGTATTACCCTCTTTTTATTTTATGAGTATATGGGTTGATATAGCATGTTTAGGAAGTTATTACTTCTGTTATCATGCCATGAATTATTTAGTTGCATGTTCTATGGTTATAGGATATGATTATCTCTTATAGCATGCTGGTGTAGATTTTTCATACTAGTGTGTGATTTGTGCAGACCTTTTTCTATGCCTGTGTAATAGAAGTTTTATCTTGTATAAAGATGGTGTTTTAGAGCATCTTTATTATTGAATTCATTAGTTTTTAGCTACTGGTTGTTTGCTAATGGTTCATGATTGATGGATTCCAAAACCTCTAATAAACAATAACCTAGTGATTAAATAGTCTATTCATCTGTGGTGTTGTTTGCTTGCTTATTGGATTTTGTTTAAATGTTTTACCTTAGCATGAGTTTGTACTGGTGTTATGATTGTGCTTAAAAGTATCTTATGAAACTAAAACATCCAACTAAAATCATGAACACATTAAGTGATAGTTGCTTGTGGTGAGTAATATCCACTGCCATGGGTATTGTTCTGTCTGTTTGTTTTACCTTAGAAACCTAACCTCTTGCACCCACAAGCTATATTTTTAGCTTCTTATATACCTTGTTATGAGAGTGGTACACCACTCCATATGTGGTATGTAATATTTGGGATATAGCTAAGAACTCAGGAAATAATTGACGGTACATTTCCAGGTAGTTCTGCACTAACCTTAATTTTTGTTCAAACTAGGAAACAAAAGTTTTGGACCTAAAACAAGTACTGGTGTACTTCTTTTAATAGTGAATTCACTAATTTAGGGATGTACCCCACCTCCCAAGAAAAGTCAAAGGGGGGGAAGCACCTGCACTCCAACACTAACAGTGTGTTTGTTGGCCCTCCCTTAGTCCTCGCTTGTGAATCTCGGGGACGAGATTCTTTTTAAGGGGGGAAGACCTGTCACATCCCAATTTTGGAACACCTGTTAACACAGTTGTTTTGCTAATTGCTTGACAAATAAACCTTGATTGTGTTTGTTTGTGTTTGTTTAAGTGCAACTAAACAAACTTAAAAAGGATAGCAAAGCAGTAAACTAAAAATATTCAACATATTGTTCCAATGATAAAAATATTCAACATATTGTTCCAATGAGTTTGGCAATATTTTCTAAAGTGAATATTGAACAAATAGTTTTCCAAAACATCTTATGAATCCAATACTTGTTGAATATTATTCCAAGACCCAAATTAAGAAAGAGGAAACACTTAATAAATTTCCCTAAAAAGATTATCAGAAAAAGAGGCATTCTTAAATGCTTCACCAAAATATTATCAAATGTTTTTCCAACCTTGCAAGATTAAAAACAAAGGTATTGGAGAGCTTTGACTTGCTATCTCAAGTCATATAAATATTTTGGCAAAGCATTGCTAAAGAAAAGCCTAGTGCCTTATTAAATAGAAATTCCAATATTTCCAGAAACAGAAAACTAAAACAAGTTACTATTGGAAACTTTCTTAAAATGATTTGAAATTCATACCATTGCTTCCTTATATAAAATAAGGAACACACACAAGAGGAGACCAAAAATTGAATCCATTAAAGTCCCGAAAACATGGTTTTTCTCCACAGCAACAATTGGGATTTTGAACAAGTTTGTTCTACAAACTGGTTCCAAATGCCATGAAATAAATACCACATTCTCTATATCATAAATAAGGATGAAAACCAAAAGGGCACAAGTTTTTGAATATTTTAAGTTGCCAAAAACCCCTGTTTTCTTGACAGTACCTTTTTGAAATTTGAACAAGTTTGTTCTATGAAGTAACTCTAAATGACTTGAATTTTCTACCACATAAGGAACATATCAAATAAGGAATGTGTGCCAACAATTATCATTTTTGGAAGCTTCTAAGTAGGTTAATAAATTCAATGTCCATTTATGTAAGAATTCAAATTTGAACAACTTTGAATTATCAAGTTTAGGCAAATGAGCCAATTTTCACATATGTTGTGTATCTATACTAATAAGAATTTTGGGCAAAAGGATTTCAAATTATGACTTTGTTTGCTTGGTGAAAACATCAATTTTCAGAGAGCAAAGGACCTACTTGTAAATGCCCAGGGACCAAATTGAAATCCTAGTCACATGGTGTCCTTCTTCTTCCTGTAGATGACGAAATGGAGGGCATGGAAGCCCATGCTTCCTTTGCTTCGAGTAGAAGACTTCTAGATGGTTAAAACCCTCCCATGTGCTGCTACCTGCTCCCTCTCTCTCACCCCACGAGCCCTCCTCTCTCTCTCTAATTTCTTTTGCTACCGAAACCCTAGCCCGTACATGGTCGTCGTCGATTCGTCCACAGAGGACCTCGCCGCCGGTCGCCGGTGGGCTCATTCGCTCCGCCTCGTCGTGGTGATGCTCCGTGCAAGAGGAATCGGGCCAAAGCGACGCGTGGTGGCCGCGCCATCCACCTTTCTTCCCCGAGCCCGATGGACTCCGGCGAGACATCGCCGCCGGCTCGCATCCTCTCCGACCTCACCGTCTCCTCCTCTACGTTCGTGGTGAGCAGGGGAATCCCCCCCGACCATTTTCCCCTCTCCCTCTCCCTCCGAATCGCTGCCGCGCTGCACTCGCCCTCCGGCCGCCGCGTCGCCCTCGTCGCCGGCCGTCCTCCGGCGTTTCCCCGGAAACGAAACCACCACCGGTAGGTAGCCCGCGTTGAGAGCAATGTGAGGGTGCGGTTTAATCACGATTTAAGGCTCCGGTGCGTCGATTGCGTGCTCGCCGGAGTTGTTCCGCCGGCGGGTGACCTCAGGGTGAGGTCATGCTCGTGTCAGCGCCCCTTGACCCCGCGCATGTGAGTCAAACTGGCCGGTGGCCCCAGCGCTCGCCTGCGTGGCAGCCGCGTGGCGGTCTGGCCCGCTAGTCAGCGGCTCGGGCTAGATCTGGCCGCGGTAGATCTGGATCTGGCCGGCCCATCTGTGAGATCTGGCCCGTGACAAGTGTTTTTCCATTTAATTTTTGACAGAAACATGTATGGTTACTTTTGGCTCTAAAATGCTACCTAAAAGATGAATTTGACCAAGCCAAAATTCACAGTGGTACCTCAACTAATTCTAAACCACCTCCAACTTGTAGATCTACTTTTGGATGAATAGATTTGAAATGAAAAATGATTTGGCAACAGGTACCAGAAACAGCAAAATGAGAACCATTTTTATTTTACAACTCAGAATGAAGTGAGGCAAATTGCATTGGAAAGCCCTTGCAATTTCCTAACAGGAGAAATTAACCTTGCTTCCAAATTCATTATATTTTTGAAATGGCATGCAATTTGGTAAAACAGCAGAGAGCACTTTGGTGATTTTTATAAAATTATTAAAAACGATTTTTGATGCGAACTCAACTGGATGGTCTTGTATATGTTTAGGTCTATCCAAACCTAGAAGTATTTAATTTTTATAGCATCCTAGAAAATTTGGTGGACAGATCTTTGTTTTGCATATTTCTGCCATTTTGGCATTTTAGCTAATTAATTGTGGTAATTATATTTTTGTGTTGCAATATTGTTTTCTAGCATGTATAAGTTGTGTGAACTTGTTTTATAAGTGTTACTTAACTATTTTAGCATGTTATATTGTGTGTACTTGAGTGGAAAAGAAATATTATTTTTGCTAGTAGCATATGTTTATTCTCTAGTAAATATTTGCATAGGAATTTTGGGTGATGAAATTGTGTGCAAATACTTGGATTGTTGATTGTATCCAGTACCATGTTGATACTTATATTGTGTGGTTATCACCTCTGATATCTTGCATTTGAGTTGGTAGAAAAGCATGAGTAGTTTAATCATTACTATGAAAATGTTTTGGAAAAATTCCCTCATGTATGGAATTTTTGGCATTAGTATTTGTGGTTGCATAGCCACCTATTTTTGTGTTATGATTCATAGGACCAGTAACATTTTGATGATGTTTTTATGAGTAATTAACCCCTAGATTTTTCACTTGTATGAAAATAATAGCATGAGTAGCATTTCCTTGCTTATTTAAGCACCCTATTATTTTCTGCTAATATTGTTATTGCACTAGGTGCTAGTTTAGGTTTTTGCTAATTTTTGTCAAGTATGACCAGAGGCTTTGTGACCTCTAAATGCTTTGTTATGCTAGTGGAACACCCACTGGTTTCATTGCATTTTTGGTGGAAACATTATTTCCCCCACACTAGATGTGTTTCTTTTATATATGTTTTGAGTAGATCTTTAAATGCTTTTTAGGCTTATTGCTAGATTAATTCTCATGAAACCAGTACCATTTAGGTACTGTTATTTTGGTTATAGCACCTCTAGATACTTGGTGCTTGTGTTTGAAAGAGATCTAAATATCAATGCTAAAAGTCTAAATTTCATACTAGGATATTCATGTATGCTTTTTGTCTTGTTTTCCCCTAGGGAAAAATATGAGTCTTTGGTGTGGAAACCAGAGGATGGAATGTACTTGTGGCATTATTATCTTAGGGTTTTCACCTCTGATAGGTTTCCTCTTTAGTAGCATAAAAGCATGAGTAACACTTGGATGACTAGGAATTAATCTCCTCACATGTGTAGCATTTTAAGCATAGTTTTTCCTTGTTTCCTAGCTATGCTTTTTATGTTATTTTGTGGAATCCAGTAGCATTTATGGTACTGGTTAGAGGAGTATTTTGCCTCTGCTAGCTTGCACACTTGTGCATAAAATTAACTAGTATAGCCTAAACTAGTCTAGTATTTTTCCTAAATTTTCTACTAGTATGAGTAGGAGTTTTGGATGCTAGATTGTTTGTTTGGAGCACTTTTATAAAAGTGACCAGAGGCTTACTAACCTCTGGGTGAGCATTATTTTTCTAGTGGAACACCCACTGGTACTTTTGCATCATGGTGGAAAATAGGCTTGACTTGTTGTCATGAGCTTTTTTTCACCACTTGAGTATTTTAGCAAATTATATGTGCTAGCCATAGAGGTTGTTGGGGAAGTTTTTAGACATAAAAATGTGTTTTATGTGACACCCTACTGTCTAGTAACATGTGCTCTACCCCACTGGTCCATGGTGTTCTTAACTAAAAATCATTGAATTGGCCACACATAAACACTAGGAAAAAAAAGCAGACTTTTCAACTATAGTTTTATGCCAATTTTTCTTAAAGGAAAAATTGAGAACTTGGGTGGTACTTCTTGATTGCTTGCTGTATGTATTACTTGTAGCCTTGTTTGTCTTGTTTGGTTCTGAATGTGTGTCCTTTATTCTCTTTTTACGACGTTAGAAAAACGAAGAGGAAGGAAGTGTCGGGAAGCTCTGTTTCAAGTTCCAGTCACTCCAACAACCAGGGACACAAAGAGATACCAGGCAAGCATCCTGATTGCTTGCTGATACAATACTTACCATTATATATCATGCATGTTTTACCTCTGAAGTTTTACAAAAACCTGATTATCAAAACTATTTTTTGATGTGGCTATTACTACTATATCAGTATATAGGTTACTATCATGCCAGTAGTTAAACTTGGTAATACCAAGCCCATAAGCCACCATATGGTATTTATTACCATCAAATATATTAGTCCCTAAGTGGACACCCTAAAATTATGATTCTACAAAACAAAGGCTTTACGGAAAAACCCGGAGAAAAGGCGGATCCTTGTTCTCCGGAGGAGTGTGGAAGTGGTCATTTTTGAGAAAGTGGTGTTTTCAAAAATGACACATAACCTAGTCTTCGCCGGACAAACTTTACCGTACTGCCACCCTACCCCAACATGGACACGGGGCTTAACTTGAAGTTTGTTCTTATTAGTGTGTGCTATCTCACTTGCTATAAGGGGCGTCGTACCCTCGAACCGAATGTCGTCAAAACTCCCAATGTTGAGGCATATAAAGTGTGGGATTAATTTTCCCTCCGGATGCATTCATTGAGGCTCCTGGCTAGGCAGGGTGGGACTTGATGCCGGGGAGAACAACCTCAATCGAGAGATAGGCATATACTAGCTTGAACATAGTGGATGGTTATGATCAGATACCTGATGTTTACATACTGTTGTTACAGTCCGTGATTGTTCACGGGAGGTGTACTGGATCTGGTGGATGTGTACACCTCTGCAGAGTACAACTTTTTCGAAGAAGCCGCGTCCTCGGATATGGACAGTTGAATGGCCATGTAGCTAGCATTGTGTCAATGTTTTCAAAAGAGGATGTTTTTGAAAAGGAATGTTTGGAAAGGAAGTGTTGAACTTGTGAAGTTCGGAAAGGAATGGAAACTTATACCGTGGAGGTATCGTCGATGATGAAAAGCCAGATGATGTTATACAAAACAAAATGTTTTGCAAAGAAAACCTTTTCTACTCTAAGCAAGAATTCTGGAAACTGATTCCAAGAAGTTTTGCAAAGAGAAAATATTCTTTAACAAAACTTTACAAAACCTCTTGTACATGTGATATCTACAAGAGAAATAAAACTATATTATTTTATTTTCTTCTGAAGTATCTTCTTCAACGAAGATACAGATTAACTTGACTGCAACTGTGGTGTCATCATATATGAACACCATTGATAGTGAACCCTATTTATAGCCTACCTATTCCACCATATAAGCATAATTGCATGTTTGGTAAGTGACATGATGGATGTCTTGCTGAGTACATTCAAATGTACTCATTATGGTTTCGCCCCTGGTATCTACTTATCAGATTTGGAGAAGGAGCCTCCAAAGGAGATCTACGAAGAGAAGTACGGAGCTGACGGCTTTGCGAACTAGGATCGTCTCCGGGTCAGCAGCCTGTAGGTTAAGGCGTGACTTGGGCTCAACTACGTTGTGTTTTAATTGTCTTCCGCTGTGTTTGTTAAGTTGCCTGCCCTTGTGGCAGTTGTGTTAAAACTTGATCATGTGATCATGTGTGTAATACCTTTATGTATTCGTGTAATGGATGATGTATTTCTGTATGCCAACTGTGTATGTTGCTCACAACTGATCTTTCTGGGATCGTGAATGTATGCATACGGAGGGTTTCAGACTGCCGGTCTGGGGTCCTTACACTTGGCAGACATCAAAGGAAATCATGTAGCAAAAACTTACCCGGCATTCACGGTGTAGTCCGGCGGGAGCTCGCCGCTGGAAGCAGATGAGGTCGTCACAGGGACCACTAACGGAACCCGGAATTGCCCGGCACGTGGATGGTTAGGAGAAGGGTGGCGTTGAGGAGAGTTGGAAGGACGGGACGAAGGAGCACTGGCACGATGGATCGAGGGGGTAGAGATGCCCGGGTTAAGGGGATCTTCACCCGGGGAGCTCCGAGTTACTCTGCGCTTGGCTGGGAGAGAATCCTTCAAGCACGATGAATTTGATAATTGATGGTTAAGTCGTCGCATGGTGTCAAAGGAGTAAGGTTCAGAGGATAACGAGGAAAAAGGAACCTTGGACACTGCCCCCCTGGCCTTCCTCTTGGTTCCGACTGTTGCTTCTTGATCAGACTCGGTTGCCTCCGGGTCATCCTCGTTGGTCTCACCTTCGTCCTCCAGCCCTGCGAACCGGGTGTGTGTTCGTGGGAAAAAAGGTAAACGGGAGGAAAATGATACGAGAAAAGATTATACAAGTTCTGTGCAAATACCTTCACTATCATCAGCCGGCTCGTCCTCTTCTTCCGGGTCTCTGGAAGGGGGGGAGGGTTCAACTCTCCAGAAGGGGTTATCAGCCTAAGGCAAAAGAATGAGACTAAGGGTTAGAAGCTGTATCGAGTCAAAATATGGAAATAAGTTATGAATATCGGATATTACCGCTGGAGCCGGGTTTTCCCGAGTAAATGGGGGTAACCCGGTGATGCCCTTTATCACCTCTAGCTTCTCTGTCAAGAAGCCCTTGATGGTCTTGTTGGTATCGCCGGTCGCAAAGCTCTTGGTGGAGTATCGGAGTGCATCTGTGGTGTGCCCCGAATACTCGCACATCAATTTGGTGCGGATGGAGTTGGGTTGGATCCGAAAATCAACCCATGTTTTTACTAAATTTAGCCCGAGGAGGCCTTGGGCTGAGAGGATGGCTATCTTGGCTAATGAGGGAAGGATCGCCTCCCTGTCTGAGTCTGGTGCGAAGGCATTGAAAGACTCGGAAGGTTTGAGGAGGCTTTCCGAGTAACCCGGCAGTTTCTTTTTGCCGTCTGGGAGGTATCGTGGCAATAAAAGAAAGACAGCTGCCAATGTTTGACGTGGGAGTTTAAATTGAGGGTTGGCATCGGTGAATTCTTGCGGCGTTGGATGGATACCCCGCCGCAAGTAAGAAGTGCTCCGTCACCACTTTCGCGGCACGGCTTACACTGGAATAATTCGATGAAGAGAGTCAAACTTGGCGGTATGCACAAGTACGACTCGGATAGAACGATGAAGTGGGTAATATTCAACATAGAGTTAGGCCCTATGTCGAATACCCGGAGGCCATAATGGCTTAAGACCTCCCTGAAGAAAGGGTGACCCGGAGGACGGAATCCCCGGGTCACGTGCTCTACGAAGCAGATTACGTCGTTATCGGCGGGTGTGGGCCGGGTCTCGTTGCCCGGCGCCCCCCAGTGAATGTCCTTCTGAGAAGGGAGAATTCCTAATTCGGCTAGCTCGTCCAACTTGGCCTTCGTAGCTGTGGAACGCCCCGAGTTGGCGGATATGGTTTGGGTGGTCCTTGCCTGAGTCGGCTGTTTTCCTTGCCGTTTGGGAGCCATGGGATCAACCTGCAAAGCACAAGAAAAAGAGGCATAGGAAATGAGACCCGGAAGTGTTGGATTATCCGAGTATAAGGTATCAAGAAAGTATGAAGCTAAGAATTATCCGGGTATCACGCTATGAGGTGGAGATTACAAGGTATCCGGGTGTTAAGTACAATTGTGGAAATTATTGGTCACTTACGTATGGAAAAGCATTTGGGGAAGATGGATGGTTGCCCATGTGTCTACTGCAAGCAAAATAGCTGGAAAAGGAGGATTTTCCGGGTGTTAATGCAATGAGCGGAAAATCGAGGAGGAATGGATCTAGATGGGAAAGTTTGCGAGCGATTTTACGGGAGATTTGGTGATTAGTAAGGGTAGGAGGATGAGTTGTAACTATCTAGCAGGTGGTTAAAGGAGTTGGCGAGCATCGAATCGATCTAATTTGATGCAATCGGAAGAAAGACTCACGGGTTGACCTAGATCCAATCATGGATGGATTGAAAAATTGCGGGGCTAAATTAAACGAGTGCAAAGGGCTTACTGGAGATATTGGAGTCTAGCGCGACGGCGGCGAACGGCGTGGCTCGAATGCCCCTTTGCGACTCTTGGCGAGTGGAACGAAGGCGCGGCGGTGAAGCTTGGCGACGGCGCGAGATGGCTCGAGGACGAATACGGCCGGCGGCGGCTTTGCTTCGATGGCGAGCACGAACTTCTTGCGGTGGTGCTGCAAGGGCGTAAGGAGCAAGGAAGGAAAGGGGGAATTGAAGTGGAGCGATGGGTTTTAGGTTACCCTCGGAGCACTATTTATAAGATGGGGGTGAGTCTATCCCAACGGCCGGAAGCCGGAAATTGTGGGGTAATGGTTATCTGCGCGGATTCTGCGAGATATGCGCCTAGAACTGAGCAAAGTACCTGGACAAAAAAGAGAAGGAGATCTACCCCATGATATCAGGGTCAGTTATCGAGTATGGAATCTTGACATTTTTATTAGGGTTTAGACCTGGAAAGTCAAACCAAAGTATTTGGGGGAAAAGCCGGGTTACTATATGGCCACCATGGAGTAAGGCCTAGCTGTCTATCAAAGCATCTTAACCCGGCCTCCATATGCCTGTGTGATTGATATCTTTGCAGGGAATAGCGAGCGCTTCAAGGAGGATCCGTGAAGCCCAAGCTATTCTGGGGACTACTGACGGGGGGATAATTACCCGGTAGGCCAATTCCAAGGCGTAACCCGGCCCAAGGAACACGGTGCGCAGTCTGGTTAAGGATAATGAGGCTTCTGGAAGGTCCAAAGTTTGTAGGCCTCGTAACCCGGATTGTGGGTTACGGTAAGGAAAGTTAGGGTTTATAAGTGGTGTCCGGATAGGATTCAAGCTGTGCCTTGGAGAATAGGGCCGAGGGGGTACGGGCGCTTTATAAACCGACCCCTAGGTCTAGTTTAGACAGAAATCTAAGAACCCTAGCAATATCGCCTGATATCGAGCATCTAGTGTAATCCCAGAGTTGAGTTATTATATCAAGATCGGAGACTCGGCGACTTTGATTGCCGGCTACCAGATCGAGTTGCATCATGTTTTCCTCTGAGCTAAACCCTCTCCCAAACGCCTGTGTCGTCTTGCCCCAAAATCAGTTACCCCCGGTAACATCTGCCGTGATTATCCCACGACAACTTACACGGAATGGCCTTAGGTTTTCGACTCGGTAAAAAACAATTTGTTCTCTGAGAAAGGCCACACCCCCATGACTCGGACTTTGGGTCATGGGGACTGGGGACTTCGAAACAGAAACAAACTACTTGGCTATCGAAGCTCGAAAGACCCTACCATCCGAGTCTTGGGGACTTAAAGAAAAGTCCACTTATCAAAGCCCCTGATACTCGGAAAATCGAGTCTTACGAAGGGAGCCAAAAAGAGAGTCGGGTATCGAGAACAAGATCAAAGAATAGACAAGTAGCACGATTATCAAAAGGCCAGGAAAGCCGCAAAGTATATCACGGACTAAAAGTACGTTACAAATTACGACATTAGTATCAGGGGTGCACAGGCGCACCATCCAAAGCATGCTAATTTGAATACAAAGCATCACGCGATCAAGATATTATGATGGCACTGCCCTATTCGGCCTCCTGAGTACGGTCTTCCGGGTCTTGGTCCTGGGCTTGCTGCTTAGCTTTCCCGGCAGCATTACCCGGACTCACCGCACCAGGGCGGACAGGTGGAGGGACAGCTGGTGTAGAAGCAGACGGCCCTGATCCTAACTCGGCCTCTCTCTTCGCAGTTGCCTCCCTCTTCCTGGCCGAGTTAGCAACCCACTTCTCCAAGATATCAAAGGGCGGGGGTGCTTCCTCCGTAACAATTTTGCCATCAGCGTCGTATGCACTCATAATCGTGTTTAGATCCAAACTATCGGCCAAAGTGGTAGCCGAGAGACGCATTGCGGATTGTATGGCCTTGAAATCCTTGGGTGTAAATTTGGAACCGTCCGCCTTGAATTCGGGAAACCCGGATATTACCTTTGCCGGGTCGAGCTTCGGAAAGAAAGCCTTGGCCAGGGTAAAGGCCCGGGTCATACCAATCCGGCATGACGAGCGTTTCCAGATTTCAATCCAGCCAGGCACAGTGGAGCAGGCTTGAATGAGATTTTCTTCACCCGGATATACTTCCGTAGGCCACTTCACGGCATCCAGTATAAATTTTGTGCCGGCAAAGAAAGTCCGGAGCGCAGTCTTTAGGGTTCTAGCCTTGACAATGGCATCCTCCTCTGGGGTCGCAAGGTTGGCACCTACAATGGAAACAAAAGAAAGAACGTATCAATAATCCCGAGTATCACATAAAAAAGCAAAGACATGAAGTTAATCGGCAGCAAAAACTTACTAAGCAAGATCTGATAAGTATCGGCGACCTGGTCCGATAGTTTCTTCAGTGCGGTCTGAGCGGTATTGCACTTCTTCTTGTATTTAGAAACATCCCTCTTCAAAGTTTTCATGTCGTCTTCAAGGGTTTCCCTCCGCTTTACCTCGGCAAGAAGAAGTTGTTCGGTCTTGAGTAAAATTTCATCAGACCGGGTTATCTGCGCCTGTAAGTAGCAAGGAACACAAGTATCAGTTGGGTATTATGGTAAGCTGAATATCGCGTAAAGTACCAAGCATAACTTTAGCAAGTCATGCTCGGAACTTGGGGACTAGGTATGCACTGTGAGATATCAAGTGTCACTACCTGGTGCTCTGCAGCCATGCGCTCCAAGATCTTGCTCTCCGAAGTCTTCATAGTGAGGAGAGTGTTCATCAATTGATCAAAAGTGTCTTTACCCGTATCAGAGGACCCGGGGCCTTGGAAATTCCGGGAAGGAGCTTTCTTCTTAGTGGGAGGCGGCACCCGGGTCATTTGTATGTCGGAATCCGATGCTCCTTCTTCTGTACCCAAGGTTGTGGCTCTGTCCTTCTTGCTTGCATGGGAGGCAATCGGATACTCGGCTTCTTGTATGTCCGGGTTTATCGGCGACGCTTGCCCTTCGTCGCTAGACGCGGCTGTAGTCTTATCAGCCGGGCTTTCCTTACCCGGGCCCTCGGTTTCCATATCCTCTTGGTCACTGGTAACGACCGTGGCCCTATAGATGTTATGAGTAAGCAGCTATTATACAATCAGGAAAGGGTGATGAAGCGTGGTAGAGCATCAGGAAAGGGATTTTTACCCGGTATTCACCGCGAAATCCGCAGGAAATCCGTCGCTGGACCCGGGAGAGGCTGGAAAATATCAAGCAAGATTTCATAAAGGAATGGTTCAAGGAGAATGTTTCGTTCGAGAAAGGATAGGGTAAATACCAGCCCGCCGAGTCGGAGTCGATGAAATACCCGGGTTAAGAGCACTATCACCCGGGTGATATCGAGTTGACCTGCGCTTGGTCATGGGCGACTCCTTCAAGCATGGCCGGTGGAACAACGTCAAGGTAGCTCATGTATATCATTAAAGGAATACAAACTGAATGCGAGGAGGTGATATGAAACCTTGGAGGTGGCCTCTTGAGTCTTTCTCTTTGATCCGACTTTGACTGTCGGCTCCAGCTCCTCCTCGTCGCTGGCGGATTCTACTTTGCCGTCGGAGTTTTCTTCTTCGTCATCTTCTTGTTCTGGATGTCATCAAAGTTATAGTTGGAAAATGAAGGGGTTATGATGAGCTTAAGGGAACCAAGTAAAATCCGGAGAGTACCTTCGTCCGAATTAACGGCTTCTTGCTCCTCTGGACTTTCGGAGCTAGGAGAAGTGTTGGTCTTCCAAAAATCGTCATCAGCCTGAAAAGTATCAGTATAAGGGTCATCAACTGTATCGAGTGGAAAGAGCAAAGGTAAAAACATCAAAATTAGGTTTTCACCTTGGGGGCTGGGTTCTCGAGTGTGAAGGGCTCTAATCCGGATATGTTCCGGATTACCTCAAGCTTTTCCGTCAGAAAGCCCTTGATAGTTTTATGAGTGTCACCAACCGCGAAGATGTTGTCAGAGTACCGGAGTGGGTCTGTAGATTGCCCCGAATACTCGCACATCAACTTTGTGCGGATGGAATTGGGTTGGATCCGGAAGTCGACCCAAGTCTTCACCAGGTTGAGCCCGATGAGACCTTGGGCCGTGAGAGTGTTGATTTTGGCTAGCAGAGGTTGAATTGCCTCCCTATCCGAGTCAGGGGAAAAGGCACTAAATTTTTCGGAGATGTCAAGAAGGCCCTCTGAGTAACCCGACAGTTTCTTTTGGCCGGGTGGGGAGGTGTCTTGGCAGTAAAAGTATGAGAGCTGCCAGTGCTTGACATGGGAGTTAAGAGTGAGGGGTGGCATCAGAGAATTCTTGCGGCGCTGGATAGAAACCCCGCCGCAAGCGAGAAGCGCCCCGTCACCGCTTTCGCGGCACGGTTTGCACTGAAAAAGCTCAACGAAAAGAGCCAGACTTGGCGGAGTGCACAAGTATGACTCGGAAAGGACGATGAAATGGGAAATATTTAATATAGAATTAGGCCCGATGTCAAAAACGCGAAGGCCGTAATGGCTTAGGACATCACGGAAGAAAGGGTGACCCGGTGGACGGAAGCCCCGGGTCACATGTTCCACGAAACAGATTACCTCGTCTTTCGTCGGGGTAGGCCGGGTCTCCTTGCCCGGCACCCTCCACTGGATATCCTCTTGAGGAGGAAGAACTCCCAGCTCGACCAGCTCCTCTAACTTGGCCTTGGTGACCGTAGACCGCGCCCAGTTGGCGGATATGGAGTTGGTGGCCTTGGCCTTAGTCGGAGTTTTTCCTTGCTTCTTGGGAGCCATGTGGTTGACCTGCAAAGCACAAGGTAGGAGGATAAAAGGAATAAGACACGGAAGCTGTGAGCCGGCCACGTATCGGCAAGGTAATATTGAGACATGAAAATTGGGTATTATCCGGGTGTCAGTTTGCAGAGTGAAGTTCGAACTATCCGGGTATCAAGTATTATAGCAAAAATTATGGGGATCCAAGCGTTGAAGGAGCTTTTGAGGACGATGGATGGCTGCACAGGCACTTAGCGCGAATAAAAGGAACTGGAAAGAGGAGGACTAGCCGGGTGATTGAGGCAAAGGCGGAAATTTTGAGCGGTTCGAGCCCAGATTGGGAATTCCATCTTCAGATTTGTGGCGAAATTAATAATTGCAGGTAGTAGGAGAGTGGATTGGAGTCTATACCTCATCTATTGGGCGAGCTAGAAAGAATGCTAGCAACCTAATTCGGCATGGCCGAGAAATCATTGGCGGGTTGATTTGGATCTAATCTGAAGTGAAATCAAGAAATTGCAAGGGCAAATTAATGGGTGCAAGAGGCTTACTGGAGGAGATCTGAGTGAAGCCTTGCGGAGGCAGATGGCGCAAGCCTGGTGTCCTTTCGCGGTTCCTGACGGGCCGGATGGAGATTTGCCGGTGGGTCTTGGCGGCGGCGCGGGGTGAGCTGTGGCGGAGCGCAGCCTCCGGCCAATGGGCTCCGGTGATGCGCGCGGGATTTCCGTGGTGGCGCTCAGTGAGGATGAGCACGGAGGGAGAAAGGAAGCAGAGTGGGGGGAAATGAGCCGTTAGGGTTCGGGTTACCCCCAAGGAGCCTATTTATAGCACGAGTGGATAAGCCCGGTTCAGCGAGCGGGAGCCGGGAATTGCGGAGTAAACGGCTATCTATTTGATTTTTTGCGAGATGCGCTTTAAGTGTTGAGCAAGGTGTCTGAACGAAAAGGAGAAAGAGATCCATCCCGTGATATCGGGGATAATAATCAAGTATAGAATCTTGGCATTTTGGGGGTTCAGACCTGGAGAGCTAAGCCAAGTACTTGGAGAAAAGCCGGGTTACTATATGGCCACCATGGAGCTAGGCCTAGATGTTTATCAAAGCACTTTAACCCGGCCTCCATACACTTGTACGTTTGATATTTTCGCAGGGAATAGCAGGCGCTTCAAGGATGGATCCGTGAAGCCCAAGCTATTCTGGGGACTACTGATGGAGGGATAATAACCCGGTAGGCCAACTCCAAGGTGTAACCTGGCCCAAAGGACGCTGCGCAAGATCCGGCTAAGGATAGAGAAACTTCTGGAAGGCCCAAGTTTGTAGGCCTCGTAACCCGGATTGTGGGTTACGGCAAAGGAAAGTTAGGGTTTGTATGCGTTGTCCGGGTAGGATTCAGGGCGTGTCTTGGAGGGTAAGCCAGGGGGTACGGGTGCTATATAAACCGACCCCTAGGTTTAGTTGAAAGAAATCTAAGAACCCTAGCAATATCGCCTGATATCGAGCATCTAGTGTAATCCCAGAGTTGAGTTATTATATCAAGATCGGAGACTCGGCGACTTTGATTGCCGGCTACCAGATCGAGTTGCATCATGTTTTCCTCTGAGCTAAACCCTCTCCCAAACGCCTGTGTCGTCTTGCCCCAAAATCAGTTACCCCCGGTAACATCTGCCGTGATTATCCCACGACACGTCTACTTTCTGTTTTTCTAAGCAAAGCATTTATCGTAGAGACTTGAAGCGTCTAGTTTTTGTTTTTATTTTTGTTTTGATAAGACCACACCCATCATTTTATATGAGATTGAGCTACTGGAGTTTGGGGTTGGAATGTATTGGATGCTAGTATTATGACTTGGAATAGGGATGTCATGGTTGATTTGAAGAGCTACATATGTTTGCATGATTTATAGGCTTTTTATGTGTAGAAATTTGCAATAATGTTGTCTTGAGCTATCTCTTATTCATGTCCTTGATGTTAATTGCTGGTTTATTTATTTTGTCATGAAATGAGTAGTTCTATGGACATATGCATGCATAGTAGCTGGTCAACTATCTCCCTCTTGCTAGCCAAAAATTTAAAAATTCCAACAAGTAAAAACTTGTTTCCAACACTCCTTAGCCAAGTATTTCCAGTGAGTCCACCATATCTTCCCATTAGCTTCATTGCTATTCCGAGTATGTTCACCATGTTATCGTGTTATTTATGTTCTAAATTAAGATATTCACTTTATTAATTGTCATGGGTTGAACTTGGGATAGGACTCTCACGAACTTTTGAAGGCACACTTTACTTTTTATGCATCTAAAAAACATTGACCCAATAATGCGAGCCACAAGTTTTGCGTTTGACAAGTGTGTGGTTGGGAGCTAGCTATAAACGTGTATCACCGTAAAGCTTTCAACATTGCACAAAAATTTACATTTGGTTGATATCATGTACTTTTGTTTTTGGACTCCTGCCATGCTGAAATGAAATAGAGGAATAGTAAGTTTTGATGAGTAAGTATCTATATGACTAGAGAAACGCATTGGGCCGCTAACCCAAGACATGCTTTAGCATGGTGGAAATTTACTTACATCTTGAGTGACTCTACAACACATCCTACAATAAAATAAGAAGCTATGCATAATAGTGAATAAAAATAAAAAGGATGATGAGTCTACTCCGTTTGTTTGTCTTATCATTGTGACATGGGCTTGTTTCCATGTCATGGGGCAAGAGATACCTCTTTGCGGTTCTCTATGATTTCATTAATACTTATTATGATTGTACAAAGCTTATTAGGAATATTAAGTTGAGTAATCATGGAGTAGGTTTTCACACTCACGGGGCATGAGGCTTTCAACCACCTTGTCATTCACATTACTTCAACATTCACCATATAAGATGCTAGTGATAAAGGGGCAATGAGAGTCCTAGATCAATGGATGCCACATTTAATTAGTAATTTTAGTTGAATAATTTAGAGGCTAAATAAGACTTGATCATGTTTTACCTCTACTCAATTTTCTCCAAAGTGTCCACCATATTTTCTGTTTTCCATTATGCTATTCTTTGACCAATATAGGATTTTATTTTTCATTTTGTGTATGCATTTGGTCCATAGTGCTTTTATTTCATTATACACTTTGTGAACTTTCATGAAGCATCTTTGCTTGCATATTTGATATTTCTTACAACATGAATTGTATATTGCTACTCATTTATAGTATTAATCATTTGATTATATGTAGCATGAATAATCCTCCTTGATATCCCATGATTGTTTCAATATGCAAAGTCCATGTTAGTTTTATCACCTTCATACTCGAGGACGAGCATGGGTTAAGCTTGGGGATGTTGATGCATGTAAAATGCATACATGAACTTTACATGTTATTACTTGTTTTTCCTACATATTAGCAACTTATATTCATGTTTTATAATGATTTGGGGGATTTTTTGAACAATCCCCCTTCTTTTGGTTCTAACCCTGTTTTTCCAGAAAACGTACTTTTTAGTGTTTCAGACTTTCCGGGAGCTTCGGGACTCCAAAAAGGGCAAGGCCAAAGAGCACGGTTCAGAATTTTCGAGACGAAGACCATGGGCCAAAGTAGAGGGTCAAAAGGCCAACCATGTGGAAAAGAGGACCCTCCACGCGGCCAGATTCCTTGGCCACGTGTGGGGCCCCCTTTTTGCCCCCGTGGCTCCGATGCCGTCGATCTTTCTTCTCCCGAGTGTCTCGTGACCTAAAAACGACTATATAAAGGGTTCCCTGGCCTTTTCGAGAAGGAGGCGGCGCCGAGAGACGAAACCACGAAACAGAGAGACAGAAGGCTGCCGCCGGAGAAGATCGGAGGGGGGAAACGCCACCGGGATCACCTCCGGAGGGCTCCACCCCCCTCCGGCGTGTTCATCATCAACATCTACAGCAAGATCAGCTCCATATCTCCACTGTAATCTCTTGGCAAACACGATGTATGATGCAATACTATATTCCCTTGATGTATTGTGTCTCCCCGTCTATGTTTGAGTAGTGAATTGTTCTTGGCAATGGTGAAATAGTTCGTTGATTGGTTGCATACAAGTTTGTTATCTTCTATGATTGTCTTTATGTACAATATATGAGTGCACGCATATGTTGGGGAATGCATGTAAGGTGATCACCGGTAGCATAATGGAGTGGTGGTGACTTGGGAGTGACAGTAACCTGAGACCGAGCCACACAGTTAAGTTATTGGGGGATATATATAGGGGACCTTAGAACGTAAGGCTATGGTGGGACTTTATGTCTTAATCAATCTTGTGCAGTCATTTACTTGGCCACATGATCCATCATAAGGGGTTGTAGATCATTTACTTGACTATACCTATTCATGGGTCCTTCCTAGAAGAAACAACTAAGACTAAACATGTGCTTCACTAATTGTGACAACCACACGAATGAAACACCTATTGCTAGAACACTTCCTCCCTTGAGATATTTGCTGCTTGCTACTTGTGAAACTTGCTTAGAAACTTGCTCTAGGATTACTTGCATTTTAAACTTGCTTCACTAGTTACTAGACAAACCACACTCCACGTCACTTGCTTTTAAATAGTTAGTTCCTTTTAGTCAAACTTATTTCTTTGCATAAACAACCATATAAGAGGGTTATAGGGCTTTAGAGAATAGATAGCTTACCTTCAGCTCCTCGTGGGTTCGACACTCAAATACTTATCTAAAGGTACTACAATTGATCTCATGCACTTGGGAGTCATCAAGCACTCACACCCAAGGGTGTGAGTACCTTTTACCTTACCTCCCCGGCAACGGCGCCAGAAAAGAGCTTGATGTTTACGCACACTTCTATTCTTGTAGACAGTGTTGGGACTCTAAGTGCAGAGGTTTGTAGAACAACATCAAGTTTCTCTTAAGTGGATCACCCAAGGTTTATCAAACTCAGTGAGGTAGAGGTCAAAGATATCCCTCTCAAGCAACCCTGCAATTAAGATACAAGAAGTCTCTTGTGTCGCCAACATACCCAATATACTTGTCCGGTATATAGGTGCACTAGTTCGGCAAAGAGATAGTGAAATGCGAGTAATATGGATGGTTATAAGTAATAATAGCAATCTGAAATAAATATGGCAGCAAAAAACATGTAGCAGAGCAGGCGGAAAACGGTGTTTCAATGGTTGGAAATAAGGCCTAGGGATCCTACTTTCACTGGTGGACACTCTCAACAATGATCACATAATTGAATAACTAGATATCATCTCTTTAATATGCTACTCTTAACCCTCTCCGCTTGGATAACAAACACTAATCATTGCGTAGGGCTGTAACAGCACTCCTCAAGTTTGTATTCCCATGTCTAGTTAACCCCACGCTGTCACTATGAGCGCCCTAGAAGGTACTAAGCAAACTCCACAATTCATAGAGGAGACACACATGACGTGCACACTATCACCTTCACACCGTGATCAAAGTGACTCCAAAGTTCATATTAATAAAGCACTAGAGTAGCAAAACAGATGAAGATCACATCTACATATTCAACTAGATTACAAAGCTCATGATCACATAAAGATCACACTATGGGAGAGACAGATGAACCTTATACCTACTGGTAGAGCCCTCAGCCTCGGGGGAGAACTACTCCCTCCTCATCATAGGAGACAACAACGACGATAGAGATGGCGGTAGAGCCGATGGAGATGGCTTCCGGGGGCACTTCCCCGTCCCGGCAGGGTGCCAGAACAGAGATCTGTCCCCCGAAACTTGTCGGCGGTGGCGGCGGAGCTATGGATGTATTTTGTGGAAAAGGTCGATTGTTTTAGGGTTTATGCCTCAGGGAGTATATATGGGCGAAAGGGCGATGCCGGGGGGGTGGCCAGGGGGGCCACACCCCTAGGTGGCGCGGCCAGTGGGGACCCGCGCCACCCCATGGTGTGGCCACCCTGTGGCCCCCCTCCAGGGCTCTTCGGGACTTCTGGATGCTTCCGGGACTTCTGGCTTTCGAATCATCCAATTCTGAGAATATTTGTAGAACAACTTTTCTAAAACTAAAAACAGCAGAAAACAGGAACTGGCTCTGTGGCATCTTCTCAATAGGTTAGTTCTATGAAATCGATAAAAATGACCTAAAGTGTAAGGAAACATGTGGGAAACAACATGAAAATAACATGGAACATCAGAAATTAAGGATACGTTTATGACGTATCACCGGCCCGGGAAGAGGCTCCGCTCTCTGTGGAGTTCTTGGGCGCGGCCGAGGGGCATGCGAACATCGCGACGATGGCTGCTGAAGACTAGCCGCGGACGGACACGACCCCGCAGCCGGAGGCGGTCGTCGAGCCCCAGGTCGCCGCGCCGGCTACCGCCGCTGTCGTGTCTCGGCCTGCCATGACGCCTTCGCCTGACACCCCCGCGGCCCCGACTGCTACGTGTCCTCCCCCTCCAACGACGACCTGCACCGCGCTAGCGGTGGTGACGAGCTCCTCTGGCGTGTACCAGGGGTTGGGCATGCCGCCTTCCTGGCGCCGTAGGGGGTGGGCCAGCGGGCCCTATCCCCTGGCCTCGGCGTACGGTTTGGGCGCGCTGGCGGTTCGCCCTCCAGATTTTGGGGGCATCCAGGTCCCAATCAAGCCGCTCGATGCCGGGCGGGCACTAAAAAAGGACCTCGAAGCCGTGGCGGCGACCCTGGCTAAGGACTTGGCGCTGGCGGTGGCAGCGAGAGACGTCGTGAATGGATTGATACTGGTAGGTTTCCCTTTCCTTTGTCCTGGTTTAGTGGATGTCCGTGTGGCGTGCTTATCTTTTGTTTTTTACCTTAGGACGCCATCCGCCAGGAGAACCGCGTCCGGTCCGCCGGCCTGCAGGTCATGAGTAAATAACCTTCCCCCTATCCGGGTAATTTGTTCCTCCTGAACATAAATGACGTGCTTGTTCCCTTTGCTCTATAGAGGAGCTGAACGAGCTGAAGGAGGCGGCAAAGAACTCCATCTCGGCTGCCCAGACGGCCCGGATGTTGGATGAGCGCAACAAGGCGCAGTCTGAGGTCACCATTGATCTGCATCGCCGCGCCGAGCGGTCGGACGCACATCAGGTGGAGGCGGAGCGCCTTGCTCCCGTCCTCGAGACTGCCAAGGCGGAGCACGCCGCCGCTCTGGAGACCGCCAGGACTGAGCATGTCGCTGCCCTTGAGGCAGCCGACGCCGAGCACGTCGCCGCCCTGACCAGCCAGCGGGAGGATTTACGGCTTCTCGAGGCAGAGCTGGAGAAGGCGAAGAGGGACAAGAAGGCGGCGGTGCAACCGCTCCAGGACTAGCTCGACCTCATCAGCAGCGCCGCCACCGGTATGCTTCTCCTTTCTTATAGGTCGTAAGGCGGAGTAGATCTTCCCGCCTTAGCGTGGTTTTCGTGTGTCAGGTTATTATCTGGAGGTGGACGACGTCCTTCGTCGCGGCCATGCGCTCAAACTCAATGTGGCCGTCGACTCCGAGGCAATGGCCGGCTAGGAGCCCACCGTAGAGGACCGGCTGGCCACCCTTGGGGAGGAGGCTAAGACTCTGCGGGAATCCGGGCAGGCCATCTTCTCCGCGACTTCAGAGAATGAGGTGGAGCTGGACATCATAGCGGATCTCTTGGTGCGTCTGCAGGAGGTTCCCGACGTCGTCGAACGTCTCCGGGTTTCGGCCGCACGCTCTGGCGCCGAGATAGCGTTGACCATGATTATGTCATGGTTCACCCGCGGCTTTGACGAGGCGGGCCTCAAGCGCATGACCCATGGCTTCCGCCAAGGGACGAGCTTCGAGGCGCTCTGCGTTCTTCCGGGAGTTCGCCAAGCCGCCAGCCGGCTGGGTGGCTACGCGGATCTTGACGTTTTCTTCCCCGAAGAGTCGGAGGAGGACGTGGAGGAGCCGGTGGCGGCGTCTGTTGAGGAGGCGGCTGGAGCGCGAGTAGAGGGCCCGGCTTCGGCGACTACCCCGCCTGCCGCATCGACGGAGCCAGCTACTAGTGAAGAAGCAACGAGAACTGATTGAGTCCCCAGGATGCCGGGCATATTTGTTTCGCTGAACCTCTTTTTGACGTTTGTCCCCGGGATGCCGGTGAAGTTGTAGTACTTGAATACTTTTACTTCGTAAATGCTGAAGTGGTTCGCTCTTTCTTGTTGCTTGTTCCTTTTGCCATCCTTTTCCCGTTTTACCCGGTGGTGGCGTTCTAGCCTGCCCACTAGGTCCAGCCCCCGAGATTGGGGCCGGCTGCCCTTGGTAGGCGGGCCCAATCTCAAGCATCGTTGGAAAAAGGTTGGCCGATTGCACCTCGTGGCCGGGTAGCTGCTGTTTGGTCAATAACTTGGGACTTTTGTTAAGTCGCTAGTCCATTAAAGCAGCAGGTTAATTGGCATTTTTTTTGGCCATTTTCATTTAGTTGGTTGAAAATTCGCACTAGTTCGGGGGGTTAGAGTTTGTGCCTCTTGTCGTCTGGTCCTTGCTCTTCCCAACGTGTCAGCCGGGTTGCGGTCTATAGCTGGAACCTAAGAGGGCGCGTCTTATCGAGGGCACAATGGAGAACGTCCGTGTGGTCAAACTTGGGCGAGGTTTTCGTTATGTTGCTGGGCGACCGGCTTCGTCTCGGGCCTTAGTCGGTTTTTTCGCGTATGGATCATTGGCTTGTGCTCTTGGCGGCTGAACTGCGGGTTGCGGTCTGCAGCCGGATCCGCAGAATGAGCCTCTGGCACCGAGTACGCTACTTTCTCGACTAATTTCTAGGGCGCAGGCCGACTGCTTTTGCCGGTTAGCGATGTGAGTGTAGTAAATGTGGTGCCAATGGAGGGCCCTCCCGAGTGCCGTGCTCGGGGGTGCCGGCTGATTTTATTGAAAGCTAGGGATACATGGTGTTACGCTTAGGCGTGGAACGGGCATAGCAGCTCGGCGTTCCACGGGCGTTCCGTCTTGTCGTAGGAGGTGTCCGCCTTGTTGTTTCGCAGTTCGCGTACGTCGATGAGGTAGTAGGCGTTGTTGCTTAACGCCCGGCAGATGATGAAGGGGCCCTCCCATGGGGAGGACAGCTTGTGGAGGCATTTCTTGTCCTGGATCAGCCGGAGCACGAGGTCGCCTTCTCCGAAGGCGAGCGGCCGGATCTTCCGGCTGTGTTACCGGCGGAGGTCTTGTTGGTAGATGGCCGATCTGGACATGGCCAGATCACGTGCTTCCTCGAGTAAATCCACCCCATCTTGGTCCGCCCACCTTGCGTCCTCATCCGTGTACATGATAGCTCGGGGCAAGTCGAACTGTATGTCAACCGGTAGGACGGCTTCCGCGCCGTAGACGGGGAAGAAAGGCATGTAACCGGTGGACCGGTTAGGTGTTGTCCTCAGGCTCCAAATAACGGAGGGGAGTTCTTCTATCCAGGAGTCGGGCGCTCGCTCGAGCGGGCCGACTAGCCGGAGTTTGATGCCTGCTAGGATCAGGCCGTTTGCCCTTTCCATCTGTCCGTTTGATTGGGGATGGGCGACAGACGACACATCCAGCCGGATTCCTTTGTCCCTGCAGAACTGCGCGAAGGCTCACTTGGCGAAGTTCGTGCCATTGTCGGTGATGATGTTGTGCGGGTAGCCGTAGCGGTAGATGATGTCCTTGAAGAAGGTGATGACGGTCCGGCCGTCCAGCTTCTTGATCGGCTTGGCCTCGATCCACTTTGTAAACTTGTTTATGGCGACTAGCAGGTGGGTCATGCCGCCTTGGGCCCACCATGTCTAGTACCCACACGGCGAAGGGCCAAGTGACGGGGATGGTTCTGAGCGCCGTGCTCGGCGTGTGCTTTTGCGCCCTAAAGCGCTGGTAGTCGTTGCAGGCCTTGATCATCTTTTCGGCGTCGGTTGATATGGTCAGCCAGTAGAATCCGTAGCGGATGGCCTTTGAGAATGTTGCTCGAGTTGACGCGTGGTGGCCGCACTCGCCCTTGTGTATTTCCTCCAAGAGGCGAATGCTCGTCTCTGTCTCGACGTAGCGCAAGTAGATGCCGCTTGTACTCTGCTTGTGGAGGCATTTGTTGATGATGATGAACGCCTTTGCGCGGCGTTGGATTTGGCGAGCGAGCACCTCGTCCGGGGGGACCGTGTCCTGTGTGAGGAAGTCGAGGAAGTGTTGTGCCCACCCCGGCGTCTGGTATTTGGCGAAAGAGTCATGTTGCAGCACGTCTAGCCGTACTTCCTTTGTCATGCTTGCCCTGGGGCCCGATTGGAGCATCCGGGCTGGACAGGCGAGCCCCCGGGTCCAGCTGGAGAGCACCCGAGCCGGGCAGGCGAGCCCCTGGGTCGGGCTGGAGAGCACCCGGGCCGGGCAGGCGAGCCCCGGGTCCGGCTGGAGAGCACCCGGGCGGGGCAGGCGAGCCCCCGGGTCCGGCTGGAGAGCACCCGGGCTGGGCAGGCGAGCCCCCGGGTCCGGCTAGAGAGCACCCGGGCTGGGCAGGCGAGCCCCCGGGTCCGGCTGGAGAGCACCCGGGCTGGGCAGGCGAGCCCCCGGGTCCGGTTGGAGAGCATCCGGGCTAGCAGGCGAGCCCCCGGGTCTGGCTGAAGAGCACCCGGGCTAGCAGGCGAGCCCCCGGGTCCGGCTGAAGAGCACCCGGGCTGGGCAGGCGAGCCCCCGGGTCCGGCTGGTCGATGGTTGGCAGGACTTTTGTCGTGGCGGTTTTGGAGCCGGATGGCGGTGTCGGGCGGCCGATGACTCCTGAGTCTTTTGGGTCGGCTGAGACAGCCGGTAGTACTATGGAGTCGGAGTTCGGTGATAGAGTGATTGACGGCTTGTGGAGGTACTCGAGGGAGACGCTAAGCAGTATCGTCTTCCTGGTGGAGGCGAGCTTGGCGAGCATATCGGCCGTTTCGTTGAGCGCTCGCGGTACGTGGTGGAACTCGCAACCGTCAAAGCAGGCGCAGAACTGCTGCACAAAGAAGCGGTAGACGGCCATGTTGTCGTCCTTGGCGTCCCAGTTGTCGGAGGTTTGCTGGACGACGAGTCGGAGTCGCCGAAGCAGAGGATGCACTGTATATTCATTTCCTTGGCTAGCCGGAGGCCGTGGACGAGTGCCTCGTATTCGGCGACGTTGTCTGAGGCCTTGAAGTGAATCTGCATGGCATACTCCAGGCGGTCGCCCTTAGGCGAGGTAATTACGATCCCGGCTCCCAAGCCCCCGCGCATCTTGGAGTCGTCGAAGTGCATCCGCCAATAGGCGGAGTCGGGAACCAGGGGGAGATACTGGGTGTCCGCCCAGTCGACGATAAAGTCCTGAAGGGGACGTTGCATAGAAAACAAAAATTTTCCTACGCGAGAGACACCCGAAAGGCCAAGATCTAATCTAGGAGACGAAGTGCAACGGGCAACAAGAGGGTTAAGGAGAACACATACCCTCGAAGACTCAAAGTGGTACAAGATCAAATCTCGTTGTTGGCGTAGTCGTACTCACACCGATCCCGATAGCGAGAAGATGGGCACCGCAATCCGGCGGTGCATCCGTGATCGGTCACACGTACGGTTGATGACGACCTCCGTTCCCTCGTTCCAGCGAGGCGCGGAAGTAGAGGATCCCTCGGAACTCCAGCAGCACGACGACGTGGTGGTGGTGAAGAATCCCACGGTCAGGGCTTCGCCAAGCCGGAGACCATGAAATGGAGCAGTGGGTGGAGGGAAAGGGAAGTGGCCAAGTGTGTGGAGAAGAGGAGCTCTCACCCTCCTTTTATAGGGGAAGGGGAGGCAGCCCAAGAGGGGGGTGCGGCCAGCCATGGTGTGCCCCCACCTCTTCCCTCTTCATGTGAGTGGAAGCTCCACTCACACCCACTCATGCTCCCTTAATTTTCCACTTGGAAAATCCAAAGGTTTTCTTTTAATAAATAAATAAAACATTGTTATTTCTTTATTTATATTTGTTAATTCCATTAACAAACATTTGCATATAGCACCTCGAATCATTTGTTAATTCTATTAACAACCATTCGACGAAAAACCCTTGAACTATTTCAATTTTCCCCGAAACAATTTCGGTGCTGTCCAAAATATTCTTCGATATTTCGTAACCTCTCAAACGCGTCATCGAACCTTAAGTGTGTCACCCTACGATTCGCGAATAATATAGACATGATCGAGACTCCTCTCCGATCAATAATCAACAGCGGGATCTGGAGATCCGTGATGACTCCTATATATTCAACGATGACTCTCGTGATCGTGTGAACCAACAACGTCGTGAACTATTCCCTTTGTCTCGCGATATTTTACTTGTCCGAGATTCGATCATTGGTATCAACCATACCTTGTTCAATCTCGTTACCGATAAGTACTCTTTTCTCGTTCCCGTGATATAACATTCTTTGTGATCATATCACGTGCTTGCAAGCGGTTTCGATGTGATATCACCGAGAGGGCCCAGAGTATATCTCTCCGTCATTTGGATGGACAAATCCCACTCTTGATCCATGATCCTCAACTAATACTTTCCGAATACTTAACGACACCTTTATAGTCACCCTGTTACTGTGTGACGTTTGATGCCATCAAAGCACTCTTCCGATATCAGCGATTGACATGATCTCATGATCTAAGGAATAAGTTACTTCGTATGTTTGATATAACAATGTAAACTAAATGAGTTGATTGCATTGCTATATTCTCTTTGGGTATATGTTCATCACATCATTCTTCTAATGACATGACCCCGTTATTAATAACATCCAATGTTCATGATCAGGAAACCTTGATCATCTATTAATCAACGAGCTAGTTAAAAGAGAGGCTTTACTAGGAACCATTGTTTGTTTATTAAGCACACATGTATCAACGTTTCCGGTTAATACAATTCTAGCATGAGAAATAAACATTCATCATAAACAAGGAATAAGATAATAACCATTTTATTATTGCCTCTCGGGCATATTCCCTTCAGTCTCCCAGTTGCACTAGAGTCAATAATCTAGTCTGTAAGCACTTTAACACATATGGCGTACCAGTGTTACTACCATGATTCGCATGCAGTAAACATCATCAAAAAGATCTGAACTGTTCAGGTCCTATTGTATTTGCATGTTCTTTGCGTCTACACGCATCACTCATTCTCTAATGAGATGGCTTTGTATATATATGGTCAATTGGTGAAAACTTAATTCCTCAGCTTAAATTGATGTCACTGACATTGTGAAAATGTAGCTTCATAGTGTTAGCATTCTTGGAAACTCACCAAGTTCCGGTGATACCTTAATTCCTCAGCTTAAACTGATGTTACTAACATTGTGAAAATTTAGCTTCATAGTTTTAGCATTCTTGGAAATTCACCAAGTTCAATAAAGAACTCCTTGACACAAAATACGCTTATAATCAGTTGTTAACACAACGATATACTTTAGCCTTTGTTGTAGTATCTGTCACAATATTTTAATTTTGAAACTCTTTCAAATCCAGCATGGAACTTTCTTCCATCCTATTGTGCTATCCTTCATCACATATTTTAATTGAGATAAAATTACTTGAATAAATGACAAGACTATTAGTGTAACATATTACAACTAATATTTTGTCATTACTATATAGGAAAACATATCCTTAGCATTTATTAAATGACACAAGGATCTCTCCCACTGTTGTCTAATCATCATATGAATTATCCTTCTATAACATTTTATAGCATAAGACTCATCTGGTTGTGTACATAGCATGGAAACATGACTTAGAAATCTCAATTTCAATGATGCTCATCATGTGTCAAAACACTTGAATCTTGCTCAATTATTTTCCATGTGGCAAGAACTCCTTGTCATTTCGATATTGACTTACTTCAATATTTCATCTATGTAATTTGGCTTCAATCATATCAGGCGATTCAATCCATCTCTTATAGATATCGATGCCCAATATCTTCTAAGCCTTTCATCAATATGAAATCGAAAATCTTAACCGTGTTAATTTAAAATACATATTTTCCAATCAACCATATGTCAGCTACATAAAGTATTAGAAATATGTCATAGCGCTCCCACTTAATTTCTTGTAACTTTACAAGCATCTTTATCATTCATGATGGAATCAAACTCTTTTGATAACTTCATTAAGGTAAAGATTTCAAGTTCGTTATGCTCACTTAAACCATTGAAGTGTCCATGCCTTTCTAGCAACCTTTTGAATTTTACAAAACTCTCAGACTGTGTCAAGTACACGTCCTTGATCAAACTTCCTCGAGAGGAGAATTGGTTTTTTTTATTCAACATCCATATCATAATATGTAACTTTGCTAGAACTATCTTCAAAGACTAAGCATCACTACGGAAGATCAAAATCTTGTAGTAGTGAACTCTTTGAACTTCGTCGAAAACAACTTTTCGATAAGTACAACTTTTAAAGGATGTAAAATCCATGTCTTTGTCGCTATATAGACCCTTTTGCTATCGTTAGACATCATGCCTATCGAAAGGACTACCAAGTCACATACTTGATATTCATACAAGGATACTATGGCGGATATAATGACTCATAGTCAATTTTACGAAGTCAGGGCCCATCATTTGCTTCCTTTATAAGGTCCAGGTCCTTGTGTTGTCAAAACAACACTTTACACTTAAACCAAAAGTTGTTCTAAGTACAAAGTTTTTGGACTTTTCTGGTACAGTTCGCAAACTCATTTGAAGTATCTACAACATTTGTAGTGTCTTCTACTTCGTCAAAATAGTAAACCCCAGAACAACTTCCAGTGCTGCGCTACTCTTGACATGATAACGAAGATTCTCTAATCTCGTTGAGTTTGTACTGTGCTCCCACTCACTTGTTTCGCAAGAACTACTTTCTCGAGAAATCAACCCTTTCTGACAAACAACATTTGTCTTTTGGTTCGGTGATAGGAGAAATACCGAATGTTTTATTTGGGATAATCTTATAAACATATATTTATCCTATTTTGGTTGTAAACATTTTACACATGCTATGCATACCAAAACTTAAGAAAAATGACAATTCGGGTCATTACCCAAACCATATCTTATATGTTGTCAATTTCAACGGATCATGATGGTGCTCTTTTCAGTGTAAAAGAGGTTGTCCTTAATGTATAAACTACAAAATTATAATGGCAATTTTATTAATCTTACCATGTCAAACAGGGTTTGATTTTGTCTTTTGAATACTCCAATCTAATATGGGGTATTCGAGAAGTATAAGTTGTAGAACAATTCTGCAACTTCTCAGATGTTTTGCTAAACTTGTAACTCAAACTTTATCCTTTATGATCCAATCATAAATACTTGATTATCTTGTTACATCGATTTTAACTTCATATTAACAACCTTTTGAACCAATTCAAAATGTCAAACTCTGTTCCCTTTTAATAGATATACTCACATATCTACTTAAATCATCGACATAATTTTATGAAGGAAAAATTAATCCACCATACATGACTACACATAATGGACTATATACATCAATATGTATAATCTCCACTAAATTAGTCATCCATTCTACTTTGGCCTATGAACGGAATTCTAGTCATCTTTTGGAAGAAGTCTCACAAGCGTCAATTTATTCAAAACAAAATGACTCCGGAAGTCCATCAATATGGAGCTCCTTCATGTTTTCCTTTCCGATATGAACTAAAATGGTGGTGTCACAATTTAAGTGAAAATCTTTTACGTCTTGCAACGTTTAGCATTCAGTCTTATAGATGTTTACTTTACCAACATGATTTATATTAACATATCCATCAATTATGGAATATGGTCATCGTTTGAACAATCTCATTTGTTCTCACAAAAGACTAGAACAAAATAACAACTTATTAAGTTCTTAAAATAAATCTTGAATGTTTGGTTCGATACTACAATGAACACAATAACACTTTATTTATGTTCTTGTCATAATCGATTCCACATCTATTACTAGTTCCTTTTAGGCCCTTGTATTTCTTGCATTGCGTTGCTTTGTATGACAACTCATACCAACCAATGTGGTATCAAAATACCCAAAAATACTTTGTTAACTAGTAATACATCTATAACTTGTATATCAAGCATATACTCCTGAGCTGAACTTTTCCAGTTATCTTCTTTTCTGCCATATATCTATTTGCAATTCTATTTTCAATATTCCCTTTCCTCTACAGAAGAATCATTCAACATCAAACAATGCTAGCCGTACTAGCTCATTTTCTTTGGCGTGTTAGTCATATACTATCACCCATTGAGTCATACTTTGAGTTTGATTGTTCTACTAATATCACCATATTAATAGTATTCTTCTAGATTCCACTCTTAGCAATCTCCAAGTAAGTTAAACGACTTTACCCATACTTTTAATCCATCCTATCATAACAATTTTATGATTAAGCTACTATAGCTCGAAGGAATGAATTTAGAGGATAATTTTTAGCGTCCAACTTCTTGGAATATTCAAACGCCTCAGTCATTGCATATATTCAGATAATATAAGCAAACATTGTCACGCTAAATTTTACTCAGTCATGTTGCTACAAATAAGTTTCTAGATATCAATATATCTTTCACTTGATTGTTTCTGAAAACAACTCTTTTCAGTTCCAAAATCACCTTGATCAACAAAACATTCTTTTGAAGATAAAGTAATACGAAAGCAACCATGACTCTGGATTCTAAGTAGGAATTATTTTCTCTCTAGATTAATCAATCATTAACCATATGGAGCTAGGTAGGAAATACCAAAAATCTACAATAGGACTCAATTTTAAATTTCACTAATACGGTACCAATCTTAAATGGTATTCGCCAGATCATAACAGTTATATCTCAATTAACAATCTAAGTGTAAGGTAGTTATGTGGATGCCAATGAATACTACAATTTGTGCAAATTCACTTTGATTTGTTGTTCATGATAAATAAGTTCAAGTTAATTCAAAAATTAAACCATGAACTCCCACTCAAAAACAACATCCCTCTTAGTCGTCTTTAGTGATTACACGAACCAAATTCACTACACCAAAACCGATCATCACGTGAGATGATGCAGTTTCAAAGGCGAACATCGACATGTTCATCATATCATCCATATGACTCATGCTTTACCTTTCGGTTACGTGTTCCGAGGCCATGTTTGTACATGCTAGGCTCGCCAAGTAGAACCGTAGTATTGCGTGTGTTTCAAGGCCATGTATGTACATGCTAGGCTTGAAAACACCCGTTGTATGCAAACGTTGAGTCTGTCACACCCGATCATCACGTGGTGTCTCGAAACGACGAACTTTCTTAACGGTGCATACTTTAAGGAAGAACACATTATTATCTTGATATTAAGTGAGAGGGATCATCTTATAATGCTACCATCGTTATCTAAGCAAAACAAGATGCATAAAAAGGATTAACATCACAGACATCACATGAAAGGATAACGTGATGATATGGTCCTTCTTGCACTTGATCTCCATCATGTGCATTATGGTATGATCTCAATCATTCCACCGGCGTGGTACCAAGTACCACGGTACCCCAAACTTGATTGTCCATCAATAAGAAGACAACCATATGGATACCTTCCGGTATATCAATAATTTACAAAATAGATCATCTCATAATCAAATTTGTAATATTGACCATATCACATCACATGCCCAGCAAAAACTAGTTAGACGCTTCTAATTTATTTGTGCATATTTTACGTGGCTTAGGGCTTTCGAGGATAGAACCGTTAATACCTACGAACATCAACCACAACGTTGATAAACATATTTTTAGCAACCCTTCGTAGATTAGATCTTAACTATAGTAGGAGAAACGGACACCCCCTTAGCCACAAGTGAGACAACTCTCGCGTACATAGTACACGTAAACTTAGTCTGGGGCAGCTTCATCCTACTATGCCACTAAGATCATAAAATACTCAAGGAGGTAATAACATGATCATCAACGCCCACATACACCTATGTGTTCTACCCGTACAAAACATCTACGCATAGATCCGGCTCTGATACCACTGAAGGGGACGTTGCATAGAAAACAAAAATTTTCCTACGCGAGAGACACCCGAAAGGCCAAGATCTAATCTAGGAGACGAAGTGCAACGGGCAACAAGAGGGTTAAGGAGAACACATACCCTCGAAGACTCAAAGTGGTATGAGATCAAATCTCGTTGTTGGCGTAGTCGTACTCACACCGATCCCGATAGCGAAAAGATGGGCACCGCAATCCGGCGGTGCATCCGTGATCGGTCACACGTACGGTTGATGACGACCTCCGTTCCCTCGTTCCAGCGAGGCGCGGAAGTAGAGGATCCCTCGGAACTCCAGCAGCACGACGACGTGGTGGTGGTGAAGAATCCCACGGTCAGGGCTTCGCCAAGCCGGAGACCATGAAATGAAGCAGTGGGTGGAGGGAAAGGGAAGTGGCCAAGTGTGTGGAGAAGAGGAGCTCTCACCCTCCTTTTATAGGGGAAGGCGAGGCAGCCCAAGAGGGGGTTGCGGCCAGCCATGGTGTGCCCTCACCTCTTCCCTCTTCATGTGAGTGGAAGCTCCACTCACACCCACTCATGCTCCCTTAATTTTCCACTTGGAAAATCCAAAGGTTTTCTTTTAATAAATAAATAAAACATTTTTATTTCTTTATTTATATTTTTTAATTCCATTAACAAACATTTGCATATAGCACCTCGAATCATTTGTTAATTCTATTAACAACCATTCGACGAAAAACCCTTGAACTATTTCAATTTTCCCCGAAACAATTTCGGTGCTGCCCAAAATATTCTTCGATATTCCGTAACCTCTCAAACGCGTCATCGAACCTTAAGTGTGTCACCCTACGATTCGCGAATAAGATATACATGATCGAGACTCCTCTCCGATCAATAATCAACAGCGGGATCTGGAGATCCGTGATGACTCCTATATATTCAACAATGACTCTCGTGATCGTGTGAACCAACAACACCATGAACTATTCCCTTTGTCTCGCGATATTTTACTTGTCCGAGATTCGATCATTGGTATCAACCATACCTTGTTCAATCTCGTTACCGACAAGTACTCTTTTCTCGTTCCCGTGATATAACATCCTTTGTGATCATATCACGTGCTTGCAAGCGGTTTCGATGTGATATCACCGAGAGGGCCCAGAGTATATCTCTCCGTCATTTGGATGGACAAATCCCACTCTTGATCCATGATCCTCAACTAATACTTTCCGAATACTTAACGACACATTTATAGTCACCCTGTTACGGTGTGACGTTTGATGCCATCAAATCACTCTTCCGGTATCAGCGATTGACATGATCTCATGATCTAAGGAATAAGTTACTTCGTATGTTTGATATAACAATGTAAACTAAATGACTTGATCGCATTGCTATATTCTCTTTGGGTATATGTTCATCACATCATTCTTCTAATGACATGACCCCGTTATTAATAACATCCAATGTTCATGATCAGGAAACCTTGATCATCTATTAATCAACGAGCTAGTTAAAAGAGAGGCTTTACTAGGAACCATTGTTTGTTTATTAAGCACACATGTATCAACGTTTCCGGTTAATACAATTCTAGCATGAGAAATAAACATTCATCATAAATAAGGAATAAGATAATAACCATTTTATTATTGCCTCTCGGGCATATTCCCTTCAAGTCCGCCAACACTTGTGACTTGACGGCTGTGCGGGGCTGGTAGAACACCGTGTGCGCGGCAAGGTCGACGGCCCATTTGGCCACGCGGCCGGTGGCGTCTTTGTTGCCGATGATCTCGCCAAGCGGCGCCGTGCACACCACAGTGATGGGGTGCTCTTGGAAATAGTGGCGTAGCTTCTTGGCGGCGAAGTACACACTGTACGCCAGCTTCTGGTAATGCGGGTAGTTTTGCTTGGACTGCGATAATACCTCGCTGAGGTAGTATACCGATTGCTGGACCGATTGGTCCTTTCCTTCTTCCGGGCGCTCGACGATCAAGACGGTGCTAACAACCCGGTTGGTGGCGGCGATGTAGAGCAACATGGCCTCGCTCGGAGTTGGCGGAGCCAGGATGGGAGCTTGCGTGAGCGTCCGCTTGAGGTCGCGGAAGGCGTCGTCAGCCTCGTGGGTCCACTTGAACTTGTCCCGCCTTCTTCAGGAGGCCGTATAGTGGGAGGGCCTTTTCGCCGACCCGGCTGATGAACCTGCTGAGTGATGCCAGGCAACCGGCGAACTTCTGTATGTCCCGTAGGACGGTTGGTCACTCCATCCTCTCGATGGCGGAGATCTTCTCCGGGTTCGCCTCGATTCTTCGTTCCGATACGAGGAAACCAAGGAGCTGACCGGCTGGTACGCCAAACATGCACTTGGTGGGTTGAGCTTCATCTTGTAATGCCTCAAGTTTGCAAAAGTCTCATCGAGGAGAGTGGATTTCTCCTTTGTCTTGACGACGATGTCGTCTACGTATGCGTGTACGTTGCGGCCGATTTGCTTATGCAGGCATTTCTGCATGCACCTTTGATAGGTGGCACCGGCATTCTTGAGCCCAAAGGGCATGGTGATGTAGCAGTATGCCCCGTATGGGGTGATGAACGCTGTTCGGATCTGGTCATCCGGGTTCAGCGGGATCTGGTTGTACCCGGAGTAAGCATCCAGGAATGATAGGAGGTCGCAGCCGGCGGTGGAGTCGATAACTTGATCGATCCGGGGCAGTGCGAATGGGTCCTTTGGGCACGCCTTATTTAGCCTGGTGTAGTCGATGCACATACGCCATGTGCCATTCTTCTTTAGCACCAAGACTGGGTTTGCTAGCCAGTCCGGGTGGTAGACTTCGGTGATGAAGCCGGCTGCGAGTATCCAGGTGATTTCCTCCCCGATGGCTCTTCTTCTTTCCTCTCCGAATCTTAGGAGAGGCTGCATGACCGGCTTAGCGTCCGGCTTGACGTGGAGAGAGTGATCAGCCAGCTCCCTCGGTACACCCGGCATGTCTCTTGGTTCCCATGCGAAGATGTCCCGATTCTCACGGAGGAAGCCGGTGAGCTCGTCTTTCTATTTCCGGCTGAGGGATCCTCCGAGGGTGAGGAACTTGCCGTTCATCTGGTTTGGGTTCAGCGGGACCTGCTTGGTGTCGCGGGCCACCTGGAATTGTGCCTCTCCCATAGGCCTTTTTCCTTCCGGGATCTCCGGCTGCTCGGCTGCTATCTGCCGCTTGATCTCCTTCAACTCCCGCGCCACCATCAGGGCTTGCGCCATGCGCGAGCCAACTGCGGTGATGTCCTGTCAGTGACAATAATGGTGTCGAGGAGGACGGCGTACGAGCCCGGGGACAATAGCACGTCGAGCTGGTCAGCCGGGCCGTATGTCACGTAGGTCAGGGACCAATCTATCGGCTGGCGGATTGGCGGCGCGGTCGCGTTCACCTCGGCGTACCGTCGACGCTCGCTGTTCTTGTCGAAATACTTGATGACGTTGATGACGTATGTCGCGTGATTACGCGGGAAGTTGTCGCGCGATCCTCCGGCTACATCAGCCAGATGCGGTCGTGGTCGCTCCGGGCGATTGTTGTTGGCGGCGGCGTTGGCCGGCGCGCCGACTGGTGGCAGGGGTGGTGGTGGAGCTCCCCTAGGCGGCAGTCCTTCACCTTTCGCCAGCCGGATGGTCCAACTGCACTCGGCTCTCGTGTGCGTGCCGGCTTACGGGGATGGAATGGTACTTGCACGGCTGGCTCAGCATGGCCTCCAACGTGTACTTTGGCTTGTCCCCCCATTGGTCGTCATCTTGTCGGGGGCGAGGGTATCGCCCTTCTCCAGCCGAGGCCGGCTGGTCTGTCTCTGCGGTGTTCACGGCTTGCGCCGCGCCATACCGCTCTTCCGCCATCTCCCCGCTCCGCTTCCGGGTGTTGCGGTTGTCGTGGTAGGGGCAGTCGCGACCGTTCGGCTTGCCGGATGGATTGTGACGCCCCGAGATCGGGCACTATGCAGATTTCAGCATTTCCGCCAAAATCCACATAATAACCGATTCCAGGTTGCCACTTGTGATAACATTACAACAGTTCACGAATATTCCGCAACAACAACAGAAAAGATATATACAAGAAGACTCAAACGAGTCAAGGATACAACTGATACCATACAAAGATCCAAATAACAGCGGAAGAAACAACATAGCGTCCGACTACGGACAAGATACAAATTGGACTAAGAGTCCTGAAGATAACCGATGGCGTCCAATCCCTGCCCAGGCCAAGCCGGAGGGATTCCCAGCTAACGTCGTCAGACTTCAAACCTGCTGACTGCAATGTGGAATATGCAGCCACGAAAAGGATTCGTGGGTCAGTACGGTTAAGTACTGGCAAGTGGATAAACCATACTCACAAGATACCGGCGTAACCAGTCATCACAAGATACAAATACTTTGGGTACAATGGAAGGAAGGGATTATTGCAACGAAGCGGCAGCGGGCTGCACTAACTAACTACAGAGACTCGCTACAACATCCGGCTAAAAGAAAGGGGATAAGATAGCGTATCAGAACCAACTACTCACCAAACAATACCCATCCAATGTTACCCCCTACTAAGGAAGCAACCCAAGGAAACTCACACGGTTGATTAAGGTGACATTCAGTTTTATGGTGGAGGTAATCTATATTACTAGTCAAGTTATCATCGTTAAGTGTAAGTTGTCTGAGTACTTGTTAGCCAGCACTTTCACCAAGTCATCCATAACTGCGGACAACACGGCTTCTCGAGAAGATTTAACCCTGCAGGGATGCACCAATTTGGCCGTACACGTAAGAATAACCCGACAGACGGGGGATCAACCCACCAAGCGAGGTACTCAACACAACCCAACTCTTCTTCGCATCAAGCCCAAAGAACCCCGTGCAATTGAGCGCACGGCTAATCAAGCCCCACGAAGAAAAGGGGACCCTCATAGCACTCTAAGAACGTGTCTCCCTAAATGCCGACTACAAAAGTTCCACCCTGGCGCCAAGGGTTCGCACCTGCATATGCATGCGGCAAATAGAAAACCCGAACTAAATGAGGCGATTTGGACGAGATGCGAATCGAATCAGAATTGCGGGGGGCGCCCATACTCGCTTCCCACATGCGGTTAGGGCGCTCATCATGGATCAGTAGACAAGACCCTTTTCCTAATTAGGGTCGACACTAGCAGTCCTCAAAACCACGCCGGGCCTCCTGCCGGTGCCTTATCATCAAATTATTATTACCCAAAACATTAACATGTTGTTGATTAAGCTGAAACCCAACTATCAACTAAACAGGTGATAAGATAAATGACGACAAGACTCGAGCACAAACAAACCTAAGCATGCAACTACGACACGAGGGCCAACGGGATAAACAAACAACAGTTAATAGGAAGTGGAGGGAAGGCTATATCATGGCTGCAAGGTAAACATATGATAGGATCGAGACACAAGCATCGAATCAAAAGGCTAGAATAAGAACAACGGAAAGAATCGGTAACAAGTGATGAAAGGCAGCCATAGGCAGCAAGTGAGTATACTTGCCTGGAATCCAGCAAGTAGGGGTACATCCGAAGAACTTGTTGTTGCTCACATCATCTCAATGTCCTATCCGCGAAGAAGCAACGAACCTCGAACAAACACCGGATGCAACAATTACTACTACGGCAAAAGATCCAGCATGATCAAGATATGGATGCATGACAAGTTTAAGGATGCATCAAAGATAAACTAGTTGACATGGTAAACATATTTAAATGGGCCCATATGCAATTTGGATTGCATATGGAAAAGCCCATGAATTAATGTTGAATTAAATGATCTACAAATAACCATCATGTGAAAGTTGATTAGAATGATGCATGGATGATGAAAACAATAAGAAAACAACAAGAGCTTCAGTTTGAAAAGGTGTTTACCAAGTTTGGAATTTTATTTATCAAGTTATGAACTTTGGCATTTTAAATGATTTAAACAAACATTTGTTGTTTTCACCAATTTTAAATGTTCAAAACAGATAACAAAATTTATATTTGGAAAGAACACACCATTTTAGATGGAATACATATTTCATTTGTTGAATTTGGATTTTAGATGAGCAAGTTATTAAATTGACAATTTTAAATGCATTAATTAAGAAATAGTTGTTTTCAGCAATTTAATTTATTCAAAATAGAAAAAAAGTTGATATTTGCAAAGTTCAGAGAATTTTGATTGGAAAACATATTTTACTTTTCAAATTTGTTGTTAAAATGAATTAGTTATGATTTATGCAATTAAATCAATTTAAATTGAGCCGGAAGCCCAACATTTAATTTAGGAGGTTCACGTTATTTATCTACCCATCAAGATTAAATTTTGTTTAACATGGAGTGACAAGGATATAGATGAGATACACAATTTAAATGGAACCGGGACAATATCTAATCATCCCAACTCATTCCATATTTAATTATTAGATGATATTACTATTACCCGCACCCACAAAAATTCGATGCAACATGATGAATGATTTAATATGCACGATATAGATGACATTTAGAAAATAGCCATATAGGGTATAGGGTTAGGGTTTGGGTTCGCACGTTGGAAAGAGGATCTCCGGGGTCAACGCCGGAAACTTCAGGGCGTAGAGGAAGTAGACGTAGTCGTTCTCGGGTGGTAGAAGGAGTAGTCGACGTCGTGGAAGTAGTGGTTCATAATGGACGTAGTCGTTCACTGTCGGAGGTCGAGGTAGTCGTGGCCCAACCGTGCTTTATTACCTTCTTCGGGGTCGATGGCGAACTTGGCGGTTCCACGTATCTGTCACCTCCGACATCTTCGGGGTTGATGGGGTTCACGGCGTTGGTGTACTTGTCGAGGAGGCCTTGGCGGTTCCGATGTTCGGGTCGGTGGGCGATATCGTTGACAGTTGATGTGAACGACCGAGGTACTTTTCGGCGACACGGTCTTCAGAGTCGATGGAGGTCTTGGCGCGGGCATCAGACACAGAGGGTAGACGTGCACGAGCCCACACGGACGAAAGCAGAAGGTACAACACACACGGACAGCGGAGACAGAGGCAACACGGCGGATGCTCAGGAGGCACCAAGTCTCTTGCGGGACTTCTGCCGAACACATGGCGGGCATCAAGGTTTGCATTGGGTGCGATAAGCAAGACCTCCTGCCCGCCATGGACACGCGTCACCTGGCCTTCACATCCGGCACGTGGAGAACCTCACTGGGAAGCTGCATGTCGGGAACAGTTTCATGGCCGGCAGCAGAGGTTCGGGTACGTGTCCGGCGCCAGCAGCTCGTGGAGGTGGTCGGCGAGCAGCAGAAGCTCCATCTCCTTGTCTGCAACGGAGCAGGAGCTCCATCTGCATCGGTCGTGTGCCGCCGCTGCTGCTTGTTCAGTCCTGGGGCTGGTGCGTCGAGCCTAGGAGGGAGGCGAAGGAGGGGCACTGGGCGTCGACAGCGCGCCGCTCGCCGGCGGGAGGCGGGTGGCCGGGACGGAGAGGCGTGGCGGAGGAGGTAGGGAAGGAGGGCGCCGGAGGACAGCGAGGAAGAGGGAAGGGGCGGCGCTCGGCAGGGAAGGAGGACGAGGGGAGAGGGCGACGGGATGAGGGAGACGAGGGGGAGGCAGGCGGTGGAGGGAGGGAGCCAGGAGGGAGGCGGCGCCTCCCTGCTCGGGAGCGAGCAGAGGGAGCGGAGGGAAGGGGTCGAGCGCTGCTCCCTCCCGTGCGGGTGTGTGCGTTGCGTGCGTGTCTGTGTTAGGTGGTGGGGGGACCTAGTTGCGAAAACAGGAAAAGGGAGGAGGGTGGCTGCAAGTGAGGAGGGGGTGGGAGTGAAAGAAAAATTAGGGTTTGGAAAGGGAGTTCGGTGGGGGGCCGGCTGGGCCTATTGATGGGCTGGCCAGGTCCGGCTGCCACCTCCCCAAAACGATTTTTTTTCTGTGTGTTGTTATTCCTTTCAGTTGTGTTTTTGGGCACTTAAAAAATTAGTTTTGATGCAACTTAATTCCAGAAAACAAGGTTGTTGAATTGCAACACTTTTAGCAAGTTTTAAAAATTCACGAGGATGCATGATGCGATGTTATGCAAAGAAAACAACAAGCGATGCTATAGGGGAAACCCCGGGCGTTACAACCGACACCACTAACAAGGGATTGCGTCCTCGCAATCCGCCCAACGCCAGGAGAGAGGGAAAGAGTCGGACTACGGGTCTTCTCGGTCCAAGTTGATCTTCTCGACACCACTAACAAGGTTTTCTCGACACCACTAACAAGAGATTCTTGCTCGGAGTGACGACGATGTTCTTCCACCAGGAATCTTCCGATGATCGAACCTATTAGGTTAAAGGCTCAGAAAACGTCCACCCACGTAGGATCCTAACACTTTGAAAGATAGAAAAGGGGGAGACTCCAAAACAAATAAGATGGGAGGGGAAATAGAATAGAGATAAGGAGAAAACAAGAATTCTATTGAGATGTTTCCAAAATAGTTTAGCAGAAATAGTTTTTGACACTCTAGAAACAACGACCGTTAGCGAGGTTATCCTACAGGCTTTGCGGACCCGTTGCTTCGATAACCATTCGTATCGAAACAATATCGGGAATCGGAAACCAGGCTCTGATACCATTTGTGACGCCCCGAGATCGGGCACTATGCAGATTTCAGCATTTCCGCCAAAATCCACATAATAACCGATTCCAGGTTGCCACTTGTGATAACATTACAACAGTTCACGAATATTCCGCAACAACAACAGAAAAGATATATACAAGAAGACTCAAACGAGTCAAGGATACAACTGATACCATACAAAGATCCAAATAACAGTGGAAGAAACAACATAGCGTCCGACTACGGACAAGATACAAATTGGACTAAGAGTCCTGAAGATAACCGATGGCATCCAATCCCTGCCCAGGCCAAGCCGGAGGGATTCCCAAGCTAACGTCGTCAGACTTCAAACCTGCTGACTGCAATATGGAATATGCAACCACGAAAAGGATTCGTGGGTCAGTACGGTTAAGTAATGGCAAGTGGATAAACCATACTCACAAGATATCGGCGTAACCAGTCATCACAAGATACAAATACTTTGGGTACAATGGAAGGAAGGGATTATTGCAACGAAGCGGCAGCGGGCTGCACTAACTAACTACAGAGACTCGCTACAACATCCGGCTAAAAGAAAGGGGATAAGATAGCGTATCAGAACCAACTACAACTACTCACCAAACAATACCCATCCAATGTTACCCCCTACTAAGGAAGCAACCCAAGGAAACTCACACAGTTGATTAAGGTGACATTCAGTTTTATGGTGGAGGTAATCAATATTACTACTCAAGTTATCATCGTTAAGTGTAAGTTTTCTGAGTACTTGTTAGCCAGCACTTTCACCAAGTCATCCATAACCGCGGACAACACGGCTTCTCGAGAAGATTTAACCCTGCAGGGATGCACCAATTTGGCCGTACACATAAGAATAACCCGCCAGACGGGGGATCAACCCACCAAGCGAGGTACTCAACACAACCCAACTCTTCTTCGCATCAAGCCCAAAGAACCCCGTGCAATTGAGTGCACGGCTAATCAAGCCCCACGAAGAAAAGGGCACCCTCATAGCACTCTAAGAACGTGTCTCCCTAAATGCCGACTACAAAAGTTCCACCCTGGCGCCAAGGGTTCGCACCTGCATATGCATGCGGCAAATGGAAAACCCGAACTAAATGAGGCGATTTGGACAAGATGCGAATCGAATCAGAATTGCGGGGGGCGCCCATACTCGCTTCCCACATGCGGTTAGTGCGCTCATCATGGATCAGTAGACATGACCCTTTTCCTAATTAGGGTCGACACTAGCAGGCCTCAAAACCACGCCGGGCCTCCTGCCGGTGCCTTATCATCAAATTATTATTACCCAAAACATTAACATGTTGTTGATTAAGCTGAAACCCAACTATCAACTAAACAGGTGATAAGATAAATGACGACAAGACTCGAGCACAAACAAACCTAAGCATGCAACTACGACACGAGGGCCAACGGGATAAACAAACAACAGTTAATAGGAAGTGGGGGGAAGGCTATATCATGGCTGCAAGGTAAACATATGATAGGATCGAGACACAAGCATCGAATCAAAAGGCTAGAATAAGAACAACGGAAATAATCGGTAACAAGTGATGAAAGGCAGCCATAGGCAGCAAGTGAGTATACTTGCCTGGAATCCAGCAAGTAGGGGTACATCCGAAGAACTTGTTGTTGCTCACATCATCTCAACGTCCTATCCGCGAAGAAGCAACGAACCTCGAACAAACACCGGATGCAACAATTACTACTACGGCAAAAGATCCAGCATGATCAAGATATGGATGCATGACAAGTTTAAGGGTGCATCAAAGATAAACTAGTTGACATGGTAAACATATTTAAATGGGCCCATATGCAATTTGGATTGCATATGGAAAAGCCCATGAATTAATGTTGAATTAAATGATCTACAAATAACCATCATGTGAAAGTTGATTAGAATGATGCATGGATGATGAAAACAATAAGAAAACAACAAGAGCTTCAGTTTGAAAAGGTGTTTACCAAGTTTGGAATTTTATTTATCAAGTTATGAACTTTGGCATTTTAAATGATTTAAACAAACATTTGTTGTTTTCACCAATTTTAAATGTTCAAAACAGATAACAAAATTTATATTTGGAAAGAACACACCATTTTAGATGGAATACATATTTCATTTGTTGAATTTGGATTTTAGATGAGCAAGTTATTAAATTGACAATTTTAAATGCATTAATTAAGAAATAGTTGTTTTCATCAATTTAATTTATTCAAAATAGAAAACAAAGTTGATATTTGCAAAGTTCAGAGAATTTTGATTGGAAAACATATTTTACTTTTCAAATTTGGAGTTAAAATGAATTAGTTATGATTTATGCAATTAAATCAATTTAAATTGAGCCGGAAGCCAAACATTTAATTTAGGAGGTTCACGTTATTTATCTACCCATCAAGATTACATTTTGTTTAACATGGAGTGACAAGGATATAGATGAGATACACAATTTAAATGGAACCGGGACAATATCTAATTATCCCAACTTATTCCATATTTAATTATTAGATGATATTACTATTACCCGCACCCACAAAAATTCGATGCAACATGATGAATGATTTAATATGCACGATATAGATGACATTTAGAAAATAGGCATATAGGGTATAGGGTTAGGGTTTGGGTTCGCACGTTGGAAAGAGGATCTCCGGGGTCAACGCCGGAAACTTCGGGGCATAGAGGAAGTAGACGTAGTCGTTCTCGGGTGGTAGAAGGAGTAGTCGACGTCGTGGAAGTAGTGGTTCATAGTGGACGTAGTCGTTCACTTCCGGAGGTCGAGGTAGTCGTGGCCCAACCGTGCTTTATTACCGTCTTCGGGGTCGATGGCGAACTTGGCGGTTCCACGTATCCGTCACCTCCGACATCTTCGGGGTTGATGGGGTTCACGGAGTTGGTGTACTTGTCGAGGAGACCTTCGCGGTTCCGATGTTCGGGTCGGTGGGCGATATCGTTGATAGTTGATGTGAACGACCGAGGTACTTGTCGGCGACACGGTCTTCAGAGTCGATGGAGGTCTTGGCGCGGGCATCAGACACAGAGGGTAGACGTGCACGAGCCCACACGGACGAAAGCAGAAGGTACAACACACACGGACAGCGGAGACAGAGGCAACACGGCGGATGCTCAGGAGGCACCAAGTCTCTTGCGGGACTTCTGCCGAACACATGGCGGGCATCAAGGTTTGCATTGGGTGCGATAAGCAAGACCTCTTGCCCGCCATGGACACGCGTCACCTGGCCTTCACATCCGGCACGTGGAGAACCTCACTGGGAAGCTGCATGTCGGGAACAGTTTCATGGCCGACAGCAGAGGTTCGAGTACGTGTCCGGCGCCAGCAGCTCGTGGAGGTGGTCGGCGAGCAGCAGAAGCTCCATCTCCTTGTCTGCAACGGAGCAGGAGCTCCATCTGCATCGGTCGTGTGCCGCCGCTGCTGCTTGTTCAGTCATGGGGCTGGTGCGTCGAGCCTAGGAGGGAGGCGAAGGAGGGGCACTGGGCGTCGACGGCGCGCCGCTCGCCGGCGGGAGGCGGGTGGCCGGGACGGAGAGGCGTGGCGGAGGAGGTGGGGAAGGAGGGCGCCGGAGGACAGCGAGGAAGAGGGAAGGGGCGGCGCTCGGCAGGGAAGGAGGACGAGGGGAGAGGGCGACGGGATGAGGGAGACGAGGGGGAGGCAGGCGGTGGAGGGAGGGAGCCAGGAGGGAGGCGGCGCCTCCCTGCTCGGGAGCGAGCAGAGGGAGCAGAGGGAAGGGGTCGAGCGCTGCTCCCTCCCATGCGGGTGTGTGCGTTGCGTGCGTGTCTGTGTTAGGTGGTGGGGGGACCTAGTTGCGAAAACAGGAAAAGGGAGGAGAGTGGCTGCAAGTGAGGAGGGGGTGGGAGTGAAAGAAAAATTAGGGTTTGGGGAGGGAGTTTGGTGGGGGCCGGCTGGGCCTATTGATGGGCTGGCGAGGTCCGGCTGCCACCTCCCCAAAATGATTTTTTTTTCTGTGTGTTGTTATTCCTTTCAGTTGTGTTTTTGGGCACTTAAAAAATTAGTTTTGATGCAATTTAATTCCAGAAAACAAGGTTGTTGAATTGCAACACTTTTAGCAAGTTTTAAAAATTCACGAGGATGCATGATGCGATGTTATGCAAAGAAAACAACAAGCGATGCTATAGGGGAAACCCCGGGCGTTACATGGATGGCTTGGGCCGGCTCCGTCTGCCCTTTCCGACTCGCCGGCAATCAGCGTGCCATTTGTGTCTAGCCGGATCGGGATCTTCATGAACGAGTCTGCCGTGGCGTACTTGTCTGCGACGAGCATGAGGTGCTCCATCGATTTGGGCTCTGCCCGGAAGAGCTTATGCTTCAACATGGTGCCGTCTAGGCACCCGTTGATGAAGTAAGTGATGGCTTGGTAGAGCACCACCTCACACGTGTTGCGCAGGTTGGACCACCTAGTCAGGTAGTCGTGGTCCTTCTCGCCCTTGCGCTGGACGCAGCTGGCTAGGTGCTGTGGCCGACCGGGTCGTTTGTAGGTGCTGGTGAAGTTGGTGAGGAAGACCTTCTGGAAATCCAACCAGCAGTGGATGCTTGCGGCGGGCAGGCTGTTCACCCACGTGTGCGCCGCGTCCTTCATCATGAGCGGTGCGTAGCGCACCGCCACTCTTTGGTTGCCGCCTGCTATGCCCACCCGGGTAACATAGTCAACGAGCTAGTCTTCCGGATTGGTTGTCCCGTCGTATTTTGGCGTGTCCCTGGGGAGCTGGAATCCCCGGGGGAAAGGCTCCGTCGTGATGTGCGGCCCCAGGCACTGGTGGCCGGCCATGTTTTCCTACTCGAGGATCCCGGAGGCTTCTAGGGTGTTGATGCATTGTCGGGCATCAATGTCGGTTGCTGGGCCGAAGGCACCCAGCCGGTCGCGATAGTTGGTGAGGCGGACCCGGGCTCCCGGCTCCGCCTGCCGGTAACCGGCGTGCGAGGCGGCACACGCCGTCTGATACTCGCCGATGTCAGGCAAGTTCCCGCCTCGAGTAGCCGATTGGTAACCTCCCGGGGAGGCGGTTGGCAGTAGCGACCTGCTGAGGCAGCCGGTTGCGAGGCGTAGCAGCCCGAACGTTTGTTGTGGTCGCCGCGATATTGGCTGCACCTGCAGCCGGTTCTGTGTGACGTCTTGATTGGTAGCCGGAGCTGGTCTGCCGTCGCCGTGCGGCGGCACGCGGCCGGGGTTTGGCGAAGACGCCTGTCGGCCGACGTACGTGGCTCCGGCTACTTGTTGTTCGGGGTCTTGCGTGTCCGGCTGGGCGCCGTCTCCTGGTTTGGTTGCGGGTGCCTGGCTAGGAGTCTTGGACGTGGCCTGGCGGCTTTGCATCACCTGCTGTTGGCTGGCGGCGATGAGGAGGTCCTGCAGGCGGCGCTACTGACGCAGCAGGTCGTCACCTGGAGACCAGGTAGTTCGGCCGCGGCGGCTTCCGCGGCACTCATGGTCTTGGCCGGGGTGATATACACCGGCTAGCGGAAGCCGAGCGGAACGGTCGTGTCGGCCGTGATCCCCAACTCGTGCACGAGGTTGCCCCCGCGCTGGCGCACCGCCCCCATTCGGCTGGGCTCAACCGGTACGGGAGTGAAGTTGTGTAAGCGTTAAACTCGTGTACCTGGGACTCTACCCGACGTTGGGTGGAGGCCACATTCTTGGTGCTGGCGCATCAGCTCGAGCGCTACGGCCACTTTCTCGGGGTCCGCGTCTGAGCGAACGGGCGCGGCGAGGTTCTCGAGGACGTCTTGGACGGAGCTGGGCACGGCGGCGTTTCGGCTTGCTTCCGGGACCTCGTCTGGGCGGTGAGTAACCATGCATTCTGCATGGTCTCGCGACTTGCCATCCTCCTCGTCGATCACCTCTTTGCAGAGGCGGTCGGTGCAGGCATGTACCCTAGCGGGAAACTCGGGGACAACGGCGACGAAGACGCGATGTTTGCCGAACTGGACAACGGAGCCGTTGTCCGGGAGAGCGGGACCCTGGATGGCTCCGGTGTTGTTGATCACGCAATCAACGGTGCCGAAAGTCACCACAAGGCCGGTGATGACGCGCCCCCCAGTCTCGGACGAAGGTGGTCCCACGCAGAACTTAGGCCCATCCGTCGCCATCTGCCCCACGGTGGGCGCCAACTGTCGTGGTATAGATCACAGCAGCACCAAGAGGGTGTTCCAGATGGTGTTTAAAGAGGGGACATACTAGCAAACGGTGGCGTTGGCCTTGGATTGGATAGCAAGCGTGTAGATACACGATGTACCCAGGTTCAGGGCCCTCACGTTGAGGTAAAACCCCTACTCCTGCTTCTCTCTCTTTTCTATTGATGCACGAGTTACAAGGTTGCTCTATGAGCTTTGTTTGAGTGTCTAAAGGTGTGGGAGAGAAGAGAACGTCCCCTGCTATCGAGGCCTGGCCAGTCCTTATATACTGTCGGACTGGCTAGCTTACAAGTGGGGTTCGGCTGGTACAAGACAAGCCGGGGAGATTCTAGGACAAGTGCCCTTCGTCCTTTGGCCTTCGATCCTAGTTGGTGTCGTACTGCGCACCGTACGAGGGGCAGCGCCTGGCCCATCTCGGCGTACCTGGCGGCCACTCCCGGCTACGTGGCTGCACATGCCCTCGTACCTCGGCCGTACACTGAGTACCATGAGCCCATGCGGTGGGTACCGGGTGGTGTAGGCAGGTATCGGCTAGCTTTAATAGATGTATCACCGGCCGTACGCGGGTACGGCCAAACCCATGCCGGAGTACCCCAAGTAGCCGGGGAGTAGGTGTACCGAGCCGCGTAGGGTGGCACTGTGGCTTGCGTGAGCCTAGGGCGTTGGCGTGCTCGCCATGCCTCCCTGTACCGGTTGACACGTGGAGTAGTCGGGTCGTCCTAGCAGCCGGCTAACCAGCCGATTGCTACCTTTGGCCGGCTGGGCAGCCGGTAGGTGAGCGGCGATCCCCGCCTAATTGGTGGATGGGGGCTTATCGTCACTCCTGCGTGTGTTTAACCTTGTGGGGTACGGCAAGCGAGCATCATGTATCTTCTTCCCGCTTCCTCGAGGCACCCGGGGATCATCCCCCTGACAGGTCACATGATGTTGTTCATGCTGTTGGTACGGTCGATCTAAAGTTTACTTCGGGGAAGGTCGTGCGACTGAAGAACGTTCATCATGTTCTCTCCATCAATAAAAATCTCGTCAGCGGCTCACGTTTATGTCGAGATGGTTTTAAGTTGGTTTTCGAGTCTAATAAAGTTGTAATTTCCAAGTATGGACAATTTATTGGTAAAGGCTATGAGTGTGGAGGCTTGTTCCGCCTGTCCTTGTCAGATATTTGCACCAAAGTTATTAATCATGTTTGCCACGATGATGATTCCAATGTTTGGCATTCACGACTTTGTCATATTAATTTTGGTTGCATGACGCGATTAGCAAATATGAGTTTAATTCCAAAATTCAGTACTATTAAAGGTTCCAAATGTCAAGTGTGTGTTCAAGCTAAGCAACCTCGCAAATCTCATAAGACTGCGGAGGCGAGAGACTTGGCACCACTACAACTTATACATTCTGATATTTGTGAGATGAATAGCGTATTGACAAAAGGTGGAAAGAAATATTTCATGACACTTGTTGATGACTCCATGATACGTCGAAAACGTATCTTCTTTTCCGAACACTTTTCTTATTGTTTTCCTCTAAACTTGTGTGTTTTGAATGCAACTAATACGGACTAACGTTGTTTTCAGCAGAATTACCTTGGTGTCTAGTTTTTGTGCAGGAAAATAAACTTTCGGGAAATTGCCCACAAAAGACCCCATTGGTCTTAAAACACCAGAAGACCCCGGAAGCCAGAAGGGGGCCAGGAGAGGGGCCAAAGGGGGGCCACACCACCCCTTGGCGCCCCCTTAGGTCGCACCACCTGGTGTTGTGGGCCACCAGAGACCACCTCGGGCTCCCCTTTCGACTACATATTGCCTTCAACCCTAAAACACGAGGGGTTTGTCATATTCCATAGAAACACAACAGAGCGCTGCCACCACCCCGAACTTTGATTCGGGGATCAGAAGTTACTGTTCTGGCACCCTGTCGGGACGGGGAATTGGAGGAGATCATCGCCATCATCATCACCAATGCTTCTCCATCGACCATCCATGTTTCCCCATCCATGTGTGAGTAATTCCGCCGCTGTAGGTTGAAGGGGATGGTAGGGATTGGATGAGATCGTTCATGTAATAATGTCGTGATTGTTAGGGCATAGTGCCTAGTATCCTCTATTAGTGCTATTGACATTGTTGCAACTTGTTATGCTTAATTCTTGTCACTTTGGGCCCGAGTGCCATGATCTCAGATCTGAACATGTTATTGAATCACGATGATAATTATTGTGTCTTGATCATACCTGCAAGTTGTTTACACATATCGTTGTCCGGAACCCGAGGCCCCGAAGTGACAGAAATTGGGACAACCGGAGGGGATGGCTGTGATGTGAGGATCACATGTGTTCATGGAGTGTTAATGCTTTTCTCCGGTGTTCTATTAAAGGAACACCTTAATTACCAGTAGTTCCCTTGAGGCCCCGCTGAAAACGGGCTGGTAGGACAAAAGATGTTGTGCAAGTTCTCATTGCGAGCACGTACGACTATTTATGGAACACATGCCTATGGTTACTTAGTGCTTGGATGTTTTATCTTATTTATCTGCAATTCCCATGTCTTGATTATTATATGAACTATCTTATCCATGCAACGCCCGTTCATCTATCCCTATGCCTACAGTATTTAATTTTGCTGCTTACTTCAAACACCACTGCTGTTGTTTTCATTCCACTGCTACTATTATTTCACTACTGCTGCTGATATAAAATTGTTACTATTGATAAACCACTTGAAAGTATAGTATGGGAACCTAGAGGGGGGATGAATAGGTGTTACGACCAATTTTAATTTTTCTTTCACAATTAGGCCTGACACAAAGTTAATTCTCTAGATGATGCAACTACGGGGAATTTACCTATATGACAAGAACAAGCACAATAACAACACAAGCACGAGTAAAGGAGGAAGGGAACGAGGTAACCGATGAAGCACACGAAGACACGATGTATTCCCGAGTTCCTCCTTGTTGAGGGAGTACGTCTCGTTGGAGGGGTGTGAGCTCGCCACGAAGGCCTACTCAACGCCACAAAGGCCTCACCCTATTCTCCGATGAACCCCGCCACAAAGGCCTAGTCCACCTTCCACTACTGATCCCCTTTGAGGCGGGAATCGAGTCCTTTACAAACAAGCTTGGGGCACACACCCACAACCAAATTGGGGGCTCCCAACAATCTCAAATCACCAACAAGTGTAGCAATGGTGTCTAGGTTTTCCACAACGAAACCCTAGACAAGATCCCTCTAGAATATGAGGGGGAAATGAAGATCGGCTCGGTGAAGATGTAGATCGGGGTCTTCTCCTTCAATCCTCCAAGTATCAACGAGTTTGGGTGGAGGGATTGGGAGAAATATAGATTTTGGAGGCTCAATAAATGCTTGTCTTCAATTCTGGTTCGAGCAACCTTTTGGAGAAAAAGGGGATGTGATATTTATATCCCCCTCCCCAAACTAGTCGTTTGACCCTTTTTCATGCCTAGCGGTACTACCGCTGGGGTTAGTGGTACTACCGCTACCTGGTAACGTAAGCAGTACTGCAGCGACCGAGAGACAGGGTGCGGGCGGTACCACCGCAGAAGTACCATGGTACTCCAGCAGCGGTACTACCGCGAGTGCCCATCGGTACTACCGCTAGCCACTTCTTCGAAATAATCAAAGTCGCTGGCGGTAGTACTAGGGAACTACCGCTCTAGTACCGTAAACGTTACTGCGAGCAGATTCTCGCTGGCGGTACTTTGACCGGTACTTGATGGTGCAGATCTTGCACTTGTTGGGATACCCCAAGAGGAGGGTGTGAAGAGCACATCGGTAGGAGTTTTCCCCTTAGTTAAGAACCAAGGTTATCAATCCAGTAGGAGAAGGAGGACCTTCGGAAGGTTGATGCCACTGACGGTGGTGCTGGCGCTTCACCGGTGTCAGCAACAACGTGGAACCTGCACACAACACAACCAAAATACTTTGCCCCAACGGTACAATGAGGTTGTCAATCTCACCGGTCTTTCTGAAAACAAAGATTAGATGTATAGTGTGAAAAAATAGTGTATGCTTGCAGAAAGTAAAGAAAGTAGGAAATTGTTGTGGTTTGTTTAACAGTGTGGAAAAATGGACCGGGGTTCATAGTTTCACTAGTGGTGTCTCTCCATAAAAGATAGCAAGCTGGGTGAACAAATTACAGCTGGGCAATTGACAGATAGAGGTTGCACCGTAGTGCACAATATGACATGAAGATTACGATGATATTTGGTGCGGGCATTACAACAAGATACATAGACCGACATCCATCTGCATCTATGACTAATAATCCACCCTCAGGTTATCATCCGACCCCCCTTAGGTATTAAGTTGCAAGCAACAGATAATTGCATTAAACAAAGTGTGTAATGTAAGCAATAATTATGCGCGCGGGCACTCTCACCGCTGTTTTCTCCCTAATGGAACCAGCACATCCTCCCCCTTCACATTTTTGTCACTCGATAAAGGCAACATGGAGGCATGAACCCACTATCGAGCATAAATACTCCCTCCTGGAGTCACTAGCAACTACTTGGCCAGAATAACTACTAGCAACGGAGAGCATGCAAGATCACAAATAACATATGCAAATAAATACTATAATCAACTTGGCATAAGGTCAATATTCATCGGATCCCAGCAAACACAACACTGAGAATTACATAAGATCAATCTCGATCATGATAGGAAACTCACAAGATTTAAACATGGAGGCATATGAGGAGAAGACAACCATCTAGCTACAACTACGAACCCGTAGTCCAAGCATGAACTACTCACGCATCACTCCGGAGGCAGGCATGGTGATGTAGAAGCCTCCCGTGATGATCTCCTCTCCGGCAGGATGCCGGAAATAGCTTCAGAACCCCCTGGTCTGGGGTTGACGGTGACGGCGGTTGCGGAACTTTTTCGGGGATTTTGATCAGGTGCTTAGGGTTTTCCATCCGGGGGGCTTAAATAGGCGAAAGGGCAAAGGCGGTGGAGGCCGGGGGGGCCACACCCATAGCTGGAGCGGCCAGGGGGCCGCGCCAACCTATGGTGTGGCCCCCTTGCTGCCCCTCTTCGTCTCCTCTTCGGTCTTCTGGATGCTTCCGGGGAAAATAGGACTTCCGGGCTTCGAATTTTCCAATTCCAAGAATATTTCCACAACAACTTTTTTGAAACTAAAAACAGCAGAAAACAGGGAACTGGCTCTGTGGCATCTTGTTAATAGGTTAGTCCGGAAAATCGATAAAAATGACATAAAGAAGGGATAAAACATGTAGCAATTGGCATAATATCATCATCGAGCATCAGAAATTAGGGATACGTTTATGCGTATCAGTACTGGCAGCGTTACTACCGCTTCTTGGAAGCAGCGGTACTACCGCTAGCGGTAGCGGTACTACCGTCGAGCAAGGATTTGCTCGTCGGCCAAGTTGAACACAACGGTACTACTGAACCAGTACCACTAAAGTACCGCTTGATGCAGTAGCCATTTTTACTCTGGCGGTACTTCTGGCGGTACTGGGCACGGTACTACCGCTGAGGCGCCCGGTACTACCGCTGAATCAAGTTGATCTTGGTGGCTTTGTCTTGGAAAACTCTTCACCTTTTTGCGTCTAGATGATATTTCTTGAAATACTTTGACGCACTGTTAGATTCTTACTAGTGTTGTTATCAACTCCAAAACCTAAGAGAGATTAAAATGCAATGCATTTTCAATCTCCCCGTTTTTGGAGATCGATGACAATACCACTAAGAGAGGTCTAAAAAAATTGGACGAGCACATCTTGAGAGAGTGATGCATCAAGAAAATTTGCTTAATGAGGCAAAATTTGTTCTCTTTTAGAATGTGTGCTCCCCCTAACTTTTAGAGACCTAGAAAGGATATAAATGATATAACAATATGAATACTTGCCAAATAGGATATAACGATAACAACCATAAAATCCATAACACCAAATGGTTCAACACCATAACACCAAATAGTTCAACACCATAACACCAATAGCACACACCACACAAAGTTTGACAACACAAACACAAACCAAGAAAATGATAAAGTGATCCTAAATAGAACTCTCTCCCCCTTTGGCATCAAGACACCAAAAAGGGAAGAGGCGATGCTAACGTCCCTGGAGGTCACTGGCTGTGGCTAGAGGCACTAGCTGGGCTTCCGAGTCCACGCTCATCTTCGGAGTTGACATCTTCTACCTCATCGCCAGTCTCACCACGAGTCCAAGGCTCATGAGAAGTAGTAGCATCATAGAGAAGATCTGGATCAATCCACGTGTTGCCTTGCTTTGACTTCCACTCCTTGGAAGTGGTGATCCTGTCCTCGGAACCTGGACGAACAAGCACCCAAATATGGCAAACCTATCACGAGTAAGCTGACGCTCCTTCTTGCTGCACACATGAGCAAGATATGCCATGTTCTCCATATCAATCTGGCGACATAACACTTTCTTAAAAGTTGAGGACATCCACTTGCGAAAGCTATTCTTTTGAGCTCTCCCCTCCATCTCGAAATCCGAGTCACTTGAGCCATCAGTGTCCGGGCCAAGATCCTCCGGACCTAGCAAGGGAGTGGCATTCTTCTTGACTCGAAGTTCCTTGACCCTGTGAGTAGTGAGTTCTTGGTCATTATCCAAGAGAGCATCAGAAATCTTGGCATTGCGCCAAGTGGTGGCAATGAGCTTGAAGACCAAAGCAGCAAACATAGGGACTCTCCTCCTCATCACACAGCTATACATCTCATTCCAGAAAATATCCATCAAATCAAGCCTCAGACCATCACCACGACGCCTATGAGTGTAAACCATCAAGTCAGTGAGTGATCCATGGATTTGATCAAAGTTGCCAACACGCGGAGCCAACGTGTTCCTGAAGATCCTGTGGAGGATATCATATACGGGCAGCAGTTTCTTGGACTGACCAACCACAACACGGTCAGGGATATAGAGATCATACATCTCAGTGGGGGGCATAGACTTCTCCGGATAAGGAACCCAGAATAAAGTAGAGTGAAAGGCAGCATCTGGAATCTCCCCAAAGTCCTGCAGACCTAGCACAGTAGCAAACTCAGCCCATGAAGCAGAAAACTTCTGATTCTTGGTCATCCAAGTAATCCTCCTCTCATCAGTATGGAAGTAAAGCGTGGCATAGAATTGGCCCACGAGGTGCTCATCATAATCTTCATTGATCTCGATGAAGTCCAGAAGACCAAACTCCTCACAGACCTCCAATGCCTCACCAAAGTAGTCCATTTTTTATCTCATGAAAGGAACATTGATGGAGAATTGAGTCACTGCCTTATTCCTGTTCACTGGATACTCCTCATAGAAAATCCTCTCCTGAAAACGAGTCCAGAAGCACTCATTGGCTCTAGCTTCCCTAGGCTTGTTGTAGGGGTTGGTCCTCCTTTCTCTGCGGAACTGATCATCAGGCATGTTGACAACTGATTTATCTTTGGCTGCATGTGATTTCATAAGCACAAACATTTGTCTCCTTGTCAGATTACCCTGTGGCATGACCTCTGGAGTTTCATCTTCCTCGGGATTCTTCCGAGTCCTCTTAGCCGCACGCTTGCGACCTCCACCCTTAGAGCCACTAGCACCTGCTCCTAAGAAAGCATAGGGGGTAGCAAAGAGGTAAGGTTAACTTAAATCAAAATGATCTACGAGAAAATTCACACAAGAACTAGAAGTGCACAAACTCCAGGGAGCGGTAGTACCGCTGGGGGCCACGGTAGTACTGCTGTTTCCAGCAGTTCCAGCCATAGAGGTAGTACGGTTGTTGCCAGCGGTAGTACCGCTGCTGGCGGATTCTTCCAAGGCACTCAAGGTAACAACCGAATCCAATCTAGAGGAAATGCACCAAAAGTTCTAATGAAATTTACTATACTAGGAATAACAACGAACTACTTCTAGACTAGGAGATCTCTAGAACCCTAAACATCATCATCTCACAAGATTTACTCAAGGGAGAGAGATAGAAAGGGTTACCAGAGCTCATCGTCGTGGAGAAGGAGTTGGATGCGATCCCCGGGCGTCCTCCGGTGCAATTGGAGCACTCAGTCACCGGAGAGAGCCCTCCCTGGCGGATGGAAGACTTGGCGGCAGCGAGATCCAAAGTGGGGAGAGGATGAGCGAGAGAAAGAGGTAATAACCCCCTTCTCCCAGATCCGTATTTATCCCCACGGATTTTCACCGCAGCGGTAGTACCACCCTCCTGGGACTACTGGATCCAGGAGGTAGTACCGTTGCTGGGTCTGTGCTGGGCACGAGTCCCTGCAGCGGTAGTACCGTGCAAGGCCACCGGTAGTACCGTGCGTTGGGTACGACTGTCAGTTACATCGGTAGTACCGCTGCAACTGGCGGTAGTACCACTAGCCGGGTCTTCCTTCCACCAAGAGATCAAAGTGATTAAAATTTTAGGAAGAGAAAATGTCTAACGGAGGAAATGTTTGGGCTTGGGATAAGAACTCAAACCGAGACGGTACTACACACTCCAACTTTTGCAAAGAAGACAAAATTCGAATAAAGAAAAGAGAGAGTGTGCTTCCCAAACAACAACAACGACACACAAAACACAAAGAGAGAAGGAAAAACACAGCGAAAACACCACATAAGAACCAAACAAGAACCAACTCTTCAAGAGAAGAGGTTGGTGTCCTAAGCCACCATGTAAGAGAATATGGTATGTCACCGCGAAGATATATCTTGGGTACATTGCCAATTCTCGATATTAAAACTCACAATTCAACATTAGAAAAAGGGAGATAACAATGGATATTTGCTTTGGGCATAATGGGGGGAGGGAGAACCCAATGTGTTAGGATAACACTCCCCCTATGTCCATGCCTACACCTAAACCCAAACACGTTTCATCTATAGGGGTGTGTGCAAGATCCTCAAGTCAAACTCCTAGAATCAATGATGTTTAGTTCATTCCTCAAGAACATGAATCTTGCATCGTCGAGTGGCTTCGTGAAGATATCTGCGAGATTGTCCTTGGTGGGCACATAGGCTAGTGCAATATCACCTTTTGCCACATGGTCTCGGATGAAATGATGGCGAGTATCAATATGCTTCGCTCTTGTGTGTTGCACGGGGTTGTAGGCGACCTTGATAGCACTTTCATTGTCACACATGAGAGGCACCTTATCCAAATGAACGTTATATTCCTTGAGATTTTGCCTCATCCATAGCAATTGGGTGCAAGCACTTGCGGCGGCCACGTACTCGGCTTCGGCGATGGAGAGAGATATGTAATTTTGCTTCTTGGAATACCAACTCACCAAGGACCTACCAAGGAATTGGCAAGCCCCGGAAGTGGACTTCCTATCGTCTTGATCACCCGCCCAATCAGAATCCGTGTAGCCCTTGAGAGATAATTGTGCCCCCTTTGGGTACCACAAACCAAACCTTGAGGTATGAACCAAATACCAAAAGATCATATGGACCGCCACTAAGTGGCTTTCCTTAGGAGCCGTTTGATACCTTGCACACACAACTACGCTCAAAACGATATCGGGCCTAGATGCACAAAGATAAAGCAAAGAACCAATCATAGAACAGTACACCTTTTGGTCCACGTCTTTACCATCCAGGTTATGCTTGAGGTGGCACTTGACTTGCATAGGAGATGGCTTGACCTTTGCATTTTGGAAATTAAACCTCTTGATCATGTCTTGGGTATACTTTTCTTGAGAAATGAAAGTACCACGAGTCAATTGCTTGATCTCAAAGTCAAGGAAGAATTTAAGCTCTCCCATCATAGACATCTCGAACCTGTTAGTCATAAGATTTGAGAACTCATTATTGAAATCTTGGTTAGTTGAGCCAAAGATGATATCGTCCACATAGAGTTGGCATATGAAAAGCTCTCCCTTTACTCTCTTTGTAAAGAGAGTGGGGTCGATCTTCCCAACTTCAAAACCACGGTCATCCAACAACTCTCTAAGGTGCTCATACCACGCGCGTGGTGCTTGTTTAAGTCCATAGAGCGCCTTATCGAGCTTGTAGACATGGTTAGGAAAGTTGAGGTTCTCGAACCCCGGAGGTTGCTTAACATATACCTCCTCTTTGAGTGGACCATTCAAGAAAGCACTTTTAACATCCATTTGTTGCAATTTGAAATTATGCGAAGATGCATAAGAAAGGAGGATACGGATGGACTCAAGGCGAGCCACGGGAGCATAGGTTTCATCAAAGTCAATGCCTTCAACTTGAGTGTAACCTTGAGCTACCAATCTTGCCTTGTTCCTTATAAAAATTCCATGCTCATCTTGCTTGTTATTGAATATCCACTTAGTGCCAATAACATTATGGCAATCTTTGGGCTTCTCAACTAATCTCCAAACCTTGTTGCGCTCAAAGTTATTGAGCTCATCATGCATAGCTTCAACCCAATCGGTGTCCTCAAGAGCTGCAAACACTTTCTTTGGTTCCACCATAGATATGTGAGCTTTATGCTCACTAAAATGTGGCAATTTCCTTCTTGTGGATCTTCTAGCTTGAATATCTTCCAAGACCTTGTTGTCTTGGGCATCAATTTGCTTCAAATCTCATCTTATCCTTCTAGCACGACGGGCTTCGATCTCCTCATTATTGCGAGGAGGTATCACTTGATCATCTTGATCATTTGGGTCCCCGTATTGACCAACTTGGCCTTGATCATCATCATCATCATCAACAACAACAACTTCTTCGACACTAGCTTCAACTTGAGGAGAGGATGATGAGGATGGTTGATCTTGGCCATGACCTTGACTAGAATGAATGATAGGAGTGGTTGCATCTTGCGTAGTAACTTGGTCAATAAGAGGAGGGTCTTCAACATGTTCTTGGGTAGGTGCATCACTTGGCTCCTTGGCTTGTTATTCTATTGTAGAGGAGGGATCTACTTGGGTAGAGCATAGTCCTTCTCGAGTCGCCATAAGGTGTCCCTCAATGGGGCGGAAAAATCCCACACCCATCCTTCCTATGGCTTCTTGAGGAATTTCAACATCTACATTAGAAACATGAAATTGCGCCACTTGGGAGCCATCATTTTCCTCGAAAACCACACTACAAGATTCTATGACAATCCGTGATGCTTTGTCAAAGACTCTAAAAGTGTGGGATTCGGCACCGTAACCAACAAATATACCCTCAATAGTTTTGGATTGAAATTTAGACAACCTACCACCCTTGAACAAATAAAAGAACTTACAACCAAATACACGGAAGTAGGAGACGTTGGGCTTGTTGTCGGTGAGGATCTCATATGGAGTCTTGTACAAGACCTTGTGGATGTAGAGGCGGTTGGAGTAACGTCATGCGGTGGATATGGCCTCGGCCCATAAATATTGGGGAGAAGAATACTCCGCCAACATGGTCCTTGCCATATCCAAGAGAGTGTGATTCTTCCTTTCAGTAACACCATTTTGTTGAGGAGTGTAAGTGGCGGAGTATTGATGACGAATGCCCTCCTCACTAAGGAATTCATTCAAAGTGTAGTTCTTGAACTCCGAACCATTATCACTCCTAATAGCCATGATTTGCACATTGTGTTGACGTTGCACTTGGTTGGAGAAGTCGATGATGGTTTTTTGAGTCTCACTCTTGCACTTGAAGAAATAAACCCAAGTGTATCTTGAATAATCATCGACAATCACCAAGCAATACTTATTGCCACCAATACTTTCCTCGGGCACGACACCAAAGAGATCAACATGGAGAAGCTCCAAGATCCTCTTTGATGAAATAATAGTCTTGGCCTTGTACGAGATATCATGCATCTTTCCTTCAACATACAACCTACAAACGCGATCTTTGGAAAAGGAAACATTTTATTTTAGTCCGACAATAAGGCCACCTTTGTGAAGACTTTTCAAAGTTCTCATGTTGACATGGGATAAGCGGCGATGCCACAACCATCCCACGTCCGCCTTTCCGAAAAGACACATTGATTGAGAGTTGGTAGACTCTAAAAAGTCCACCACAAACAACTCATTTTACACATGTCCCACGTATGCGACGTCAAGAGTCTTGCTCCTCAAAAGGACCACAATATCTTCATCAAAAAATACAGAGAAACCCATCTTTTCAAGAGAGCGGACCGAAAGTATTCACGATAGTGATATCGGGAGCAATCACAACCTTGCCGAACCCCGATACCTTAGACGAGGACGAGTCTCCATAAGTGACGGTTTCTTGAATGTCATTTGGGCGCAATTCCATCAAATTTCCATTTAGACCCACCGAAAGCATAGTCCTGCAAGAGATCATTGACTAGAGTTAGGACCCGAGGAGGGTCCCTTCATGTTAGCAACAAGGGTCTTTGGAACCCAAATGGTATAGTCAATGTAACCCTCAATAGGACCAACATATTTAGCTTGCACAACACCATAATAATCAACATATAAGAAATGGTGTGGATTGTTAGTTCCCGCGGAAATGCTACGAGTAGTGTTGTCCCTCATGACACCACTACTTAAAGCAACATTGTTAGCTTGTGCTAGTGTGCTACGAGTAGTGTTATCCCTAATGACAACACAACCCGAGGCACCATTGTTGGCCTTCTTCTTGCTCTTCTTCTTCTTGTTCTTCTTCTTGGCAACATAGCCAAGACCTTGCTTGCCCACTTGTGGCCTTGGAGCACTCAATGGTGGTCTAGCAACAACCACATGAGGGCTAGGGGCAACCACTTGTGGGGTAGAGGCCACAACCTTCTCAACTTGAGGGCCTTTTCCCTTGAGCCTTGCTAGCTCATCCTTCAACCTAGCATTTTCCTCAATAATATTTGAATGATCACAAGAATAAGTAGAGGTGCTAGGGTTGTTAAGTTGATTAAGTTTAGTTTGAAGTTGTTCATGCAACTCTTTCAGGGAATAATGTTGACTCTCCAAAGCTTTGTGAGCCTTGGTAATTTTTTGAAACTCCTCGGTTGGTTTACCATGACCAACACCAAACTCAACCTTATCCTTTTAAGCCTTTTTATATTTAGCAATTGCAAGGTCACGTTCCTTAGTGATATCAGAAACAAGTTCATTATGTGACTCTTCAATAGATTCTAGTTCCTCCTTAAGAGAAACTCTACCATCATGCTCTTCTTCAAGAGTCATAGAGAGGGATGATATGTCATCCGCATCCCTTGTTTCGATCTCACCTTTCTTCTCAAGAGATTCATGGGCCTCTCCCAATTGGCTCATGAGATGATCAAAGTAATTCTTGGTCTCCCCTTGTATGTTAGACATAAAACGTTCCAAAGAGAGAATTTCATCTTCTACTCTAAGACTAGCAAGATTTTCAAGTTCACTTGGGGTCTTAGAGGTGGGAGAAGGTGATACCTCCGAGGCCTTAGCCATGAAGCACTTGGCATTTGGGCGAGGATGATTCTCATTGGGGGATTCAAATAGAAATTAAGATGATGGAGTAGAAGCAATAGCAAGAGCGGACACTTCACTTGTGGTTTCTTCTTCTTCGTCACTTCCAAAATCATATTCCTCTTGAGTCACTAGCACAAACTTTGTGGAAGATTTCTTGTTGAATGGTTTCTTCTTGAAGTGAGGTTTCTTGTAGTCAACCTTGGACTTGTCCTTGCAAATGAGCTTGCCACCATGGAGTTCTCTATTTTCATAGGGACACTCCGCAATGAAGTGGTGCTTATCTTGACAATTGAAGCAAGACCTCACTCGTTGAGTCCCATCATTGCCATAGCGAGGCTTGGTCTTCTCCTCAACATATTGCTTGGCCTTGGGAGGATTCCTCTAAAACTTTTGCACGGTGAGAGCAATGATATCGTTGAGCACGGGATCATATTCTTGATCCTTCAATGGAGCCAACTCCTCATGGCTCTCTTCTTCATAATCAACCTCTCTTGACACAACCTTGGCCTTCAAAGCAACGGATGCCCCTTTGTGCATTCCTATGTACCTAGCACGGTTGTCAAGAGCATTCTTGGTTTGCACTTGATAGGAGCACATCTCTTGCATAACTTGGGTTGAGTTCAAAGAAGCAAAGTCATGTCTTCCTTGAATGCTCTTCAAGTCCGAGGGCTCAAATGGCATGAGAGCAATCATGTACTTCTTTTTGATCCAAGCATCATCAATGCACTTGGCACCAACATTGGAGAATGTGGTGGCAAGAGTATTGAGCCTTCGGTACATGTCTTCATGGTTCTATCCATCATGCATATAGAACCCTTCAGCCTCATTGCTCAAGGCATCATACCTATTCCTTTGCATGCTCTCATTTCCCACAAACATGACGACAAGAGCGTCCCATGTTTCCTTGTCCGTGGAATATTGTTGAAGATGCGCCATGTGGTTAGGACCCACGACTTGTTGAAGAATTGACAAGGCGGTATAGTTGAGTTGACAATCTACGACTTCTCTTCTTGTCAAGTTCTTGGGGTCATGAGGCTTGTATCCATCACGAGTGACCCTCCAAAGCTCTATACAAGAAGAGTTCAAGTGAGTCTCCATGTAATATTGCCATTCACAAAAATAAAATGTATCAATTTTAGGAGGATCTCCCCTAGGAATTATATGAGGATGTGGGACGGGAGGATCAGGAGAATAACGTCCTTTGACGGAGTGATATTCTTCCTCTCCTTCCGTACCCTTCTCGGTGGAGTTTTCGGCGGAAGAATTTTTAGATGGATAACCATCATCCCCTTTCTTGGTGCCCTCCGGATTGTCATCCAGAGGATATGAGCCGGTGACCTCCGGTCCTTTGGCTTTCAAGAGTTGCATCAAGACTTGACGCAACTCATCGATTTTGGTCTGTATGGATGAGGTCAATGAATTTTTCAACTCCTTGAGATCATTCATAAAGACTGACGCCTCGGAACCGGCGGTCTCCGTCTCATCGACCATAGTTAAACTCTTAGGCGGTTAAGCCCGATAGAAGAGTCGAGGCTCTGATACCACCACTTCGAACAAAAGTACTTTCAGGTGCAGGTGAATTGACAAGTCACTTGTTAAGGCTCACAAATATTCTTTGGATCCCCTTGTGTCGAATCTAGAAATTTGGGTTTTACTTCCCTCGAAGACTGTTACGATCCCCTATACTTGTGGGTCATCAAGACTATTTTCTGGCGCCGTTGCCGGGGAGCATAGCTTTATTTGCGAGCTCACCGGAGATTACTATTATCTACTGCCAATAATTCATCATGGGTAAGACTTGTGATGTAAAGTTTCCTATATTACCATCCACTACAAGAAGAGGTACAACTCGGAACACCTCTGTTGCTCTTGATTCATCATCTGTTATGAGTAAGCTGCTTACACCACCACATACACATGCTCCATATGCTACTTCTGTTGAATCTGAAAATATTTCTGATACTTTTGATGATGCTTCTACTGTGATTGATGAGAGTGGTTCTCTAGGTCCTTTCTTAGATGCTACTATTGCTAAAGCTAAAAATATTGCCAACACTGAAACTCCTGATAAAAATCCTGTTACTCCTGCTGTTTCACCTGAGGTTAGAGAGAATCCTAGTGATGATTTTGATGATTCCTTGAACTTAATGATAATATTATTGATGAAATACATGTTATGGAGGATAAATATGTTGTTATAAGTCTTATTGAAAGTCGTGTTATTTAATATAAATTATCTCCTGATGCTAAGTTTGCCACTTCTCCCATTAATATTAGGGATAAGGATTATGATTTATCTCTTGATTTATCATATATATCTATTGTTGAGAAAGAACTTTTTTGTGGTACAGAAAATGAAAGTGATATGAAGCATATGAATGAGCTCTCCTCTTTGAGTAGTTTATTCTCTGATGATCTTAAGAAACGTAGCTACTTTGTTGCTAAAATATTCCCTTTCTCATTAAAAGATGAAGCTAAAACTTGGTTTAATAATTTGTCTTCGGGTTCTATTGATAGTCCTATTGGTTTGGTTAATGTTTTTTTCAGAAATATTTTCCTGCTCATGCTCAACATGCTGCTTTACAAAATATATTTAATTTCAAGCAATTGGAAGGAGAGAAATTGCATGTATCTTCGTCAAGGTTCTGTTCGTTAGTTAGGGCTATGATACGTTGTATAATTTCTGATGCTCCATGATCATATTATGTCAATTGCTACTTGTTCCCTTATTTATAACATTTTTATACGTTTTCCAGGACTAACCTATTAACAAGATGCTAAGTGCCACTTCCATGTTTTCTGCTGTTTTTGGTTTCAAAAAAGTTGTTCTGGAAACATTCTCCGAATTGGACCCCACAAATCCCGAAGTGCCTATTTTCCCCGGAAGCATCCAGAAGATCGAAGGAGAGTCGAAGACGGGCATCAGGGAGGCCACACCATAGGGTGGCGCGGCCCCCCTGGCCGCGCCAGCTATGGGTCTGGCCCCCTGGAGCTCCACCGCGTTTGCCCTTTCGCCTATTTAATCCCCCCGGATGGAAAACTCTAGATACCTGATCAAACCCCCCCCCCCCCCCCCGAAAAGTTCCGCAGCCGCCGTCACCGTCAACCCTAGATCATAGGGGGTTCTGAAGTTGTTTCTGGCACCCTGCCGGAGAGGAAATCATCATGGAGGCCTCTTCATCACCATGCCAGCCTCCGGAGTGATGCGTGAGTAGTTCATACTTGGGCTACGGGTTCGTAGCTGTAGCTAGATGGTTGTCTTCTCCTCATATGCCTCCATGTTTAGATCTCGTGAGCTGCCTATCATGATCGAGATTGATCTTATGTAATTCTATATGTTGTGTTTGCTGGGATCCGATGATTATTGAACTTATGCCAAGTTGATTATAGTCTTTATTGCATATGTTATTTGTGATCTTGCATGCTTTCCTTGCTAGTGGTTGCTCTGGCCAAGTAATTGCTAGTGACTCCAAGAGGGAGTATTTATGCTTGATAGCGGGTTCATGCCTCCTCACCGGCTTGCTCGAGTGACAGAAACGTGAAGGGGGAGGATGTGTTGTTGCCATTAGGGAGAAAACAGCGCTGAGAGTGTCCACGTGCATAATCATTGCTTACATTACACATTTTGTTTAATGCAGTTATCTTTTGCTTGCAACTTAATACCTAGAGAGAATTCCTTATTTGGCCCTTATTGAAAATCTTGTTCCCTATTTGGCCCTAAAAAAAATCTCTTCCCTATTTGACACCTTAACTTCATTTTCTTCCTAACATGGCTTTATAGTGCATTCTAAACACAAATAGGGATGTAAAAAGACTCTTTTGCCCCTGATGAATTTTTGTACCAAAATTCATAATAGAATTTAAAAATAATCTTAGTTAGATTCTAGCCATGTTGGTCCCACACGGTACAAATATTATTTTTAATACAAGTTTTACAATGGTTGGTATTTTTAGAGACCGTACATCCACCACGATCTAACAGTGCTAAAATAGACGGTACCAGGCTAACGGTACCTGGCGGTAAACGATCCTGAAAATTTTCTACGCCGACGTCGCCTCAGCCGCCGCGCCCATCTCGACGTCTAGCAGATAGGTTGGGCTAGGAACTACTCCCTCCGTTCAACAATAGATGACTTCCACATATCTATATATGGATGTATCTAGACACTAAAATATGTCTAGATACATCTATATATAGATATGTGGAAGTCATCTATTGTTGAACGGAGGGAGTACGTACTTACTCTGTATTGGCCTCTGATTATCATCGAGTAAATTAAAGTTGTGTTTGGAGTTGAGCAAAGTTAGCTCTTGCAATCAAGCTCTAATTTTATTTTAATAGTGCCAGCGCACAAGTTCAAGCTCGAGAGATTGAGCAGCACATGCTAGCTTCTTGTGCTAGCCGGGAGGAATTGATCATGGCACGGCTCGTACTACATACCTGTCGGATCCTAGCGTTACTTGTGCGTGTCCTATGAAAATTCTCGTATCGGAGCGAGCAAGACGAGTCAGGTCTAATGCCAACAAGCGGCCCCGAATCAATCGTGTTAATCAATGGCTATGATTTTTTTTTTTGACTTCGTCAAGTTCTAATGAAAGGCTAAAACAAATTGTGTCCTAATCAATAGCTAAAAAAATTTATACTCGACGGTACCGGACGGTGCCATGGGTACCGTGCCAATCACTATAAAAGAGGTATTTTTTAAAAGATATATATATGAACGTCATCGAGGGTTTCGCCTATGATGTCCGGGTACGCACCCACGCGCCAATGAACTTGCTGCTGGCGCAAACTCATCGATAGCTAGCTCATATACTATATACTTAGGACTTTCTTAATTAGATGCTTAATTCTTCTCGCGCCAAAAATACGTACATAATTAGCAAAATAAACCATGTATGCGAGATGCGTACAAGGCATGCATCGGAACAGCTTATTTTCAACTTCTATTATGAATTTTGGTTAAAAAACTCATCAGGGGCAAAACTGTCTTTTTACATCCCCATTTGTGTTTATAATACACTATAGAGCCATCTTAGGAAGAAAATGAAGTTAACATGTCGAATAGGGAAGATTTTTTCTTTTATGGCCAAATAGGCAACAAGATTTTAAGTAAGGGCCAAATAAGGAATTCTCTCTAATACCTAAGGGGGTTCGGATGATAACCTCAGGGTGGATTATTAGTCATAGATGCATATGGATTTTGGTATGTGCATATTGTTGTAATGCCCGCACTAAATATCATAGTAGTCATCATTTTATAATGTGCACTACGGTGCAACCTCTATTTGTCAATTGCCCAACTGTAATTTGTTCACCCAGCATGCTATCTTTTATGGAGAGACACCACTAGTGAACCTATGAACCCCGGTCCATTTTCCTACACTGTTAAACAAACCAATGCTATTTCCTGCTTTCTTTACTTACTGCAAGCATACACCATTTTCCACACTATACGTCTAATCTTTGTTTTCAGCAAGACCAGTGAGATTGATAACCTCACTGTACCGTTGGGACAAAGTATTTGGTTGTGTTGTTTGCAGGTTCCACGTTGTTGCTGACACCGGTGAAGCGCTAGCACCACCGTCAGTGGAATCAACCTTCTGAAGGTCCTCTTCCTCCTACTGGATTGATAACCTTGGTTCTTAACTAAGGGGAATTTCCTACTGCTGTGCTCATCACACCCTCCTCTTGGGGTCTCCCAACGAGTGCACGATCTGCACCATCAAGGGTTTTTCTGGCGCCGTTGCCGGGGAGGAAGAAGTCTTCTGGCAAGGGGAGTCTCTCACTCTCAATCTCTTTATTTTGTTTATTGTCTTGTTTTTATTTTTTTCTTGTTTTTATTTTCTATATTAAAAACACAAAAAATTAGTTTACTTTATAGCATAGAAAGCAACTCAAGTATTTTTCAAGTGTTCTAGTTGTTATTTTTGCTTTATCATGCTTGCTATCAATGTTTGATGTCTTTGAAACTAGATCTTTTAGGCAAGGTGGGTTCACGGATGAACAACAAAACATTATAAGGAACAACGCTTGTCACAAAAAGGGATACACTTCTGGGAGCAAATTAATAAATGGCATGACTGTGCTAAAAACTTGTGCTCTACTTATATTGTTACTTATTGATTTGATAAATCTTCTTGTTGTAGGAGGTATAAACACCTCTCTTTTCAATGTGATTAAAATGATGATACCATATCTTCTTATTTTAAGGGAAATTATGAATTATATGATGTGGAACAAATTGAATAATTTATTGCTTGGAAGAGTGCATTCGAAATTGCCTATTTGCTTAAAAGTATTGATGATGCACCTTATAAATATGAGATTTATGCTATACTTGAATATTTCTTTGATAATTACAAGGATTGTAATTACTACATAGTGGAATATCTTAATAAATTCTCTCAACCTAAGGAAGTAACTGATGCCTTGTAGGAGCCTATGGAAGAAGAAACTGTTGAATCTGGAAGCTCATTGGATGAAAAAGAGGAGGAGAGTGATGATCAAGAGGAGGAAAATGGAGCTACCCATGTCTACCTCCCAATGATAGTAACTCTTTAACTCATACATTATTTGATGAAATTGATACTTGCTACACGTGTGACCTTGATACTACTATGAATGAAACTTGTGAGAATGATATTGCTACTGTTATTTATGATAATCCATGCTACTTGGATAAATGCTATGATAATCGTCTATTTATTCCAACTATTGATATGCATGATAATGAGGAAGTTTGTTTTGAAAAATTTATATGATAATGCTCTTGATGATGGTCCCATGTTACTTGATGTTAAAAATTATAATGCTACTGCAAATAGGATTGCTATAATGTGTCCTATACCTTTTAAGAGTGACCAATTATCTTGTTTTGCTATTGCTAAGAGCGGGAAAGAAGAGGAGCAGATTTTGAATTATGATCCCACTATTTTTGAGCTTGATATGAATTGTGTGCTTTTAGACCCTGACAAACATGCTTTATGTGATAATTATGTTTTTGAGCTTGTTCATGATGCTACTGAAAATTATTATTAGAGAGGAAAATATGGTTGTAGGAATTTTCATGTTACTAATACACCTCTCTTTTTGTTGAAAGTTTTGAAGATGCTCTTGTTCTACCTTCCCATGATTTCTAGTTTGAGCTTCTTTAATTTATTTATTTACAAGATTCCTATGCATAGGAAGTGGGTTAGATTTAAATTTGTCTTATACTTGCTTCTTGATGTTCTGTTTTTCTTAATGCATATTTTTTATGTGAGCATCTTTGGTTTCTATGCCTAGCTGAAAGGCGTAAAAGAAAAGCGCTACCGCGAGACAACCCGTTTTATTTCTCTGTTTTCAACCTGTTTTTTTCATTTTGTTAGGTGTGCTTTGCACCTGGGTGTTGTCTATTTCCTTAGCAACCCCTCTGTATCTTTTCTTTTGTGTTTTTGTTGAGCCAAGTAAAGCCTCTAGTGGAAACTTGAGGCTATATTTCGGATTTCTGCGCAGGAAACAGATTTCTGTTGTCCCCTGTTTATTCCGTAAAAAATCACAGGAAATTCAAAATGACCTGAGTTTTTTTGTGTGTAATCCTGATATAAATACGCAACTTTTCTTAGTTGACCACTTTTTGATTTGAGGAACATAATTTTTTTGAAGAAATCGATCTTTACCTGTTGAAAGAGCATGGGTTCCCCATGTGTGGTTTTGGTAATTGATGACAATCACTATGGACTAATGGTTGCATTGAGCTATACTTGTAGAGTTTTTCCATAGGCAATTCTTGATGTCCATGTGTTGGATTCAAGATAATCAAGTGGTGACCAATAGTTTGTTCATAGGCAATGCTTGATGTCCATGTGTTGGATTCAAGATAATCAAGTTGTGACCAAGGTGCTATTCATATGAATATCCCACGTCTGGTCATGAGAGAGTTGAGCATATTGCAAGTATGTCTTGAAGAAGAATATTGTGTGAACATTCATCTTTACCTTCAAGACATCATTATTATGAAGAGAGAAGAAAAGATAAAAGGTTGATCAAGGCAAAGTGCTAAGCGATGGTTTATATTGATCAACTCACAAAGCAAGAAGATGCACCATGTGGTATCATGGTATCGTAAGTAATTGTTCATATAGCTTTGTGTTCTAACCCATTATATGTGCGTTTGGTATATCTATGTAGGGTTAGGTATCTTTCCATGGGCTTGTATCAAAAGGAAGATTTCATATAGTCCATGATGGATGACGTCAAGTTGTGGTCGTCATCAAGTTCGAGAAGTGCAAGTTCAAGGGGAGCATATCGAAGAGATTACATTCTTGAAGCTTGCCACTCTTTTGGAGATAATGTTCAAGAAAAGATGTACTTAAAAGAGTCTCTCCCATAGTTGCATATGGGGGAGCATCTTTGTGTCTTCACAAGGAAAAGAGAAATCAAGAAAGGTGTTCCATCTTGAGGAGGTCAAGATCTTCATCATCTAGCTCAAGTGGAATGCTCAAGGCAAAGGTATGATCTTGATAGGTTTTCTATTTTACAGGTCCCATAGCATTAGGAGGGAGACCGGGTTATAGGATAGATAACCGTACTATCAAGAGGGGCTCTCATATTAGCAACTTGATCGCATCACTCGGAGAGAGCTCAAACCTTTGCATACTTGGCATAATATTTCTTGGTTATCATTTTTGTTTTCTCCATGTGTGGTTCTTGAGCTTGTCATGTGATTCAATACAAGCTCAAGTTAATCAAAAATGGGTTTCGCATGAAAAACTTATTGTGTTTTTTATATTGGAGGTTTTACCGATTGTTCCTTTATAGAGAGGTAATAACTTTCATCATTTGGTTTTATCATCCAATGATGGACTATGATGTTTATTTGCATAATCTTGTAGTGCTCGTTCTTGCGATTTCAATGAGCCTAAGATCATCGAAAACGGAGTCCGGATGCAAAAGATATCGCGTTTTTAGTGAAGGGGATTTTCAGGAAAATCGTAGGCCGGCCTCAGGCCGGGGTGGGCTCCCCAGGCCGGACCCCTACCCGAACCGTCCGGCCTGGAGGCCGGCCGGGGTGGCGCAGAATGCTCCCAACAGGCTGATTTTGGGGGCCTATAAAAGGGGCCTTCTTCCCCAATGGTTCCCCACCTTTTGAGCAAGTTTTCCCCCACCTTTTGTGCAAGTTTTCCCCCACCATTATTGATATTTTGGAGCTTGCTCTCTCTCTATTCCTCCATGATTCTTGCCTCCAATTAGTGGGAAAAGAGAGAGGAGATCTAGATCTACTATTCCACCAATCCATCTCTCCTCTTAGTGAGGGGAAAGTCTTTGGATCTAGATCTTCTGGATTCATTTGTTGAGTTCTTCCTTGTTCTTCCTCTCTTCTCCCCCCATAGCATTTGTTGCTTTGGTGGGATTTGAGAGTGAAGGATTTGAGCACTTCTTGTGTTCTTGCCATTGCATAGGTTGCATCGGTTTGAGTTCTCTACAAGTATTCGTTCGAGTGAAAGGTTTAGAAGCTTGTTACTCTTGGGGTTCTTGGAGTGCCCTTGAGCTTGTCCTCTTGGGTACTTGGGGTGCCCTAGACGGTTGTTGTTGTCTCGGAGTTTTGGTAGCTCCGGACCTTGTTGCTATCTCGGAGTTTTGGTGGCTCGCGGAATATTGTTGGGAGCCTCCAATTGAGTTGTGGAGATTGCCCCAACCTTGTACGGGATCGGTGACCGCCCTCAAAGGTCCCATAGTGGATCGTGGCACTCCGCATTGGTGGAGGCACGAGGAGAATAAGGTGAGCCATTGGGAGCTTGGAGTCATTGTGACTCCACACCTCTCCAACGGAGATTAGCTTCCATTGGGAAGTGAACTTCGGGATAAATCCTCGGCTCCTCGTCTCTCGGTTATTTCTATACCAGATCTCTTTACTTATGAAATTTACCTTGTGATAGCCATCGAGCTTGAAGTAACATATCTTGCTATCACATAGTTGCTTGAATTGTTTAGCATAAGTTGTTGGTGCACATAGGTGAACCTAGTTTGTTTAGGTTTTGACTTGATAAATTAAACGCTAGTTTTATTCCGCATTTATTCAAGCCTTAACCGTAATTATTTTTAAACGCCTATTCACCCCCCCCCCCTCTAGGCGACATCCGTGTCCTTTCAATTGGTATAAGAGCCGGGTATCTCTTCATAGGGTTTAACAACCTAGAGAGTAAAGATGTCGGCTAGGGAATTAGTGAATAATGACACTATTATATTCGATGGCACAAATTATAATACTTGGAAAATTAGTATGCTTAATATTTTTAAGGACATGGGTCCAAATATAGAGAAAATTGTAGATATGGGTTTTTTCTACTCCAACGGGTATTGATTGCTCTTTAGAGGATGAGAAAAACTCATATCTCAATACTCAAGCTACTAATGTGTTTTTCAAATATTTGAGTATTGTAGTTCTTGAGTAAATTAGGCCATCTTGGAAAGCTCATGATATATGGACCAAGCTTCAAGATAAATATGATGTGTCCAAAAGTTGTGGTGATGATTATTCTCCCTCCACCTCCGGGCGTGTTGAGTTCTCAACTTCTTCTACCTCACCAACATGTGTCAAGGCACAACATAATGATATGGTGAGTAGTGACAAAAATTGCAATCTTGATAGTAAGCTTATTGTTGACGATTCTTCATCTCTATCTTATTGCAATACTTTGTCTATGAACTTAAACACATCTAGCACCCAAAATTATTTACATGCTTGTGTTGATAGTCCATGCATATCATGTAAAAATTCCTTGACTAAATCTTATAATGATATGCTTGATACATCTTGTTGCCATAGTAAAAATGGTTGTATTTCCTCTAGTACTTGTGCTACTAACCATGTAGAAGAAACTCAACATTCCATGGAACAAGATGTGGATTTAAGTGGCGCTTCAAGTAATGGTTCATCATCATCTACCATATCTCACTTTTGCCTTATGGCTAAAGGTTCAAAGGTAGCTCCTACTTTGAAAACCAATGTATCTAGTGATGATGATGATGATTATGATGGTGATGATGATTATGATGATTATGATGATTATGATGATGATGACGATGATAATGACAATGATTCGTTAATGGAGAAAGGTAAAATGATTCAAAATATCCTTTATGAGGATAAAGATGCTTGTGCCAATTTCCTAGAAATCATTAGAGCATTTGATAGGCGCAATATCACCATTAAGGATTTGGAAGCATGCATTGACGCGTGTTATAGCCGCGAGCGTGATTATTCCAATGAAATTGCAAAACTAGAGGAAGCTCTTGTAGAAGAATAAACCACCAATGAATCTCTTGAAGAGACTTTTACTCTAGAGTTATCAAAAGTAAAGGACTCTCATGATATAAATCTTGAGGTGGTTAATTGTCTTAAAACTAAAAATGATGAGCTAAAAGTCGCACATACTCAACTTAAAGCTTCATATTCAAAAGGGCTTGCCAAGTTTCCTTCTCCTATTTCTATTAATAATGATGCTTGTGCTACTAACTATATTTCTTGTGAAGCATCTACATTGAAGGATAATGTTGAGCTAAGGGCTCAACTTGAGTTGCTAACTAGCAATTATGGGAAATTGGAAGAAAGTCATGAAAATCTCTTAGGATCTCATGAGGATCTTTTAGTCTCACATGATAAGCTAAAGTTAGCTCATGAGGCTATTACTAAAAAGGTGATATCTTGTGAGCCTCATGTGTACATTAGCACAAACTCTACTCAAAATTCTATTTTGCCTCGTGCTAGTCCTATTAATTCATTCACTCATAATATCTCTACATCTTGTGATTAATTGTTTTCCATGCCTTGTTGCTCTAACAATGAATCATCTACTTCCTCTATTACTTGTGTTTCTACTAACCATGTAGAGGAAATAAAAGAGCTCAAGGTCCAAGTCGCTTATTTGAAGAAAGACTTGGAAAAGCGTCATGGGAAGTCCGCACTTGACAACATGTTGAGTGTGCAAAGATTACCAAATGACAAGAGTGGACTTGGATTTAACTCCAATAATAACAAGAAGTCCGATATCAAGAAGAATCATAGAATCAAGAAGAACAATGGCCAACAACAAGTCAAGAATCCGTCCAAGATTGTTTGCTTCAAGTGCAAGGTTGAAGGGCACCATGTTAGGTCTTGCCCATTAAATAAGAAGCCTCTTAGTGAGAAGCAACAAGGGAAGCGGCCACAAGTTCAATCTCATGCTCAACCTCAAGATGAAGAAAGGCCTCTTCCCAAGAAGAATCAAGTTAGAACTCCTCAAGTTGAGAAATCAACTAAGAAGAAAGGAGGAAGCCGATGTTTCTACTTATGCCGTGAAAAGGGCCACTTCGCTTCCTCATGCACTAATGGTACCTTATCCAACCCTATCATTATTGATGATGTTTATTCCCTTCAGAAGGATAAGTTTGGCAATGTGTTTGCCAAATATGTTGGCACTCAAAGTGGTGTCAAGAAACGAACCATTTGGGTTGCCAAGCCTATTGTGACTAACCTCTTAGGACCCAACTTGGTTGGGGACCAACAAGCTAAAACTTGATCAATAGGTGTTGTTGGAGGGCATTGGAGACTTGGCTATCTTATGAAGAATTAAGGGATCTTCATCAATTATATTTACTCAAGCCAAGTCATTTGTATCATCATATATCTATCTCATACCAAATGTGTTTCCTTGCGGTAACTTGTATTTAAATTATATACATCAAAAGTTGCTTTCCCCTTGCATGTGTTAGTTTTGTGTATAGCATGTGTTTGTATATGGTGTGCTTACTAATTACCTATCTTGAGTAATCTAGTATGTGTTTGTTGGTTTGCACTCCATGTACTTGTTTGTTTTGTGTTGAGCCTTTATTGCAATTTATGATTAATTTAGTTGCCTCTTTTGAGAGATTAATGAACTATCTCATTTCGGGGGAGTGATGTGCTTTGCCACCTCACAATCCTAAAATATGTGTACATGAGGTATATTACTTATTATTAACGTAACAAGATTATATTGTCTCCATGTGGTATTTTCATTCTCATGAGAAATTCAAACTTTACAATGTTCATTAATTATCTCTTATTTGATTTCACTTGCCCCTTGTTGAAAAGAAATGGATTATCACATTATGGGGGAGCAATAAGCTATGTGCATATTACAATCCTAGAAAATGTGAAAATGTGAGGTAATGCCACTTAGAATTGATATTCTAAATTATCTTGTTACTACGTGGCATGATTAGCTCAAACAAGTTCCATACTTGCTTAAATGAGTTGTTGTATCTCATATTTTGGTTTGTTGAATTTGAGAGAGTTTCTTCGTGCGGTGTTCCTCAAATGTGCACTAGTATTTATTATTTGGGAAACCGGTTGCTTCAATATATATTAAGAATTGCTTTGCATGATAATTTTACTAGTTAAAGCATGGTAATTAACTCATATCCTTTTCCATAAACTTTTATGTTTCAACATGATCATGAATATTTTTGCAATATACCACCTAAAATTAACACCATACCCTCCTTGTCCTTGGACAAGTGACAACCATATTTGTGGTAGAAGTTATTGATCATATTTACATTATGCTTTGCTTCCATTTGTATTATCAACGAGAAATTGTTTTGTATAAACTCACATTGTCTTCCTTGACTCTTGAATATCTATGTGTTATAATCAAACAAAATTCTAGTGTAATCGCTGTGAGAAGAGTGATGATCCCATTTGTGTGCATAATTCAAAAATCATGCATAGATCATGGGGGAGCTATCATAGATTCTTTTTGAACACTAGTTATCATCAATTGATATTAGATCTTTTTAAATTGATATTTTAATCAATATATTATGTGTTTGTGGAAGGCACAACTTTTAATTTTTATTACTTTGTGCCATCATAAAAAGTGTAGAGGGCTTGGTTATCTCATTCCTTGTTTTGCATTCTATTGTTTTGAATGAGATAAGTCTTTGATCATATTTTACATAGACATCTTCTATGCTCATTTGTTTTGCTTTGATGCCCTCAATTGGTATTAATTGGAGTTTGATATCTCACTCATAGATATTTGCTTCAATTGACATCTCTTGGAATTTGACATGGTTCATTTGATGTCTATTGGGATCTCAATATTTTACACCTTGATGCATTTTTATTTAGTATCCCCCAAGTGATAAGTATTTCCTTTGGTATTTTATTTTTACATGGTATATTTTCTTATTGGTATCTTACCAATCATGAGTTGACTGATATGTTCCTAAATCTTGTTTTCGGTGTTTGATCACAACATGTGGAAGGTCTAATGGTTTCCCTAAGTTTACTCAGAGCCTATCATGGATAAAATGCAATCATATATCTCCTTGGACACTCATACGATGGATAGCAAAAATGGAGAAAAGATTAGGAGAAAGGAGGAAAAGAGACAAGAAGAAAAGGAGAGAAAGAAGGGGAGCCGGCCTCCCAGGCCGGCCTGGCCGGGCTCAGGCTGTGCGCCGGTCTTGCCCCTCTCCACGCCGGCCCAAGGCCGGGCTCCAGGCCGGGCGGCTCGGGCGGGTGCCCGGCCCCGGCTTCTCCCCACGCCGGCCCCCAGGCCGGGCGGCTCGGGCGGGTGCCCGGCCCCAGCCGTGCCTCCACGCCGGCCTCCCCTCTGCGCCCACGCCGGCCCCAGGCCGGGCTGACCCAGGCCGGGGTGGGAAGACCCCTCCGGCCCCTGCGGGGTCCACGCCGGTCCCAGGCCGGGCCCCTAGGCTGGGGTGGGTTTGCCTCCGCCCTGGCTGCTCTACGTCGGCCTGGCCGGCCCCCTAGGCCGGGGTGGGCGCTGCAGAGTGGGGGAACCCCCCAACGACCATTTTCTCTCTCCCGGGTATAAAATGAAATGTTTCTTCTACCTTTAGATTGCATGCATAATTACTAATTATATGTTATGGCATGTTTATCTTCCTTGATCCAATATTTATATAGAATAATATCCATAAATCCTAAATTGGCTAAGATGTTCATGATGTTCAATTTCTTATCTATATGCCTATATTCATGTGGATTGAATCCTATATATTGTAGTTTGTGTAACTACTTTGGACCCAATGAGTTTGGGGACCATTTTTGTACTTAAATATGTTTTAGGTACATTTCATATGCATTGGGTGCTTGCCTCATTCACAAAGAAGGTGTTATATCACTACATGCTTATTGGAGTCAAGCTATGATGATGGATGAATTCTTGTATAGTACAACATCACCAATGCTACCTAGGTAACAAGTATCTAGCTCATGCATATACTCTAACATTTCAACCTTTTGTAGGTTGTATCATGGCATTAAACATACTTACTCCTTGTGATACTTGTTGCTTTTATCAAAACGTCCCAACTATCTCTTTTTCCCTTATTGATGTGTGTGATGTCTTTGATGTGTTTTTGTTGGAAGGTCATTCATATCCTCTAAGAAAAAATGCTTTCAAGCAAAGATCTTATTATCGTATTTATGTCTTTGAATTGGATATCTCACTCTTTCTCTTTGTAACTATATTGTGTGTACATGTTCCTTTATGGATGTACATCATCATGATTGTGGTCTACTTAGAAACTTATACACATGATAAGAATTACATGTCTTATTGGTATCCTAATGGTTCGGTGTCCATCCTTTTATTGGTAACTTCTCTTATGGATCAACCACCTCTTGCTCCAAGTGATATGCCTTGTTCTCTTTTATGACCACTTGCACTTGCTTTGAGTTTTGAACAATAGTGGGGGAGTTATGATTTCATTTTTGTGCACTTCGCATTCAAAATGCATTATTTCTAAATCATGCACAAATATTGGGGAGCTCCTCTATTTTCTTTAAAAACACTCATTTTCTCAAACCACAATATACCTTGTTCGTTTGGTTTGGTGGATCTTTTTGATTGGTTCCTTCTTTTTAGGAGAATATTATATTTGTACACCATATTATTTGCAATCTTTGGATCCTCTGTACAGTTCCTCCCATTATTCATCATTGGATAAGTGTATTTGATTTCACTCATATTATGAGAAGTGCATATTCTACGGAGGAACCCTTACTATATTAGCCATCTAAAATTTCTATGATCCCATTTTGGAAATGGATGCCAATGGGGGAGAAAGTTTATAGGGTTTAAGGAATTCTCGTTTTATACTTTGGTTTTGTTCTTAAGCATTTTCCTTTCGTGCTCATGCATCCTTGCTTGTTTATTTGCATGTGGTAAAATTCATTATATAAACCCTCGTAAAAGAGTTTGTCATCAATTACCAAAATGGGGGAGATTGAAAGAGCCCCATGTGTGGTTTTGGTAATTGATGACAATCACTATGGACTAATGGTTGCATTGAGCTATACTTGTAGAGTTTTTCCATAGGCAATGCTTGATGTCCATGTGTTGGATTCAAGATAATCAAGTGGTGACCAATAGTTTGTTCATAGGCAATGCTTGATGTCCATGTGTTGGATTCAAGATAATCAAGTTGTGACCAAGGTGCTATTCATATGAATATCCCAAGTTTGGTCATGAGAGAGTTTAGCATATTGCAAGTATGTCTTGAAGAAGAATATCGTGTGAACATTCATCTTTACCTTCAAGACATCATTATTATGAAGAGAGAAGAAAAGATAAAAGGTTGATCAAGGCAAAGTGTTAAGCGATGGTTGATATTGATCAACTCACAAAGCAAGAAGATGCACCATGTGGTATCATGGTATCGTAAGTAATTGTTCATATAGCTTTGTGTTCTAACCCATTATATGTGCGTGTGGTATATCTATGTAGGGTTAGGTATCTTTCCATGGGCTTGTATCAAAAGGAAGATTTCATATAGTCCATGATGGATGACGTCAAGTTGTGGTCGTCATCAAGTTCGAGAAGGGCAAGTTCAAGGGGAGCATATCGAAGAGATTACATTCTTGAAGCTTGCCACTCTTTTGGAGATAATGTTCAAGAAAAGATGTACTTAAAAGAGCCTCTCCCATAGTTGCATATGGGGGAGCATCTTTGTGTCTTCACAAGGCAAAGAGAAATCAAGAAAGGTGTTCCATCTTGAGGAGGTCAAGATCTTCAGCATCTAGCTCAAGTGGAATGCTCAAGGAAAACGTATGATCTTGATAGTTTTTCTATTTTACTGGTCCCATAGCATTAGGAGGGAGACCGGGTTATAGGATAGATAACCGTACTATCAAGAGGGGCTCTCATATTAGCAACTTGATCGCATCACTCAGAGAGAGATCAAACCTTTGCATACTTGGCATAATATTTCTTGGTTCTCATTTGTGTTTTCTCCATGTGTGGTTCTTGAGCTTGTCATGTGATTCAATACAAGCTCAAGTTCATCAAAAACGGGTTTCGCATGAAAAACTTATTGCGTTTTTGGTATTGGAGGTTTTACCGATTGTTCCTTTATAGAGAGGTAATAACTTTCATCATTTGGTTTTATCATCCAATGATGTACTATGATGTTTATTTGCATAATCTTGTAGTGCTCGTTCTTGCGATTTCAACGAGCCCAAGATCATCGAAAACGGAGTCCGGATGCAAAAGATATCGCGTTTTTAGTGAAGGAGATTTTCAGGAAAATCGTAGGCCGGCCTCAGGCCGGGGTGGGCTCCCCAGGCCGGACCCCTACCCGAACCGTCCGGCCTGGGAGGCCGGGGTGGCGCAGAATGCCCCCAACGGGCTGATTTTGGGGGCCTATAAAAGGGGACTTCTTCCCCATTGGTTCCCCACCTTTTGAGCAAGTTTTCCCCCACCTTTTGTGCAAGTTTCCCCCCACAATTATTGACATTTTGGAGCTTGCTCTCTCTCTATTCCTCCATGATTCTTGCCTCCAATTAATGGGAAAAGAGAGAGGAGATCTAGATCTACTATTCCACCAATCCATCTCTCCTCTTAGTGAGGGGAAAGTCTTTGGATCTAGATCTTGTGGATTCATTTGTTGAGTTCTTCCTTGTTCTTCCTCTCTTCTCCCCCCATAGCATTTGTTGCTTTGGTGGGATTTGAGAGTGAAGGATTTGAGCACTTCTTGTGTTCTTGCCATTGCATAGGTTGCATCGGTTTGAGTTCTCTACAAGTATTCGTTCGAGTGAAAGGTTGAGAAGCTTGTTACTCTTGGGTTCTTGGAGTGCCCTTGAGCTTGTCCTCTTGGGTACTTGGGGTGCCCTAGACGGTTGTTGTTGTCTCGGAGTTTTGGTAGCTCCGGACCTTGTTGCTATCTCGGAGTTTTGGTGGCTCGCGGGATATTGTTGGGAGCCTCCAATTGAGTTGTGGAGATTGCCCCAACCTTGTACGGGATCGGTGACCGCCCTCAAAGGTCCCATAGTGGATCGTGGCACTCCGCATTGGTGGAGGCACGAGGAGAATAAGGTGAGCCATTGGGCGCTTGGAGTCATTGTGACTCCACACCTCTCCAAAGGAGATTAGCTTCCATTGGGAAGTGAACTTCGGGATAAATCATCGTCTCCTCGTCTCTCGGTTATTTCTATACCCGATCTCTTTACTTATGCAATTTACCTTGTGATAGCCATCGAGCTTGAAGTAACATATCTTGCTATCACATAGTTGCTTGAATTGTTTAGCATAAGTTGTTGGTGCACATAGGTGAACCTAGTTTGTTTAGGTTTTGACTTGATAAATTAAACGCTAGTTTTATTCCGCATTTATTCAAGCCTTAACCGTAATTATTTTTAAACGCCTATTCACCCCCCCCCCTCTAGGCGACATCCGTGTCCTTTCACCTGTTGTTCTATTTTGACAGATTTCTGCCATTTATTGCATTTGCATCTTAATCTCTTTCTTTTGGTGTTCTTTTGAGAAAAAGAGTTTTAAAATAAGTTGTGACAGTAGCTAATGTGTTTTTGAGTGTTATACTTGTGTTGAAACTGAATCATGTGAATTTATTATTTCGATTGCACTAACGTTGCTAATGAAGATTGTGAGAAGTTTGGTGTGAAGAAAGTTTTCAAGGGTCAAGAGAAGAGTATGATATGATGTGATCAAGAAGCGTGAAAAGCTTAAGATTGGGGATGCCCCGGTGGTACATCCCAGAAAATTCCAAGAATACTCAAGCGTCTAATCTTGGGGATGCCCAAGGCATCCCCTTCTTTATCAACAAATTATCATGTCACTTCTAGTGAAACTATATTTTTACTCAGTCACATCTTATGTGCTTTACTTGGAGCGACTTTTATTTTTGTTTTTGTTTTTTCTTTAAGTTTGTTTTTAATTCTTCAATAATCTTGGTTGGACCCCAGCATTCTTTTATTGGAGAGTGACACGCTCCGCTGTTTCATGAGAATACTTTGTATTCTTAATCCTGTCTGGCTGCTGCATTTATTTAGCTCCTGTTTTGCATGCATCTCTTATTAGAGTTGTTAGTTTTAGTAGTGTTATGAGAGTACTCTCATGTTTTCTTGTTGTATCATAAAGATTATTTTTGTTAAAGCATGTTTTGTATGGTGCTTCTTGGGAGAAGAAAATTGTTGCTTGAAGAAGAATTTATAACAGTGCTAGTAGAAGCTTGTATAGACTGTGGCTAGAACTTTTTCATGCCATGCTCAATGTTATTTTAGTTTTAAAACCTTGTGGTTATTGAGTAGAATGAATAGTCTCAAATATCTGAGAGTGTTTAATATGTCTTGAAAGATTCATGAGTTGTTCTTGTCATAGTAAAACATCAATATATGGTATTCTCTTTCGAATGTTTTATTTGGTTGACTTGGCGCATGCTCACACCATGTTTATGACTATTAACCAGTCACGAATAGCCTCCATGACCACTTAGTTTTTGAACTTGTGATACTGCTTATGTTTTAATTAATGATGCTTATGTCGCTATGCATGATTATGGCTCTTATGCTCTCTTGATTTGTCGCTCCCAGTCTTTTGCTAGCCTCCACCTGTACTGAGTATGAGCTCTACTCGTGCATCCAACTCCCTTAAACCAAAGTTTTCCAGTTGTGTCCACCATACCCACCTACATGTGGTATTTAACTGCCACTCCAAGTAAATTGCTCATGTGTTACCTTTAAAACTTTCAAAATTACTCATGCTTTATGTTCCTGTTTTTGCTCATGAGGACGTCAATAGAGAATCTTTATCTCACTTGTTGATTGGATTTAACACCCTGGACTTGTGGCTTCATCCTCTTATCCAAATGATAGAAGAGCTAGCAGCGGGGTGCCCAGCCCCAAATTGATACAAACAAATTCTCTTCACTATTTTTGCCCCTGATTTATCAGTCAAAGCATAATTGTGTAAACAAAAGATAAAGAGGGACGACCTTCTACCCAGATGTGTCCTTCACATGGGAGCCGCTCTTGTGAATCCAGTTGGCTTGTGACGTACTGTATTTTATGTTTACTATTCATTGACATTAGCATACATCTCCCAAAATATAGACACTCAATTTCAAACTTTTAATACCTCTGTTTAATAAAATAAAAGCTCTAGCACATGAGTGATCCCTGCTTCACTCTGTGAAGGGCCTTTCTTTTACTTTTATGTTGAGTCTCCATCTTCTAACTTTATGCACAGTTGAGAGAGCATTTTTTCCATTTTGAGTTCTATGTGCATTTTGAGTTCATGATGTGATATCATTTGTTCTTAAATTATTTGTTCTAGTCTTCCTCATGAACTTTGAAAGTTTCCTGGCATTTATGTTTTGTCCCACTCTTAAGGACTAGCGAAATATCACTTTGCCATGCTTTCTCTATACCTGAAACAAACGTCTACCTTTCTTTGCATTATTATTCATGATCCTTTATTTGAGATACTCTTCGTGATGCAAAGTAATTACTATGCTTTATTATTAAAGTTATATTATCATGTTTGTGTTTGAAGTTCTATGATCTCACCGTGCATATGCTTGTACATTAGATTGATCAAGTTTATGTAAGTAGCATGTCACCTCATAAATTATTGTGTTTTATCGTTTACCTACTCGAGGACGAGTAGGAACTAAGCTTGGGGATGATTGATATGTCTTCAACATATCTATAATTTCTAATGCTCCATGATCATATTATGTCAATTGCTACTTGTTTTCTCCCTTATTTATAGAATTTTTATACGTTTTCCGGGACTAACCTGTTAACAAGATGCCAAGTGCCAGTTCCCTGTTTTCTGAAGTTTTTTTTCCAGAAAAGTTGTTCTGGAAACATTCTCGGAATTGGACCCCACAAAGCCCGAAGTGCCTATTTTCCCCGGAAGCATCCAGAAGACCGAAGGAGAGTCGAAGGCGGGCATCAGGGGGCCACACCATAGGGTGGCGCGGCCCCCCTGGTCGCGCCAGCAATGGTATCAAAAATCCCCGAAAAGTTCCGCAGCCGCCATCACCGTCAACCCTAGATCAAGGGGGGTCTGAAGCTGTTTCCGGCACCCTGCCGGAGAGAAAATCATCACCGGAGGCCTCTTTATCACCATGCCTGCCTCCGGAGCGATGCGTGAGTAGTTCATCCTTGGACTACGGGTTCGTAGCTGTAGCTAGATGGTTGTCTTCTCCTCATATTCCTCCATGTTTAGATCTCGTGAGCTACCTATCATGATCGAGATTGATCTTATGTAATTCTATATGCTGTGTTTGCTGGGATCCGATGAATATTGAACTTATGACAAGTTGATTATAGTCTTTATTGCATATGTTATTTGTGATCTTGCATGCTTTCCGTTGCTAGTGGTTGCTCTGGCCAAGTAGTTGCCAGTGACTCCAAGAGGGAGTATTTATGCTTGATAGTGGGTTCATGCCTCCTCACCACCTTGCTCGAGTGACAGAAACGTGAAAGGGTAGGATGTGTTGTTGCCATTAGGGAGAAAAGAGCGGTGAGAGTGCCCGCGTGCTTAATCATTGCTTACATTACAAACTTTGTTTAATGCAGTTATCTGTTGCCCGTAACTTAATACCTAAGGGGGTTCGGATGATAACCCGAGGGTGGATTATTAGTCATAGATGCAGATGGATTTCGGTCTATGTATATTGTTGTAATTCCCGCACTAAATATCATACTAGTCATCATGTTATAATGTGCACTACGGTGCAACCTCTATTTGTCAATTGCCTAGCTGTAATTTGTTCACCCAGCATGCTATCTTTTATGGAGAGACACCACTAGTGAACCTATGAACCCCAGTCCATTTTCCTACACTGTTAAACAAACCACTGCTATTTCCTGCTTTCTTTACTTACTGCAAGCATACACCACTTTCCACACTATACGTCTAATCTTTGTTTTCAGCAAGACCGGTGAGATTGACAACCTCGTTGTACCGTTGGGACAAAGTATTTTGGTTGTGTTGTGTGCAGGTTCCACGTTGTTGCTGACACCGGTGAAGCGCCAGCACCGCCGTCAGTGGCATCAACCTTCCGAAGGTCCTCTTCCTCCTACTAGATTGATAACCTTGGTTCTTAACTAAGGGGAATTTCCTACTGCTGTGCTCATCATACCCTCCTCTTGGGGTCTCCCAACGAGTGCACGATCTGCACCATCAGGCTACACCTGGGCATAAGCTAGAAAATAATGAACTTCTTGATATATTCAATAATGGACTAACTGTTGAATCTAGGACATACCTGGATAGTTGTGCTGGTTGTGTTTTCAGGCAAAGAACTCAAGATGAAGCTGAGGAATTAATGGCTAAAATAAGCCAAAATCATGATGATTGGACTATGGTTGAGCCTGAGCCGACCCCTACTCTAGTATCAACACCAACACCCAATAAGAGGGGAATGATTGAATTAAATGATGAAGTGATGAGAGAAGCCAGGAAATCTCTTAAAGAGAGGGGTATTAAATCTGAAGATGTGAAGAATCTTCCACCTATAGAAGAATTATGTAAGCCAATCCCTCACTCGTCCACCATTGAGGTACACTCTCTCCAACATTTTGATAGTAGAGGTATTCCCTATAATAAACCTCCTGATCAATGTTTAGATGAATTTGTTAATTATGTTATTAAGCAAGATAATTTTATATGAGAGTGCAAAATAACCTAATGGAAAACTCTAGAGCTATTGATAATTTGCATGGTATTATAGAAAGAACCTCTAATGATGTTAAAATGCTTGTTAAACATTTTCAAATGGTTCAAACTCAAATTGATCAACTTGCTAAAGTGCAAAAAGATTTGCTAGTCAATGCTTCTAAAGAAAAACGTGCTTATGAAATAATAACTAGAAGTGGTATTGCTACACAAGATCCTTTATATCCTGAGGGACGTCCTAAAAGAATTGAACAATATTCTTAGCAAACTAATAATAATGTTATTCATACTAAGAAGAAAAAGAAGAAGAAACATAAAACTGATGTACAATCCTCTAAACTTGCTAAAGATCCTAATAGTATATCTATCTCTGATGCTGTAACTGAAAGTGGTAATGATAAAAGTGAAGCTTCTGATAAAGAAGAACCTGTAGCAGGACCTGAAAAGCAAACTAAAACTACAAAGTATACTAAGGAGGATTTGATTGCTAATAAACATGGTAATGAGAGAGAACCTTGGGTACAAAAACCAATGCTTTTTACTAATAAGAAACACAAATCTAAGGAAGAAGAACATTATAACAAGTTTTGTGAATGGATGAAACCTTTGTTCTTGCAAATTCCTTTAACTGATGCTATTAAATTGCCTCCTTATGCAAAATATATGAAAGATATTGTCTCTAACAAAAGGAAGATTTTAAATGAGGAAATATCCACTATGCTTGCTAATTACTCTTTTAATGGCAAGGTTCCTGAGAAGCTTGGAGATCCTGGTATACCAACTATTCCCTGTTCTATTAAAAATAATTATGTTAGAACTGCTTTGTGTGATTTGGGAGCTGGAGTTAGTGTCATGCCTTTTACTCTCTATAAAAGACTCCTCCTAGAAAAATTGATACCAACTGATATATCTTTGCAAATGGATGATAAGTCTACTGCTAATCCTGTGGGCATATGTGAGGATGTTCCTGTTCAAGTTGCTAATAATTGTATGATATTAACTGACTTTGTTGTGTTGGAAATGCCTGAAGATGATAATATGTCTATTATTCTTGGGAGACCTTTTCTTACTACTGCAGGGGCTATTATTGATTGCAATCAAGGAAAAGTTACTTTTAATGTTAATGATAAAGAGCACACTGTTTATTTTCCCAAGAAGATTGATAGAAAATATGGTCTAAATTCCATTGAAAATATTAAGACCATCAAGATTGAAGAATTTATTGTCCTATTCCAAAGCCATCTAAAGGATATGAAATCATTATGATTGGGACTATGTCTATCAAGGTTGAGGTAACATAATCATTTAGTGATTAGCAAAGTTTTGCTTCATATGAAAATTGTTCTGGTAACAAGACTTCATCACCCTTGTTAACAAAATGATTTTGAATGAAGAGGTAAATTTTTTTCACTATGTTTTCACCTTCCCCATTATGTTTTCACCATGTTTACTTCTGTTATCACATTGCTACTTGAGTACAATCATGTTTTCCACCATCCTTATGCATGTTTTCCTGATGTTTTCACCCTGATTACTGAGGTTATGCATGTTTTCACCATCCATACTTTTATTTTAGCCACTACCACCTTTGTTTTCTTTGGATATTCTTCCATTAGAGTGGCATAGAACCTCTGTAGTGCTGGATTTGGTTTTGTTTTCCACCTTTTCACTTTCATTTTCCTGGTTTTTATTAATTATTAAAATTCTGGAAATACCTCAAAAATAAAGTTTCTCAAAAAATTCCAGAAAAATTATAATAATTTTTTACGTCAAAAATGAGGCAGAGATCCACCTGGGAGACCCCAGGGGGACCCACCAGTCAGGAAGACCATGGGGTGGCGCGGCCAGCCCCCTGGTGGCACCAGCACATGGTGTGGGCCCCTGGCCCTCCACTTACTCTCTCCACTGTCAAGGTCTTCTCTCTCACCTCCCAAACTAAAAACATTTCCTGGAACCCGTGTTCTTGCTTCTCCTTCGGCCCATCATTTGTGCTGAGATTTGGTGTGTTTGATCTCCGGTATGTGACTCCTCCGATGATCCAAGTAGAATTTTGTTTAGTGAAGTATTTCTTGAGTATTTTGGTACTTTAGGTGACATCTTACGTGAGTTTGCATGCTTGAGAGTAGAAATAATGTAGTTTTGATGTATGTTTAGCTCTCATATAAGTCCCTATGGTAGTTTCCACCTTATAGTTGCTTGAAATTAATTTTTGTGATGATTGTTGAAAAATTTCAGAGATGGATAGTTATAATTTTGGAGAGATATTTAGGAGTGATGCTCCTAGAAGGACAAGGCCCTCACGCTCATCCACTTCAGTGAGGCCATCGTACAATGAAGACGTTATTGCACCAAGTATTGACGATGCGGGAGGTGATGGTATCGTTAACCCATCTAGCTTTCCTTGTAGTATATTGTTAAGAAGTACAGGTTTATTAGATGAATTTCGTATGCTTATTGAAAGAGTTTGTCTAACCAACTTTATGGAGGATGAAAGCCCTCAGTATGCCACTCCCACAAAAACTTTTGTTGAGAGCTTTAAATTTCAAAACACACAATTTGGTCCAAATGTTGCATTCAAGTTATATAGTAGTCCTATTTCTTTGTCCTTGGTAGATTTTTGTGCTATTACAGGTATCAACGCCGCCGAGACAGCGAGCATGATTCAAGATAGACCAGCAGACCTCCAGGGGCTCTACCGAGAAATCACCAACGATGACGGTCGCTCATCCCAGCGTGAGAAGATAAGGAACATTCAACTTCCTCCTCTTAGATACTTTACTTATTATCTTGCTACTAGTATCCTTGGTAGGGAGAACACTAGCAACATTTCTAGTTACCACCTTGCTTTCATTGATGCTGCGCTAAACCGTAGCACGAAGTATAACCTTGGTGCACTTGTTGCACGCCGCCTTGCTGCTTCTGGGCCTATTTTGGGGGGCATTATCGCTACACGTGTAGCATCTGATTTAAATGTTTCCATTACCCCTAATGATAAAATAATTGCTCCATGCAGGCTTAACCTTGCTGCTATGAAGTCCCATCAGTTTGTCACTGCTAACTCTATTGCTGAACGTTTAGTATATAGAGTTTTATACATAGATGGAGAGGAGCGAAAAGTTATTTTGCCGCAGCCTGTTTTGTTTAAGATTGACAGGTCACCATGGTCGCTCTCTAAGGAGCAGGTAGACGAGTATCTGAGCACCATGGAGTTTCACGGGCAGTAGGAGAGGTGAGACACGCCTCCCGAGGACCACACCACACAGTAGACCGGCGCATCCTCGAGCACATATCAGGAGGAGGGTTCCTCCTCAACATACTACAGGGGCGCCACCTCATGGTCCCCTTGGTTATTGATCTCCACTTAGGCCAAAAGCCTAAGCTTGGGGGGAGGTATACCGACATCACACTCATTTATATATCATGTTCGGTCGGTTCTTTGTATATCCATGTTTTAATTTCTCCTCGTTTGTTTTCGTTTTCTTTCGTTTCTCTTCATTTTATTGTTCTGTTTTTGTTTTCCAAAACACAAAAAGACCAAAAATATTTCTGTTGTTTCTCTTTGTTTGCTTCTTTAGTTTCTTTATTTGGTTTGCTTTCTTTTCTCATTTCGGTTTAATATTCAAAAATCCAAAAATATTTTGTTTTGTTTGCTTGCTTCTTTCTGTTCTTGTTTTAATTGAAAAAACCAAAAATATTTGTTGTTCTTCGTTGGTTTTGTAAAGTTTGTTGCAGAGTTCACCGGATTCCCGTGTCTCCATTGGAGCTTGGTTTTCATTATATATTATTCGAGCCACAAGTGAAGAGCAATAATGACGATCTATGACAATTCAAGCTGTGGTGAGAGGCTGGTATGAACTCTATTTGCTTTCATTTTTGTACATATACCCATCCATGTGAGCATGCATAGTTTGTTCATATAAGATATATGTTATCTAATGGCTGCTTAATAGTTCATGCTCTCATGTTTAGTTCCAATTTATTAATGGTAAATGACCTATCGTATAAATATTTGTTCGCGTTGTTCTATTCGTAGAAGGCTATGACATTGTGGTAGCCTCCTCTGACTGTTTCATTTGAATCGACTTGGCACATGCTCACGCATTCTAAGACTGAAAACAAAAATTCAATAAGCCTCGATAATTTATTTTGTCTCAGAGTTCTAGTATCAATTTTATACCTCAGTTAATTTTGTTTTGTCGCAAGCATGATTATGATAGTTGTTGCTCTCTTGATTGTCGTTCCCTGTCTATTGCTAGCCTTCACCTGTACTGAGTATGAGCTCTACTCGTGCATCCAACTCCCAAAAACCAAAGTTTTCCAAATGTGTCCACCATACCTACCTATATGTGGTATTTGACCGTCACTCCAAGTAAATTGCTCATGTGCTACCTTTAAAACCTTCTAAAAATTATTCCTGTTTTGTGCCCCTGTTTTAGCTCATGAGGACGTAAATAGAGAATCTTTATCTCACTTGTTGATTGGACTTCACACCCTGGACTAGTGGCTTCATCCGCTTGTCCAATTGATAGAAGAGCTGGCAGCGGGGTGCCCAGCCCCAAAGTAATACACGCAAAATCTCTTCACTATTTTTGCCCCTGATTTATCAGTCAAAGCATAATTGTGTAAACAAAAGAGAAAGAGAGATGACCTTCTACACCAGTTGCGTCCTTCAAATGGGAGCCGCTCTTGTGAAATCTAGTTGGCTTGTGACGTATTGTATTTTCTGTTTACCATTCGTTGACATAAGCATACACCTCTCTTAAAAATGTTTTCAATACCTCCGTTTAATAAAATAAAATCTCTATCACATGCGTGATCCATGGTTCCCTCTGCGAAGGGCCTTCCTTTTACTTTTATGTTGAGTCTTCATATTCTCACTTTATGCACCTTCTTGAGAGCAATGGCTGTTATTCTTCGTGTAATGTGCTTGTCCGAGAACACGGTTAATTGTGGTATAACTTTGATACTTGTATCTTTTGATATGTTTACTTCTAGTCTCCTCTTGAACTTCAGAGGTGCCCTGACATTTATGTTTTGCCCCACACATAAGGGAAAGCGAGATATCGCTTTATCAGATCCTATTATGAATATTACAATCTTGCAAATAGTTATGCTTCATGTTGTTTATTATTAATATGTTGTTATCTCTTCATGATTTGCATAGCTATTAAGTGACAGTATCTTGCATGTATCTTATCATGAGCACAATTAAGTATTTGATCATATAGTGGGTATATTTACATCCTATGAAACAAATGTGTTCGTAAAAGTATTTTATCGCACTCAGTTGTCAATGAATTGCTTGAGGACAAGCAATAAGCTAAGCTTGGGGTGAGTTGATACGTCGAAAACGTATCTCCTTTTCCGAACACTTTTATTATTGCTTTCCTCTAAACTTGTGTGTTTTGAATGCAACTAACATGGACTAACGCTGCTTTCAGCAGAATTACCTTGGTGTCTCGTTTTTGTGTAGAAAAATCAACGTTCGGGAAATTGCCGAGAAAAGACCCCATTGGTCTTAAAACACCGGAAGACCCCCGGGAGCTAGAAGGGGGCCAGGAGGGGCAGAGGGGGGCCACACCACCCCCTGGCGCGCCCCCTAGGCCACGCCACCTGGTGGTGTGGGCCACCCTGATAGGGCAAAGATAGTCCGATCTTCCGATGAGATGCGATACGTCGATTATGGTGGAGTTCGACCTTGGCGATTCGACTACTACGCACACGTACGCATCGCCAATACAATCGCTAAACCAATCTCCGGGAGTTACCGATCCCGCAGAAGCACGATCAGCCTGACCAAGCGGTCTAGTTCTACCTGCAATCGAGGAACAAGTAAGAACAAATATTGCAATCACAATTGCGGATGAAAGATGAGCTTTATTGAATGGTGGGATTCTACAAGTGCGTAGTACAGGAGGTCCAGCCGACACTCAAGTGTATGGCGAAAACTAGCAAACCTGAGTTCTTTTTAACTAAACAAAATCCGCCTCTAAACGAAGCCCTAATGGCGGTATTTATGGGGGGAAAAGAGAGGAAATTCGTGATCCCATGGGTGGGGCCACGAATCCTATTCTATCTCTCTTTCCCTTATTAATATGGACTCTAAAACTGCCCATGAAGGGGTATGACGAAAATACATGGGCCTGGCCCGAAAAAAGGGGTGACACAGCACCATATAAGTCTATGGACGAATTTCTTATAGATATATCTTGAATATTTCGCCCAAGACTTCATTCTTCATTACGGTTACTCCATGTTGCTGTCATCTCCATCTGTGGAGTCATCATCTCCATCTCGTTCACTTCTGTTGCCATCTCCATCAACGTACATGCTCCAAAGCTTATCCATCTCATCCAAGCTAGGTCCATCATTCCTAAGAGAGAAACACATTTGATTTAGGCAGTATCATATTCTCATGTATATTAGGAACAACTCGTAGAAACAAAAGTACCTGATTATTAAGTTGACGTGCACGAGCTCTAGTCATAGGTCCTTGCATGTGCTGTGGTGTAGTGTTTGCGGTTGCATCCATAATATGGATGTCCTCATCACACCCATAGACCACCTCGGGCTCCCCTTTCGACTATATATGGCCTTCAACCCTAAAACACGAGGGGGTTCGTCATATTCCACAAAAACACAACAGAGCGTCGCCGCCACCCCGAACTTCGATTCGGGGATCAGAAGTTCATGTTCTGGCACCTTGTCGGGACGGGGAACTGGAGGAGATCATTGCCATCGTCATCACCAACGCCTCTCCATCGACCATCCATGTTTCCCCCATCCATGTGTGAGTAATTCCCCCGATGTAGACTGAAGGGGATGGTAGGGATTGGATGAGATCGTTCATGTAACAATGTCGTGATTGTGAGGGCATAGTGCCTAGTATCCTCTATTAGTGCTATTGACATTGTTGCAACTTGTTAGGCTTAATGCTTATCACTTTGGGCCTGAGTGCCATGATCTCAGATATGAACATGTTATTGAATCACGATGATAATTATTGTTTCTTAATCATACCTGCAAGTTGTTTACACATATCGTTGTCCGGAACCCGAGGCCCCGAAGTGACAGAAATTAGGACAACCGGAGGGGATGGCTGTGATGTATTAAAAGGAACACATTAATTGCCCGTAGTTCCCTTGAGGCCCCGCTGAAAACGGACTGGTAGGACAAAAGATGATGTGCAAGTTCTCATTGCGAGCACGTACTACTATTTACGGAACACATGCCTATCATTACTTAGTGGTTGGATGCTTTGTCTTATTTATCTGCAATGCCCATGTCTTGATTATTATATGAACTATCTTATCCATGCAACGCATGTTCATCTATCCCTATGACTACAGTATTTAATCTCGCTGCTTACTTCAAACACCACTACTGCTGTTTTCATTCCACTACTGCTGTTATTTCACTACTGTTGCTGCTATAAAACTGTTACTACTGAGAAACCACTGCGAAGAAAAGTAATTTCAGGTGTAGGTGAATTGACAACACACTTGTTAAGGCTCACAAATATTCTTTGGCTCCCCTCGAGTCTAATCAATAAATTTGGGTTTTACTTCCCTCGAATGTTGTTGCGATCCCGTATACTTGTGGGTCATCACTCCACTAGATATTCTTATGTGTATCTTCTGAAATCTAAAGATGAAGCTTTAACTTATTTCAAGAACTATAAGGCCAAAGCTGAGAACCAACTTGATCGTAAAATTAAATGGCTTAGGTCTGATCGTGGTGGAGAGTATTTTTCCAACGAGTTTAATTCGTTTTGCGTGGAACATGGAATTATTCATGAGAGGAAGCCTCTCCTCACCTCAGTCAAATGGGGTGGCTGAAAGAAACAACCGAACGTTGTCTGATTTGGTTAACGCCTTGTTAGATACTTCTAGTCTCTCCAAGGCATGGTGGGGGAGGCGCTAATGACTGCATGTCATGTCCTAAACCGAGTTCCCACAAAGAATAAAACCATGACTCCATTTGAGGAATGGGAAAGGAAAAGGTCGAAACTCTCCTACCTACGTACTTGGGGTTGTTTGACGAAAGTCAATATACCAATTCCGAAGAAGCGCAAGCTTGGACCTAAAACCGTAGATTGTGTTCTTCTCGGCTATACTTTTAATAGCATTGGTTATAGATTCTTGATAGTAAAATCTGAGGTATCCGACATGCATGTTGGTACGATTATGGAGTCGAACGATGCGACTTTCTTTGAGAACATATTTCCTGTGAAGGATATGCCTAGCTCATCAAATCAAGAGGAACATGTTTCATCTAGTCAGGAATTAGCTGAGATTCCTGAACCCACCATTCCGATAGAACACTTTGAGAATCCCGTGGGTGATGATAATGAAGTTCCTGTAAGGAGCAAGAGACAGAGGGCTGCAAAGTCCTTTGGTAATGACTTCATTGTGTACCTCGTGGATGACACACCCAGGACCATTTCAGAAGCCTATGCATCTCTTGATGCTGACTACTGGAAGGAGGCTGTCTGTTGCGAGATGGATTCCATATTGGCTAACGGAACCTGGGAAATCACTTATCGTCTTTATGGGTGTAAACTTGTAGGATGTAAGTGGGTGTTCAAGAAAAATCTTAGGCCTGATGGTATAATTGAGAAGTACAAGGCAAGGCTTGTGGCCAAGGGTTATACCCAGAAAGAAGGTGAAGACTTCTTTGATACTTACTCGCCTGTGGCTAGATTGACCACTATTCGTGTGCTACTTTCACTGGCTACCTCGCACGGTCTTCTCGTTCATCAAAGGGACGTTAAGACGGCTTTCCTTAATGGAGAGTTGGACGAGGAAATTTACATGGAGTAGCCAGATGGTTTTGTAGTACCCGGTCAGGAAGGCAAGGTGTGCAAGTTATTAAAGTCATTATACGGCCTCAAGTAGGCACCTAAGCAATGGCATGAGAAGTTCGAAAGAACTTTGACTGCTGAAGGCTTTGTTGTAAATGAAGCTGACAAGTGTGTGTACTATCGCCATGGTGGGGGCGAGGGAGTTATTCTATGTCTGTATGTCGATGACATATTGATTTTTGGGACCAATCTTGATTTAATCAAGGAAGTTAAGGATTTCTTGTCTCACTGTTTTGAGATGAAGGATCTAGGAGTAGCTGATGTTATCTTGAACATCAAGTTGTTGAGAGATGATAATGGTGGGATCACAATGCTTCAGTCTCACTATGTGGAAAAGGTCTTGAGTCGCTTCGGGTATAGTGACTGCAAGCCTTCTTCAACTCCATATGATGCTAGTGTGTTGCTTCGAAAGAATCGACGGATTTACTAGAGATCAACTGAGGTATTCTCAAATTATAGGCTCATTTATGTATTTGGCGAGTGCCACGAGGCATGGCATCTCTTTTGCTGTGAGCAAATTGAGCCGATTTGTTTCCAATCAGGGAGATGATCATTGGCGTGCGCTTGAGAGAGTTATGCGCTATTTAAAAGGCACTGCAAGCTATGGAATTCACTATATCGGGAACCCAAGGGTTCTGGAAGGATATAATGATTCTAATTGGATATCTGATGCTGATGAGTTTAAGGCTACTAGTGGTTATGTTTTTACATTTGATGGTGGCGCTGTTTCTTGGAAGTCTTGCAAGCAGACCATCTTAACGAGTTCAACCATGGAAGCAAAACTCGCAACATTAGACACAGCCACTGTTGAAGCAGAGTGGCTTCATGAGGTCTTGATGGACTTGCCTGTGGTTGAAAAACCAATACCCGCAATCCTAATGAACTGTGATAATCAAATTGTGATCATCAAATTGAACAGTTCTAAGGATATTGCGAAGTCATCAAGACATGTGAAGAGGAGATTGAAATCTGTCAGGAAATTGAAAAACTCCGGAGTTATTGCGTTAGATTATATCCAAACATCTATGAACTTGGCATATCTCTTCACAAAGGGTTTATCATGGAATGTGATAGATAATGAATCAAGTGAGATGGGTTTGAGACCCACGGTATGAGTTGTCCATAGTGGTAACTCACTCTATGTGATCGGAGATCCCGTGAATTAGAAGTGGGAGACAAGATGTTGGTCAGCTGAGAGGAGAGCATCCTTATATGTTATCCCACTCCATGAAGATGCAATACTCTCATAATCTGTATGGTAGGTTGACATTTGTCTTAATGTGCTCCAGGTGGCTTATTTATATAAGCAGAGATGTGTCCTGCAGAACATCTCCTGAGGAACTCACCTATATGAGTCTGACTATTAAACGTCGCAGTCTATGATAATAGGGTTCTATTTAATAAACTCATGAAAGACCTTCGGAGTATGACGTATACGCTCCACCCGCGGGGAAGTCTTGCGGCAGCCTAGTATCGGTTCAGATGTTGTGTGAAACTGGTATCACAGAAAACTTGTAGTTCAAGGCGTAGTCCACTATTCAAGTTGTGAACTAGTGTAGCATAATGTTCTAAGTGGAAGTTCAACTTAACAATATCCACTAAACACCGGTATATAAACAATGATTTGGAATGAGATTATGAGATGTGCTAATGACACCTTGTGGGGGATTGTTAGAATTTATATGTGCCTAACATGCCTAGCTCAACTAAGCCCAATAAAATTCTGAAATTGCATGGCCCATTCGTGAATAATACAAGTGGAGGGTGGGACTAAAGTTTAGTCCCACATTGCTAGTTTGGAGAGGATGACACCATCTTATAAGGTGAGCCATTCTAGCTCATGTATTAGTTGGCAAGGCAAGAGGAGAGGTGTGCCACACGCGCGGTGCTCCTCCGCCGCCCGCCTCGTCTCGTCACGACGCGACGCGACACAGGTTGCGGGAATGAGCCGAGCCGAGAGCGTTTATTTTGCCTGGGAAAACTTAATGAGTCATTAATATGATGATTAACGGACGCGTTAATGTCTAAAACGTTTCCATTTCGTTTGGAAGGTGGAACCGAACCGACTCGGACGTGGAGTCACGTCCAAGTCTCTCCCAGCCCGCAGTATAAATACGCGCATACGGTAAACCCTAGCGGCCACTTCGTCTTATGGTTTCGCACCGTTCCAAACCAATGCGCCACCAATCAAGTCTTCTACATCCCTCCTTCCGGCGTGCACCACGAGAAGGGACAGCAGGCTTCAGGAACCCCGCCTCTTGTGATCTTGTACGGGAGATGGGCGATCAGGTTTTTAGGGAGCGCACTCGCGCGACTGCTGACGGCTACTACTTCCCCAACGACGACTGGTTTCTAGATCTCGGCAACCTCTTCATCGATGACGACGACATGGACGACAATATCGACAACACCGCAGCCGGTGCCGCTGCCGCTGCACCGTACGTATCTCTCTCTCATATGTACGAGATACTACTGCATTTCTTTTGTCAGTTCTTGCTGTAGATTAGATCGGTTTCACTACTGCACTAGTTTTTGATATGTGCATGCTTACTGTATTTGTTACAGTCATTAATCTATTTGATACTATTTCGGATTAAATCATGTGCTAAATTGCTAATATATTCAACAACATGTTGTGGCAGCTACTAAAAGGGCCACAACCAGTGAGCTGCATCTTCGGCCAGTCGTCACATGTACTGCAGGTGCAGAGATCGGGAGTGTGCTCCGCGTGATCGGCTATTCCGGTGGGAACCGCGACGTTCTGACGGTCATCGTGTGCCACGGACGGCGCTGGCTCACCATGCAACATGCACATGGTGGAGCTCTCCGCACTCGCTGAGTCGCCGAGCTTCAATCGAGACTTGTCCGACAACGTTGCTAGGAAGCGCAGTCACAGTCATCGTGTCGTACTACAGCATGTTCAAGCCCGACGGCACGGTCCGCTCGCTCCGGTCCATGAAACACGCCAAGTATGCTCCGCTGCATCCTCGGGCGGCAGTCGTGTTTGGGTAGTTTGGTCTAATTTGCATTTCAGGCGGGAAGATAGTTTTGATTAAGTGCATAACTTGCTTTGCTTTGGAGTTTCCTCCTAAGCGCTCTTTCCCTCGATCGAGGTGTGGCAAGCGTCCTTGCTTTCATCGTCGTTCATGCTGGCTGTTGTTCCGGGATTCTAGGTACCCATACTTCCTTTTTTCCCGTAAATTGATCATATGTGTTTTAGGGAGGAAATCAGTAAGCACCAGAGTTCTCTCATATTTTATACTAATTTTCTGACTGAATATGCCATATAGGCTAGTCCCTCCTTAAGCAAGGAATGATTGCTTATATTAAATATAGAGCTAATAACACCACACATACATAAACTTGTCCAGTATGTGCAAACTCATACAACAACTTGCAAACTGGGGTCAAATGGTCCAAGAACTTGTCATCCGGTGCAAATTCGTACAAAAATGGTTCCGTGAGTGACACGTGGCTTTCTATTTTACAGAAAAACCATGTATTTATCCCTATCGCTGCAGCGTGTCCTTCCACTGATTCCCCACTGACTAAATGAACCGGAGAGAGGAAACGACGGTCGAGCGGAGGCCTGCAGGCTGTAGCACCTCCAGGTCGCCGTCTGGTTCTAGAACGGTCGCCCAAGCTAGAAAACGAAGCGCCTCGAGCGGGACTACAACTTTCCATGGCTTGTCGATCTGTCGTGTCACATCGCTGAGAGCTCGTCGAACCTGAAGCACGAGACATAGCGGTTGGGGAGAGGAAGAAAACGGCAGAGGGGCGGTGGGAGCTAGCCCGCGACAACGGCATTGCAGGTGCCCAAAATCACCAAAGCTCGTTTCAGGCTCCAATGGCACGTACGCAGGTCCTTGTAGATCACCTCAAGACTGCTATCGTCGGCATGGACATGGCCGCCTCAGATTTCCCGAATTATCAACCACAAATCCAAACTATTAACATCCAAAGTTGATCTGGCGCAAAACACAAACCGAATTGAGGAAGCAAGCCAAGCAAAACACAAATTAAACACCAACAAGTCCGATAGCAATTCGACGAGCTAATTAATATAAGTTGCAGAACTAATCCAATCTAGACCGAATTAATTTTGTAGAACGAACCAATCATATTGAGCTACATGCAGAGCAGCTGCAGGGGAATTAATAAAAGTTGCATCTCACAGATTGGGCAGCTAGACCATGATCCTGGCGGCATTATACGGATGAGAAGGAGCGCAAGGAGGGGAGGGGCTCTTTGTGCACCGACAGCACGCCAGACGGTCGGTGTACAGCCGATGGCCAGGCGGCTCGCCGTCGAAAGTGACACCCAGCGCCGCCGGCTTCGCGCCTGCTTCGGATGCGCTAGAGGGCCGCCTCCCCGCGGCCTTCCGGGAGCACGGCTGAGGCCAATCCCTTGTCGTTCGGCTCTAGCTCCGATGTCAGGGACAGCCAGGCTAATCGCTTCCACACATGTAGCAAACGCCATGCTGGAGAGAACGCCGGACATATTTCTCGCACAGGCTATGCTGCTCACCAGCCGCTCTTGGAAGCTGCTCGACGGCGACGGCTGCACGACGGTTAGCCCAGTCGGCGACCTCAATTGGGGAATTAGTGGAAGGACCGAGCAGTGACAGGGATAAATACAAGGCTCTTTTCGGGAAAACAGCAACGCCACGTGTCACTACCAGAACGACTTTTGTATGAATTTGCACCGAATGACAAGTTCTTGTACCATTTTACTCCAGTTTACAAGTTGTTGTATGACTTTGTACATCGTGCACAAGTTCATGTATGTGTGGCGTTATTACCTCCCTTGGTCGCATATCAAGCAACTTGGAAGTTAAAATTGATTTGTAAGTGTGGCTGGGATTGGAAGATTACATGAGCCAAGGACGAGAATTAAAAAAATTGGAGCTAATAACACCACACATACATAAACTTGTCCAGTATGTGCAAACTCATACAACAACTTTGTAACATCCCAAGTATGAAAACCATCCCCTTAGAATGTTTGTTGCATGTTTATTTAAGTATTGCATCATGTCATCATATTGTCTCCATGTTGTTTGCATTTGTTTCTTATTTGTTGCATTTGTTTTCCACTGTTTTCACAACTCAAATCCAAACTTTATTCAAACAATATTTTCATACTTGATCTGTTACAACTTTTGGAATAAAAATAACAAATAAAAACAACCATTTTATTCCATGTTGAGCACTCATTAAATTGTTGGTTTAATCAAGCCATTAATCCAATCAAATAATTCTAAAATCATTTCAAATTCAAATCAATTCTCAAAATTAGTACCTTTTTGAATCCATGAAGTTCACCACTAATTGGAATTCCTTAAATCATTCTAAACCCTAGGGGAAACCCTATTGAAAATGCCTTGTTTTTCTCACATTAATTAATATTGGATTTTCAACCAATTTTGGTTCAATTTTAAACAGCAAGCAAACATTTAAAATTTTGAAAACAAAAGCTACCAAATGTTTGCTTTTCACCTAAGGAACTTATCCTAATTTTTCCAAATTTTTCTATAAACAAAAACCTATGTTTTTAGTCCAAAAGCAAAAGCTACAAAAAAAAAACAGAAAGGAAAAATAAAAAAGAAACAAAACCTACAGCGCGCGCGTCAGCTAACCTAACCCAGCCCAATCTATCTACCGCGCGCCAGCCCAGCCCAACTAAAACCCCGCGTACCGCTTTGAACTTCGTGCTTTTCATCACGCCCCCGTACGGCAGCGCATCGACCGGCGCCACCGCACCCCCGCGGCGACTCCGGCGGCCAACCCTAGCTTCCGCACCTCTATTTAGCCCCCTAGCCCCCTGGCACCAACCCCCTAGCCCTAGGTTTCCGCTCCCTCATCGCTCCGCCGCCATTTCTGCCCGCTGTCGCCACTTCCTTCTCTGTTTCTTCTCTCCGGCGAGCACGCCTCTGAACCCCGATGAAATCCGTCGACGCCGTGCACCACCAACCCACCTAGGCCACTGAAATCGCATCGCCTCTTCGCCCTCTACCCTTTCGACACCGGAGCGGCCACGGGAAGCCACCAGGATCTCGCCGCCGTCCTCGACCACTTCGTCACCGCCGCAGTCGTCGTCTCCGTCAAGCCTCTGCATCCTCGACGACGCGGTGAGCAGCACGTTTCCTTCTTGCTCCTGTCTCCCCTCCGTAGCGCGCACACGATCGCATCCACACCCACACCCAGCGCTTCCATTTTCTTGAGCACGGCCGTGCATTTCCCGCCGGCGAAGCTCCGTTGTCTGACGAAGTTCAGAGCTGCGCGCGTTTCAGTTTCAGTAACACCTGGAACTGAAGCTCAACCTTTCTGCTTAGCGTATACAGATAACGACCGCGCAGTAGCGCAACTGGTTCAACGCGTTTGCGTGCGAGCGCGCGGGCGAGGGATCGACTCCCCGCGGCCGCATAAAAACGCTCTCTTTTTTTCCTTCTCGCTGACAGCCAGGACCCATGCGTCAGCCGCGTAGTGCCACGCTGGCCACGGGGCCCCCCTGGCAGCGTGTGGGTATGATCCAGTGCGGTAACAAAACGATTTAAAACAAATCCGTTTTATTTCTGTTTCTTTTAAATAGCAGATTAAAGCAATAAACTTTAAAATTCAATAACTTTTAATCTGTAAGTCTTATAAATAAAACCTGTATATGTTTATTGCTCCAAATTTCATAATCTTTCCAACTAGCCTATTTGTGTTCTGTTTTGAGTTTTCAAAATGCATTTAAATTTCAAATTTGAATAATTCAAATGTAGTTTGCAATAATTCATAAGTAATTCATACTATTTCCAAATAAGCCAAATAAAATATGTTTTTCACACCATTTTGAATATCCTATTCAAATATAAAATTTGTTTCATTGTTTGAATAATTTAAATTGCCTAAATAATTTAATACTTGTTTAATTCAATTAAATTTGATAAAATCATAACTTGCTTAATATAAAATATCTTTGGACATGCAAAATATGTTTTCAAACCACCAAAGTGTGAACTTTGCAAATGTGAATTTGAAATTATGTTTTGACTAAATAAAATTCAAATAATATTCAAACTTGTTTCAAATTCAATTAAAACTTGTTTAATATTGATTAATTCATAATAAATTCATCCTAATTCAAATTTCAAAATGTGAAACATGTAACCCAACTAAAAATTGATGTTCTTTTCAAATATAAATTTTGTTAGTTGTTTTGCACACTTTAACTTGATGGAAAACAATATTTGTTTGTGTGGCATGTTTAAGTAACCAAATTTTCCAAACTTAATAAATAAGTTCTAAACTTGTTTTATTCCTTTTCCTTTGCATCTATCATTGTTATCTGTTGTTATCTTGTCATCATCATCATGCATGCATCATGTTTAACCACTTACACTTGTTAATCAAATGTAGATCATTGCTTCCACCTTAACCATTTGCATCCATATGCAATTCACATTGCATATGGGTCCAATTAAATTGTGTTATCTTGTCAAGTAGTTTATTTTGATGCATCTATTAACATGTCATGCATCATCCTTGATTGTGCACAATGCCATGATAATGATTGTTTATCTTTCTGCCTTGTCTGTTTGCTTCTTCTCGGATACACGACGACGTTGAGACCGACGATACTTACGACACCCCTTCTAAGGAGTTAGCTCAGTACCAGGCTACTGGGTTTGCAGGCAAGTTATCACTCACATGAACCACTGTGTTCCTTTCAACATTGGTTACCGATACTTTCCGTTGTTCTTTTCTGCTAGCCTTAGTAGTAGTTGTTTCTGTTACGAACCCATCACATGAATCCCATAACCCTGATATTGCCTCATCTCCCTTCCTACAACCCATTGTTTGAGCCAGTGTCTTACTAGCATGCTTAGGTTGTGTTGCTCGAGTCTGTTACCCGTTACTTTCTGTTACTACTCTATTATGTTTCGGGGGGCTCGATGTTTAATCAATCAATCATGCAAATGTTATTGTTAAATAATAAATTTGATGATAAGGCACCGGCAGGAGGCCCTTTGTGGTTTTGAGGCCTGCTAGTGTCGACCCTAATAGGAAAAGGGTCTTGTCTACTGATCCATGATGAGCGCACTAACCGCATGTGGGAAGCGAGTATGGGCGCCCCCCTCAACTTGACTCGATTCGCATCTCGTCCAAATTGCCTCATTTAGTTCGGGTTTTCCATTTGCTGCATGCATGATCTTGCGAGCCCTTGGATCCCGGGTGGAACTTTCGTAGTCGGCATATAGGGGGACACGGTCTTAGAGTGCTATGAGGGTCCCTTTTCTTCGGGGCTCGATTAGCCGTGCGCCCAAGGTTCTTTGGGCTTGATGCAAAGAAGAGTTGAGTTGTGTAGAGTACCCCGCTTGGTGGGAGGCATCCCATCTGGCGGGTTATTCTTGCGTGTACGGCCAAATTGGTGCAACCCTGCAGGGATAATCTTCTCGAGAAGCCGTGTTTTCCGCGGTTATGGATTACTTGGTGAAAGTACTGGCTAACAAGTACTCAGGACAACTTAAACATAATGATCAAACATGTTACACCCAATGATTAATAACTTGACTAGTAAAAGGTTGATGACACAATAACTTGGTTCACCTTTAATACAACTGTGTGAGTTATCCTCGGATTGCTTCTTCGGATAAGGGGCGAGATCCAGGATGGGTTTGTTTGAAGTTATCTTTCAGTTGGTTACCATCCTCGATCTTATCTCCTTTCTGTTAGCCGGAAGTGGTAGAATCTCTGTAGTTGGTTAGCGCAGCCAGTTGCAGCATCTTTTATATCCCCTCTCTTCCGTTGAACCCAAGGCATCTGTGCTTGGTGTTGACGGGTTACACTTTGGTGAACTGTGAGTCTTGCTTGCCAGTACGTTTATGTACTGACCCCTTTGGGGCTGTGGTTTACGCAGACGACGTTTCCGAGGATCTCCATGGTGGCTACTACGTGGAGTACGACGAGACTGCTGACGAGTAGATAGCGGACCCGGGCAGGATCCGAGACTTCGTGGATGGGCTCCGTCTTTTCGTTTCCGGCCTCTTAGGCTTATTTGGTTCTTGTCTGTACTCAGACATGTTGAATGCTTCCGCTGTGATGTAATGATGATATGTTGGGGCAGGTGCCCTCTGAATGATTGTATTTGCCATCTCTGCTCTAATGAGAGCTATTTGCAACTTATTTCAATCTTTTGTGTCGTAGAGATATGTTGTGATTATCATTCGTTTCACGCTGTTGACGTACCATGTGTGATTGGTATGAAGTACGTCGACAGTAGTGCCTTTGATCTCTAGTGGATAGTTTACATCGACGATGGAATAGCAGGGCTTGTGTTGTCGCGCATAAGTGCAGGCCTACCAGGAAGCTGGGACGTGGGAGCAGTTATGCCCCATAATCCAAGCATCTGCTATCCAGTTCGTACGGTGAGTATCCCCTAGAAGTCAGGGTGCGACAAATGGTATCAGAGCCTGTCTGCCTGTAGGATCCCTTTTTACTGGTCGCAGTTGAGTCTAGAAATTATTTTGTAGCTATATAGGAAAAATGAACGTGAGAGTAGGAATTCTGTTCTTTTTCTTCTTTTCCCCACCCTCCCTCCCTTTTCTGGTAAGGAAGTGCAACGTTGATTTTCTCTTCTCATCTAAACTTTCAAGTTAGGATTTCACGTGTTTTGGGTTCTCCGTAGTACCTCAGGAATCTTTTTCTCGTTTTCCCGGTGTTGCTTCAATATCATGTTCTTCTAAACATTTCCTTTTCGTCCGTTGAAATCTTGTTGTTGTTTTCTACTTCAATTCTTCTACCGGCGTCAAATCAACTTCCCAAATATCAAATCTATCTGTCCAGAGAGGTTCTTGTTGTTGTTGTTTTCATTCCTCAAGCACCACATTCCAAATAGTCTATTCTCCATATGGATCAAGTTCTGTTTTAATCAAAGTTTTTTTTTCGTTCATCTACTAAACTCTATTCCAGCTAAAGTGTTGTTTCATACCGGAGCATCGCATTCCTTTGTGTCAAAAATCTTTGCCACAACATACAACCTATTTCTGGTTCCAATAAGCAATCAAATCACCGTTCACTCTCCGGAATCTCAAGTGTTGACTCCAACATAAGTAAGAACAATCCAATTCTAATGGGAGACCACATATTCCTCGTTACTCTCATGTTGCTGATTCTGACATTGATGTCATTATTGGTGTTCAATTGATGTCAATAACTCTGTTCCACCATTCTAGCCAGATAATCTATTCTCCAAATGAATCAAATTCTATCCAGCTATGCACTCTCGATAAAAACCTCTACCTTTACTTGAAAATGTTCCGGTGGTTTGCAGATTCCCTGACGTCTATCCAATGTGCACGATGTGTTTCACGTGTCACAGCTCAAGAGGATCTTCCCAAGAAGTATCCGGACTTTTCTTTTCTCAGTAGGAATCTCGGGGCGCGATTCCTTCAAGGGGGGGCGTTTGTAACATCCCAAGTATGAAAACCATCCCCTTAGAATGTTTGTTGCATGTTTATTTAAGTATTGCATCATGTCATCATATTGTCTCCATGTTGTTTGCATTTGTTTCTTATTTGTTGCATTTGTTTTCCACTGTTTTCACAACTCAAATCCAAACTTTATTCAAACAATGTTTTCATACTTGATCTGTTACAACTTTTGGAATAAAAATAACAAATAAAAACAACCATTTTATTCCATGTTGAGCACTCATTAAATTGTTGGTTTAATCAAGCCATTAATCCAATCAAATAATTCTAAAATCATTTCAAATTCAAATCAATTCTCAAAATCAGTACCTTTTTTAATCCATGAAGTTCACCACTAATTGGAATTCCTTAAATCATTCTAAACCCTAGGGGAAACCCTATTGAAAATGCCTTGTTTTTCTCACATTAATTAATATTGGATTTTCAACCAATTTTGGTTCAATTTTAAACAGCAAGCAAACATTTAAAATTTTGAAAACAAAAGCTACCAAATGTTTGCTTTTCACCTAAGGAACTTATCCTAATTTTTCCAAATTTTTCTATAAACAAAAACCTATGTTTTTAGTCCAAAAGCAAAAGCTACAAAAAAAAAACAGAAAGGAAAAATAAAAAAGAAACAAAACCTACAGCGCGCGCGTCAGCTAACCTAACCCAGCCCAATCTATCTACCGCGCGCCAGCCCAGCCCAACTAAAACCCCGCGTACCGCTTTGAACTTCGTGCTTTTCATCACGCCCCCGTACGGCAGCGCATCGACCGGCGCCACCGCACCCCCGCGGCGACTCCGGCGGCCAACCCTAGCTTCCGCACCTCTATTTAGCCCCCTAGCCCCCTGGCACCAACCCCCTAGCCCTAGGTTTCCGCTCCCTCATCGCTCCGCCGCCATTTATGCCCGCTGTCGCCACTTCCTTCTCTGTTTCTTCTCTCCGGCGAGCACGCCTCTGAACCCCGATGAAATCCGTCGACGCCGTGCACCACCAACCCACCTAGGCCACTGAAATCGCATCGCCTCTTCGCCCTCTACCCTTTCGACACCGGAGCGGCCACGGGAAGCCACCAGGATCTCGCCGCCGTCCTCGACCACTTCGTCACCGCCGCAGTCGTCGTCTCCGTCAAGCCTCTGCATCCTCGACGACGCGGTGAGCAGCACGTTTCCTTCTTGCTCCTGTCTCCCCTCCGTAGCGCGCACACGATCGCATCCACACCCACACCCAGCGCTTCCATTTTCTTGAGCACGGCCGTGCATTTCCCGCCGGCGAAGCTCCGTTGTCTGACGAAGTTCAGAGCTGCGCGCGTTTCAGTTTCAGTAACACCTGGAACTGAAGCTCAACCTTTCTGCTTAGCGTATACAGATAACGATCGCGCAGTAGCGCAACTGGTTCAGCGCGTTTGCGTGCGAGCGCGCGGGCGAGGGATCGACTCCCCGCGGCCGCATAAAAACGCTCTCTTTTTTTCCTTCTCGCTGACAGCCAGGACCCATGCGTCAGCCGCGTAGTGCCACGCTGGCCACGGGGCCCCCTGGCAGCGTGTGGGTATGATCCAGTGCGGTAACAAAACGATTTAAAACAAATCCGTTTTATTTCTGTTTCTTTTAAATAGCAGATTAAAGCAATAAACTTTAAAATTCAATAACTTTTAATCTGTAAGTCTTATAAATAAAACCTGTATATGTTTATTGCTCCAAATTTCATAATCTTTCCAACTAGCCTATTTGTGTTCTGTTTTGAGTTTTCAAAATGCATTTAAATTTCAAATTTGAATAATTCAAATGTAGTTTGCAATAATTCATAAGTAATTCATACTATTTCCAAATAAGCCAAATAAAATATGTTTTTCACACCATTTTGAATATCCTATTCAAATATAAAATTTGTTTCATTGTTTGAATAATTTAAATTGCCTAAATAATTTAATACTTGTTTAATTCAATTAAATTTGATAAAATCATAACTTGCTTAATATAAAATATCTTTGGACATGCAAAATATGTTTTCAAACCACCAAAGTGTGAACTTTGCAAATGTGAATTTGAAATTATGTTTTGACTAAATAAAATTCAAATAATATTCAAACTTGTTTCAAATTCAATTAAAACTTGTTTAATATTGATTAATTCATAATAAATTCATCCTAATTCAAATTTCAAAATGTGAAACATGTAATCCAACTAAAATTTGATGTTCTTTTCAAATATAAATTTTTTTAGTTGTTTTGCACACTTTAACTTGATGGAAAACAATATTTGTTTGTGTGGCATGTTTAAGTAACCAAATTTTCCAAACTTAATAAATAAGTTCTAAACTTGTTTTATTCCTTTTCCTTTGCATCTATCATTGTTATCTGTTGTTATCTTGTCATCATCATCATGCATGCATCATGTTTAACCACTTACACTTGTGAATCAAATGTAGATCATTGCTTCCACCTTAACCATTTGCATCCATATGCAATTCACATTGCATATGGGTCCAATTAAATTGTGTTATCTTGTCAAGTAGTTTATTTTGATGCATCTATTAACATGTCATGCATCATCCTTGATTGTGCACAATGCCATGATAATGATTGTTTATCTTTCTGCCTTGTCTGTTTGCTTCTTCTCGGATACACGACGACGTTGAGACCGACGATACTTACGACACCCCTTCTAAGGAGTTAGCTCAGTACCAGGCTACTGGGTTTGCAGGCAAGTTATCACTCACATGAACCACTGTGTTCCTTTCAACATTGGTTACCGATACTTTCCGTTGTTCTTTTCTGCTAGCCTTAGTAGTAGTTGTTTCTGTTACGAACCCATCACATGAATCCCATAACCCTGATATTGCCTCATCTCCCTTCCTACAACCCATTGTTTGAGCCAGTGTCTTACTAGCATGCTTAGGTTGTGTTGCTCGAGTCTGTTACCCGTTACTTTCTGTTACTACTCTATTATGTTTCGGGGGGCTCGATGTTTAATCAATCAATCATGCAAATGTTATTGTTAAATAATAAATTTGATGATAAGGCACCGGCAGGAGGCCCTTTGTGGTTTTGAGGCCTGCTAGTGTCGACCCTAATAGGAAAAGGGTCTTGTCTACTGATCCATGATGAGCGCACTAACCGCATGTGGGAAGCGAGTATGGGCGCCCCCCTCAACTTGACTCGATTCGCATCTCGTCCAAATCGCCTCATTTAGTTCGGGTTTTCCATTTGCTGCATGCATGATCTTGCGAGCCCTTGGATCCCGGGTGGAACTTTCGTAGTCGGCATATAGGGGGACACGGTCTTAGAGTGCTATGAGGGTCCCTTTTCTTCGGGGCTCGATTAGCCGTGCGCCCAAGGTTCTTTGGGCTTGATGCAAAGAAGAGTTGAGTTGTGTAGAGTACCCCGCTTGGTGGGAGGCATCCCATCTGGCGGGTTATTCTTGCGTGTACGGCCAAATTGGTGCAACCCTGCAGGGATAATCTTCTCGAGAAGCCGTGTTTTCCGCGGTTATGGATTACTTGGTGAAAGTACTGGCTAACAAGTACTCAGGACAACTTAAACATAATGATCAAACATGTTACACCCAATGATTAATAACTTGACTAGTAAAAGGTTGATGACACAATAACTTGGTTCACCTTTAATACAACTGTGTGAGTTATCCTCGGATTGCTTCTTCGGATAAGGGGCGAGATCCAGGATGGGTTTGTTTGAAGTTATCTTTCAGTTGGTTACCATCCTCGATCTTATCTCCTTTCTGTTAGCCGGAAGTGGTAGAATCTCTGTAGTTGGTTAGCGCAGCCAGTTGCAGCATCTTTTATATCCCCTCTCTTCCGTTGAACCCAAGGCATCTGTGCTTGGTGTTGACGGGTTACACTTTGGTGAACTGTGAGTCTTGCTTGCCAGTACGTTTATGTACTGACCCCTTTGGGGCTGTGGTTTACGCAGACGACGTTTCCGAGGATCTCCATGGTGGCTACTACGTGGAGTACGACGAGACTGCTGACGAGTAGATAGCGGACCCAGGCAGGATCCGAGACTTCGTGGATGGGCTCCGTCTTTTCGTTTCCGGCCTCTTAGGCTTATTTGGTTCTTGTCTGTACTCAGACATGTTGAATGCTTCCGCTGTGATGTAATGATGATATGTTGGGGCAGGTGCCCTCTGAATGATTGTATTTGCCATCTCTGCTCTAATGAGAGCTATTTGCAACTTATTTCAATCTTTTGTGTCGTAGAGATATGTTGTGATTATCATTCGTTTAACGCTGTTGACGTACCATGTGTGATTGGTATGAAGTACGTCGACAGTAGTGCCTTTGATCTCTAGTGGATAGTTTACATCGACGATGGAATAGCAGAGCTTGTGTTGTCGCGCATAAGCGCAGGCCTACCAGGAAGCTGGGACGTGGGAGCAGTTATGCCCCATAATCCAAGCATCTGCTATCCAGTTCGTACGGTGAGTATCCCCTAGAAGTCAGGGTGCGACAAACTTGCAAACTGGGGTCAAATGGTCCAAGAACTTGTCATCCGGTGCAAATTCGTACAAAAATGGTTCCGTGAGTGACACGTGGCTTTCTATTTTACAGAAAAACCCTGTATTTATCCCTATCGCTGCAGCGTGTCCTTCCACTGATTCCCCGCTGACTAAATGAACCGGAGAGAGGAAACGACGGTCGAGCGGAGGCCTGCAGGCTGTAGCACCTCCAGGTCGCCATCTGGTTCTAGAACGGTCGCCCAAGCTAGAAAACGAAGCGCCTCGAGCGGGACTACAACTTTCCATGGCTTGTCGATCTGTCGTGTCACATCGCTGAGAGCTCGTCGAACCTGAAGCACGAGACATAGCGGTTGGGGAGAGGAAGAAAACGGCAGAGGGGCGGTGGGAGCTAGCCCGCGACAACGGCATTGCAGGTGCCCAAAATCGCCAAAGCTCGTTTCAGGCTCCAATGGCACGTACGCAGGTTCTTGTAGATCACCTCAAGACTGCTATCATCAGCATGGACATGGCCGCCTCAGATTTCCCGAATTATCAACCACAAATCCAAACTATTAACATCCAAAGTTGATCTGGCGCAAAACACAAACCGAATTGAGGAAGCAAGCCAAGCAAAACACAAATTAAACACCAACAAGTCCGATAGCAATTCGACGAGCTAATTAATATAAGTTGCAGAACTAATCCAATCTAGACCGAATTAATTTTGTAGAACGAACCAATCATATTGAGCTACATGCAGAGCAGCTGCAGGGGAATTAATAAAAGTTGCATCTCACAGATTGGGCAGCTAGACCATGATCCTGGCGGCATTATACGGATGAGAAGGAGCGCAAGGAGGGGAGGGGCTCTTTGTGCACCGACAGCACGCCAGACGGTCGGTGTACAGCCGATGGCCAGGCGGCTCGCCGTCGAAAGTGACACCCAGCGCCGCCGGCTTCGCGCCCGCTTCGGATGCGCTAGAGGGCCGCCTCCCCGCGGCCTTCCGGGAGCACGGCTGAGGCCAATCCCTTGTCGTTCGGCTCTAGCTCCGATGTCAGGGACAGCCAGGCTAATCGCTTCCACACATGTAGCAAACGCCATGCCGGAGAGAACGCCGGACATATTTCTCGCACAGGCTATGCTGCTCACCAGCCGCTCTTGGAAGCTGCTCGACGGCGATGGCTGCACGACGGTTAGCCCAGTCGGCGACCTCAATTGGGGAATTAGTGGAAGGACTGAGCAGTGACAGGGATAAATACAAGGCTCTTTTCGGGAAAACAGCAACGCCACGTGTCACTACCAGAACGACTTTTGTATGAATTTTCACCGAATGACAAGTTCTTGTACCATTTTACTCCAGTTTACAAGTTGTTGTATGACTTTGTACATCGTGCACAAGTTCATGTATGTGTGGCGTTATTACCTCTATGGAGTTGGCATAGGAAACTTCTTCATTTGAGAGAGCACATAGTATTAGGTTCAGTTTGATTTCTCTATGTGTGTCGATATTGTTCACATGCTGTAACATACCGTGTAACATTGGAGTTGAATTTCTCGGCGGCAAAGAAATTGAGTCGCATTAGCATTTAGTATACCGTGGGTGGATATTCATAGACGATTCGTAGACGGCTCTTGATACATCACTAGTAGGCTCTGGCGCGGCGGCACGCCGCGCCCGTGGTATTTTTTATTGGGTTATTTAGTTCATGTTTTATGGATTAGGTGTCATCACATCGATATCTTTGTCGATATATACAGATGAAAACATTGTTTTACATAGGGAAAAGCAGCTGTGAATACATACAGAGAAAATTATGAACAATTTATTGCATACATTATATCATTCCAGAGGGCGGTAGGTTTATGCTCTAGTTTTTTGCATGGTTGTTGCTTGAGGACGTCTTCTCCGTCTGAGCTTTGCTTGGCTTGTAACTGTTTTTGTCTGTATACATGTAGGATGAAAGATATTCCAGTGCTAATCTAGCTGCGCACTCACTTGCTTTTAGTGGACTATTGTGGTAGTCATTGTATACTATCATATGGTAGTTCTTGTTCTTTTCCTGGTACAGTCATTGCGTCCCATGATTGGTACAAGTTTTCTGCTACTTCTGTGCACTGAGTTGGGCGCATTATTATGCCTTCTTTATAAGCATCCGTCAGTATCTCCGCCATTTCATTAATCGTCATTCTTTTGTGACTCTGCATATAAGATAGAATGGTTGGTCAGAAAAGAAGCGCTGGCGAATGTAGTTATTTCATTAAAAGTGCCATATGTAAGTGTGTTTTTTCTATGGAAAAAGGCTATTACGTGTGGTGTTGGATGAATTTGTAAGTCTGCTTCACTGAGATTGTCGTGGGGTTTTTCATATTGCTTGTTGCCACTTCTTTTTTACTCTACTTGCTCATTGGTTGCTACCTGCTGCCGTGTTATAAGAAAATAAATGTTTTCAGAGGAAGGATGTTATCTGTAGATTTTTTTTGCTGTAAGAATCTTACGTACCTTTCCTTTCTCGGAGAGTCTTTTGCTTGGTGACTGTTGGCAGGAGCCTTCGAAGAAATACATAACTGTGGAGTGTATGTTTATGTGTTTGCTGCAATTTGTGTTGTCTGGATCGGTCTAATGGAGCCATCGCCTCCTTTTATAAGGGGATTCTTGAATCGATCTTTTCAATTCTGTATCGAAGTAGGTTGTGCTTGTGTTAAATATGGCTTATACGTGTTTCATTGTTATTCTTTTACGTGGCTGCCTATTGGTGTCACACCAACTTATCGTTGTGTAGTATCTTCTATTGTATTGTTTTTTTTTGCAAAACAAATTACTGCACGCTGAATAGTAGCTACGTAATACCGAAGTTTTTTTTATCGTTGATAAAGTTAAACGTATCAACGATGCCAGAGACGGGGTTTTTTGTCGGAGTGTGGAATTGCTAAGGGGATCTACTTGTGGCTCTCTATTTTATTTTAATATGTTGAATGAACTGTAAATTATAGACAACGGACTAGGTTTGTATGGGCTCTCAGGTTTGTGGTTTTATTTGGAGCTATATAGTTTCGTTCTTTTATGTCATTGAATGTTTTTACAGATGTACGAAATTTTACTATAAACAAGAACCACAAAAAAGACAAATATACAATATTTCCCTATGTGTATGCAAATCTAACACAATTTGTATGCAGTGGAGAATAAAAAATTCAGGAAAATGGTAAGTTATATATAGCTTTGTAGATGGATTGTTAGTTCTTCAATGAAATGTTCTTTTATTGTAGTTTGAACTATATATATTTTGTTTTTTTCCGAAAATCTAGATGTTATCAAATTTTTTCGTTTTGGAATTTTAGATGATCTTATAAAACAGCTGAATGGAAGAATAAACATCTATGATCATAATAGCACAGCTGATGGGTATTTAAGCTGTATTAAAGTAGAAGTACCGCGAGGGACTGAACAAATTATTGAGTTGTTAGCGAGGACTTCGGTGGCATTTGCCATTTGGTAGTGCTATGGAGATGGGTCCACTTGTCAGCCAAATAGAATGTCAATCGGCCGCCCACACACACCTCTCCCCTCTTAACTACACCCACCCACTCTCTCTGATGCATACGTCCGTTATCCGGTCAGTTCATTTCTCTGTCCCCTCCTCACTCTGTTCACCGGAGAAACCAAGAACTAATTGCTGGATCGTTTTGCTAAGAACTACATCTAGGTAATGTGCATGTATATTATTCCTCATTTGCTTGATGTTGCTCTTTCTTATTCTTCTTTTAAGGATGCTCCTCTTTTTATATTTGACACTCGGAATCTAGGGTTTTTTGTGTTTGCCTGAAACTCATCTTTTTTGTTATGCTTGTCTGAAACTTCTCTTTTTTGTTATTTGATAGTAGATCGATGGACCCCAAAGTGGACGTGATCAATCTGTTTGATGATAGTACTGACTTGTCCTATGAGAGATGTCAGATGGAGGAGGACATGAATATGACCATTAAAGGTATTGTAGGGCCATCTTGTGCTGCATGTCTGCATGCTATTTGTAGAAACTGAAAAATAGAACCTTAATGTACTGTTATTGAATGCCTTAATATAGGAACAAAGTGGCCTGCAGAAGATACACTTTATGTTTACTGTATGTACCCCAATAGGGTTGATATGCTGCCAGAGCAGGTAGTTCTTTTGAAGGACATCTGTGTTCTTCAGAAGCCAAGAATCCTAATCTATGTCTGTACCATTAGAGAGGGACAAGTTGCAGCAAAGAATAAAGGAAAATGGTATATCATTTAATGGACTTATTTGGATTTACAATATGATTCCATTTCCACAGCCTCTATCAATAGAGGCTTTTTATATCGTTGTCGTCTGATTTCATTACAGTACTTCAACAGTAATTTCACCAACACCTACCTGAAGAACTACATAACCAGGACGGGATATGACATGAGGGTTTACTATGGGAATGCAAAGAAAATGACTGAAGTAAAGATAAAGATGGACAAGGGGAGAAAGCGTGCCATCATGACATCAAAATGGACATTTGTTGTTGACAATCAGGGCTTTGGGGAGGGTGAGGTGCTCATGTTCTGGTTTAGGAGGACCCATGAAAAGAAGAAACTGAAGCTTTTTGTGGACAGGATTGTGCCAGGATGCTTTGGATTTGATAGGGATTACCAAAATGCTCTCCTTGAAGGTGAAGGACTATGAAAGATTGTGCTAGGTGGAAAGCTATGATGGTTGTTTCATGTGTGTTCTGTGTGAACAATGCTGCTTTATATGCAGTTGTTTTATGTCTGTTATGTCTAAACAATGGTACTATATGCTAGATGTGTTATGTCTGTTATGCTGAACAATGTCGCTATGTGTGCAGTTGTCATGTGTTTTATGGAGATGGTGACACTTTTGCAATATTTAGTACTCTATTGAAATAATTGTTTTGCAGTATACAAATTCAGCACATGAAGAATTAACACAATTTTTTCCCCAAAATTTGAGAAAAAAATCTCTTTTACTACAAATGATTACCACATCATGTGCATGTAAATGTTAAGGCTAGATGCATCTTGTATACAGATGATCTTAGTTTGGTAACATATGTATTCTAGGATATTTGTCAAACGTAAATTGTATATTTTTTATCTCTTATGTTTTGATATGGGCAATGGAAGCTATCTCATGCTTGGGCCACACTTGTATCACCAAGTAGTGGAAAAGCTTCAAAACCACACTTGTGTCACATTTTTTATATTACATTAGTTAAAAACCTTGTGGTCTAATTTAACATACCCTCTAGGACATTATATCTTCATTGGATAAAACAATAAATGTCAAATCTTATGCCTTATGTTTGTGTAGATCATATATACTGTCATAAACTGTTGTTATTGGATTATTAGTTTAGGGCTCCAACAACTTGTATATTAGGATGGAAGCAGCCGTTCATATAAGGAAAAGCAGTTATGCATAAACTTATGAGAAACAGGCGCTTCTACTACAAATGGTACTACTACAGGTGGTATATAACGTCGATGATTACAAACACTGAGATAATATTAAGATAATACTTATAAGAGTAGCAGGTAGGTGTGGCATTACTTCCATAGCACTTTGCTTCTACTGTTGGTTCAACTGTTGTCGCCTATGTTTCTGGGTTGCATGATGGCTTCTGCTTCTAGCTTCGCTCTTGCACAGATCTTAACTTGTCTTTCATCTCCTTAATGGAATCCTTGAGGGCCTTTACAATCTATTTTGCAAGTCTCCGTGCTGTTGTAACAGGTGGCTCAGGGCCCCTATATTCTATTCCTGCTTCAGTAAGGAACGGTTGGCTGATCATGTTTACTTGTAGCGCAGCAATGTAGCCATAATCATGAAAGGCTTTTCTAAGCTTCATGATCAGTTTGTTCTCTGATCTCTTGTAAGAGTCTGCTTTCTTAGTGGAAGCTCTTTGGAGAGCGCGATGTTCTTCAACTTTGAACTCTGCGGAGTTGATTCTATTATGGGCTTGAAGTGTTGCTTGCTTCACCCCTGCGTTGTATGCTTCCTGGAGTTGGTCTTCTGTTGGTGCTCTTTGATGAAACTGTAGTGTTGCTTGTTGTATACCTGCTGCATACGCTGCTTGCCGCGTCTCTACTGTGCATCTGTATAAGTACTCTACTGCAAGGACCCCATGCAAACCAAAATAGTTGTGCAGTGCCATAGATGCAACGGTTTCTTCAGCCAGCAGTGGTGTCAGTTGAGGCGTAGTTTCAAACACATCTTCAGCCATTGCATCTTGGCTCCTCTGTGGATCAGTTGTTCTGACGCGTAGCTGCGATATAAATCTTCCATCTACTATTTGCACCGTATGTGTAATGCCCAAGTTTAGCCCGCGTGCTGGCCCAACAGCATGCAGCAGAGTCTGTCTGCTCGGGTAATCTGGGCTAGTTACCTGTATATGAACAGACTCAATTCATTATTTGATGTAATATTACAAGGAGTTTGGTTAGAACAAACACTAAGAGGTAATACTCTTTACATACCAGTGGAGTAATGAACTGGTTGGTCTGCATGTGTGTGTTAACCATGGTTTGACGGCTGTCCACTTGGGTTTGGCCAGACCTGTATGCGACCTCGTGTGGCTGCTGAATGAGTGACACCGATGTTGAAGCTGCTTGCTATGTGCGTAGAGCTCTTGCCTGATGGTTCTATGGCATTGGGTTTGTGATTTCCGTGAGAGTACCTTGTACTGCACTTGCTAAATCACACTGTGTGCATGCAGTGTTATTTGCTTCTCCAACATGGTATGAATTTGGGTTTATGTGGCTATAATACCAATCGCATGGTAGACCAGCAGTGTCTGTATAGTGCGCGCGTTGGTCTATCATCGGTGTTTTGCCCTTTGTTGATGGCGTGTTTTGTGCATTTGGTGGCCGGAGGCTAAGCATAAGATCGTTTGTTGAAGTAGTCTTTGGTGGTTCAGAGATTGTTGACTGATGATGTGGTTGCTGCACTTGGGTAACATATTGTGGAATGGGAATATGTGGTGTTGGTTGGGAAGATGTATATTGGGCTGCAGGAGGCTGAGTAGAGGTTAACTGGGCCATGTGAATCCGCGGCAAATGTGCAGCGGCGAATTATTGCTGGGCCAAGTATGTTACCTGCTGGTTGGGCTGGATAAATGTACTTGTCGTCGCAGTTGACTGTGGCAGCGTGGATGCTGTAAAAAACTGGATTAAAGGCATCTTAGATCAGAGAATTGATTGCATGGACACATGTGTAGAACGAGTTGTTAAATGCATGAACTTAGTCGTGTTAACTGGAAACTGAAGTGCAACATTTTAAAGATAAATAAAGATAAATATCTAAGTGTCTAATGGTATTTATGGAAATTCATTTACAATATTAATCCTTCTAAATATGTGATTTTCTTAACTTGTGGTAAGTAAGTGGGTTCGAGGAAAGGGAAAACTCTATTTTTTGTTTATATATATGTGTTTATTGAATATGTTCCGAAGATTATATATATTCAAATATTGACTGGAAGGTGTATATTGTGTAGGTGCTTGTAGATATTCATAGGAATATGTCTACATGAATACATGTAATTTTATACATTTTTGAAACTCTAGACTTATTTTTTGCAATCATGTGGTATATCTTTATTATCCACAATAAATAAACGAATTTAAGGAAACTGAAGTTTTGATTTTCGTTTGCATGCATGTGCTTATTTAACATATTGTAAAGATTACCGTAGCAATACTTGCTTTTTTTAACACTATAGTACATTTGGATGGTGTACTTTGTATGTGCTTAGGAATTGCTTAGATTATATTGGTAGAAAAAATTCTGCGTAATCGAAGGAAGATCAATAGGCAACCTATATGCATGTTTTCGCATAACTAAGAAATAGTAATCCTATTTACCTGAAAAGAAGATATGTGTGGCATGGCTGTATTTTTTCTCATAATCTTATACGTTAGAAAAATGGAAAGTATGAGGCAAAATATGTATTCTTACATTAATCTCGTCTGTCTCCGTAGAAGAGGAATCTTCTTCTCGAGGGCGGCGGCGTGTGGCCATCTTGGCGGCTCTGGTTTTCTTTTCGAGAGCGGCAATGTAAAAGAAGTATTTCTGTGAAACTATGGAGTTCACTCTGTGTTTGTCTGCAGGTCATCTTGGAGTTCACCTTTACGAGCTAAAGGAAGACGAAGACGGTATATGCAGTCTAGACGGCTGCATCGACGCGTCGGTGAGTAAGTAACCGCTTGGTCGCTTGTTTCTGACGTGTCATTGTTTGTTGCCACAAACGTGGATATACCGGCTGCTACGTGTGGCCTCAAGATGTAAATATGTCGCTACGTGTTCGTGCGCATGTAAACAAAGCAGTGTGTTTCCCTTCTCTCGTATGTAACCCACTCGGGCTAGCTCTAGTTCGCTGCATGGGCTGTGAGCCTTTTGCCTGAAAAATTATTTTTCCTATTTAATGGGCCGCGTTCTTCCCAAACTCTTTTCTTGCTTTAGACCCGCTATATTTTTTTTACTTCTGTATACTTTTGATTCGTATATTTATAAAGTACATTGATAAACGTTTGAGTGGCCCATTATATTTCTTAGTCTATTTTCTATTCTTGGAATAATAGATTGGCAAAAACAAAATAATTATGTTTCTGGTGAGTGTGTATTAATTAGATATAGTTGTTTTGAATTATTTTAATTTTACAAATTGTTAAATTTATGTAAGTTTCATTTTGTTGTTGACTTGTATATTTTTGTAATTGTTTGTATTTTAAAATTAAAAAAATTAAATCCTTGGGTGGTATATTAGATATACGATAAGTAGATGAAACCGTTATAGACTATTTTATGTTTGAAAATTGTTAAATTTCCATAAATTTATTTTTGTCATTATCCTGTACTTTTTGTATTTTTTTATTTATATAAGAGGGAAAAAATAAAATGGCTGTGCGAACTTGTTATCCTAGATTTAGTTTGGCCGAATGGTATTTTGTTTTTAGTGCATTCTGTAGGCTATTGTGGCTGTTGAGCCGTGAGTTCTCTTATTGGGTATTTCTTTGAGCTGGCTCTAGTTCGTTGCATGGGCTGTGAACCATTGGACCGAAAATTTATTTTTTCCGGTTGATACTATGTGATAGATGCACATGTTTTTTTGAGTTAATTTAAGTTCGTTGTATGGGCTATGTGCCGTTCATACAGTTTTTTTTAGCTGGTGAATTGTTATTTTTCCCTTTCTGTTTTGTTGTCTTAGGCTGGTCTTATTTTTCTTTTTGTGCACTTTTGCGCTATATATTTATGAGGTACTTGTATTTGCTCTCAAGTTGTCACTATTTTTTTTTGGATTTTTTTATTCTGGGATAACATAAAAGTTAAAGCAAAATTATTACGTTTTTCCATGAGTATATGATAATTAGATAGAAGTGATCCGATTTATTTGATAGTTGTAGGTTACAAATTTACATAATATTTACTTTGTCATTGAATTGCATGTTTTTACGATTTTCGATTCATCAAAGACAAAAAGGATTAAAACATTTGATGAATTAATAGATATACTGTTATAATTTTTGATTCATAACAAAGAATAGAAATTAAATTGCTTGTTGAATTAACGGATACACAGTAATTACGTGGAATTTTTATGGACTATCACATGTTTATACACTGTTAGATTTCCATAATTTTAATCTTGCTACGTAGCTATATGCTTTTACAATTTTTTATTCACATAAGAGAAAAATAATTAAATTGTTGGGTGGACTTATTATGTTAGATTTGGCTTAGACAAATGATATTTTTATTGGGCCTATTTTTGATCCATTTTGCTCGTATCTTTGCTTGCTGGGCTATGAATTCTCTTATTGGACTGCTCTTTATTTCAGTCCACATTTTGTTCTGCTTAATGGGCCATCTTTCGTTACAATCTCTTGCCGAACCATTTAATCTGGCTGGCATATCTTAATGGTGATTGTCGGTGTATAGGACAACATGTGGCTCTGTGTGATAGCACGTGATTGCTAGAATGTATACCACGTAGTTGTCCGATAGCGACACATGCACTTTCCTTTTCAGTTTTGATCTATATATAGGCATTCTTGTTTGCCTCTTTGGTCTGCGTCTAGTTGCTTACGTTGAGCATCATTCTTCTTCCAGCTCCCTTGGTTTGCTTGTATATACCGCCTTGTATCCTTTCTTGTCTGCAGCCCGTGGTAGTCTAAAATGGCTGAGGATCTAGTTCATCCTTCAAGTGATGTCGTTTCAAGATTACTTGAAGAGCTGGAGATTTCATGCGGTCTTCAGTGTGATGATGAGTGTAATATATTTTAATATGGTCCGTGGAAGTAGGAAATTTTGGTAGTTAAATGAAAGCAGAGTGCGGTATATTTTATTGTTGATTAACTTATGTGTTCGCTAGTTTCTAATTATTTGTTTTACCTTTCTAGATGATGTCAAAATTTTAAGAGTTTCACGGCCACTTATATAACATGAGTTAGTAAAACAGATGGATGGGAGTGGACTAACATATGACTCTGTGAAGACAATGGAAGGATATTCTAAATGCATGAAAGTGAAAATTCCATCCACAAAGGGTACTGCAAAGATGATCGAAGTAGTTGGGAATAGCAGTGAAATTTTTCCTACAGAGTCTGAAGCAATAGATAAAGCTGCAGAAAACCTGATATGTGTTCTTAAACAGTTAGTTAAATTTGAAATCGATGATTTCAATTGGGCATTCAACCTCGGATTATGTAACAGTGTTGAGAAATAGAAGAAGAGGTAGCCTCTCTGAAGGAATTTTCCAATTCTCTTGTCGAAGGTTGGCATACAACATTGATCTTGCAAACTAAGTGTGTAACATGACAGGCCCGATATGCTTGTCTGTTTATACTGGATTTGAACTGACTGGGTTTACCGAAGATGCTAAACAGATTGTATTAAATGCTGTTAGATTATTGAACATTACAAAATTTGCTTGGGAGGAGGGGACGAATGCAATGAGAAGAGTAATTAACATGAGGTGACTATAGCTTCATGTATGTGTTTGCTCTTAAATGTACTTGTTGTATTACTTTATTGCGGTGGTTGAGTGATGAGGTTTTTTTTTCTTTTTTTCCGCTTGGTAGTTCAAGTTGTTTCTATGTTTATCTGAGTGTTTCAAGAAAGTAAGCAACCTTGTGTTTTACTTCTTGCTAGATGTAATAATAAAGTAATAACAATTTGATGCCTTGCCTCTTGTTAAGTGAGGGGATGTGATAACAATTTGATGCCTTGCCTCTTGTTAAGTGAAGGGATTTGATAACAATTTGATGCCTTGCCTCTTGTTAAGTGAGGGGATGTGTTAACAATTTGATGCCTTGCCTCTTGTTAAGTGAGGGGATGTGATAACAATGTGTTGCCTCGCCTCTTGTTAAGTGAGGGGATGTGATAACAATCTGAGTCATACTGCACATAAAGACGATATACATAGAGAATGCAAAATAATTAAGTCATACTACACAAACACGAACATAAAAAGTTACAATTTAGGTAAACATTTTTTTCCACACAAGTTCTTGCTTGATATATATATCTCACTAACATGACATCAGACTCGGTGCTCGATCGTTCTTGATCCACTTGGTTGCTTGTTCTTTGTGATTCTACTTATTCATAGCAAAAGAAACTTGAAAGAGAAAATTTAATAAAGATTCTAATACATGCATCATGTCTCCATTCTGATCTGTTTTAATTGTTCCCAAAAGATAGCTATTTGCTGGCTGCTGACTTGGCACCTCTTCTGCATTTTAAAACATTAAAAATGTCTTGTAAATAATTAGTATAAAATATAGAAACATACAAAGAAAAATATTAATGATTTCATATAAATGGTTAGTGGAAAATACAAAAACATACAAATAATATACTTATGATGAAAATTATGTTACCCTCTTTTGGTATCAGGCCGTGATGGAGGAGTAGATTCTCTCTTTTTGGTTCTAGAAGTGTCTTTTATCTGCTAAATTTATAAGCATATTATATACTCTGATTATACATACATTTATGCTTATTATAAAGAAGAAAATATGAGAATAGGAGAACCTTTCCAACGATATCTGCAATTGTATCTTCTGGGGGGTGTGTGGTGTGTCTTTTTCTGAAATTTCGGAAGGAGACGGTAGTAGAGATTCTATATTTGCACTCTCAATAGCAGAAAGGGTATGTATCTTTTCTGACTCGTTTACTTGGAAACAAAGATTATCAGCATCTAGTGAATTATCTGTAAGCTCAGCGGTGATGATGTAGCCTTTGCCAATAGGTTCTAATAAGTAGCTCGGTGTAGATGTTGGTGGCGTCATACAGTTAGGAACTAACAAAGCTTCATCTTTGCAAATCAGTGCCACACCATTTTGGCCAAGAAATGTGAAATGACCAATAGTTGGTTCATTGCTCTCTGTTTCAGATATATCAATACCAGCATAAATTGCTTTATACCTAGTTCAAAAATAAAGACATTTCTCACGTGACAGCGTATTGTCATATATATGAGCATTCTTTGGAAAATATAATAGATCAAATTACCGTGGTTGTCCATGTTGAGATAAACACCTAGGACACTGGTATACGCCCCCTTCAGACTGCATTTTTTTCCAGCATGACTTGCATGATAAATACCACCAGTTGTCCTTTGTGATTAAATCAATAAGTCGAATTTTCATGTTGAAACGATCGCCCTATTAAGCTAGTTATCAGAGTGTTATTGCAAGTTAAATTGAAAAAATGCTCATCCCTTTTTACGGCTTAATCGTTCTATTAGATTGATTAGAAGGGTGTTCCTATAAGTTAACCCCGAAAAGGAGCTCTACCTTTTTTGTATTTTTTGCACATGTAGATCAAGGTATATTGACAATATTTCTAAAACAAACAAAGATTATAATTTGATAGCAAAGAGCCTGATCTTGGGTGATGAATGTATATAGGATTAAACGAAACTCACAATACGATCATAAGGGAATGATTCTGCAAGAGTAGACAACGTGGTCTCATTCGGCTCTCCTTTAGGCTTTGATAAGCCTTGATCATCAATGAGGTATGAGAGGTCTTGGGTACTGCAATGCACTTTATGAATTAATTTAATTTTATTGCTATACAATAATCCTTTTTTAATTTTAATTGTTATGTAACAAATCTACCTCTCACGGATGGAAACCACATCAGGAATTGGTGCATTTATATACCACTTTGTAACAGACGTGCTCTTGAATGCAGGCAACCATGTGGGTTATAACTGAGATTCAAATGACGTTCGTGTTTAAACGTGTGTGCCGAAGGGGGAAAATGTACTTGATAACATAATTACCGGAAAACTGCGAAACAGTCATGCCAACAAAGAGAACGATCATAGCTTGTTGATGCGATTGCAACTTCACGTCTTCAGCCTCAAATGCTTCTGCATGATTTCCCCATGAAGTAACAACAGCCCGCTCACTGTGTATGTAAAATGATATATTAATTCATAAATTATATTAAAAAGTGATTACACATGTAATTGAAATGAATATACCTTCCGTTTGTTAAAAATATATGCCTCCTCGACTGGTGTGTTGAAGAAACTGTGGCGATATCCGTGATTGATGTTACCAAACCCACAACATCTTGTACAAATAAGATTTCTATCTATTAGTTCTATACTTAATAATTTAGCTATAAGTAAGCATTAGAACATACCTGAAAGAATAGAATTATCGTTCATGCGTGTAGCCAGAACACTAAATGGTTTTGTGTTATAGGCATAGCGTGGAAAGTTGTCTGGTATAGCTAGTATTTCTACCATTTTTGTTCGTTCGGTAAATCTTATCCTGTACGGATGCTCAACACATTTATATGTTTTTTTGCATCTGATAGCACAAAATGTTCGACCGTATATACTGCTCCTTCCTTTAGGTCATCTTTAAATTGATCAATCCTGTTGTTTGGAATATATCCTTCCATCATGCCACCATAAACACAAAGAATTACGTTTTTTAAACTATTTCCTCTGATAGTAATAATTTGTGGAAACAAAACTTGTGAACCTTACCTGGCGATCAATTGCAACGAAATCTATTTCGTATAAAATTGCTCATGTTTGGTTGTCTCTAAATTCCCACATCCTTGCTAAGCGAACCAGTATCTTGGACCGAAAAGATTGACAAGACACGTCCTTTAACAATACATGTTGCATATTCTGGAATCCAGAGAAAAATTAAACTACGTGTAAGCACGACAAAACAAAACTACAAACACACAAACAACAATTTATTAGTTGTAGCATGAGATTAAAATCAAGAAAAAATCAAATCAGATGGGTGCGCTAATAAAACGAGAGAACATACTGCTTTGAGATGTTAACATATCTATTTAACCCGTTTAAACTAAATAGAAGATAGAAAGCAAAGAGATTCATACAGGAAGAGGCATACCTGAATTTACACTTTGATAAAAAACGCATCCTAACTTATATTTCAATAACAAGCGAAAATACGATAGGATATGGATCATAACCTTTGATTGAAGATGCAGTTCTTTGAGAGCACTAAAAAGGTGCAATCTGCACAGCCCGATGGAGTAGAAACAGGGAAAACAGTCGTTTGAAAACAGATGACGTAGACAAAACTCGAGAGAAGAGAATAAACGAGAAAGTTTCTCCTAAATAGAAGAACATTGTCGGCATGCAGTGGTAGGTATTACTTGTGGAGGAGGCTAACACACGTAGATAGTTGCGGTAGTTATTACTCGACGACACGTGCACATCGCATGCAGTGGTTTTACGTGTAAGCTTCTGGTTGTATCAATCGACATATAAAAAACAACACGTGGGAGTTTACGACACGTAGTAGAGACATGCGGTGGGTTTATGCGGAAGCTCTTAAGTACTTTGTGTGGGACGATCTAATATCGGCCGATTTTGTTCCTAGAAGTTATAGTTCAGTTACGAACTTAATATTTAGCTGTACAGCCCAGTTCTGAATTATGTGTTCATATGGGCCACAAATTAGTAACTGAAATAGAAACATGGGCTTTCAATGATATGAGGTTAACTACACCAAATTGAAATACGAGTAGCCGAAAAGGAGGTGGGCGTAGCGATATGCACTATGAGGAAGGCCCAGCTGCAAGTGCCTCTCGCTTGTCTTCCTGACTTCCACTAAAAACCACTGCCCACTCTATCCCTGCAGTAATCACCTCGCCATTAAACGCTCCCACCCACTCGACGCACACACATTCGCTGCACAAGATCGAGAGTTTGCTGGCATCAAATCAAACATCAGCGTTAATCTACAAATCTTTCAAGTTAATGTGTTTTCTTAATCTTGGTTTATTTTTCCAAATCTCTACCTCCTATTCTCCTCCACTTTTTTTCCTCCATGTTCTAGAGTTATGTTGACCCTGGAATATAGATCTAGATACAATAGTTTGATTACTTTGCTGGTTTCCCATCTGTGGTAAGATGTACATTAGTTTGAATATTTTGTCGTTCTTCGATCTGTCGTAGGATGCCACCTAAGGTGGAGGTTTATGATATTTCATCCGACTCTGATGCTGGTACAATTGGTGGAAAGCAAAGCATGTCCTCCGATGGCTAGGAAAAAGACATGCAATCTGATGATGAAAATCAAAGTATGCAATCTGATGATGAGAATCAAAGTATGCAATCTGAGGGTAAAGAAGAACATTGGCCAAAGTGCATTACTAAGATAGAAAAGATATAGGAATGACTATTAAAGGTATGTATATCCATAAGACCAATCTTGTACTTGGCAAACTGTAGGGTCAAAAATGCACACGTATGTAAGCAGTGCTATATCAAGAAATGCACAGTTATAGAGACCACTTAGTTGAAATGCATCTGTGTAAATACAGGACCAAGATGGGAAAACGATGAGAACTTTGATGAGTTATGTGTGTACTCAAACCGTGTAGCATTGCTACCCGAGGAAAAAGCCATTTTGGAGAACATATGTGAACAAAGACAACCAAGGATCCCACTGTATGTTTGCACAGTGAATGGTGCAATGGTTGCAGATAGAGGAAAAGGGCAGATGGTATGTCCTCCACATTAGCTATAGTGTTGTATTCTAGTACTCATATACTAATTTGTTGTGTCTTTTCTTTATTCCACTACTTCAACCAAGAATACACTGAAGCCTATCTGAAGAAGTACTTAACAAAGACTGGATATCAGATTAGAGTGTACTACATCAAATGCAGCAAAATGAAAGAAGTTAAGATTAAAATGGGGAAGAACAACAAGCATGCCATCATGACTTCAAATTGGTTGTCAGTTATAAATGATGAGTAGTATGGAGAAGGTGAAATTATGATGTTCTGGTTTAGGAGGACTCATGAAGGGAACCTGAAGCTGTGCCTGGACAGGATTATGCCAGGTGCATTTGGACTTGGAACTCAGAAGCATATCCTCTTTCTAAAAAATAAGGGGCTATAAAGCAAGATAAACTGTATGAACATCTAGCTATCCTAGTTGGGAGCAAAACTATATATTTGCTTGTTGTGCTACATATATGTGGCCAACTATGTCCTGTAATAAATTAAGTTCCATGCTAGATAGCATGTATGTAGCCAATTTATGGTCTGTAATGCACCAAGTTCTATAGTACTTATCTACACTATAGTCTTTTATGGTATGAATCTATGATATGGAATGCATTGCATAGATATGTAGGTATAAATATCAAATTTCTGAAATGATAACTTGCATGTTATGTCTAACATAAATCTGTTTGAATATTTGGTTCGCACATCAACTAAAAATAGCTACATATAGGAGTTACAAGTTTAGTATGAACCGCAATGATCATCTAAATCAAAACTAAACAACAACATCAAGTGCATTCTGGGTAATTTGCATCTCTTCTGCCATTTTTACAGACATATTAAGTTGTAATAAGCATATCGTTAAGATTTAGTTCCTATCCCTTTTTCCTTTTTTATCCTCATATTATAGAAAATTCTTGGAATTTTAAATACTGATTGCCTTGTAACATAAAAACATAAATAAATGGTGCTCAACTTATATTCTTTTAGATGTTAACATATTCGTGTAACGAGTACAATTAAGTAGAAATTAGGAAGAAAAAATATATATAAAAAGAGACATATCTCAATTAAGTACCTCCCGTACTCAGGTTTGCTTAATTTGGTTCAGGTGAAGATCTCTCTCCAACGGTGATGATTCAACGAGGACATCGACGAGTAGTTTGGGGTTCCCAGGTAGCAGCCTGGAATCTATGGGCTGGGACGTCGCCTTATGTTGCGGCCTCTTAGGCCTTTTGGTTCTTGTTTATTAGCAACATAATTTGCCTTCCGTTGTCTGATGTAATGTTGGGTCGTGTGACCACTGCTTGTAAGCTATACTCTAGTAACACCTGTTTAATACATCTTCCATGTTTAGAGTACTGCTTTGATCGGTTGTTGGTTTCGAGCTCATTGTTATACAGTTTTGGCTATGCCTGCATAGTTATCGCAGTCGAGGGGTTGTGGAGCCGATGATCCATGTCCGAGCCCGCCTGCCGATGTGATTCGGCCTGGGGCGAGGTAACCCCAGTAACCCTCGATTGTTGTTGCACTTTGTGGACACATAGCAGCTCTGTATATCTTTGGTCCCGTTTCCTTCAGTTTCATTCGATTCGTGGACGCTTTGATATGCATAGTTGGTTATGACTAGCGTGGACACAAGGAGTAGTAGACTGGGGATCCGGACTACGTGCCGATGAATCCAGTCTGCCTGTCGTTGTTTGTTGCGGCCGGGACTGGTAACCCTGAAGCCCTTGTGAGTCCATGGCTAGGAGCACATAACAATATGTATATCTCTGGGTCCGGGGTCGTGACAAAGGCGGATGAGAAGGCTCTCCGCGCCGGCATCAAGAGGGCCCGTGAGAGCCAGGAGGAGAGGATGCAGGAGGAGAACCGCCGCGCCCGGGTCAAGCAGGAGATGCAGACCAGGGCGGGGGAGTGGAAGAAGTAGGCCAACCCCCGGCGGTTGGACGAACGGCGGGAAGGGCTCCCGCATGGAGAGCGGGAGCATTTAGGGCTAGGGCTAGGCCTTTTTTTAAATTAAATGTAATGTCCGTTGGGCCCCACTAAATATATGTAAAGTGGGGCCAATGATTATCCCTTCTAGTATATATATAAAGTTATGTTTAATTATATTTGTCCAAATGTATCCAATGTTTAAATTACATTACTTATTCGTGGGAACACAAATACAATATCATATTTGGATAACAAAGGGACATTTAGCGGACTAAAAACCGAAAGAAATAAAAATTATAAACCTTCACGATTCCATATTCTTTAATAAAAATTATATATTGCTATTCAAACAGATAGTACGAGTAAAACAACAACAAGAAATTATAACTAAAATATTTTACGCCGAATAACTATTATCATATAATTATTAAACAGTTACATGCACAGTCCTTACATATTTTGCAACTACTCCTAAGCATGACCATCATATTACCGTCTCCATAGCTCACAAACATAAAGGCATAGAAGTACAACACCGGTAGCTAACTACATCTTATGCTAGCATCTACTACTACTATTGCCAATAACCAGCAACACTACTACAATCATGAGAAACATGGCTAATATCCTGTATCGCCGTCTTCGTCGTCTGATGAGAGGATCACAATGATCTCCTTCTTTGGCTCCAGATGTTGGCAGGCATGTGGAACAAGAGTGCCGCTAGACTTGTTGTCTGCCTCCATAGCCTCACCTGATGGAATGGCGGTAGCGCCACCGAGTTTGTTGCCTCCCTTTGTCGTCTCACCTGACAGAATGGCAAGAGCACCTCCATGTTTGTCATCTTCCATCGTAGCTTCATCTGATAGAATGGTGTCATGCTCGGTAAGCTCGTCAGATGGAACCTCGGGCTCGGCCTCATCGTCGGTAAACATGTGGGCACCGTCGTCGCCGTCAGTCCTTTCTTCAGTCGAGCCGCCGCTACCTGCAGACGCAAACAAACCCGGTGGAAAACCTGGCTGACATGGGTAGCTCTCATCAGAAGGAGGTGGCGCCATAGCTAAGGGAACGTAATCACTGAACGGAAGACACAGAGACGTGGACAACTGTTCCGTTGATGTACATAGGAATAGGGAAACTGGACGACCCATGACAGCAAAAGCTAGAAAAGAGCTAAAGAAAAGAAAACGGACACAAATTGAACTGCTACGGTGAGCCAGCAATGTGGTAATTTATAGAAACACAGGTGTTACGGCGATCATGAGGCGGGCGTCATGCACATCCGCGTGTACAGACAAACGGCAGCACGTACATTAGAAATCTAAGAAACAGCTAATCACGTATATTCCTGCCAGCAGCGAGGTGGCGACGTAGTGTAGCGACAAGTAAACGCACTCAGGGCCACGCGTTGAATAGAACATGCAGCGTAGCCACGTTTGCTCCAGTGGGTGCACGGGTAGGTGTTGATCCATATGAAGGCGAGAGTGACGCTTTTTTTTAGGATATAACCGATGTAGAAATTAAAGGGCGAACGGAATGCTAACTTACAAAATGTTAGACCAATCTTTCAAAGAGTAAAGGGAGTTGGATACATCTAAGTAACAAAATTCGTAGCAAAGTGAAGCACCTTATTTAGTGTTTTATGCATGTTTCTGTTCATTTAAAACCAATTAGATTCTCAATGTTGGAGCACTTGACATGTAGATAACCGAGGAGAACATCTTGAAGCAGTTGGGAAAAAAACGTAGATTGGTTATTATATATAGACGTTAATTTACAGTCCTTACTTATCCACTCAATATCGCTACCCATCGCAAAACATATAAGAAAACATAAGTAGCTTACAACCTCACTTACATTAAACCTTACACATATAGTAATCTTTTTCAGTTATCACTGATATTTCTATTACAGGGCACACCACTTTGACAATACTTGATACGTCGTCATGACTTGCCAAATGATAAGGTAATAGATATGCGTGCACTTTAGAAGGCAAGATGCCACGGTCAACACACCAAACAGAGCATTGGTACCGATATATGCTGCTCTCCTCGGCCGACCCTAAGTTGTTAGCCGAATCATTGGCCGTGCAGTGCTCCTGTACTAAACAAACCCACTTAAAATGTACTCGACAATCCGCGGTGTACAAAAGTTGCAAGGTATGTCTACAAGAGTCAGGTTAACCAACTGATCAAGCTTAGACTCGACTGTTCCATAAGATGGCGTCCACCTAAACAACGATATTTCATTGTGAGCAACTGATTCTTCAAAGTGGACTGTTAAAAAATCACACAAATCAACGTCTCTTCTAGGAGCATCAAAGCGCAATAAATATATATCCCTTTCAAGTACTTTAACCTCTATCTGAAAAGTTCCAACACTGCAAAATGCAAAGCAAACATTCGTTATGTTTGTGTAGTAATGACCCGTATTGACGGTCATAATGACTGCAGTAGAATATTTCTGGATCAATCCTTCATCTAACTGATTTTTAGTTAAATAAACTTCAGGTACACAACAAGTAACATAGTGAGACGCGTTGCTTGTTTCATATGGGTGAGCCATCGTAACTCACAGCATAAACTCCGAACAACTGATTAAAATCCCGTACGTCTGAGTACTCAATGGCATTCTCTCTCCCGAGGCGGTCATCTCCACAAGTGATGTACTATTAACTGTAACCTTAGCACTGAAGGTAAAAGTATTCTCCGGCGTGATCGCACAGCACATGTAAATACAGACAAGTCCTCCATTGCTCTAGTCTTAGGATCCATGTAATCAAGCACACAATAAGAACTTAATATCTGCTCTATCAGCTGACTGTTCCACATATGCAACGGTAGCTTCCTGATTGTCAAAATAAGACGTTGATCTATTGCTATCTTTTTATAGAAAAGCGGGGAATCATCCATTGTAAACCTGTACTGGCAACCGTTGACAAACAAAAAGATAGTCTCTTGTGCAAAGTGACGAGCAGTAACTGAGTTTGCACGATCAGGAAAAAAGATATGATAATCCTCGAGAGAGAAGATCGGTGGACAACAAAGCTGGTACGGACGTGTATTTTCCGCCGAACAGCATCCAACACCAATTCAACCGGCATCCTTTGGAAAGAAGCAATAGGTTCAATCGTATAAGAGAAGTGCAGAGAAGCACATAATCTATAACATTGTTGAATATCACCTAAAAATAGTTCTCTTTCCATCGCAAAAGAAACAACCTGACAGTCGAAATAAAAAATCAATAGGATAGTTAATCATATGTCCTTATCTAGCTCAACTGTAATAGCAAAATTCTGAATGGCTTACATACCTTCCAACCTAGGGAAATAATAAAAAAAAGTTTGCTAGGCAACAAGATCGTTAGGAAATGGAAGCAAAATATACCTATAGGATCAAGAAAGAAAGGTTAGCTCGAACATAACAAATAGCCAAACACGAAGATCACAAATTACAACGAAACTTAAGAAGTAAATCGTACCAGCAAAAAAAGGTAAAGAGACAGAATGGATCGACCGAGAAGACAGAAACATGAAGCTAAGAAAAGGACCTCTATCTCACCTAAGAGAAGAAGACTATATATACAAATTTACAGATCAAGACGCATAGATATAGTGAGTGCACATTTATATAATATTATATTTACCATATATTGTAGGTCGTGTAGACAATAAAAGGCCACGTAAAACTGATACCAAACTGAATGACCAAAAAGGACCACACGACCATTATTAGTACACGTCATCACGAAGATAACTATGAAACCTAAAGGTGCACACAAATAATAAATTGGTACTCAAAATGACATGATAGCCGGTTGTTCACAAACCTACAAATCGGAATGCAAGAACATACTGAACGCACGTCTGTACAAGAGTAAAGAAAAAAATGGAAAAGCAAGCTACGTGGAACTTAAAAAATCACACAAAGCTTACACTAAACAATGAACGTGGAAGGTAGATCAGGTGGTCGATAATAGTACACATCATCCTGAAAGCAGAGAGGAGAGCAGCCAAGCTCGACGCTTTGCACTTTCTATTTATTAGAACTCCCAAGGGAGAGCATAGAACACACAATCAAAAAGCATCACTTGCAAGTTCCCTGGAAGAAAGAAATTGAAATGAAGAAAGTCGAAAGAGAAGCCATCGTGATAGCAGACATGAAGGAGAAACTAAAGGTAAACACTCACGACAACCACATAGTCTAGGTAATTTCTATCTTTTGTTGGCCCCAAAATGGACCATGTTAATCTGAAACCCATGCTGCTTTTTTCAGAATTTAGAAATGCAGCTGGAGGATACGAAAGCTGAAAACACCTTGCTACGCAGAAGTTTGGAGATTGCGGAAGGAAGAAGAGTAAAAGCAGAAGAGATGATAGCAGAAGGAGAAGCAAGAGAGGCTCGTTTAGAGAAGAATATCGATGAACTTTTAGAACAAATTAAGAACATATAAGCACGAGAGGTTCGCTTAGAGGAGAATATCGATGAACTTTTAGAACAAATTAAGAACATGTAAGCGAGCTGATCTAGAAATAAAAAAAAATCTTTATTTAACACAGCAGAGATAAAATAGAGTGCTAGATGCTGTAAGATTTTTCTTCTAAACAAAATTAACGCCAGATCAACCTACATAATAAAAAAAAGGCCGAGTAGTGCAGACAACACCCTCTACACTATTGTACATGCCCTAAAAATGGAGGGAACCAGATCCTCATACTTTGCCCACCTTACGTTTTCTGATTTTCTCCTCATGATAAAATAGAGTGTTGGATGCTGTAAGATTTTTCTTCTAAACAAGCTTAACGCCAGATCAACCTACATAACTAAAAAAAAGGCCAAGTAGTACATACAGCACCCTCTACACTGTTGTACATGCTCTAAAAATAGAGGGAACCAGATCCTCTTACTTGGCCCACCTTACGTTTTCTGACTTTCTCCACATGACACGTGGGTCCGGTGTGTAATGAGCTCCATTTGTCAGTGACGTCAGTGGATCCCATCACCGCACAGAGAAGCACTCGTCTCAGCGTCTGCACACCGTTTCCGCAATCGTTTGCATGCAGGGACTCGATCTGTATCGTTCCTTACGATCAAACGAGTGAAAATGACGCGGCGTATGGACTGGGTGTTTTGTCTCAATGTAACTGCATGCAACAACGGACACTGTCCAGTGGGGCCCCGTTCACCAGCCCGGTGCATGCAGACCTCGACGCAGCCCTGTACGCCTCGTTTTTTCAGAGCAAACAACGTCGCAGAAAAAGAAAAGAGTAAACAACGTCGCGTCGCATTTGCAGCCCTGCACGCCTCGTTTCAGAAACACGAGTCGCGGCGCGTTTGCAGCCCTCCACGCCTCGTTTTCAGAAAAGACGCATCAATGCACGCAACAAGGCAGGATTTGGCGTGAGATTTTGGATTTTGTTGTCCTATGCCTACGCCTAATGCACGTACCGCTTTGACCATGCATCGCCTGTTCTACACTGTATCCAACGTTTTCACACAGTTGCTTCATCTACCCCCAATTAGTTCACGTCTAATCGTCTCTTTAAATAGCCCGTTTCATTCATCCTCTATCTTCTCATCCTTCTCAAGGCCCTTTGCCTTCTCATTTCTGCCCCGAGCACCATCCACCATGTCTTCGTACTCTCTCCCTTCAAGCCTCGAGTCCGTCAGCGACGAGGACAACCACCCCAAGGCTCGGCCTTGGTATGAGGCCGAATGGACGGCGGAGGAGACGGGCATCGTGCCCGTCGAATCTCCCAAACGGAGGCGCTCGCCGTCGCCGCCCTTCATCCACCACCCCGACCCCGTCCGCGTCGAGCGCGCCGAGAACCTCTCCCCCAAGACGAAGAACCGCCGCCTCAAGAAACAGATGCGGCTGGAGAAGAAGGAGCTCGAGGCGGAGGAGAAGAAGGAGGAGAAGGCTGTAACATCCCAAATTTGCTAAATTCGGGTTGTGGTGTTGTGTTCATCTCATACATGCATGAATCAAAAATTTAAACCATGTTTTAACCAATTTAAATTGTGAATTTAAATGGTTTGAGAAAATCCCACAAATAGTACTTATTTTGGTTCCCAAAATCTTGTGTTGAAAAATATTTCAAATACGCCAAAGAAACACATGGTTTTGTTGGAATTTTTACAACCTTTCCAAAAGTTATTTTTGCCAAATTTTTACTTTGCAAAAAGGCCCTCAAATCAATGGTTTATGTTCTGTTTTTAAATGGAAAAGGACCTCCTCGCAATTTTTGAGAAGTTCTAGCGGGTTTTTGGGGAGATGTCCTTTGTCTCCTTCCTTGACACAAGCAGGCAGAGAGCTTCGTGGCTGGGCTGCCGCCGCTGGCTGCCAGCTCCTGCTTCACCCTCTCGTAGTTGGTCTCCAAGAGGGCGATGTTGTGCTCTCCCTACTCGCCTTCCCCCTTGAGCTGCTCCTTCTCTCTGGCCCTGCAAAAACCAAACCCTAACCGTGATAGACGCCGGCGAGCGCCGCCATTCTAGTCTCCCCCGTGCCCCGTTGAGCAGCCCACCCTCTCCATCGTACTCCCCTTGTCCTCCTCACCAAGTTTTGGAAGCCCTGGCACAGTGGAGGCACGGAATTGAGCTCGTCGTCCCCACGGCCGGCGGGACATGACGCCGTCGATTCGTCGCCGTCCAGCCTCGCCGCGCATCCTCGTCCACTCCATAAGACTCGTGGTGAGCTTCCGCATCCGTGGATGCTTCCAAATAGCCCCCTCCCCTTCTGTAGCATCGCCGGCACCGGGCTCCCGCCGCCGCCGCCACGGATGCTCGCCGCCGAGCTTGCTCCGGCGACCATTTGACCCTCCCGCCGCCACCTCTCGGTTCGCCGTCGGCCCCTCTTCCTCGTGGTACCTTCCGTTTCGAGAATCGCATGCTCAATCGAGCAATTGCTCGCCGGCAGGGAGATTTTGTCCGCCGCTGACGTCATGATGATGTCATGCGGACGTCATCATGGGCCAGCCTCCTGTTTTCGAAAATGTTTTAATAAAAGATAAAAACAATGACACGTGGACCCCACTTTATCTAAATTACAGAAATTAATTAAAGCTTAGAAAATGAAAAACTTCTATTCTGTTAGTCAAAAAAAAGTATAGAGTTGATCAGAAAAATATTCTCTGTCCAAATATGTCATTTTCAATCATGTTTGAGAAAGTTGAAAAATGGCCATTATTTAATGTTGTTAATTCATTTAAAAATAGAAAATAAGTTGTTATTCAATAAAATTAGAAAATTAAAAGTTATATACCAAATTGCTCAAAATGACAAATGAAATCTAGTTATGATGTTTTCAAACCCATTTGAGCACTTTAAATTGTACTCACTTTCAGAATCGTCCGAATTGCCCCTCCAGGGTTTATTTCGGGCTAATTTCAGAAAAACTTCATAATTAACATACGAACCGTAGCAACCCATCGAACATGTTTAGGGCTTTAATTTATTGCATTATCTTGCTCATGCATACATGTTGTGCATTGCATCAATGCCATGTTTGATTGTTATTCTTCTTTTCGGTGTTTGTCCCCCCGGTAGAACGCAACTCCGAAGAGAAGGCCAGTAGTCCAATGGTGAATACTTGATCTTAACCGACAAGTTAAGCACTTATTCCAGAAGACTTTATCTAGTTTTCTTAACCAAGGCAAGCATAACCTCTTATCTACTCATATACGTTTTCCAACAACCTTTGATTCTCGTACTTTGCATTCGATTCCAAAGTATTTGATGCTAGTAGATGTAGTTCACCCATACATTGCATTGCCTCAATGTTCTGATACACTCCTCCTAGCCGCCATAGGTTTGCTTGTGCGCATCGCTAGAGCCTCATATCTGCTTCGCTTAGTCATACATGTTTGTTTACCTCTGCTCCATCTGGTTGATGAATCAGAGCTGCGATAACCTAGTATGATATGATGACATGGTGAGATGAGCATTGTGTGGTTAACATGACTAAGGCTTGGACGGGAGGCCACTTGGGAAGTGGTTGTTTGTCCTGTACTTGCCAACCCTAGGATTAAGGTCTCGCCGCGGAAACCAAGACTGAGCGTGCAACCACACGTGGGGCCTAACAGACCGCGCTCGACTAACTAACTTGTTTGGTTCTATTCGTGAGTCACGTAGTTTGGGAGTTCCATCTACGTGTGAGTCAAAAACCTTTTGGAGGTGTTTAGGGCGTGACCGGGGAAACCAAGACTGAGCGTGCAACCACACGTGGGGCCTAACAGACCGCGCTCGACTAACTAACTTGTTTGGTTCTATCCGTGAGTCACGTAGTTTGGGAGTTCCATCTACGTGTGAGTCAAAAACCTTTTAGAGGTGTTTAGGGCGTGACCGGGACAAGTGATGGACGTACACGGATCTTGATCCCGACCCACAGAACAGGTGCCGTCAGGAGTTGGCCAACTCCCTGTTGACGGGGTGGCCCTGTTTGGGTTGACTCATGGATAGGGCTCGACAAGGTAAAGGTCGTGGCCAACCACCCTCTGCCGCGCTCCCAAGGAGCGTACATGTAGCGTTAAGAGTCGGATGGTACGTGTGGGTAAAGTGTACCACCCTGCAGTGATAAATCTTGCGGAAAGCCGTGTCAACGATTAAGGACGACTTGGTGAATGCCATGTGGCCATAGATAACTTAAACGTGACGTAAAAGATGTTGACAACGCATGGAGGCAATAGATGGAGGGTGCCTCCTCGGAGATGCTGAGAGGGGTGATCCTTGTAGCATGTGAGATGCTGGGAATTGATGTTGGTGGTTTGAAAAGATGATGATTACAGTAGTTGAGTTTCTCATCTATTTTGAAAACATTCCAGGAGACGTGCTATTCTCCCTCGATTTGGAAAACAAAGATTGCTTTACGCAAAATAGGCCTCATAAAACCTTTTCTGAAGATAGCAGATATATAATAGGTTAACTAAGTCTTGTTGAGTACCTCCCGTACTCAGGTTTGCTTAATTTTGTTCGGGTGAAGATCTCACTCCAACGATGATGATTCAACGAGGACATCGACGAGTAGTTTGGGGTTCCCAGGTAGCAGCCTGGAATCTATGGGCTGGGATGTCGCCTTATGTTGCGGCCTCTTAGGCCTTTTGGTTCTTGTTTATTAGCAACATAATTTGCCTTCCGTTGTCTGATGTAATGTTGGGTCGTGTGACCTATGCTTGTAAGCTATACTCTAGTAACACCTGTTTAATACAGCTTCCATGTTTAGAGTACTGCTTTGATCGGTTGTTGGTTTCGAGTTCATTGTCATACAGTTTTGGATATGCCTGCATAGTTGTCGCAGTCGAGGGGTTGTGGAGCCGATGATCCATGTCCGAGCTCGCCTACCGATGTGATTCGGCCTGGGGCGAGGTAACCCCAGTAACCCTCGATTGTTGTTGCACTTTCTGTACACATAGCAGCCCTATATAGCTTTGGTCCCGTTTCCTTCAGTTTCATTCGATTCATGGACGCTTTGATATGCATAGTTGATTATGACTAGCGTGGACACAAGGAGTAGTAGACTGGGGATCCGGACTACGTGCCAATGAATCCAGTCTGCCTGCCGTTGTTTGTTGCGGCCGGGGCTGGTAACCCTGAAGACTTTGTGAGTCCATGGCTAGGAGCACATAACAGTATGTATATCTCTGGGTCCGGGGTCGTGACAAGTCATGGTATCAGAGCAGGACTGCCTGTAGGAAAACCTTACTGCTTGGTCGATGTTGAGTCTAGAGTTTGTGAAAACTATTTTCAAAACCACAAATGAGTTGTGAAAATCTCTTTAGGATTCTTTTTACTTTGTATTTGGTATCGCTCTAAATCTGGGTCACCGTACCTGTATTGATTTGAAAAGGTTTTGCTATCTCTTCTAGTCATTCAAAACCTAGGTGCCTTCTTCGGCAATGACGTCTTTTACCCAAGTTAACCTAGTGTTAAGTTCTAGAGTCGTGTGTGTTCCGTATTCCGTTATCTCCCGTTTCAACTAAGAGATTCATTTCCATCATAATCTCTCAGAGTTGTGTGGGTTCCACATACTCCTGTTCTAAAGTCTCAAAATCCTGAACCTCGATATTTCCTTTTCATCTCGAATGTATCCGTTATCCTCTGCTCAAGTTCTTCCGGAGCTATGTTTGTCTTTTGAAAGATACTTCGTGATTGCTATTCATAGTGTCCTTTAAGACACTTAGATAGTAGTTACTCCTCTCCCTGGGTTTCTGACCCTTGGACTTGAACCGAAGGTCCCGGAATGTGCTGAATTGTGGTGGGTTGAACCATGTGATTTCGTAACCATGTGATGCCCACGCCATCAGTACAGGATGCTGACTTTTAACCCAAGTTATGTTTCTTTGGATCCTGAGAAATCTGTTCTACCTTAGGATGGCTAGGTAATCTCAGCTTCAATAGCCATAGGTTTTCTCTAGGAATCAAAAGTGACCATGACAAGAGTGTTCTTATGGTTCCCATATCCTTGTTCTTGACCCTGCTATACCTCTCTTTTTAGCATGGGTTCTACAAATGAGTATTGCCCTATGCAATCAACGTGATCTTAGGAATTCTCCTGAGCATGTTCCTGTCTTCTAGTTGCTTTCCGAACTCCATCCGTTGTTTGGAAACCAAGTTGCATATGTGTGTTGGAGTCTTCCAATGCATTGCTTTTGTTTTCCGTCAGAATGTTCCACTTTGGAATGTCAGGAGAAACAAACTCCAGTACCCCGTTCATCTAGGGTGTGTTCGGTTTCGGAACCAGGTGGAACGGAATGGAACCTGTCGAATCTTTGACTCTACAAATCCCTTAGGTGACCCTATCGGGTTTCGACTAGGAGAAGTCATGAGCGCTGGTGAAATCGTCGGCTAGACAGGGGGCGAGATTTACCCAGGTTCGGGGCCCTCGTAGAGGTAAAACCCTTACTCCTGCCTCTTGTCGATCTGTATTGAAGATTAGATCGGTTACAATGGTGTGCTCGAGTCGAGAGTCGGTCTCGAGTTCAAGGCTTTTCGGTCGTGCGGTAATTGCTTGGTCCTCTCTCGGGGGCTCTCCTGGCCTTATATAGGCAGCCAGGTCTCGAGTTCTACCCGGAGAGGACTCCAACCCTAGCTAGGTCAGTTACATGTTTTCTAACTTAACCCGCAAGTTTAGTGCGAGTGGGCTTCACGTGGGCCTTCTGGAGTACTCCAAGGGCACCTCTTCTTGGGCCTTGGCCTTGGGCCTGAGAGAGGGTGTCCTTACCCGCAGGGTCCAGAGTCCATATCTTCGTCAGTAGCCCCCGAGCGTCTGCTCGATTGAGATTTTTCCAATCGAGTAGACGGTCAAACCTTTCTTGATCTTCGTTTGGAGGACCAGCTCGACTGTTATTGTTTTCTAAAGGGTGTGTTCCCTGTATCATGAGTCATCATGCTCGCGTATCGAGCAACACAAGTGCCTGTTTTTTACAGCTTTTTTCACAGAAGGATGTGGCACAGTAGCTTGGCTCTCCCGAAAGATCAGGGCCAATTAATTGCGACTAGGGCAAAAACATTCCTGGCCTACTCAGATTCGAGACCTCCGACTCGAATCCGATGAGGTGATTGTTGCGACTGGGCCGTTGTGGACTTATCGAGTCGAACTTAACCTATGGGGGTACCCGGCGCGTCCGCTAGGATTTTTCTTCGTGTTGTTGACACGGAATTATACCGGAGGATGCAGCTTTCGAGTGCGATTCCAGGCCCAAAAGAGAGATCTTTTTGGGTCTTACCTTCATATTCGAAGAATATGGCATCCGGATGTGCCTAGTCGGCTGAACAATCCAGGTTTTTATGATGTAAAATTATCATGTGTAGAAGAGGTAGGTTCTTCCTACCCGATCGATTTGTTTGAGTTCCACACGAAAGAAATTTCGTGCCGGAAGAGAAATTAAGTCCATATGAAAAGAGTTTTCATGCTTGGAGCGCGGTGCCCATACGAAAGAGTTTTCGTGTGCGGGGTATTTTTCTCTTGTTCGAAGAGGTTTTGCTTCATGAGTTGTTCAGAAAAAAGTTGCCTTTATTCGAAGGAAATGTTGTTCGTACGAAGATATTTTCGCGTTTGAACTTCCAGTCGAGAGTTCTTGAATTTGAATGATGTATGCCATGACGTCATTGCGCACTCCTCTTCTCCTGATGGGACATGACAGAGTGGCAGCAGATGGTGGCCCACCTGGTCAGCTTTTTGACCGGGAAACGAGACGTCATTCCCGGTTTTTACGCGAGACGCGCAGTAAATGCGCACGATCTTCTGTTAAGATCGTGGCACGAAACAGCGCTGGCCGCCGCTTCGTTTCATCCTCACGCGTGGCGGCCGTGATAAGCGCCACGTAGCGCATCGTACGACTGAGATCGTCTCGCTCCGTGTATAAGTATGGGTCTTAGCGCTACGGTGAAATTTTCCCAGCTCCTTGCCTTCATCTTCTTCCTCGCGCTCATCTCCTTCTTCCTCGTGCTCGAGCTCGTGCTGCAAGCAATGGCTAGCGGAAAAATGCGTGGTGCTGTCACTTCCGTGTCCGGGGAACCCTCTGCGCAACCCGCGCCCCGCGCCGGCGACTGGCGCTCCCCCAACACCACTGCGAAAAGCATCAGGGAGATGCAGCGGGAGGGATTGCTGCCGGCAGAGACGGAGAAGCGGGTTCGCCTCGGAAAAAAGGAAGAGGTACCTAACCCGCAATCGAACGAGCGCGTGGTCTTTGTTGACCATGTGTCTCGGGGTCTCTCCTTTCCTCTCCACCCTTTCCTCCTCGGGTTGCTGTATGTCTATGGCATACAGCTTCACGATCTTCCTCCGAACGCGGTGCAGCACATATCGTGCTTCATCGTGTTCTGCGAGTGCTTTCTCGGCATTCGCCCGCACTGGGCGCTTTGGAAGGCGCTCTTCAAAGTCCGGATCTTCCGCGAGAGATCGCGGGTGGAATCAGAGCCCGGCGAACCACTTCGTACGGGCGGCTTCGGGATCCAAGCTCGACAGGTAGGCAGCTACTTCAACATGCATTTTGTCGACTCCGCCCAAAGCTGGCGGAAGAGGTGGTTCTACGTCATCGACAACAGCTCGGGTGGGATCGTGGAGTTCCACCTGTTCGCTGTTCTGACAAGGCGAAAGTCCTGGGGGCACAGGATGTCGCGCCCTTACTCGCAAGAGTAGCCGCTCTCCGGGATCAGACTGCGGGAGTCGTGCTCAACGGGATGCATTTGGCGAGCATCTTCTTGAAGCACAGGATCCAGCCTCTTCAGCAAAGTCCCTCCGCTATGTGGGAGTATCAAGGCTCAGAGGACCCCAGCCGAGTAAGCCGCGAGGAACTTTCGAATGTGGAATTCGAGAAGAAAATCGCAGGTATCACTCGACTGAAGGTGGGGGGAAAATTCCCCGATTGTTCAGTTGAAGCCTTTGCCGCTTCAAATCCTCCTCCAGCCGAGGTTAGTTTCTTCCTTCTTGTCTTTGAGTTGTTCCCTTTTTGTTCTGAGTCCTAGCCGATAAGTTTTTTCTCGTCTTCTCTGTCTTTGTAGAGCTTGGCTATGGAAGATTGCTACCCGCCAATTACGGGAGAGGAGGCTTCAGAGCTACCGTCGAGTCACCAGGATGGTGCGGTTGACACCAGTGTTGCCAACGCTTCGTCGAGTACTGAGCGTGATTCTTCGGATGACACGGAAGACTCGAATGGTGTCCCCCCCAAACGTCGTCGGGTGGATAATGACGAGGCTACTTCCAAGGAAAATTCCTTGGAAGCATCGCCCAGTCAGGCCCCCGTCCTTGTGACTCCACTTCGTTCACTCGCCCCTTCGCCTTCGTTTCCAGTGATGAACACCGCTTGGAACGCGGACTTGTTGGATGAGGACGAAGATGACGAGTAAGCCTTTTTCCTTGTTCGTGGTCGAACATTCTTTGAGCTTTCATCCTGATGCTTTTATCTTTTGTTGCAGACTGCAGACTATTAGTCCTCGCAGGTACGCTTCTTTCATTCCTCCCGAAAAGAGGAACAAGGCAAAGGACGCGGATGAAACTCCCACTGCGGGTACCGTCCAAAACTCTCCTAGAACAGCCCCCAAAGCTGCGACTGTGGAACGTGAAGCCCCCAGCTTTGCCGCCAGGACTTCAACTTCTAAGGAAGTGACGGACAGCTCCGCGGATCCGCTCTTTTGCGCCACCGGCCAGGTAAAACTTTGTCTTCTGTCTTCAAATTTTTATCGGGTGCACGACAGTGCTCCCGATGGGAGTAGCCCCCGAGGCTGTAGTCGACCGCATGCGGTCGGCTACAGGCTCAAAGTCTGGTTTACTTCTTCTTCATGATTTCATTTTTATCGGGTGCACGGCAGTGCTCCCGATGGGAGTAGCCCCTGAGGCTGTAGTCGATTGTAAATAATCGGGTACAGACTCCAATTTAATCCTTTTAACTCTTCCGTCTTCGTGCTTTTGCAGTCGCTTATTGATTCTCTTGCGGCGATTGGTCGCCGCGTCGTTCTCGCCGAGTCGGATTGCGAGTCACTTCGAACGGACCGTAGCCGAATTCAAACTGAAAACGACCTTCTCAAGGGTAAGTTTTGTCATCTCCCTGTCTTCAGTATTCCGTGAATTCTTGATTTTTGATAAGCATCTCTTTGCAGCTCGACTTGAATTTTCGGAATCCGAAAAGGTCAAACTCTCTGAGCAGGTAACTGCTCGGGAGGCTGACCTGACGGCCATTCGACAAGAGCTGGAGGCTTCCCGCATACAATCGGAAGATTTTAGTCGACAGCTTGCGGATGCGCGGAAGGCCTTGAAGGAGTTAGAGGAAGCTGGCAGTAAGGCCGATAACGACGTTGTCGGGTTCCTCCGTCCCCTCGCTGAGCGTTTCGCGGGTAAGTGCTTTAGACTTTTGCGACTTTGATCCTTCATTTTGCTGAACTTTGCTAAGTATTATTTTCTTCTTTGTAGGTCTTCTGGATGTTCCTCTAGAGATCCCTGGACTCCAGCGGGTAGATGTGGTAACCGACACACTTGCCCAGCTTAAAAGGCACGTTGATGGAGTTTTCTCCTTGATTAGTGATGCTACTCAAGTGCTGGTGCAACTGCATGGTCGCCTCATCGCCAACGCCACTCCTGCACCCGCGCTAGATGATCTGTTGAAGGTCTTCTCAGAGGGCAAACTTATGGATGCCTTCGCGGTCGCTCAGTCGGAGTCTGGTGCGAAGACCGCCATTCAATTTGCGTTGGCGCATGGAGTCGAAGGTTTGGAGGAGGCCTACTCATCTCTTCCAGTTGACCCCTCCACGGGCAAAAAGGTACGGCTCTCTCGTTTTGGCGAGCAAGCCGCTATTCTTGCTCGGAAGCTGTCTGAGATTTTTGCTCGACTGCGAGGAGGGGCGACTGCCGCTAGCGGGAGCACCAATGTAGCCTCATAGTTTTTCTTTTTTCTTCCTTGAATGTAATGAACCTTGGGATGTATTCCCGTACCTTTGTTGTCTTTAATTGAAGAATTCGCCTTGCAATTTATTCCCCTTGTTTGTGCGTTGGCTCCCGATGGGAGTAGCCCCCGAGCGTTTGTCCGATGTGCGACTAGAAATGACTCGAGTAGGGCGTCTTACTTCTTTCGTTGTATTCTTCCAGGCTACTGGGTTTGCCGCAGAAACTTCGGGTGGACGTGGTACTCCAGTAAATCCACTTGTTGCCGCTGTTGGTACTTTTGCGGGCCTTCGTGATAAGGTCCAGGAGGGTGAGCGCAAGCTAAAAGCTATGCGCGGGATAGCCGATGTGGCGAAGTCCAAGCAGAAGTTGGCGGCTGAACGCGAACAATTTCTGATGGATGAGTTGGCTGTAGTCGCAAGGGATTTGCTTTGTAAGTAGTGCAGCCCCCGTGCCTTTTTCTTCCTCGTTTCCTTAGCTGACTGAGTATGTTTTTGCTCTTCAGTCGTTAATCCGGATGACAGGGAAGAAAAGCAGTGGGTAGAAAACCACATCCTTCAAGAGGCTAGCAGCTCAAAACCTCATGCAAACAATTTTTGGTCTGATCGCAGTCGAGGTTTTGTGATGGCCACCTTGAAATTCCGAGTCCTCTAGGCGAGAATTCTCGTGAGTTCTTTTCACGAGGTCTTGGTTGCAATGAACGCTGCATTTTACCCACTCGAAAAAGGTCCCGAAGACTGGAGCTATCTTCTCAGGTTGTTTGGACGTGAAGGAGAAGTTCGCGCGTGTGTGCGCAATCAGATGACGTGCGGCGCGGTTGTAGCTCTCTCTTTTGTCCGAATATGGCATCCTGAGATAGATGTTAACTCTGTTGCTCGGCGCCCAGATTATGCAATCGAGGATATTTCGCCGTACTATGATGTTGTACGTCCTGCAGCGGAGAAAATTATCCGATTGACCTCTGAAGAGGTGGATAGAGTTTTAGCGACTGAGAATGCTCAGCGCTTTGATTGATTGTCGGATGTAAATATCCTGTAATCTGTTTATAGTTTGTAAGAACTGTTGTAAGGTACAACCTTGTTTGTATGATGTTTTTCTCTGATGCTTAGTTGTAGGTGTAGTCCCCGTGTGTTTTATGGGGCGTGTACCTGTAACTTTTAGCATGTAAAGAACGAGAAGCTTCGAGTGAATATGATGAAGGAATCATGTCTTTATTGCAATGACTGAGAAGCCATGTATTCGAGCTACAGGACTGGCTAGTATAGCCTTATTTTGTTGCGATAACAAGTAAACCTATGGATAAAATTTGCGGAGGTGTGCGATGTTCCACGGATTGGAGTAGATTCCTCCGGTCGCCGGATTCTTTAGCCTGTAGGCTCCACCTGGGATGACTTCGTGTATGATGAAGTGTCCTTCCCAAGGTGGTTCGAGCTTGTGTCCTTCCTTCTGTTTGAGCCGCAGCACCAGGTCCCCAACCGCGAATGCTCTGTGGTGTATTCGGCGACTATGATAGTTGCGCAAGGATTGCTGATATACTGCGGATCTTGCGAGTGTGATGTCACGCATTTCGTCGAGTGCATCCATATCTTCTGCGAGCGCCCTGTTGGAAGTTTCTTCGCTGTAGGCTACAACTCGTGGGGCGCAGAATCGAACGTCCTCGGGAAGGACTGCTTCTGCCCCGTATACCATGAAGAATGGCATGTACTTTGTCGATCGATTAGGAGTGGTGCGTAGGATCCAAAGTACGGAGGGTAGCTCTTCTGCCCAATGTCCTGCAGCGGGGTGTAGACGATCGAGTAATCGCTTCTTGATGCCAGCCGAAACTAAGCCGTTGGATCTTTCGACTTGTCCGTTCGTTTGCGGGTGAGCAACTGAAGCAAACTTGAAATTGATGCCTTTTTCCTCGCAGAACTGTTGCGTTTCCTTTGCTGTGAAGTTTGTACCATTGTCTGTAATGATGTCATGTGGCATACCAAATCTGCATACAATGGAGTCGAGGAACTTGACGGCGCATTGGGCGCTAGCCGAAGTTACAGGCGTAGCTTCGATCCATTTGGTAAACTTGTCGACTGCGACCAGCAAGTGTGTGTATCCACCTGGTGTGGACTTGCGTAGTGGTCCAACCATGTCTAGCCCCCATTGTGCAAAGGGCCAGGCTATTGGTATCATGTGCAATTCCGTGGCAGGTGCGTGTGGTCTTGGTGCGAATCGCTGGCAGGCGTCGCATCGTTCGACCAGGCTTTTTGCATCGCTGGCTGCTGTTAGCCAGTAAAATCCTGCTCGAAAAGCTTTTCCCATTATTGTTTTCCAGCTAGCATGATGTCCGCAATCTCCTTGGTGTATGTCCTGGAGTAATTCCTTGCCATCTTCGGGTGCGATGCATCGCTGAAGTATTCCCGAGATGCTTTGCTTGTATAATTCTCCATTGACCACTCGAAAGGACTTGCTGCGCCTGAGTATCTGTCGAGCCTCTCGTGGACCGACCGGGAGCTGTTTATTGAGCAGGTAGTCGAGATATTTCTGCGTCCAGACTGGCTCGACCAGAAAGACATGTCGTGATATATTATGAATAAGCTCGATAAGCGCGACCTGCGGGCTGACCTCTATTTCTGGCGCTGCTGGTGTTTCTTCAGCTTTCTTCAATTTGACCGATCGCTTGACCATCCGTTCGAAGTATATTCCTGACGGTATGGGTGTGTTCGTGGAACCCATGTTTGCCAGTCTATCTGCTTCTTCGTTGCTGGATCTCGCAATGTGCCTCAGTTCGCACCATTTAAAGCTTCCTTCGAGTAGATTGTACATGTCACGATATGCGACCATGTTTTCAGCAATTGCGTCACATTCTTTCATTGTCTGCTGCACTATGAGATTGGAATCGCCGTAGATCATTAATCGGGTAGCTCCGCAGGCGATTGCCATCTTCATCCCGTGCAGCAGGGCTTCATATTCTGCGTCGTTATTTGATGCTGGATCATCTCGTGGAAAATCCAATCGCAGGACGTATTGCAGCTTGTCTCCATGAGGTGAAATAAGAACGATTCCGGCTCCTGCTCCTTCGTTTCTCTTGGATCCATCGAAGTACATTATCCAATTGCTCGTGTACTCAGGCGGCCCGGGCGTTTGTAGCTCTGTCCATTCGCTGAGGAATTCCACGAGTACTTGAGATTTTACTGCGTTGCGTCCTGCGTAGGTGATGTCCCAGGCGCCCAACTCGATGCTCCATTTTGCTATTCTTCCGGATGCCATAGGGTTGTTCATGATTGTCCCGAGTGACGCATCATTAACCACTGTGATGGCGTGTTCCTGGAAATAATGCTTGAGCTTCCGGGCCGTGAGAACAACTCCATATGCGAGCTTCTGGTAATGAGGGTATCGTTGCTTGCATGGCGAGAGGACTTCGCTGATGTAATATACTGGTCGTTGGACTCCGTATGCTTTGCCGTCTTTAGGTCGTTCGACTACGATTGTTGTGCTGATGACCTGGTTTGTAGCGGCTAAGTATAGGAAAAGTGGCTCTCTTTCTTGCGGTGTTGCAAGGACGCGCCTGCTTTGCAACGATCGCTTCAAATCTGCGAACGCTTGTTTAGCTTCCGGTGTCCACTCGAATTTGTCCGTCTTCTTTAGTAATTTTTAGAAGGGTAACGCTTGCTCTCCCAATCGTGCGATGAACCTGCTTAGGGCGGCTAGTCGTCCTGCGAGCTGCTGGACTCCGCGTAGATTGGTTGGCTCCTTCATAGTCAGGATGGCTTGTATTTTCTCCGGGTTGGCTTCAATGCCTCTGGCGGATACCAGGTACCCGAGTAGTTTTCCTGCAGGGACGCCGAAAACGCATTTGGTCGGATTGAGATTAATCCGGTATGCATTAAGGGCGTCGAAAGTTTCTCTGATGTCCTCGAGGAGGGTGTCCTCTACTCGAGTTTTGATGACAATGTCGTCAACGTACACCTGTACGTTCTTGCCAATGAGATTGGCGAGGCATTTTTGCATGCAGCGCTGATATGTTGCGCCTACGTTCTTCAGCCCGAAGGGCATTGTCGTGTAGCAGTAGACACCATGGGGTGTGATGAATGCCGTCTTCTCTTCGTCTTCCCTTTTCATTCGGATCTGATTATATCCCGAATAAGCGTCCAGGAAGGAGAGGCGTTGGCAGCCTGCCGTAGAATCCACGATCTGGTCGATCCGTGGTAAAGGAAAATTGTCCTTGGGGCAGTGCTTATTCAATGACGTGTAGTCGATGCACACCCGAAGGATATCCGTGTTCTTCTTGGGGACCAACACCGGGTTTGCTAACCAGGTGGATATCTTGATCTCCCTAATGAAATTTGCGGCTAGCAATTTGTTTACTTCCTCTCCAAGCACCTTCTGCTTGGGTTCTGAAAATCGTCGAGTCGTCTGTTTGATGGGTTTGGCGTCAGGAAAAACTTCGAGTGAGTGCTCGGCAAACTCCCTGGGTATTCCCGGCATATCTGAGGGCTGCCAGGCGAAAATCTCCCAGTACTCACGGAGGAGTTTGACGAGCGAGTCTTCCTATGCTGGCGAGAGGGTTGTTGAAACCATCGCTGTCTTTGCAGAATCCGTCGGTTGCACTTGACGCTTGCGAGTGTCGATGTTGCCGCTGAATTCCAGTTCAGGCGCGTTTTTCTTCGTGAGGGGCATAACGGAGTGATCCGTTGTTTTTGCCAATTCTTGAAGTTCTTCTTGCATCCCGAAAGATTTTGCAATCTCATTAAATTCTATGTCGCACTTGTCCGATTTCTGGAAGTCTCCGTCGATGGTGATCACACCGTATTCGCCGGGTAGCTTGAGCTTCAAATACGCGTAATGTGGTACGGCCATGAATCTGGCGAACGTTGTTCGACCAAGAATGGCGTGGTACTGTGAGGGCCAGTCGACGACTTCGAAGTCTAGGAATTCCCTTCTGTAGTTGCTTGGAGAGCCCAATACGACTTCTAGGTTGATTGTTCCGAGTGGACGGATTGCCTTGCCCGGAACTATCCCGTGAAAGGATGTTTCTGATTCCGTTAGGCCGTCCAGATTCTTGTTCATTCGACGGAGTGTATCCGCGTAGATGATGTTAATGCCACTGCCACCGTCCATGAATACGCGGGCCAGGTCATAATTGCCAATTTGAGCTTGGATGACAAGGGCGGCGTGTCCTGGTCGATAGACTCGTGGCGGATGGTCTTTCATCGAAAACGTGATTGGTTGATCCGCCATCTTCAGGTACTCGGTTTTTGTCGGTGGTGTCTGCACTGCCATGCACAATTGCCTCGTGTTAGTCTTTTGAGCTCTGCGAGAGGGGCATACCTTCTGTATCATCGCGAGTTGTCCTGCCGGGTTCGGGTATGCATTGGCTCCATTGTTTTGTGGTGGTGGCGCAGGTAGTGCGGCTAGCGCCATGTTTGGATTTGCTGGTGGAGGTGGTGGTGGTGGCTGGAATTGTTGTCCTCCTCCTGGAAGCGGCGGGTAGTTCTGGGTGGATGCAAATCTTTTCCTGGCGAGTGCCTCCGAGATGTCGTGAAACTTTCGGCAGTCCTTAAGAAGGTGTGTTGCCTTAGTTTTGCCCGTGCGCGTATCTGTAAATAGATGTAGCGAGCAGTATGCATCGAGATCTTCCTCGGGGGATTTTTCTTCTGCCTTAGGTTTCCACTCGCGGCTTCCGCGGCGACCAGAGTCGCGACTTCGCGTGAATTCTGCCGCCACTAATTCCTCTCTATCCTCGTGGTCATAGTATTTCCTTCTTTTTCTTCGCCCATGGCGGTCGTCTTCGTGTGCGGGTGATGACCCTCTTTCGTTGCGCACTGCGTCTTCTCCATTAGCCCATTTTTCGGCTATGATCATTAGCTCCCCGATAGTTTTAGGCGCTGCTCTGCCTAGCTCTTCCCGAAAGGCAGTTCTTCTCGCGCCTTTAGCGAAAGCCTCGATCGCCACCTCTTCCGAGATGGTTCCCGCGGTGTTCCTAAGTGTGGTCCATCGCTGGATGTATTCTCGGGTAGACTCGCCGCTTTTCTGTTTACAGGCTCGTAGTTCCTCGATTGTAGCTGGCCTCTTGTACGTCGACTGGAAGTTTTTGCAGAAATCACGGTGCAAGTCATCCCATGATGCGTAGCAAGATCTTGGTCTCCTCTCCAGCCAACTGCGGGCCGCTCCAACTAGATGCAAATTGAGGTATTGCATAGCCGTGTTCTTGTTCCCACGTTGGCACTTTACTGCCGTGAGGTAGTCGCTTAACCATTGAGAAGGCTCGAGCGAGCCGTCGTACTTTGTCACTTCCGTGCTGAGTTTGAACCGTTTGGGTAGGGGTGCTTCGCGAATGCTGCGGGCGAAACAGAGTGCGCCGCAGGTTTCGTCATCCGAAGAGCCGGATGATGATCGGTCGCGATATCTTGACGCCCTTGACCTGTCCACCTTGTTCTGCGCGATGTCGGATCGCGCGTCGCGTCCGGGCCGATCGCGGTCAGCGTCCTTCCGTGGCTCCTTGCTTCGTTTTCGCGAGCGGCTGCTGTGGTGTCGTGAGCTTTTCTCTCTTGGACTGTCGTCGCTGCTGCTTCGACTGTCACCGCGGCGGCGGGCTTCTTTTCCTCGACCACGACGTGGCGATTTGTCTTTTCTCGGGGAGGAGCTTCTGTGCCTGCGGGGCGTTTCTTTATCTTTGTCCTTCTCCTGTCGCTCCTTCTCCAATTGTTCTTCAGTCTTTTTGCGATCGTGAGAGGCGAGCCTTGCAGCCGCCAATCCTAGCCCCTTGCGAATTTGCTTGTACTGTTCCGCCCGAGGATCGCTTTCTGTCGGCTGGTTCATCTGCATGTAAGTTGCTGCGGCTAGGACTGCAGCAGCGTGGGTTTGCGGGTAGACGTTGCCGTCGTCGTCGACCCTCATGAAGGAGGATGTGGTCGACCTGCTGGTCCCAGCCATGGACTCGTAGTCCCTGGATGATGCAACATGTCCCTTCCTTGCGTGCTGGGTACCGACCGAGGGCGCAAGGGACTGCTCGGCTCGTCGCAGGCTTGACTCGTCCGCTGCTCTTCTGCGACGGGCTAGATCTGCTCGGGCGTCTTTGATGGTCGAGGCCGCTCTCACTAGATGGTAGTGGTAGGCGGTTAGATCCTCCTGTGGCGCTCCTGCCGCGGGTGGCTGACTCTTTCGCATGGCTTCTTTGGCTCTGTTCCAGGCCTCCCGCGAGACGCCGATTATATTGCGCTCGGTTGCGCTGAATTCGGTTTCCGGGGGTGGTTCCGATCCGGCCATGCAGACTTGGGCCAATCGCGGCCCGTGCGTCCTAGGCGCAGATTGGAAAGCTTCCCGTACCCGAGATGGTTCCTCTGTCGAGAGGGCGTGGTAGTCTGCTGCGTTGAATCGGATGGATTCGCCGCTTTTCTCCACAGGAAAGCGCGAGTTGACGGCTCCAGATTCGTTGTCAGATTCATCCGTGAAGTGGAGGATTCCGTCTCGGTTCGTCACGAAGTTGAAGCTCCCGAACGTCAGGGTGACGCTCTTCTCCAGATCCTCGAATACCGGGCGTGATTCCGGCGAGTGAGGTGTGACCACGACAGATCCGATCCGTATAGGATTGCTCGGAACCGTAGTCGATGGTTTCCAACGGGAGTTGGACGTCGATGAAGCCGAAGATGCCGGTGATCTAGCGCCCGCGTTCCCCACGGTCGGTGCCAATTGTCGAATCTTTGACTCTACAAATCCCTTAGGTGACCCTATCGGGTTTCGACTAGGAGAAGTCATGAGCGCTGGTGAAATCGTCGGCTAGACAGGGGGCGAGATTTACCCAGGTTCGGGGCCCTCGTAGAGGTAAAACCCTTACTCCTGCCTCTTGTCGATCTGTATTGAAGATTAGATCGGTTACAATGGTGTGCTCGAGTCGAGAGTCGGTCTCGAGTTCAAGGCTTTTCGGTCGTGCGGTAATTGCTTGGTCCTCTCTCGGGGGCTCTCCTGGCCTTATATAGGCAGCCAGGTCTCGAGTTCTACCCGGAGAGGACTCCAACCCTAGCTAGGTCGGTTACATGTTTTCTAACTTAACCCGCAAGTTTAGTGCGAGTGGGCTTCACGTGAGCCTTCTGGAGTACTCCAAGGGCACCTCTTCTTGGGCCTTGGCCTTGGGCCTGAGAGGGGGTGTCCTTACCCGCAGGGTCCAGAGTCCATATCTTCGTCAGAACCGTTCCGCACCTGGAGCCCATTCTTGCGTTCGGTTGGCAAAGGGAATGGAATGGGGTGATTCCTCAGAAGGGAATATTCCGGCTATATTCGGAACCAACCCGTCCGACCGAATCGGACGGAACGAGTGGAATGCGTTCGCTAACCCATCTCTCTCTCGCTAACCCCCCTCTCTCCCGCTAACCTCTCCCCTCCTCTCTCTCCTCGACCAGGCGGCCAGCACGGCGAGTGGCGGACGGCCCGAGGCACGGTGAGCGGCGGCCAGCCAGCCAGCCCCCAGCCGGCCCGAGGCGCGGCGGCCAGCCATCCCGCACGAGGCGGCGCGGCGGCCAGCACCGGCTGAGGCACGGCGCTAGCCCGCACGAGGCGGCCAACACCGGCCCGAGGCGCGGCGGCCAGCCAGCCCGCACGAGGCGGCGCGGCGGCCAGCACCGGCCGAGGCGTGGCGCCAGCCCGCACGAGGCGGCCAGCACCGGCCCGAGGCGCGACGGCCAGCACCGGCCCGAGGCGCGGCGGCCAGCCAGCCCGCACGAGGCGGCGCGGCGGCCAGCACCGGCCGAGGCGCGGCGCCTGCCTGCACGAGGCGGCCAGCACCGGCCCGAGGCGCGACGGCGCGGCGGCCAGCACCGGATCGAGGCGCGGCGGCGCGGCCAGCCCCCACGTCGAGCGGCAGCCAGCACTGGCCCGCACGATGCTTCGCCGGAGAAAGGAGCGTCCACTGCGGCGCTGGCCCGCACGATGCGGCGCCGGAGAAAGGGGCGGCCAGGCGCATGGTGGTTCGGCGGCCAGGCAATCGGCGCGGCGGCCGTCGGCGTGGAATCGCTCGCAGCGCGACCCAGCCAGCTGAGTGAAAGTAGTAGTACTAGATTAGTGCTAATGCAAAATTAATGCTAAATTTCCAAACTTATGGCTAATTGTATGTCTTATGAAATTGATCCACACTGAGTCCATTCCATCACATTTTGTGTAAACCGAACACTCGAATGGAATGGAACCGTGACATTCCTCTAAAGTGGAATGTCACCGTTCCATCCCATTCCATGCCATTCTCAAACCGAACGCATCCCTATAGAACCAGGCCAAAGTTTTGTAATTCGCAGGTTAAAGAAGTTTCATCAGCTTCTACTCTGTTCCACCTTCGAGTATCACACTCCTTTATATCAAAAGGTCGTGTTAAGTTTTATGGCCTTAATGATGAAGTGATGCTCTTACACGTCTTCACTCCCCCTTCCTCCAAGCTTGAATGCTCGATTATGTTGGGTGTGCATTGATGAGTGTATCAACTATCCCTAGCAATTCTTATTGCTTTGAAAAGTTTAAGAAACGTCTGTATCCTTCTTAGCACTATTGGTCACCCGGTCTTTATATAAAGTTGATCGTGTTACCAAATCCGTTCATTCTGATGCACCTTCTTGTTCAGAGAGTTAGGTCCATTCCAAAGCTCTCCAGACCATATCGGTTGCTTTGAAAAGCATGCCTCCTTTCGATTTCTAAGACATACCGGTGGGTTGTGATATTCTGGTTGTCTTTCTAGAAGTATCACCAGGTTGTCATCCGACCGTGATGTCTAAACAAAGGGTAACTTGAACTACTCCTTTCTCCAAGAAACTACGCTAGACACCTTGGACTAGTGGTTGAGCTTAAACAACAACTTGGAGAGTTGAAAGGCAAAAGCTCCGCCCAACTTGATCCTTTGATAAGGGATGTCTAGTTTCCTTTGTGTTGAAGCAGGATAGTATCTCCGTAGTGGACATGCTATCATCCCACCTTGATTGATTTGGGCTATCGTCAGATCAAGTCCAGATTCAAGGACTGTCTTGATGGTGTTTTCACTCAAGGTGTTTTTCCCAAGTACACCTTCATGTCCTCCAGTCTGACCAATACCTTGCCTCGTTCATGTATCATATGAACCCCTCTTCTTGGAATGCTATGATAAGAGTGTTGTTGAGCCCATCGGTGACATTCCTATTTTCTCCAAGTTGCAAGAGGTTCATGTTGAACAAATGGCAACAACGTTGGAAACTTTCGAGAACCATCTTTGTGTCATCACGAAGTTGTGTTCTGGATGTTCGAAGTAACTTACCCCGGTCCATGTGCTTATGGTGAAAGTTGTCGCCGTGGGTCCGAGTAGAGTTTCTTGTCCCTCGGGAATAATCCCAAGTCGGTCATGCATGTGTGGACTATTCTTGATATGGTGGATTGTTACCTCCATTTCTTGAACCAGTTTTGTATCCACACCCAACCACTGACTGGTTGTTCGTGAAAGATAAGAAGTCCAAGAACTTCGCTATCTTTGTATCATCTTTCCCAACAAGGACTCTGATGTGTTCTTTTGCAAGTAGTCCATGTAGGTGCAACCGTCTTTCACAAGTTGCCAACACATGAGTTTTGCAAACTCGCTCATCTTCTCGAGCTTGACATCGTAGTCCATATCTTGAGAATCCAACATATGTATGTTGTTGGTAACCGGTGCAATCTCTTCGTTCAAACATACCGAGCCTGAGCTATAAATCCACTACCCAGAGCTGAATCTCAAGCAGCAACGATGGTTAGTGTTTTCCTCAAGGGTATTGAATTAGGTCCTTCTAGAATCTGGCATGGTTGATGTTGTGGTTGACACAATTAGCCGGAATTTCTAATGTCATATCTCTTTGAATCTGTAGGAACGACCATTCTCCGTGAGAATTCTTGTGTGGCTCATTCTAACAAGTTTCCCCCTTTCCATTCTTCCAAACCGGAGTTCATCTTTCAGTTGATGACCTATAGAAGGCTTGTCATGAGCCTGGTATCTGTATCTAGAATGTCGAGGAGAACTTGGAAGTTGATCTTTCCAATATCTCTCCGTTGAACCTCCAAAACCTTTGTGTCAGTGGAAACAAGTTCATCAGGAGAACATCTCTTGGTGTTTTGTAACCACCAATGATCAGTTCCCTTCTCAAGTTGTTTGTACTTGAAGTTCCGTTTATCTCACACATTGTGTGAATTTGTCAGTCACTTCAGCCGTGGGATCTTAACTATGTGGTATATGTATTGCTACGTCAAATCCACCATAGGAAAGAGATTCCCTATTCCTTCTGGTGTTTCAACCCTCGTTGGTTATTCATCCTTATGGTGTGACCAAGGATTCTTTCTTTGTTACGGTGCTCCAACTTCTTTTGGTTACTCATATTCTGCTGGGGAGTAACATGATGACCTTTGACAAAGATCTCGACAAACTTTGACGGAATGGTTGAAAGTTCCGATATCTTTTGTGTCCACTCCGAAGAGTGAACATGATCCCGTATCATACCTCTATCTTGGACACACGATTCCATCATATCTTTGTGTTCTCTCTCGTCTATGGATATTACTTTGTGATATCCCAGACCATCCTTCTCATCTTGGTATTCTACTTCGAAGAAACCTCGATGTCAAAAGTTGTTCAACCTTTCTTCTCCAAAAGGGTTTAAAGTCTTATGCAAAGCTCATATTCTAAATCGTTTCAAGAACCATCATCCATAAAATTGAAACCTCCATTTGTTCCCTCTGTTACCTTATTGTGTTTCATGCCTGTTAACTCAAAAGTTCTTTATGAACATCCGATCATGAGTTACCCATGGGATACTCGATCTTCGTGAAGATCATTTCCTAAGAGTTTCCCTCTTACCTAACGTGTATCCGTTCAACACTTCAAGATGCTACGGATCAACCTCTTCGAGAAAAGAACCGTAAGGTTCAAGAAGATCGTTCAAAACCGGTGTTCCTTCTTTCTTCTCCTTCGGGAATCTCGGGACGAGATTCTTGTAAGGGGGGTAGATTTGTAACATCCCAAATTTGCTAAATTAGGGTTGTGGTGTTGTGTTCATCTCATACATGCATGAATCAAAAATTTAAACCATGTTTTAACCAATTTACATTGTGAATTTAAATGGTTTGAGAAAATCCCACAAATAGTACTTATTTTGGTTCCCAAAATCTTGTGTTGAAAAATATTTCAAATACTCCAAATAAACACATGGTTTTGTTGGAATTTTTACAAGCTTTCCAAAAGTTATTTTTGCCAAATTTTTACTTTGCAAAAAGGCCCTCAAATCAATGGGTTCTGTTCTGTTTTTAAATGGAAAAGGACCTCCTCGCAATTTTTGAAAAGTTCTAGGGGGTTTTTGGGGAGATGTCCTTTGTCTCCTTCCTTGACACGGGCAGGCAGAGAGCTGCGTGGTTGGGCTGCCGCGGCTGGCTGCCAGCTCCTGCTTCACCCTCTCGTAGTTGGTCTCCAAGAGGGCGACGTCGTGCTCTCCCTACTCACCTTCCCCCCCCCCCCTTGAGCTGCTCCTTCTCTCTGCCCCTACAAAAACCAAACCATAACCGTGATAGACGCCGGCGAGCGCCACCGTTATAGTCTCCCCCGTGCCCCGTTGAGCAGCCCACCCACTCCACCGTACTCCCCTTGTCCTCCTCACCAAGTTTTGGAAGCCCTGGCGCAGTGGAGGCCCGGAATCGAGCTCGTTGTCCCCACGGCCGGCAGGACATGACGCCATCGATTCGTCGCCGTCCAGCCTCGCCGCGCCTCCTCGTCCACTCCATAAGACTCGTGGTGAGCTTCCGCATCCGTGGATGCTTCTGAATAGCCCCCTTCCCTTCTGTAGCATCGCCGGCATCAGGCTCCGCCGCCGCCGCCACGGATGCTCGCCGCCGAGCTTGCTCCGGCAACCATTTGACCCTCCCGCCGCCACCTCTCGGTTCGCCGTCGGTCCCTCTTCCTCGTGGTACCTTCCGTCTCGAGAATCACATGCTCAATCGAGCAATTGCTCGCTGGCAGGGAGATTTTGGCCGCCGCTGACGTCATGATGATGTCATGCGGACGTCATCATGGGCCAGCCTCATGTTTTCGAAAATGTTTTAATAAAAGATAAAACAATGACACGTGGACCCCACTTTATCTAAATTACAGAAATTAATTAAATCTTAGAAAATGAATAACTTCTATTCTGTTAGTCAAAAAAATAAAATAAAAGTATAGAGTTGATCAAAAAAATATTCTCTGTCCAAATATGTCATTTTCAATTATGTTTGAGAAATTTAAAAAATGGCCATTATTTAATGTTGTTAATTCATTTAAAAATAGAACATAAGTTTTTATTCAATAAAATTAGAAAATTAAAAGTTATATACCAAATTGCTCAAAATGACAAATGAAATCTAGTTATGATGTTTTCAAACCCATTTGAGCACTTTAAATTGTACTCACTTTCAGAATCGTCCGAATTGCCCCTCCGGGGTTTATTTCGGGCTAATTTCAGAAAAACTTCATAATTAACATACGTAGCAACCCATCGAACATGTTTAGGGCTTTAATTTATTGCATTATCTTGCTCATGCATACATGTTGTGTGTTGCATCGATGCCATGTTTGATTGTTATTCTTCTTTTCGGTGTTTGTTCCCCTCGGTAGAACGCAACTCCAAAGAGAAGGCCAGCAGTCCAATGGTGAATACTTGATCTTAACCGACAAGTCAAGCACTTATTCCAGAAGACTTTATCTGGTTTTCTTAACCAAGGCAAGCATAACCTCTTATCTGCTCATATACGTTTTCCAACAACCTTTGGTTCTCGTACTTTGCATTCGATTCCAAAGTATTTGATGCTAGTAGATGTAGTTCACCTATATATTGCATTGCCTCAATGTTCTGATCCACTGCTCCTAGCCGCCATAGATTTGCTTGTGCGCATCGCTAGAGCCTCATATCTGCTTCGTTTAGTCATACATGTTTGTTTACCTCTGCTCTATCCGGTTGATGAATCAGAGCTGCAATAACCTAGTATGATATGATGACGTGGTGAGATGAGCATTGTGTGGTTAACATGACTAAGGCTTGGACGGGAGGCCACTTGGGAAGTGGTTGTTTGTCCTGTACTTGCCAACCCTAGGGTTAAGGTCTCGCCACGGAAACCAAGACCGAGCGTGCAACCACACGTGGGGCCTAACAGACCGTGCTCGACTAACTAACTTGTTTGGTTCTATCCGTGAGTCACGTAGTTTGGGAGTTCAATCTGCATGTGAGTCAAAAACCTTTTGGAGGTGTTTAGGGCGTGACCGGGACTAGTGATGGACGTACACGGATCTTGATCCCGACTCACAGAACAGGTGCCATCAGGAGGTGGCCAACTCCCTGTTGACGGGGTGGCCCTGTTTGGTTTGACTCATGGATAGGGCTCGACGAGGTAAAGGTCGTGGCCAACCACCCTATGCCGCGCTCCCAAGGAGCGTAGATGTGGCGTTAAGAGTCGGATGGTACGCGTGGGTAAAGTGTACCACCCTGCAGGGATAAATCTTTCGGAAAGCCGTGTCCACGGTTAAGGACGACTTGGTGAATGTCGTGTGGCCATAGATAACTTAAACGTGACGTAAAAGATGTTGACAAGGCATGGAGGCAATAGATGAAGGGTGCCTCCTCGGAGATGCCGAGAGGAGTGATCCTTGTAGCATGTGAGATGCTGGGAATTGATGTTGGTGGTTTGAAAAGATGATGATTACAGTAGTTGAGTTTCTCATCTTTTTTGAAAACATTCCAGGAGACGTGCTATTCTCCCTCGATTTGGAAAACAAAGATTTCTTTACGCAAAATAGCCTTCATACATCCTTTTCTGAAGATAGCAGATATATAATAGGTTAACTAAATCTTGTTGAGTACCTCCCGTACTCAGGTTTGCTTAATTTGGTTCAGGTGAAGATCTCACTCCAACGGTGATGATTCAACGAGGACATCGACGAGTAGTTTGGGGTTCCCAGGTAGCAGCCTGGAATCTATGGGCTAGGATGTCGCCTTATGTTGCGGCCTCTTAGGCCTTTTGGTTCTTGTTGATTAGCAACATAATTTGCCTTCCGTTGTCTGATGTAATGTTGGGTCGTGTGACCTCTGCTTGTAAGCTATACTCTAGTAACACTTGTTTAATACAGCTTCCATGTTTAGAGTACTTCTTTGATCGGTTGTTGATTTCGAGCTCATTGTTATACGGTTTTGGCTATGCCTGCATAGTTGTCGCAGTCGAGGGGTTGTGGAGCCGATGATCCATGTCCGAGCTCGCCTGTCGATGTGATTCGGCCTGGGGCGAGGTAACCCAGTAACCCTCGATTGTTGTTGCACTTTCTGGACGCATAGCAACTCTATATAGCTTTGGTCCCGTTTCCTTCAGTTTCATTCGATTCGTGGACGCTTTGATATGCATAGTTGGTTATGACTAGCGTGGACACAAGGAGTAGTTGACTAGGGATCCGGACTACGTGTCGATGAATCCAGTCTGCCTGCCGTTGTTTGTTGCGGCCGGGGCTGGTAACCGTGAAGCCCTTGTGAGTCCATGGCTAGGAGCACATAACAGTATGTATATCTCTGGGTCCGGGGTCGTGACAAGTCATGGTATCAGAGCAGGACTGCCTGTAGGAAAACCTGACTGCTTGGTCGATGTTGAGTCTAGAGTTTGTGAAAACTATTTTGAAAACCACAAATGAGTTGTGAAAATCTCTTTAGGATTCTTTTTACTCCGTATCTGGTATCGCTCTAAATCTGGGTCACCTTACCTGTATTGATTTTAAAAGATTTTGCTATCTCTTCTAGTCATTCAAAACCTAGGTGCCTTCTTCGGCAATGACGTCTTTTACCCAAGTTGACCTAGTGTTAAGTTCTAGAGTCGTGTGTGTTCCATATTCCGTTATCTCCTGTTTCAACTAAGAGATTCATTTCCATCATACTCTCTCAGAGTTGTGTGGGTTCCACATACTCCTGTTCTAAAGTCTCAAAATCCTGAACCTCGAGATTTCCTTTTCATCTTGAATGTATCCGTTATCTTCTACTCAAGTTCTTCCGGAGCTATGTTTGTCTTTTGAAAGATACTTCGTGATTGCTATTCGTAGTGTCCTTTAAGATACTTAGATAGTAGCTACTCCTCTCCCAGGGTTTCCAACCCTTGGACTTGAACCGAAGGTCCCGGAATGTGCTGAATTGTGGTGGGTTGAACCATGTGATTTCATAACCATGTGATGCCCGCGCCATCAGTACAGGATGCTGACTCCAATAGTTATACCTCAGGATCCTAAGGAATCTGTTCTACCTCAGGATGGCTAGGTAATCTCAGCTTCAATAGCCATAGGTTTTCTCTAGGAATCAAAAGGGACCATGACAAGAGTGTTCTTATGGTTCCCATATCCTTGTTCTTGACCCTGCTATACCTCTCATTTTAGCATGGGTTCTACAAATGAGTATTGCCCTATGCAATCAACGTTATCTTAGGAATTCTCCCGAGCATGTTCCTATCTTCTAGTTGCTTTCCTAACTCCATCCGTTGTTTGGAAACCAAGTTGCATATGTGTGTTGGAGTCTTCCAATGCATTGCTTTTGTTTTCCGTCAGAATATGTCAGGAGAAACAAACTCGAGTACCCCGTTCATCTATAGAACCAGGTCAAAGTTTTGTAATTCGCAGTTTAAAGAAGTTTCATCAACTTCTACTCTGTTCCACCTTCGAGTATCACACTCCTTCATATCAAAAGGTCGTGTTAAGTTTTATGGCCTTAATGATGAAGTGATGCTCTTACACGTCTTCACTCCCCCTTCCTCCAAGCTTGAATGCTCGATGATGTTGGGTGTGCATTGATGAGTGTATCAGCTATCCCTAGCAATTCTTATTGCTTTGAAAAGTTTAAGAAACATCTGTATCCTTCTTAGCACTATTGGTCACCCGGTCTCTATATAAAGTTGATCGTGTTACCAAATCCGTTCATTCTGATGCACCTTCTTGTTCAGAGAGTTAGGTACATGCCAAAGCTCTCCAGACCATATCGGTTGCTTTGAAAAGCATGCCTCCTTTCGATTCTAAGACATACCGGTGGGTTGTGATATTCTGGTTGTCTTTCTAGAAGTATCACCAGGTTGTCATCTGACAGTGATGTCTAAACAAATGGTAACTTGAACTACTCCTTTCTCCAAGAAACTACGCTAGACACCTTGGACTAGTGGTTGAGCTTAAACAACAACTTGGAGAGTTGAAAGGCAAAAGCTCCGCCCAACTTAATCCTTTGATAAGGGATGTCTAGTTTCCTTTGTGTTGAAGCAGGATAGTATCTCCGTGGTGGACATGCTATCATCCCACCTTGATTGATTTGGGCTATCGTCAGATCAAGTCCAGATTCAAGGACTGTCTTGATGGTGTTTTCACTCATGGTGTTTTGCCCAAGTACACCTTCATGTCCTCCAGTCTGACCAATACCTTGCCTCGTTCATGTATCATATGAACCCCTCTTCTTGGAATGTTATGATAAGAGTGTTGTTGAGCCCATCGGTGACATTCCTATTTTCTCCAAGTTGCAAGAGGTTCATGTTGAACAAATGGCAACAACGTTGGAAACTTTCGAGAACCATCTTTGTGTCATCACGAAGTTGTGTTCTGGATGTTCAAAGTAACTTACCCCGGTCCATGTGCTTATGGTGAAAGTTGTCGCCGTGGCTCCGATTAGAGTTTCTTGTCCCTCGGGAATAATCCCAAGTCGGTCATGCATGTGTGGACTATTCTTGATATGGTGGATTGTCACCTCCATTTCTTGAACCAGATTTGTATCCACACCCAACCACTGACTGGTTGTTCGTGAAAGATAAGAAGTCCAAGAACTTCGTTATCTTTGTATCATCTTTCCCAACAAGGACTCAGATGTGTTCTTTTGCAAGTAGTCCATGTAGGTGCAACCGTCTTTCACAAGTTGCCAACACATGAGTTTTGCAAACTCGCTCATCTTCTCGAGCTTGAGATCGTAGTCCATATCTTGAGAATCCAGCATATGTATGTTGTTGGTAACCGGTGCAATATCTTCGTTCAAACATACCGAGCCTGAGCTATAAATCTACTACCCAGAGCTAAATCTCAAGCAGCAACGATGGTTAGTGTTTTCCTCAAGGGTATTGAATTAGGTCCTTCCAGAATCTGGCATGGTTGATGTTGTGGTTGACACAATTAGCCGGAAGGTCTAATGTCATATCTCTTTGAATCTGTAAGAACAACCACTCTCCGTGAGAATTCTTGTGTGGCTCATTCAAACAAGTTTCCCCCTTTCCATTCTTCCAAACCGGAGTTCATCTTTCACTTGATGACCTATAGAAGGCTTGTCATGAGCCTGGTATCTGTATCTAGAACGTCCAGGAGAACCTGGAAGTTGATCTTTCCAATATCTCTCCGTTGAACCTCCAAAACCTTTGTTTCAGTGGAAACAAATTCATCAGGAGAACATATCTTGGTGTTTTGTAACCACCAAGGATCAGTTCCCTTCTCAAGTTGTTTGTACTTGAAGTTCCGTTTATCTCACACATTGTGTGAATTTGTCAGTCACTTCAGCCGTGGGATCTTAACTATGTGGTATATGTATTGCTGCGTCAAATCCACCATAGGAAAGAGATTCCCTATTCCTTCTGGTGTTTCAACCCTCGTTGGTTGTTCATCCTTATGGTGTGACCAAGGATTCTTTCTTTGTTACGGTGCTCCAACTTCTTTTCGTTACTCATATTCTGTTGGGGAGTAACATCATGACCTTTGACAAAGATCTCGACAAACTTTGACGGAATGGTTGAAAGTTCCGTTATCTTCTGTGTCCACTCCGAAGAGTGAACATGATCCCGTATCATACCTCTATCTTGGATACACGATTCCATCGTATCTTTGTGTTCTCTATCGTCTACGGATATTACTTTGTGATATCCGGAACCATCCTTCCCATCTTGGTATTCTACTTCGAAGAAACCTCGATGTCAAAAGTTGTTCAACCTTTCTTTTCCAAAAGGATTTAAAGTCTAATGCAAATCTCATATTCTAAATCCTTTCAAGAACCATCATCCATAAACTTGAAGCCTTCATCTGTTCCCTCTATTACCTTGATGTGTTTCATGCATGTTAACTCAAAAGTACTTTATGAACATCCTCTCATGAGTTACCCATGGGATACTCGATCTTTGTGAAGATCATTTCCTAAGAGTTTCCCTCTTACCTAAGGTGTATCTGTTCAACACTTCAAGATGCTACGGATCAACCTCTTCGAGAACAGAACCGTAAGGTTCAAGAAGATCGTTCAAAACCGATATTCCTTCTTTCTTCTCCTTCGGGAATCTCGGGACGAGATTCTTGTACGGGGGGTAGATTTGTAACATCCCAAATTTGCTAAATTAGGGTTGTGGTGTTGTGTTCATCTCATACATGCATGAATCAAAACTTTAAACCATGTTTTAACCAATTTAAATTGTTTATTTAAATGGTTTGAGAAAATCCCACAAATAGAAATTATTTTGGTTCCCAAAATCTTGTGTTGAAAAATATTTCAAATACACCAAAGAAACACATGGTTTTGTTAGAATTTTTACAACCTTTCCAAAAGTTATTTTTGCCAAATTTTTACTTTGCAAAAAGGCCCTCAAATCAATGGTTTCTGTTCTGTTTTTAAATGGAAAAGGACCTCCTCGCAATTTTTGAAAAGTTCTAGGGGGTTTTTGGGGAGATGTCCTTTGTCTCCTTCCTTGACACAGGCAGGCAGAGAGCTGCGTGGCTGCGCTGCCGCCGCTGGCTGCCAGCTCCTGCTTCACCCTCTCGTAGTTGGTCTCCAAGAGGGCGACGTCGTGCTCTCCCTACTCGCCTTCCCCCCATGAGCTGCTCCTTCTCTCTGCCCCTGCAAAAACCAAACCCTAACCGTGATAGACGCCGGCGAGCGCCGCCGTTATAGTCTCCCCCGTGCCCTCTCCATCGTACTCCCCTTGTCCTCCTCACCAAGTTTTGGAAGCCCTGGCGCAGTGGAGGACCGGAATCGAGCTCGTCGTCCCCATGGCCGGCGGGACATGACGTCGTCGATTCATCGCCGTCCAGCCTCGCCGCGCCTCCTCATCAACTCCATAAGACTCGTGGTGAGCTTTCGCATCCGTGGATGCTTCCGAATAGCCCCCTCCCCTTCTGTAGCATCGCCGGCATCGGGCTCCCGCCGCCGCCGCCGAGCTTGCTCCGGCGACCATTTGACCCTCCCGCCGCCACCTCTCGGTTCGCCGTCATCCCCTCTTCCTCGTGGTACCTTCCGTTTAGAGAATCACATGCTCAATCGAGCAATTGCTCGCCGGCAGGGAGATTTTGGCCGCCGCTGACGTCATGATGATGTCATGCAGACGTCATCATGGGCCAGCCTCCTGTTTTCGAAAATGTTTTAATAGAAGATAAAAACAATGACACGTGGACCCCACTTTATCTAAATTACAGAAATTAATTAAAGCTTAGAAAATGAATAACTTCTATTATGTTAGTCAAAAAAATAAAATAAAAGTATAGAGTTGATCAGAAAAATATTCTCTGTCCAAATATGTCATTTTCAATCATGTTTGAGAAAGTTAAAAATGGCCATTATTTAATGTTGTTAATTCATTTAAAAATAGAAAATAAGTTTTTATTCAATAAAATTAGAAAATTAAAAGTTATATACCAAATTGCTCAAAATGACAAATGAAATCTAGTTATGATGTTTTCAAACCCATTTGAGCACTTTAAATTGTACTCACTTTCAGAATTGTTTGAATTGCCCCTCCGTGGTTTATTTCAGGCTAATTTCGGGAAAACTTCATAATTAACATACGAACCATAGCAACCCATCGAACATGTTTAGGGCTTTAATTTATTGCATTATCTTGCTCATGCATACATGTTGTGCATTGCATCGATGCCATGTTTGATTGTTATTCTTCTTTTCGGTGTTTGTTCCCCCGGTAGAACGCAACTCCGAAGAGAAGGCAAGCAGTCCAATGGTGAATACTTGGTCTTAACCGAGAAGTTAAGCACTTATTCCAGAAGACTTTATCTGGTTTTCTTAACCAAGGCAAGCATAACCTCTTATCTGCTCATATACGTTTTCCAACAACCTTTGATTCTCGTACTTTGCATTCGATTCCAAAGTATTTGATGCTAGTAGATGTAGTTCACCTATATATTGCATTGCCTCAATGTTCTGATCCACTGCTCCTAGCCGCCATAGATTTGCTTGTGCGCATCGCTAGAGCCTCATATCTACTTCGCTTAGTCATACATTTTTGTTTACCTCTGCTCCATCCGGTTGATGAATCAGAGCTGCGATAACCTAGTATGATATGATGACGTGGTGAGATGAGCATTGTGTGGTTAACATGACTAAGGCTTGGACGGGAGGCCACTTGGGAAGTGTTTGTTTGTCCTGTACTTGCCAACCCTAGGATTAAGGTCTCGTCGCGGAAACCAAGACTGAGCGTGCAACCACACGTGGGGCCTAACAGACCGCGCTCGACTAACTAACTTGTTTGGTTCTATCCGTGAGCCACGTAGTTTGGGAGTTCCATCTGCGTGTGAGTCAAAAACCTTTTGGAGGTGTTTAGGGCGTGATCGGGACAAGTGATGGACGTACACGGATCTTGATCCCGACTCACAGAACAGGTGCCGTCAGGAGGTGGCCAACTCCCTGTTGACGGGGTGTCCCCGTTTGGGTTGACTCATGGATAGGGCTCGACAAGGTAAAGGTCGTGGCCAACCACCCTCTGTCGCGCTCCCAAGGAGCGTACATGTGGCGTTAAGAGTCGGATGGTACGTGTGGGTAAAGTGTACCACCCTGCAGGGATAAATCTTTCGGAAAGCCGTGTCCACGGTTAAGGACGACTTGGTGAATGTCGTGTGGCCATAGATAACTTAAACGTGACGTAAAAGATGTTGACAAGGCATGGAGGCAATAGATGAAGGGTGCCTCCTCGGAGATGCCGAGAGGGGTGATCCTTATAGCATGTGAGATGATGGGAATTGATGTTGATGGTTTGAAATGATGATGATTATAGTAGTTGAGTTTCTCATCTGTTTTGAAAACATTCTAGGAGACGTGCTATTCTCCCTCGATTTGGAAAACAAACATTGCTTTACGCAAAATAGCCTTCATAAAACCTTTTTCTGAAGATAGCAGATATATAATAGGTTAACTAAGTCTTGTTGAGTACCTCCCATACTCAGGTTTGCTTAATTTGGTTCAGGTGAAGATCTCTCTCCAACGGTGATGATTCAACGAGGACATCGACGAGTAGTTTGGGGTTCCCAGGTAGCAGCCTGGAATCTATGGGCTGGGACGTCGCCTTATGTTGCGGCCTCTTAGGCCTTTTGGTTCTTGTTTATTAGCAACATAATTTGCCTTCCGTTGTCTGATGTAATATTGGGTCGTGTGACCTCTGCTTGTAAGCTATACTCTAGTAACACCTGTTTAATACATCTTCCATGTTTAGAGTACTGCTTTGATCGGTTGTTGGTTTCGAGCTCATTGTTATACAGTTTTGGCTATGCCTGCATAGTTATCGCAGTCGAGGGGTTGTGGAGCCGATGATCCATGTCCGAGCCCGCCTGCCGATGTGATTCGGCCTGGGGCGAGGTAACCCCAGTAACCCTCGATTGTTGTTGCACTTTCTGGACACATAGCAGCTCTGTATATCTTTGGTCCCGTTTCCTTCAGTTTCATTCGATTCGTGGACGCTTTGATATGCATAGTTGGTTATGACTAGCGTGGACACAAGGAGTAGTAGACTGGGGATCCGGACTACGTGCCGATGAATCCAGTCTGCCTGTCGTTGTTTGTTGCGGCCGGGGCTGGTAACCCTGAAGCCCTTGTGAGTCCATGGCTAGGAGCACATAACAATATGTATATCTCTGGGTCCGGGGTCGTGACAAAGGCGGATGAGAAGGCTCTCCGCGCCCGCATCAAGAGGGCCCGTGAGAGCCAGGAGGAGAGGATGCAGGAGGAGAACCGCCGCGCCCGGGTCAAGCAGGAGATGCAGACCAGGGCGGCGGAGTGGAAGCAGTAGGCCAACCCCCGGCGGTTGGCCGGACGGCGGGAAGGGCTCCCGCATGGAGAGCGGGAGCATTTAGGGATAGGGCTAGGCCTTTTTTTAAATTAAATGTAATGTCCGTTGGGCCCCACTAAATATATGTAAAGTGGGGCCAATGATTATCCCTTCTAGTATATATATAAAGTTATGTTTAATTATATTTGTCCAAATGTATCCAATGTTTAAATTACATTACTTATTCGTGGGAACACAAATACAATATCATATTTGGATAACAAAGGGACATTTAGCGGACTAAAAACTGAAAGAAATAAAAAATTATAAACCTTCACGATTCCATATTCTTTAATATAGAAAGGGAGTTTATCTTATATAACAAAAACACAGAACAATCTTGTAATATAATAAAAAATCCCAAATAATATATACATACTTATTTGTGGGAACACAAATACAATATCATATTTGGATAACAAAGGGACATTAAAAAAACTAAAATAAAACTATAGTATACTTTGTAGCCTCTCATAGGGAAGATTAAAATAAAACTATAGTATATTTTGAAGCCTTCATCATCCCACTGCTTTATAATCTTTATTAACCCCTTACGTAGCAAAGGAGGTTATCTTACATACAAAGATGAAAAAAATTATAACAAATATCAGAATATTTTGAGCAAATAAATAAGTAAAATAATAGTATCCTAAAAATTAAATTACCTTAGGCCTCTATGTTGTTAATACTTGGAGCCTCTGTATCCTATAAGACCGTATCTAGAGCAAAACTGCATTTTTTTGTAACAAAGCATTGGCCCATAAAGAATAATAGGCAAGCAAAGGTTAGACACAAACTGAAAACACAACATTTGTAAAAACGTAAAATACCTGGAAATCCATATTATTAAAATCCATAGATATAAAATTATATAGAGCAGTTCTCTTCTAATGTAGATATATGGAAACCTGCAAAAAAAATTGGAAGGCGTCAAAACAAATAAAAAAAGAGAACTATATTATTAAAGTTCGCAAAAACATAAAATACATGAAAAAGCATATTAATCACCTCTAATATAGATATATGGAAACCTGCAAAAAAAAATTAGAAGGCGTCAAAACAAAGAAAAAAGGAGAACTATATTGTTAAAATTCGCAAAAACATAAAATACCTGAAAAAAGCATATTGTTAAAATCTATAGATATAAAATTGCATAGAGGACATCACTTCTAATATAGACATATAGGAACCTGTAAAAAACCAAACCTGCAAAAAATATTGGAAGGCATCAAAACAATGGGAAAAAAGGAGAACTACATTATTAAAATTCATAAAAACGTAAAATACCTGAAAAGGCATATTATTAAAATCCATAGATATAAAATTGCATAGAAGACATCACCTCTAAAGTCACATTATTAAAACCCATGATATAAAATTACATAGAGGAGATCACCTAACCTGCAAAAAATTTTGGAAGGCATCAAAACAATGGGAAAAAAAGAGAACTATATTATTAAAATTCATAAAAACGTAAAATACCTGAAAGGGCATATTATTAAAATCCATAGATATAAAATTGCATAGAAGACATCACCTCTAAAGTCACATTATTAAAAACCATGATATAAAATTACATAGAGGAGATCACCTCTAATATAAACATATATGAACCTGTAGAAAAATTTAGAAGGCATAAAAAAAATGAGAACTATATAAACTAAGTCAATCAATGAAAAAAATGAATATCACATACAAGAAAAAAACTTACACTAAAGCATTTCGATGATTTCCTTAAAAACCACATTTTTTGTCTCTTGAGTGGGCCGACCATTAGAATCTTCAATTAGAAGCTTCAATCCACTTTTAGAAGTGACACGAGAGATAGCAACATACAACTGACCATGTGAGAAAACAGATTCCCGTAGACAAATGCCCACTTTATCGAGAGTTTGTCCTTGACTTTTGTTGATGGTCATTGCATAACACAACCGTATAGGATATTGTCTACGTTGCAGCGTAAAAGGCCATTTTGTAGTAGAAGCATGCAAAACAATCCTTGGGATGCAAACAAGCTCACCAGCATGGCTACCCGTGAGTATTCGAGCCTCTAGTACCCACTCGCCCAACCTCGTCACAATTAGCCGCGTGCCATTACAAAGACCCATAGATTGGTTTATATTACGTAAAAGCATTATAGGTACTCCAACTTTTAATTGTATGCAGTGAGATGGAAAATTGTTGAGCTCAATAGAATGAAGAAACTCTGGTGTATAAAGCAAGTCAGCATCACCAACATGATCCATAGTCTTGCATATGGTATCACAACTCTTATATTCAGTTGTCAACCCAGGTACTTTAGAAAGCACAACCTTATTAAGCTCTTCTGCAACACAATTTTTGGGGCATACAATTTCTCGCCGTGCTAAGTATAAATCATCGTTGTAACTGTTACCAAATCCATCGTATACATAATCAACTATCGAGGATAAATTATCTGACTCTAGAAGCAACAATAAATCCTGTGGAATTGATATCCAAGAAGGCATCGTTTCACCCTCCTTTGTCGTACAAGGCAGTGTACCATCTCCAACATTCAAAATCCAGTCCGCAAACTCCGATAGCTGAGCTCTTTCATTTAGATGTAACTTCGGATTAAGCAAACACATATTTATACGAAGATGTCTTACCTCAACATATTGTCAAAGAGGTGATCTGATAAGAGAAGAATTAATAATTTCCATTCTACTACCTCCTTCAACGACAGGTAATACTTGCCTGAAATCACCACCAAACACCACTGTTTTGCCACCAAAAGGGAGCTAAGCTAGCGAGTTATCATTCACGGATAACACATCTCTCATGCTTCTATCCAAAGCTTCAAAACAGCGCCGATTTGTCATAGGTGCCTCGTCCAACAAAACCAAGGAAGTCTGTTGTATAAGCTCGGCAAGATTTGTACCTCGGGAAATACTACAAAGACTTCGCTCATCGATGTCAACAGGTATACGAAACCGGGAGTGACCAGTACGACCACCTGCTAAAAGAAGTGCAGCAACACCAGAAGAAGCTACAGCTAAGACAACATGCCCATCGGCTCTCAACTTCGTAACAATGGCATTCCACAAAAAAGTATTCCCTGTGCCACCATGTCCACAAACAAAAAAATCAATACCTTTAGAAGAACTCACAGAATCTAAGACTTCATGATATATCCGTTCTTGATCAGCATTTAATTTCCGACACAAATCACAGGACTGCACTTTGAGCCTATCTCTGTCATAATGTAGCTCTTCAAGAAGAAGCCTATTACCCAATAAACGTGCAGAAGGAACTGGGCCAGAAGTTAAATTGAAAGAAGAAAATAAATAGCCGTTCTTCCCGAACATAAGAGTGAGGTCCTGTATTAACTGAATATACAGATAGTCTGAAGGTATAACATACGTTGGATCGCCTAGAGAACTCCTTATTCGAGCACAAATATCATCAGCCATAAAACGCCAATATTTGTCAAGGATTCCTTTCCCATCAATGACTCCACAAAATAGAAAAACTGACATAAAAATATGTCTAAGTTGAAACGAAGTTGCCCAAGCAATGGCCTCGTCGAGCAACATAAACCACTCATTATCGTCTCCGACCAATCCTCTAGCCTGACAAGCTTCTTTAAAACTGTCATAAACCCTGCCTTGGTATGTCCTCAAATCAACAAAATCTTGTGCGCCTGATACCTCAGTAAGCAACATTCGCAAATAAAAAAGTTCACCGGTGGTAGGATGGACATCATAAACACGACCAACCAGAGGCCCAAACTTTGAACTACGTTTTCTCCTTGTCCAAACTTTTGATTTAGAATTCCATGTCCACTCTGAGGGAAACTTATCATAAGTCAAATCACGGGCAGACACATGATTTTTATTAGCAGTGAACCACTCAGTAAGCATGGTATATATGGGGCAGGGTCTGACACAATATTATCCAAATCAGTATCCTCATGATATATAACCCTATTCATATTAGGCAAATGTACAACCAGCCGCTCAATAGATGGCTCTCTACCATGAATATCAAATCCAAAATACGCCAACAAGCCTCACATGCACAAAGATACCTTCCCAAACAATCGAATAAAACACACAGAAAGATGCATCACCAAGACGATCAACGTAAAAATAGCACACAAATATACACATCTACAAACATCGTAAGAAAAATAGATAAAAAGGTGCACCACCTATATGATCAAAACCGAAGAGTCAAACCACGTGCAAGAAATACTACCTAATTACACATAAAATGAACACATAAGAAAGACAGAAAAGGAAAAAAATTACCTGCAATTGACGTACTCTTGAATTTCATCCACACCAGCAAGAGGAATAGCATCAGTACCAACGTGAGAAGGGAAAAACCCAGCTCGAGCTTTATCATGTCCTTTCGTAAGATACTTAAAAAGATATTTCAAAAGATTTGATTTATTACACCACTCAACATTAAGATGACCCTGAAACTTTTTCAGCAAAGCCAAATTATACGACACAACACATGTATTATCCATTCGAATACCACTCCGCAAAACAAAACGGCCATCATTTCGGCGTCGATAAATCGGGAACCCAAGAGCATCAACAATTGTTTCATCATTAAACTCCTTGGGATAACGCTTAGAACAAACGTTATTTTTCATGCACTTACGAGCAGGATTATACTTGCCACAAGGACCATGTATCATAAACTCCTCAACGAGAGCATATCCAAGAGGGTCAGTATAGACATCAGGTATCTCAGCAGAAACAAACTTGTCGATTGTATTACCGGTCGCATTCCTTGTTTGCTCCTTCAACCAAACAAGAAGATGAATATGGGGGAGACCCCTTTTCTGAGATTCCACGACATAAAGATTTGCACAAAAAATGTAAAATAAAATAAAAAGCATAAACTGGGCCAACCACGGGAAAAAAAAGTAAAATTTTCAGCCAAAAACTATTAAATACTTACAAGCATCAATGGGTCCAAAAGCTCAACCACTCTTAATGTCAGCAATAAGTTATTCAGCTTTCATCCGGAACACGCGCGCACTAATATCATGCCTGTCGGAATAAGACTGACTAGGCTCCATAGTAAGTGCATCTGAAATTTCTTGCCACTTTGGATTACAAGTGAAAGTACAAAATAAATCAGGAGGACCAAACTGTCGACAAATCGCCATACCATCCTGATAGTTCAAAACCATGTAACGGCGACCGCCCGTAAAACTCGAGTGCAAAAGATACTGCACACCAATATTCTTTTCGGCAGAATTACCCTCACCGACTGCATCCGAAATATCTTGATATGTCCCAGAACGAAGCTTATCTTGATTAAGACGATGATATAAGAGACTATTTGCCTCGACACATGAATAAGCATCAACAATAGCTTGCTGAGATAAACGTCCACAACAAGTAAATGGATTCGTCTCACCCATTCGATAATGAAATTGATAGCAATAATACTCCATCATCGATACTTCATCCCTTGAAGCAGAAGAGGTCCCATCAATTTGCAAATACTTAATACCCACATGGAAACCACGATCACCATAAGGAAACAACAAAGGATACTGAAGATACATGAGAGATGGATTGAGCGGCGAAACCTCCTGCAGATACCCACTTTTAGACTGTAGAACAACATCAAATCTATAAGCATCAGTTGTAAAATCCCCAACTATCAAAGCTGCCAACTCAGAAACAGTAGGGAGAGAATAGCGTGAGTCATGACCAGCTCCTCCCTACCCAAACAATCTTATAGAAATATCAGGCGCTTCAGGAGAAAACAAACTCTCACTTGCAGTACGGAAATGACGAACCAATGGATTTGCACACTCATTCAACATATTCATCAACATTGCAATAATTCTTTTATCTGGCTCAACGTCACTGCGAGACGTGCGATAAGTAGGACAAGCAGCAGAAGTAACTTCACCAGCACGCCCCTCTTCTACCACTGCACGTCTAAAGATAGCCATCCTATTTTCGAGCTCATTAGCGGTATCATAAACATACAAATGAGCAAATTCAGGTCGAGACCCATCACGAGGAATAAAGATCCAATCTTATGGTGCACAGTACCACAAATCTTAAAAACATAGGGTCCATCACCCATGTTAATAGTCTTATCCACACGCACTCCAAGAGATGTAAAGGCAAACATAGAGTTATAGTGTCGAATAGCACGCATAAATTTTTTAATAACCAAACCACCATGAAACCTCATAAGCTCCGACAAAGGAAATGGCCACGAGGAAGGAGCCGGCAACGACATCTTACCAGCACGACAACATCCATTATAAACAACACGTCGCTTTTTACTAAGCCGCTTACATCTCTCTTGAAACCAGAAAGAAGCACCGCAGTGCATGCACGTATGATGCGGAGGACCGTAGTAAGACCGACCAGGCATAGCAGCTGAAAAAAAAGAAAAAAAAACGATAAAAAACAATGTAGAAAAAAATACATAAAAAACAACCATAACAAACAAAAAACGATAAAAACAACATAAAATGAACTAAAAAAAACCATGGACATCATATATACATACCTTTAAGAGTGGACACAAACTTCTCTGACAACGGCAAACGAACAGAAACGGCAAGAGCTACAATTTAGTGCATACAAAATAAGAAAGTGAAAAAAAATACAAAAACAACGGCCAAAACAAAACACAACACTGTACTCTATATATTGGAGAGAAAGAAAAAAAACTCGACGTACACAACGACGATGATGGATAACATGACGGCGCTGTCTCTGGTTAGCAATAGCACGCACCAATGGAACGAAAGGTAAACCACAGACTGCAGAAAAATAAAAACATCAATGCAACAACGCACAAAGAAAATAGAAGGAAAATAAAAAAGGACAACAAACCTGTCGGACAACTAAAAAGGCAAGGCCGAAAAAAGGTGGGACACGGGGAGGCAAAAACAGTGGACCATCATCTCGAGAACAAGAGGCAGGAAACGCCGATACAACTGCATGCCCATCTATGAAAGAAAAAACAAGGTTAGTCAAATAAAAAACAGAGAACAAAAAAACGAACAAGCACAAACAGTACAGAACTAACCAACAACAGAACTGGAAGAAGGACAAGACGAAGAAGACAGAGAGCCGGAAACAGCTGCATGCAAAGAAGAACGACAACGTCGACGGCGAGGCAAAACCGATGACGAAGAGGCCGAACCTACAAGCAAAGAGAGGAATGTACATAAAAAACAAAATACACCAACATAAACATAAGTACATAGACAGAGCACACCAGTAGAAAAAACTCTACATACCATCCTCGGAGACAAGAGGGTGCTTGCCCTTCCGTATAGCACGACGACGCTGAAGAAAACCGGCAGCACCAAGGTGAGGATCCAAAGGAGGCTCCATGGAGAAAAAGAAATAGACACGAGCAGTGCGAGAACGAAGAGAATGAAACATAAGGAGAAGCAAACACAAACAAAAAGAGCAAAGGAGGAAACGTGTCCATCAAAGAACCACAAAAATCTAAACAAAAAGAAAACGTGGAAAACAAGCAACCACAAAACCCTAAAAACACAAACAAACTAACCTACCACGTAGCAAAAATAACAATATAAGAAACGTGGAAAGGCCCTACCCACAAAGCAAACATGGCAAAGAGGTTGTTCAAATAAAAAAACATGACAAAGAACAATGCCACGTTAACCCAAAACACCGAGACCAACAGAAACCGAAAATGACCGGAAAGAAAAAACAAAAAACGAGAGAAATCAGGAACGATCATGTAGAAACGAAAAGAAAAAAGGAAACAAACGAGCAACCAGCTGCACACTATCACCATCAAAGAAAAAACGAAGCAAAGCAACCGGGATGTTATTTTCATTTGAATTATGTTGCACAAAACCCTAAAAACACAAACAAACTAACCTACCACGTAGCAAAAATAACAATATAAAAAATATAAGAAACGTGGAAAGGCCATACCCAAAAAGCAAACATGGCAAAGAGGCTGTTCAAATAAAAAAAACATGACAAAGAACAATGCCACGTTAACCCAAAACACCGAGACCAACAGAAACCGAAAATGACCGGAAAGAAAAAACAAAAAATGAGAGAAACCAGGAACGATCATGTAGAAACAAAAAGAAAAAAAAGGAAACAAACAAGAAACCGGCTGCACACTATCACCATCAAAGAAAAAACGAAGCAAAGCAACCGGGATGTTCTTTTCATTTGAATTATGTTGCTCTTTTTTTCCTGTAAGGAGCTATGGAAGAAAAAAAATACATGAACTCCTTAAATCGTTAATCTAGATTATTGCTAAGGCCTGCCATTACTTTATGGTCAATTAATTTTTTTGTTATCCTTTTCTTTTTCATTTGAATTATGCTGCTTCTTTTTCGTGTAAGGAGATATGAAAAAAAATACATGAACTCCTTATAGCGTTAATCTAGATTAGCTAGGGCCTGCCATTACTTTGTTGTCAATTGTCCTTTTCTTTTCATTCGAATAATCTAGATTATTGCTGGGGCCTGCCATTACCTTATGGTCAATCAGAAAAAAAATTATCCTTTTCTTTTTCATTCGAATTATGTTGCTCCTTTTTCTTGTAAGGAGCTATAAAAGAAAAGAAAAACATGAACTCCTTATATCGTTAATCTAGATTATTGTGTAAATTTGAGAGTTTGTTATCCTTTTCTTTTTCATTCAAATTATGCTGCTCCTTTTTCGTGTAAGGAGTTATGAAAGAAAAAAATACATGAGCTCCTTATATCGTTAATCTAGATTATTGATTATTGCTAGGGCCTGCCATTACCTTATGGTCAATCATAAATTTTGTTATCCTTTTCTTTTTCATTCGAATTATGTTGCTCCTTTTTCCTGTAAGGAGCTATAAAAGAAAAAAAATACATGGACTCCTTATATCGTTAATCTAGATTATTGTGTAAATTTGAGAGTTTGTTATCCTTTTCTTTTTCATTCAAATTATGCTGCTCCTTTTTTTGTTTAAGGAGATATGAAAGAAAAAAAATACATGAACTCCTTATATCGTTAATCTAGATTAGCTAGGGCCTGCCATTACTTTGTTGTCAATTAGAAATTTTGTTGTCCTTTTCTTTTCATTTGAATAATCTAGATTATTGCTAGGGCTTGCCATTACCTTATGGTCAATTAGAAATTTTGTTATCCTTTTCTTTTTCATTCGAATTATGTTGCTCCTTTTTCCTGTAAGGAGCTATGAAAGAAAAAATACATGAACTCCTTATATCGTTAATCTAGATTAGGTAGGGCCTGCTAGTACTTTGTTGTCAATTAGAAAAGAAAAAAATACATGAACTCCTTAAATCGTTAATCTGGATTATTGTGTAAATTTGAGAGTTCAACAAGGAAAACTTCCTTCGTCCGGTTGCTGAAGAGAACCACCAAGGCAGCCGGTACTTTGTTGTCAATTAGAAAAGAAAAAAAATACATGAACTCCTTAAATCGTTAATCTAGATTATTGTGTAAATTTGAGAGTTCAACAAGGAAAACTTCTTTCGTCCGGTTGCTGAAGAGAACCACCAAGGCAGCCCAACCGGGAAGACTCAGTCAAAGGGAAGGGCAAGCGGATAGAAGAGGTCACCACTGGCAACATCAGGTCAGGAAGAGAGAGAGAGAGAGAGAGAGAGAGAGAGAGAGAGAGAGAGAGAGAGAGAGAGAGAAATGGATCTTGCAGGGCCTGGCAACCGAGTTTTTCAGGGTTATAATGAGGCTTTCTAGGGTCTGAAAAAGCCCACCTCAGGCCCGAGACGTGGTTCGACAGGAGTAAGACACATAGGCAATTTAGTGGTGGGACAGACCCGGGAAAGGTGATAGCGACAGGGCAAACGCTGAGCTTCCGAGAAACCCACGCACTTTATTATAGTAGGGTATTTTTCCTCTCAGTTGTTGCAGATGCGTCTGTGTGCTCAGTGGTCGTCTTTGGTTTGCCTCACCATGTTTTTTTTTGGCTTTGATGACTCTAAATTTATGACATGTTTAATGATCAAGATATAAAATTTAGTGATGTTTTTTTTCGTAAGAATGAAATCATCACCTTTAGTAATTTTAGAGCATTAAGCTGCCTGGTCTGGGTTTAATTTGATATTGGATCTAGATTATTGAAAGAATAAGGTAAATTTAATCATCTATGGAAAACATATCTCTGGTGTTCCGATGATGGAAGCATCTACACCTTTTTAAAGTCCATTCGCATTTATTCTCAAGACAAAATTTGACGGACTGCAGGCTATACATATTGAAGAAGGGAACTACGAGATTTGAATATTTTGGTTATAGGGCTGGCCTAATTATGTATACTTAAGTCTCATTGCACCCATGGTCATCTTTTTGTTTTTTTCGAGTAACTGAGGCACGACCCTAACATTCAAAATTAATTTTGGTTTTAAACAACGATCTCTCTGAGTCAATGATCTAATGGAATCAAAGTGTTGTCGTTAAAAGGTTTTTGATTACGGATTTAGTGACCAGAAATTTTGGTTTCGTTACATTCGGTCTTGAGCAATACCAATGAGAATTTATTTTGTGCGCCTTTGTGGGACACATTTTTTTGTCTCTCCCGTTGCAACGCACGAACATTTTTACAGTCTATAAATATATAAATAAATCTATAAATCTATATCTATAAATCTATAATCTATAAATTCTATAAATCTATATATATATATATATATATATATATATATATATATATATATATATATATATCTACCTAATAATAAAGGGAGGAAGGTTTCTTCCTCCCTTTTTTCGTACGTTTTTCGTCCGTCCTGTTTTTACGTTTTCGTACGTCCCTTTTCCGTCTACAGTAACATATGTTACGTCGCCGCATTGGAATCTGTCTTCGAACCGTATGGAAAAGCAGGTTTGGCAGACGCAGGTATCCCAAACGCTCACGTTTATTACTGTACGAGGACCTGCCAAACCTGTCCCGGTTCAACACAATCTAGCCATGAACTCACGTACCAGATCGCTGACCTCAGACGACAGGATGGTCTACTTCCTCGACGACCAGATGGTTTGCCGAGTTTGACGAGGGCATCTGTTCCGGGCTAATCCGCAACGTTGAAGCAAATCCCCATATGTGGATTGGTACTCACCGGGCCGCACGGAGAGGTGAGATCGCAACGGAGGCTAGGCCGATCTCTGTCCAATACCAAAATCACCTTCCTGCCGCTGGCCGATTTTGACGGCCTCCCGTCGAGTGGCGGATCATGGCGTTTCCGTGGAGTGAAGGCATGACAGGCGACACACTCCACCGGTTTCGGCCTGCAGCTATAGGCCCGTCATCTTGGGTCACATCAAGGAGGAGGCGCAGCTGCGGCCACCGTGATATTTTAATTAGTACGCTCATTGTCTTGGCATCACCGTGATGGCCCTCGACCTCGCATGCTCCTTCGAAGATCAGCCTGGAGAGCCTAATTCATGCAGGGCATACGGGCGGTGAGCTCTCCTGCCCTGGACACATGTTGTTCCAGGTGGTGTCCTGGTCTCCTGGAACCCAGGTGCTTCACTTGGTGGTCTCAATCATCGATCAGGCCGAGCCGCCGAGGCAGCATGGACTTCAGCAAGCTCGCTATTGATCTGCTATGGATCAGCACACTGTAGAGCCGATGCGCATAAGCATGGAGATGAGTATTGGGTGTTGGGTTATCCTGAACATGAGGGTAGGGATTTTCTCCCTGCTCCTTATTTGTGCTCATCTTGATGCTCAGTGTGTGGTGTGCCGATGAGGCGCTGCTTTAGAGCTGTCAGTTCATGTGATAGATAAATTATGCAAAATTGATTTATCATAACAAATTTCTTCCGGTGGTCTGCATTTTCGAAGACGAAGGCAACACAGAGGAAGCGGAGCAGTGCTGGTCGTCACACCTGCGGCTGTTGGGCCGCCGCTGCGCTGGAGCCGTCTGCTCCCTCCGCCAACCCTGCGGCTATCCGTCTGCCGATCCGCGCCGCAGACGATGCTCCCCGCGCCCGCGGGATGGACATTGTTCTTTCCCATGCTCGTCCGCCCAGATTGAATGGGCCTCGATCCCGTTGCAGAGGCGGATAGAGCCGGAGCTCTCATCTGTCGGGGAGAGGTTCCCCGACCCCACCTTCCAACTCCACAACGCTGCTCCACCCAACAACACCCGAGGTATTGCGACGCTCGGTTGTTCCGGCCATCCAGATTTTGTCCTTTCTGGAAATGCGTGGCATCGTTGGCATGGACTGCGCCAATGACGCCTCCCTTCGCGCCGCGATGAAGGTTATGCTTTGTTCCCTGCAGGACGAGCTGCATGGCCGGGGTGAGCTGTTGGCTGTCGCCCACCAGGTTGTGCTCGGCAGGGGAAGAGGTGGACGCCCAACTTCCTGGCGGATTTTTTTGCCAGGTCCAGATCGCGAGAGTTTCAGTAAATTCAGATCTCGGAAATCCTTTCAGCCCTAATCGCCACTATTTTACCTAGCATTAGGTATCTGACACTCCTAAGATGAACTAACTGTAGATGCATCTAAGAATCTTGTGGAACTAGAAGAGTCTGAAAATGACATGAACCATACAAATCTTACTGCTTACACGGGATGTAGAAAGATTTGTTAAAAAATGTACGTATAAGGAATGCTAACGCTAAGGTGTACGAGTTTGAGGCAGAGATGCTATCAGCATTTGCTAAATAATGCGAACTTTGCTTGATATCTGTGCGTGCCCTCTGTCGAAAGCAATCACATGAAGAAGAATGAGAAAAGTCTAGCAAGGAGCATAACAGACAAGGATATAGCCAGTTGGATGCCGTTAGGTATAACCCAGTTATATCTAATTTATGTTATCCAAATATAAATTATCACTTGCAAATATGTCTGAGTGTTGTAACTAGGTGTAAAAAAAATCTCTTCTGGTAAAAACCTTGGAATAACCTAAATTTTGCCCCCAAAATTGATTGATCCATGTAGAATAATTTTAGTTTTCAGCCTAGATGAAGAACAAGTCGACGGAGCAGCAAAATGGCTCAAAGTGTAAGAAATATATGTTCCTACATTATTCTCATCATAACTTGATATATATTTGTTCAGCGGTACCAACGCATTGGCATGTATATATACTTGCTATTCTCTACCAAATTGAGGAAGGCATCTTTTTAGCCGTTGTCTTTTCTATTTTAACATAAAAAAACTTATGATCGTTTAATAAAAAGAAAACTTATATCAACCCACGCTCCCCTATCTGATCCTTTTTTAGAGCTCATCCCCAAGTCACTTCTCATCTTCTCGATAGAACGACTCCCTCCTCTTGAGAAAACACAACTCATTGCACACCACCGCCACCCCGTCGACCTCCAGTCATAGGAGTCGTCATCCTCCTCTTGCCGGCGGAATAAAATTGTCGGTACCCCAAACACCCCACCTTGTACTCAGAAAATTTAGGTCGCTCCTATGTTTTTATCCAAGAGTTTAGTTTTTTTTCTCTCCCGTTGCAACGCACGGGCACCTTTGCTAGTATACTAATAAAATCGATAAGGCTTCTTGCGAGATTTTCGTCCAACATTGAAACTACCCCTAGAGTTGATGCAAATTACCCACTGTGCGACGGGATAAGTGAAAAAAACGTTTCAAAAAGAATCAAATCTCGGCACCGGCCGCTAGCGATCTCATCCGCACCCGCCGTCCTCGGGGCCGACCTTCTACGCGAGGCCTTCCTCCTCCCACCACTGCCGACCTCCTAAATAATCCTGGACCTCAGCCCTTCCCGCGGCACCGCGACGCGCTGCTCAGACTTGAGTACACGCGGGGAGAGACGTCCCAACAGGGCGGCTCAGTTCAATCTGCGCTGCAGTTTGGCACATAATACCCTGGCCTCTACGGTGTGCTTCACCAGAGATTATGTCGCAGATCGGAGAGAATCGAACGACACCCCCACATTTGGCGCACCTTCAGGCTGCAATCGCAACCGACGACCGCCGTGAGCTGGTCTTGCCTCTCAGGTTTTTTAACCACGGGCAAGCCGCGTCGTAAATCCTGGGTCGGAGGAGTGAAGGTTCGGGCATCTAATCGGGCGAACAGTGACCTACACAGTTCATCATATTTTTTTTTAAAAATCAACCTCGTGTCGTGTAAAACAATGTCATTGTCACTACGTACCACTTTGCATACAGAGGCTGCACCAAGCAGATGTATGGTACAGATAAAAAGTACTCCCGTGTAGTACAGCTGAGTAGGTGCTCCATAAATCTATTCTCACAATTGGAGCCTGGTGTATTGGCAGCAGCAGGTTTTGTATCGCTAGATTAATCTTGTTTGGCATAGACGAAAACACCCGTGACATGACCAGATGCTATAATATTGACAGGGATGAAATCATGTGTAGTCCCCTGAATGCTACTACAATCCAATCTGTCAGGAGAAGTGAAAGTGAAGTTAACACTTTTAACTGCTTCTGTTTTTTTTGTAGCAGCTTTCTTATAGTTTTTGACGATAAATAGCAGGCGTTCTGCTTTTGCATTATTAGGGGGAGAAAAAACAGGTTACAGAGGGTAAGAAAAACATCCAACCACACCAACAAGAGGTGTGAAAAACACTCAACAGCACTACCCAACACTACACACAGATGAGCTTTCTTATAGTAATAGCCATTATACAGATGTTGCAAATGGTTGACTGGTTAGTGTTATCTCCATGAACACCTCGCGCTCGACCGCAATGCAAGATATGTGCATGCAAATTGTGGAAATAATGCATCTAATCCTCGCCTCCTACCTCCAATTGATTCGCCAGCAGCCACGACCATGTCGATCTCCTACAGACCACTCGAGTGCGAGGAGGCAAAGCGCGCGTACTGGCGGCTGGTGCTTCAGTACCATCCAGACGTGTGCCCACGGCGCCGGGCCGAGTTCACCTCGCTCTGCGCCACCACGCGCAAACTTCTCTATCCTGAGGTGTGATGAAAGTTGGCCTACAGCATTGCACTTTTCTGTGTGTGGCCTCTACATGTGATGTACTATTTCTGGTGCAGAGAGATAGTTTGTGAAGTTCAAAGAGTAGCCGCTGCTGGTGATGTACTATTTCTGAACCTACTGCCTGTGTGATTTGTAAATTTTCTTACACAGTTTGCGCTAGATTTTTATTTCTGCAAAATTTGGACGACTGCATACATAAATATATTGGTGGAGGCATGTGTATCTGTGTACACTTTTAAATCACGTGAGTTTAGGGTGTATCTTTGTAAATAACCTTTTTCTTGGAGCACTTGTGGTGCTAGCTTTGCTCGGTTTTCCCTTCTAAGCTCCATGCCTCTTTCTTTTCTTTAATTGATTTTTAAACGTGATTAGTTTTCAAAGTGGAGTATCAAAACTGCCATATCATCTCGTAGGAAATCATATTGGATAGAGAAACTGCCGCAATCCAAAAATCATCGGGGGAGAGGGGGGCACTACCGATCGGCAATAAGAGTAGCTACACAGATTAAGAGCTTGTGTCATTTTCAGCTCTGCGCAGACGTGACAGTCATCTGTAGGGCAATCGTGCCTAGGAAAAAAAGTATAGATATATATTAGTGTCTACCTCCTCCGTTGCAACGTAGACAATCATCTGTAGTGCAATCGTGCCTAGGAAAAAGGTATATATAGTGTGTTTATTTTCTCAGTTGCAACGTACGGGCACTTTTGCTAGCATAATAATAAAAGCATTAAGCTTTCTTCCACCCAAATTTGGTCCCTCTTTTCGTCCGTCCGCTTTGCTTCGTTCGTCCGTCGTTGGTGCAGTCATGGTTTTGTACGTCACGTTTTAATGGATGACTATCTTTAGTCTTGGGCCGAAAGGCAGCCCAAGTCGACCACAGTCCACAACCCAGCCAGTGATGCAGTTCCTACCATCAATCCATCACACGGAAGCTATCGGTGATGAATATGTGCACGATCCCACCACCGCACGAACTGGATTTTAAAACCGACTCTGTCACATGGAAGCTGTCGGCTGTATATGGTACGCCGTAACCCGTCCCATACTCCCATCCATATATAATCTATACGACCCAATCAAGTTAAACAAAACCCGTCGAAGGGAAAGCAACCAACAAGAGATCGAAACACAAGTCGCACCTCGATCGCCGTGATCTTACACACTGACGTGCTATACCATAACGGTGGAGGCTGACAACAAGGCACCATCCACGTAAGGAAAGGCATATTCCGCTGGAGCAACACGACTGCAACCCGCGTCTGACGTTGAGACAGGCAGAGTACTGTATCGATCAGGTGGTGAGATTGTTGGGATAGGCACACAGAAGTTCTGATCCGAATGCTGCAGCACCTCGGTAACTCCTACGGCCATGATTGGTACTGATCGAGCAGTTCAGATCTTCTCTTCCATCTAGATACATCCATATATAGATATGTAGAAGTCATCTATTGTTGAACGGAGGGAGTAGATCTTAGTCTCTCTTCCACTCCATTTTATGAAATAAACTCGCATCGTGGAGTGGTGGCGCGAGCAAATGCACCATTTTTCGGAGGTTTTCAGGAAACGGCAGGGCAGCCGCCGTGGGGTCGCCGTCGTCTCTCACCTTGGCCGCGACGACGACGGCCAACACCCGTAAGAATCAGGGCTCATTTGGCCGGGCTGGCGCTGCACATGCAGACGGTTAAGCCTTGCATTTATACCAGCCTTAGTGTACGTGTTTATGCATGCTTGGGGCTAGGAGCATGTTAATCAAAATCCAGCTATGGTGAGCTCGGGCTAGATGCTTCACAAGTGCATCTGTGCATGCCGTGGTACTCGGACACTCTTGCTGCCGTCGGGACGTGACCGTGCCCTGCCCACGCTCGCTGCGAGTGCGAGGTGTACCTTGTGCCGCTTCAACACGTACGCTCTGAGATCAATATAAACCACAACTGACACCTGCTGGAATCAAACCCCTTTTGCATGCGTGCGTGCAAGTAGTACTAGCTTGGCAATACGTGCGTATCTACAGCCTGAAGCGTATACGTGTGATATGTGTTATGACGTTATGTATCTAATTAATTTGTTCTTTCTAATCCGTGACAGATTCACGCGGCATAGAAAACTCTAATGCAGACAAGCAATTTGGGACGCAGTCTCCAACCTTGGTGTAAGGACTAAGGAGCAAAGAAGGAAAAAAAGATTAAGATCGATATGCACGGATGACCAATGAAAAAAAGGAGGAAAATTTGAAAAAAGCGTCGTGAAGCCTACAAAAAAAACAATTAAAGATTTAACCCAGTTGCAAAAGAAATACTGACAAGGGAGAAAGAAATATGCTGATTTAGAACCAGAACAAAGGACAAAAAAAAATGCGTGGGAGGAAAGCTGAAATATGCAAGTTTGCAGCCAGAACGGAAAAAAGCTAGAGTGTAGTTTAGGCGCAACACAACGTGCAAAGAATCAATTGCGATGGTGAATCCTGCATATATCGCAACAGAAGAGGAAACTGGTATGAGACAAATTATATCGAGTTATCACGGAGAATGTGTAAACATTTTTATAACCAAGTAATTTACTGCTTTGTTGACTTATTCTCATCTCCCGTAGCAAAGCATGACATGTATTGGTTTCCATCCGTAAAATTCACGCTCACCAATTTTTTTAAATCAATCCGTAGCAACGCACGGGTATGTTTGCTACCTCCCAAATTTTGGTACGTTTTTCGTCTGTCCCTTAATACGTCTTCGTCCTTTGCTTAGTACGTTTTCTTCCCTAACTGATCTCTGCGTCGACCCTCCCCTCTCGTTCCCGACTCTAACTCGCTACCTCCCTTTTATCCGGACTCTAAGTCGTGTGGAATAAGGCCACGCAACCGTCTAGCAAATATATTTCCCCAGACAATCGAAGCAGGCCACACGACCCTCGAAGCAGGCGCTCGTCCGCGTGCGAAAGCCCATGCTCCACCGACTTCGACGACTTCCTCTCCTCCCCTATGCCTTCGCCTCTGCCACCACCTGCCCTTGCTCGTATCCGGCGACCAGACCACGCCGCCCCAGAGTCTATCTCGGGCTGCTTCGCCCTCAACTTTCAGCCGCTCTGTGGGATCCGCCTGGAGATGAAGAATGCCGCCGCTTTCACCGCGTCCCGCTCTGGATGGTCACTGCCGCTGGCACTGTTCCACTCCCTGTGCACTGGGCGCCAGGTTACCATCGCCGACTACTGCCAGGACAAGCTCCACGCCGTGCTTTCCGAGCTTCTGCGCGCCGCGGAGGAGTGCATGCCTCGTGCGCGTGGATCCGGCTCTGGCGACCTCCGTCGATGCCGAGTTCGGACTTTGGAGTCAATGCAACCACATGAGCGCGACTTCTGACGCCGGACACTGTTGGGTCGAATGCCTGCTTCTTGCACGTTATTGTCGCTAACTGCGGGTACTTTCACGCGGTGCTCTACGGAACCACACAAAATGATCCATCATATTCTAGGACCGCGTAGAGGAGAGAAGAATGCCATCCTTTGGCGTGTGGTCGAACAGGAATAGGGAGAACATTGGCGAACTCCAGCACAACACTGATGAGCCAGTTCGAAGTCAAAAAGCATGTTGGAGGATGGAAGTAAAATGCTGAGTACTTCTGTCGTACGTGGAGACCTGCGACCTGGGATGCTCCCACTCCAGGTTGGATCAAAGTGAATTTTTATGGGGCATATGAAGAAACAGAGCGTGGACGATTCACGATTGGGTGTCATATCAAGACATAGTGGTGACAACGATGCGGTGTTTGCTGCTGCCTGTGGACTGGCTAATTTTTATCTGAACCTTTACACGCTGAAGCAATCCATTTCTGGAAAAAAAAACACTGAAGCAATGGCAGAGAATCTTGAGCATGTCGTCTTACATAAGATATGTGAATAGGCCGGGTATTTTACCATGGAATTGCAGTAACCTAAAACTAGAACGGGAGTCCTCAGTACAATCTACCGCCTCTGGGAGCACCTTTTTTTGTGTGTGTGATAGAGTTCCATATCAGATTCATCAAGTTAATAAATGTTTAACAAGCTTGTAATTGTAATTTGGCGCGCATGTGCTTGCATATTTAAGTGCGGGTGGAGATTTGAACTATCAATGATTTTTGTACAAAGTTTGGGGTCAAAGACCCCTATGCTGCATATCAACGAACCACGTGGCAGGTACAAATTACACACAAGCCCTTTTCATCTACTGCCCTAGAAGACCTAATATTCGAAGAAAAGGCCTGTGATTTTACAAAAAACACCCTATGAAAAAAGATGAGAAGCAATCAGATCCTTGGGCGCCTCCGCCACTGAACGCCGGCGATCTCCAGGCGCATGAAGCACAGAAATCGGAGCACCTTGAAGCACTCGGACTCTCCCTTCCGGCGTGAGATCCCTCACGCCGGCAAATGCGACACAACCAGGGACGAACCACTTGGAAGCATCGTGCAGCCGAGCTCCGGCGGCGGATCTTGAAGGCCTCCAATGAGGAGGTTGAAGATTGGCCACCTTCTTGGCCTTGACTCGCGACGGTGATCATCACCCCCGCGTGATCAGCTCCAAAGTGCAGCGGAAACCACTCCGACGATCTTGAAGAAGAAAAGCAGCCACTCCTCCTCTCCTCGCCACCACGGCCGACCAGAGGAAACCAGCAACATTCCTTCTCCCGATCAGCAGAGTAGCAGGCAAGGCAGGCGAATTTATTGAATCGGCCTTGACCTTCTTCTCTCATGCGCGAAATCCACCATGGATTTGCCCCGCAGAAGAGAAGCAATCGAGCTCCCATGTCGCTGCGAGTCACCAGGAGCCAGCCGAGGAGGAAGGAGGACGCCATGACGGCAACAACAAGCACAAAGGCTAAACAACAACTACAACTACTATGCACAAGCCAGGCAACGCCATCGCATCCACGCCAAGCGGCATCGCCGCCGGAGGGAAACGAGGGACGCGCCAGCGAAAGGGGTCGAAGCTCCCAGACGACTCTCAAAGCAGCAGCCCGAGGGTGACCCGTGTGAGAGTTAGCCTGTAATGTGCATATTCATCTCCCCGTTGATCGGTTGATGTAACCGGGTGTGTATGGGACAATTTTGTTAGTTATAGTTAATATAATGACAACGTTACCAATAAAAAATAAAATTCATACCATAGTGCATGCTTGTGTGGTATGTGTGCCAAGAATTTGGCTGCCGGTACCCAAAAATTTCTTGGTAAAATGGATTTTCAGCCGCGGTGACTACGGGGTATTGATGATCCAAATACCGGACGAGATTTGCAAATAAATTATATATTTCAAAATCCTAACGTGCACTAGGCCCGGACAATCACCGGCTCCTATCATTAGATCTTGCGGGAAGCAAAACATCGGTAGCATGACTCTTAGTCGTCCTCATGTTTTTCCCGTTGCAACGCACGGACATAATTTGCTAGTGCATACTTACAAGGATAAATGGCAGCCTAACATGCACTAGGCCCTGCCGACCGCGCCAAACGGCCCTAACTTTGAGGACACCGATTACATGCGCGGCTGGTTTCTTTTCCCTTCTTTTTCCGACAAACGGCCGCAAGTTCGAAGCAGAGAGATGAGGTGATTCTGAGACACTGATTAGCATGCTTCTTTTCGGTACAATGTGTTAACTCTCCGCATTCCCACGCGAGTTGATTGATTCCTTCTTTATTTTACACACTAAAAGAGCTATGGCCGGATTGCCAAAGAGAGGGCCTGCCGTTTTCCGTTCCCTGTTTCCTGTTTCGATGCACAGTGGGCAAACCTGCCGCCTTGGGCCGTGGCGGCAGGGCCTGCCGCCTCCGACCGTGGTGGCACGTGCCACGTGTCGGCTGGCTAGCCTGCTGATGACTCCCAAGTGCAGCAGATCAATTGTAGTACCTTTCGATAAGTATTTGAGTGTCGAACCCACGAGGAGCTGAAGGTAAGCTATCTATTCTAAAAGCCCTATAACCCTCTTATATGGCTGTTTATGCAAAGCAATAACTTTGACTAAAAGGAACTAACTAATTAAAAGCAAGTGACGTGGAGTGTGGTTTGTCTAGTAACTAGTGAAGCAAGTTTAAAATGCAAGTTTCTAAGCAAGTTTCACAAGTAGCAAGCAACAAATATCTCAAGTATCTCAAGGTAGCAAGTGTTCTAGCAATAGGTGTTTCGTTCATGTGGTTGTCACAACTAGTGAAGCACATGTTTTAGTCTTAGTTGTTTTTTCTAGGAAGGAGCCATGAATAGGTATAGTCAAGTAAATGATCTACAACCCCTTATGATGGATCATGTGGCCAAGTAAATGACCGCACAAGATTGATTAAGACATAAAGTCCCACCATAGCCTTACGTTCTAAGGTCCCCTATATATATCCCCAATAACTTAACTTTGTGGCTCGGTCTCAGGTTACTGTCACTCCCAAGTCACCACCACTCCATTATGCTACCGGTGATCACCTTACATGCATTCCCCAACATATGCGTGCACTCATATATTGTACATAAAGACAATCATAGAAGATAACAAACTTGTATGCAACTAATCAACGAACTATTTCACCATGGCCAAGAACAATTCACTACTCAAACATAGACGGAGAGACACAATACATCAAGGGAATATAGTATTGCATCATACATCGTGTTTGCCAAGAGATTACAGTGGAGAGATGGAGCTGATCTTGTTGTAGATGTTGATGATGAACACGCCGGAGGGGGGTGGAGCCCTCCGGGGGTGATCCCGGCGGCGTTTCCCCCCTCCGATCTTCTCTGGCGGCAGCCTTCTGTCTCTCTGTTTTGTGGTTTCGTCTCTCGGTGCCGCCTCCTCCTCGAAAGGGCCAGGGGACCCTTTATATAGTCGTTTTTAGGTCACGATACACTCGGGAGAAGAAAGATCGACGGCATCGGAGCCACGGGGGCAAAAAGGGGGCCTCTCACGCGGCCAAGGAATCTGTCCGCGTGGAGGGTCCTCTTTGCCGCCTGGTTGGCCTTTTGGCCCTCTACTTTGGTCCAAGGTCTTCGTCTCGAAAATTCTGAACCGTGCTCTTTGGCCTTGACCTTTTTGGAGTCCCGAAGCTCCCGGAAAGTCTGAAACACTAAAAAGTACGTTTTCTGGAAAAACAGGGTTAGAACCAAAAGAAGGGGGATTGTTTAGAAAATCCCCCAAATCATTATAAAACATGAATATAAGTTGCTAATATGTAGGAAAAACAAGTAATAACATGCAAAGTTCATGTATGCATTTTACATGCATCAACATCCCCAAGCTTAACCCATGCTCGTCCTCGAGTATGAAGGTGATAAAACTAACATGGACTTTGCATATTAAAACAATCATGGGATATCAAGGAGGATTATTCATTCTACATATAATCAAATGATTAATACTAGAAATGAGTAGCAATATACAATTCATGTTGTAAGAAATATCAAATATGCAAGCAAAGATGCTTCATGAAAGTTCACAAAGTGTATAATGAAATAAAAGCACTATGGACCAAATGCATACACAAAATGAAAAATAAAATCCTATATTGGTCAAAGAATAGCATAATGGAAAATAGAAAATATGGTGGACACTTTGGAGAAAATTGAGTAAAGGTAAAACATGATCAAGTCTTATTTAGCCTCTAAATTATTCAACTAAAATTACTAATTGAAATGTGGTATCCATTGATCTAGTACTCTCATTGCCCCTTTATCACTAGCATGTTAAATGGTGAATGTTGAAGTAATATGAATGACAAGGTGGTTGAAAGACTCATGCCCCGTGAGTGTGAAAACCTACTCCATGATTACTCAACTTAAGATTTCTAATAAGCTTTGTACAATCATAATAAGTATTAATGACATCATAGAGAACCGCAAAGAGATACCTCTTGCCCCATGACATGGAAACAAGCCCATGTCACAATGACAAGACAAACAAACGGAGTAGACTCATCATCCTTTTTATTTTCATTCACTATTATGCATAGCTTCTTATTTTATTGTAGGATGTGTTGTAGAGTCACTCAAACTGTAAGTAAATTTCCACCATGATAAAGCATGGATTGGGTTAGCGGCCCAATGCGTTTCTCTAGTCATATAGATACTTACTCATCAAAACTTACTATTCCTCTATTTCATTTCGGCATGGCAGGAGTCCAAAAACAAAAATACATGATATCAACCAAATGTAATTTTTTGTGCAATGTTGACAGCTTTCCGGTGATACATGTTTATAGCTAGCTCCCAACCACACACTTGTCAAACGCAAAACTTGTGGCTCCCATTATTGGGTCATGTTTTTTAGATGCATAAAAAGTAAAGTGTGCCTTCAAAAGTTCGTGAGAGTCCTATCCCAAGTTCAACCCATGACAATTAATAAAGTGAATATCTTAATTTAGAACATAAATAACACAATAACATGGTGAACATACTCGGAATAGCAATGAAGCTAATGGGAAGAAATGGTGGACTCACTGGAAATACTTGGCTAAGGAGTGTTGGAAACAAGTTTTTACTTGTTGGAATTTTTAAATTTTTGGCTAGCAAGAGGGAGATAGTTGACCAGCTACTATGCATGAATATTTCCATAGAACTACTCATTTCATGACAAACTAAATAAACCAGCAATTAACATCAAGGACATGAATAAGAGATAGCTCAAGACAACATTATTACAAATTTCTACACATAAAAAGCCTATAAATCATGCAAACATATGTAGCTCTTCAAATCAACCATGGAATCCCTATTCCAAGTCATAATACTAGCATCCAATACATTCCAACCCCAAACTCCAGTAGCTCAATCTCATATAAAATGATGGGTGTGGTCTTATCAAAACAAAAATAAAAACAAAAACTAGACGCTTCAAGTCTCTACGACAAATGCTTTGCTTAGAAAAACAGAAAGTAGACGTGTACTAACCAAAAGAATGTAGCTCCAGTGGGGTGTTCATCACATCCCCAAGTTTATGGCTTTCACCATTCTTCGATGTCTTGAGGCGCAGCTCCTCTATTCCCTGTGAAAAAACTTCACAAAACATGTTTCTCCCATTCTTTTTCTGTGGGGTGAGATTAGCAAGGACAAACAAATCACATGCTTGGTGTGCAAAATTCCAAATCAAATGCTCCAGTAGATAGACAGTAAGGTTAATTATGTTGTATGTTCACTCTCTTGCTTGAAAGAATCATGGAAATTCGATTCCCAAGCCCAAAGAGTGCATAAAACAAAAGAAGGCAGAATTTGTCCAGAAAAGCAACAGCAGCAAAACAAACGTTTTTCCCTAAGCTAGCCTCGTCAAAAAATTAAGCCAATTTTTATTCTTACAGAGGACAAAAATTTGCATAACATACTAGAAAATTAGCTCAATCCGACATACCAATAAAAAACGTAAAATTATACGGTGAGCAGACTCGTGCTGAAACAGAAATTTCATGCACTAGGATAGCAACTTATAAGTCCAAATGGGTTTGACTTGACTCTTTATTGAAAAATCCATAATTAAAACAAAAAACTAATATCTTGAGACAGCAAGAGGACACTAGGAAAATCCAAACAAAAACAACCGGGTTGCCTCCCGTAAAGCACTTTCTTTATAGCCATATAGCTAGGCTTTACTTACTTAACATCATGATGGTTGGAGTGAGGTGGCTCGGCATCCCCAAGCTTGGATTCTTGTACTTATTTGATACATGTAGGGTGATCCCAGGGGTACATCCCCAAGATTGATTGGTTTTCCCTCTTGATCTTTGTTCATCTTACTCAACTCTTCCTCCTGAAAAATTCTTCTTACACAAATCTCAACATAAAACTTGATTAGAGGGGTTAGTGCCTCCATAAATAAAATCCACATAGGTACAACAAAGACACATCATGAGTTGATTCTAAATATTAACTACTGTTACTACAGTTGTGCATTGCTCCTTGATCAAAAGAACCACACGAAACACATGTAATGAGAGCAATGCAAAATAAAGACATAATCTGCCAAAAACTGAACAGCCCGTAAAGAGTGAATTTTTAGAGGCACTTAAGTTGCTCAAATCAGAAAACTTAAAACTAATGAAATATGTAGTGATAACTAAATATTGCTATCATAAATTACCAGGTCAAAATTCTATTTCTGTGATTTTAAACATTTTTCGCAGTGAGGTTCGGGAATCTATTTTCTTGACAGCTAATTACTATTGTTTAATCCTATCTCTCATATAAGATTATTCTTGCCATTTAAGATGATAAATAAGACAGAAATGTGATGTTACAGTAGTGAACTAATATTTTTGTTGTTTTTAGATTTGGAAAAAGTTTTAATGGTAAAGACTTTGCAATGGTTTCATTGGCATGAACAACACATGTTCAAGGTCGACCCCGACTTCTCCATTACTCATCCTTCTCATTTACTTTCCCAATTTTTTTATAAAATTAAAATATTAAACTAAATGATACATAACAGTAGGTAAAGGCATTTTAGATGTTGTAAAGACATAAATGTGTGCTCAAACCGAATAGGAAATTAAAGCATAAGGAACACACCAAAAAAATTAAACAATTTATTTTTAAGTCTAACCCATTTCCTATGCATTGGCATTTTGTAATGAAACAAATAATAGAAGCACATAATAGCAAGCATAGAAAGGTAGATCAAGTGCAACTTCAATACTTACAGCATAAAGAGGGGAAACTTAATATTGTTGAAATATGTGTAACCATGTTTCCCTCTCTCATAATAATTTTCAGTGGCATCATGAATAGATTCAACAATATGAATATCACATAAAACATTCTTATCATGAGCCACATGCATAAAAGAATCACTACTCTCCACATAAGTAAAATCCTCATTAGTGATAGTGGGAGTTAAACATTCATAATTTTCATTGCAATCATCATATATAGGAGGCATAGCATCATCAAAGTGAATTTTCTCCTCCAAGCTTGGGGAACTAGAAATATCATGCTCATCAAAACCAACTTCCCCAAGCTTAAAACTTTCCATAGAATCAGCAAGTATATCATTTTTATCCTCAATATTAGGGGGACTAAAAATATCATATTCATCAAGACAAACTTCCCCAAGCTCAAGGTTTTCCTTAGCAATAAAGGTGTTCAAAGAATTAGTACTACCACAAATATGATTGTTGTGCAAATAATTTTTCAATTTCTCCTCAAACACTTCATGTCCTAATTCAAGGTAGATATTATACAGTTCTAAATTTTTTTGGTTGTTTTCCATTTTATAATTTTTTTTGTGTTTTAGGTTTATATGTTAGTATGCAATGCAAACAAGAATAAAAGCTTAGCACAACGCTCCCCGGCAACGGCGCCAGAAAAGTGCTTGATGACTCCCAAGTGCAGGAGAATCAATTGTAGTACCTTTCGATAAGTATTTGAGTGTCGAACCCACGAGGAGCTGAAGGTAAGCTATCTATTCTAAAATCCCTATAACCCTCTTATATGGCTGTTTATGCAAAGCAATAAGTTTGACTAAAAGGAACTAACTAATTAAAAGCAAGTGACGTGGAGTGTGGTTTGTCTAGTAACTAGTGAAGCAAGTTTAAAATGCAAGTTTCTAAGCAAGTTTCACAAGTAGCAAGCAACAAATATCTCAAGTATCTCAAGGTAGCAAGTGTTCTAGCAATGGGTGTTTCGTTCATGTGGTTGTCACAACTAGTGAAGCACATGTTTTAGTCTTAGTTGTTTCTTCTAGGAAGGAGTCATGAATAGGTATAGTCAAGTAAATGATCTACAACCCCTTATTATGGATCATGTGGCCAAGTAAATGACTGCACAAGATTGATTAAGACATAAAGTCCCACCATAGCCTTACATTCTAAGGTCCCCTATATATATCCCCCAATAACTTTACTTTGTGGCTCGGTGTCAGGTTATTGTCACTCCCAAGTCACCACCACTCCATTATGCTACCGGTGATCACCTTACATGCATTCCCCAACATATGCGTGCACTCATATATTGTACATAAAGACAATCATAGAAGATAACAAACTTGTATGCAACCAATCAACGAACTATTTCACCATGGCCAAGAACAATTCACTACTCAAACATAGACGGGGAGACACAATACATCAAGGGAATATAGTATTGCATCATACATCGTGTTTGCCAAGAGATTACAGTGGAGAGATGGAGCTGATCTTGCTGTAGATGTTGATGATGAACACGCCGGAGGGGGGTGGAGCCCTCCGGGGGTGATCCCGGCGACGTTTCCCCCCTCCGATCTTCTCCGGTGGCAGCCTTCTGTCTCTCTGTTTCGTGGTTTCCTCTCTCGGCGCCGCCTCCTCCTCGAAAAGGCCAAGGGACCCTTTATATAGTCGTTTTTAGGTCACGAGACACTCGGGAGAAGAAAGATCGACTGCATCGGAGCCACGGGGGCAAAAAGGGGGCCTCTCAAGCGGCCAAGGAATCTGGCCGCGTGGAGGGTCCTCTTTGCCACCTGGTTGGCCTTTTGGCCCTCTACTTTGGTCCATGGTCTTCGTATCTTATGAACCGTGCTCTTTGGCCTTGCCCTTTTTGGAGTCCCGAAGCTCCCGGAAAGTCTGAAACACTAAAAAATACGTTTTCTGGAAAAACAGGGTTAGAACCAAAAGAAGGGGGATTGTTTAGAAAATCCCCCAAATCATTATAAAACATGAATATAAGTTGCTAATATGTAGGAAAAACAAGTAATAACATGCAAAGTTCATGTATGCATTTTACATGCATCACCTGCTGCCACGATATATTTGGCATTTGCACTCGGAAGTGATCCTTTTTGACACAATGTTTTTTGAGGTGGTCTCTTATGCCATTTTTTCATGTTTTTCCCGTTGCAACGCACGGACATATTTTGCTAGTTATATAAAAGGAAACGCTTGTGATCAGGCGGGGGATCAGGCGTTTCATGCCCCGCTTGCCACGTTCACCATGTACGCATCTTGGAGACAACACCGGTGTGGGTCCCACCACTTTCCCCTCTTATTCCTTATCCTCCTATCCCCGCATCTGAGAGAAACGTCCGACCACGCCTCCTCCGCATCTCTCTCCGGCAAGAGGCCACACTAATCGAGCTCCGGCGACGCCGTACCCTCGCTGTCATGCCGCTCGTTCCCTTGGCGTCGACGGCCGAGGTATTCCTGCCGGGACCCGCTGAGTGGCCTGGTGGCGTGCCATGGCTTCATGTTTCGAGGGCGCGCCGGCCGCGAGGTCGACGATGATGCTAGCGTGGAGCACCCGCGGGTAGCGGCCGGCCACCACAGCACCTCCCCGTCGGCGGCTCCCTCAACCTCCATCGCGTGCGCCCTTCATCCCTCGAGCGAGTCCCCCTCGCGCCGGCGAGCTCGGCCACCACCTCGCCATGGCCGCAAGCTCTCGAGCTCCTCGTCGCCATGGCAGTAGGGTGCGCCGCCCCCGAGCGCCCTCCTGCTCGGTGACGACCCGAGCTGGATGCTCTCTATGGTGCTCCCTGCGAGCACGGCAGCGCTCCCATGAGACTAATTCGGTGCTCCCATGGGCTGGCTAGGATGCTACTGAAGACCGGCGGCAGTTCTCAGCGACATCGATTTTTTTGCTACATACTCTTTTTCTGTTTGCTATTTTTGTGCAAAATTTTTGCTATAAAAACTCCGGCGATATCTCCGGCGAGGTTAACATTTTGCTACCATACAACATTTTTTTTTGCTATAATTATTCTAATTTTTTGCTATTTTATTAGAACTTTTTTTGCTATGAGATTCTCCGGCGAGGTATCCGGCGAGTCTCCCGACGATGTCTCCGATGAAATTGTTTTTTTTGCTACAATAGCACGATTTTTGGTGCGACGGTAACTCCGACGAGATCTCCGGCGAGGCCCGCTTTTTCTTTTCTTTATTTGTGATGAACCTTTTTTTTGCAACACGGAGCAAAAACGGGTATTTTTTTGCTACACAGAGCAAATACCAGATTTGGACAAAAAAAAAGTACACGTGTCAGCCTGGGGATCTGGAGGATGGAAAATTTTGATCCCCGGGGACGCCCAACACTATCCTAGATAAAAATTCTTCGGGTGTTGATGGTTGGACGGTTGTTGCTACGTACTACTACAATATCACGATCGTGAAAGAGTCTGCACAATCCCTACCTATAGAAAACGGTACATACATGGTATCCGTTCCGATTGGAAAAGGGGAAAGGGAAAAGGAGGCGAATCTATCGACGATTGGAAAAGGAGCCCCTACCTGACCAAAGGAAAAAAAATGCATTCCTCCTGATCAGTGCGTACATGTGATGCAAAAAAAATAAAAAATCTATCGATCGATCCACCCTTTCACGCCCCCCGCTAGAAACTGCCTTGACAGAAAAAGGAAAACCCGTCGGCATAGCCCGCGCGCACGACTCGCTCCTCACGCGCGCGTCGTTCCTCCTCCGGCTCTGACGCCGTACGCCACGATCCGGGCGACGAACCACAATCTTGTGTCGTCCGGGTTCAGAGTTCAGACCCCGCTGCCACCGCAACTCTCGTTCACGTTGGCCGCGCCGAGAAACACACGTCTGGTGTCCGTTGCGACGACCATGCTCCTAGCTGCCATGGTTGGCTTATGAAGGTTTCCGGTGGCCAGAGCACTCCGGGTGAACTGGGCCACGATGGCGTCGCCATCTGGCGCCGAACACCATCGTGCGGATGCTGCATGAAAAACCTGATAGCTTGAGTTTGTAATACACACGAAGACCGTCAATGCAATCAAGCACGGTGAGACTAAGGGCATCTCCAGTCGCCCCCCAGAGCCCACGGGCGGCCTTTTTAGCGCCGGAAGCGGCGAATAGCGCCGTTTTCGCACCAGTCGCCCCCCAGAAACCCAAATAGCGCGAAACGGCGCTAATTCGCGCCGCGACACCCAGGCGAAACCCAGCCCGATGGGTTCGGCTTAGGGGGCGAAACTGCGGTGCAGCCCACGCGGGCCAGCTCTGTTAGTGACGCGTCGAAAAAACGCGTGAACAGAAACCCCCGTGATCATCTTCTCGGCTCCCGCGTCGGTCAAAGGCTGCCGGCGTTATGGCGTGGCGGCCGCCCAGTGCATGCGCCCGTTCAAAGCTGCCGGAGTAATGGCGTGGCGGGCGGTAGCGAGGGGACGCGGCGAAGTAAATGCTCGGCAGGCTACAAAAACCCCCGCCGCTCGCCGCACTCCCCATTCTTCCACCTCGCTGCTCCCCGTCCTTCCTCCTCGGCGCTCTCCTCTCTCCCCGTGCTCTCTCCGGTCGCAGTAGATGGCCAATTATCCCTTCCACGGACGCCGAGTTCCGGCAGGCCATCGCGGAGGTCCGCCAAGGCCTGCCGGCGGACGAGGCCGCGCGGCTCCGCTGGAGGCCGCACGACCAGGACCCCTTCTGGTGGCAGGAGCTCCAGCGCCGCCACGACGCGGACCTCGCCATCGAGGGCAACAACGGCCCCATCGAAGGCCGCGCCAACAGCTTGGGGCGCAAGCGGTGGTGGGGGGGCGAGCACCGCACGCTCGAGTGGGTGATCGACTACATCGACGCCGGCAACGAGCCCCGCCTGCAGATGCCGCCCCGCCCGCACCCCTGTGGGGAGCGCGGCGGATGGGCGGCTCCTCGTCGTCGGCCACCTCGAGCTCCTCCGGCGCCCACTCTCTCTCTCTCACCCCTCCCATTCTAAACTCCGGCGCCCCTGTCCCCAGGCGCAGCGGCGGCGCCCAGCGCATCGGCAAGCCGCGCCAGCGGCAGGACGCCGACTACGAGCGCGTCGTCCGCCCGAAGATGGAGGCGGACGAGGACGAGGAGTGGCCTGATCTGAAGGCCGCCGAGGAGTTGTCGCGCAACACCCTCCAGCCAGTCGCCGACGATGTCGCCGACGACTGGAGCCTGCGCGACAGCACCGCGGAGGAGCTGGAGCTCCAACGCCGCCTCCTCGCCGAGGCCGAGCAGCGCAAGGCGCAACGTGAGCAGGAGGCTGCCGCTAATGCGGCCCGCCGCCGTATTCCTCTCCCGCCGCAGACGAGGGAGGTCTCCTACGTCGTGCTCGACCCCGACTCCGACGAAGAAGCCGAGCTGCAGCGAGCCCTTGCGGTGAGCAGGTGGGGCGACTCCGGCGCGGGGCCGAGCAACCCGCGCTGCGGCGATCCCGGACAAGGAACGAGGAGGCGTGACGGCGGCGGTCCGGACGATTCGACTACAGCCAGGCGATCGCGGCGAGCCTAGGGCTGAAGTAGCGTAGTTTTAGTTTAAATTTACTGTTTTTAGTTTAAATTTGCGTCGAACTGTATGAAATTTGCGTCGAATCAATAAAGTGCGTCGAATTTCATTCCTCGAGTTATTTTGGGCCGAATGTTGGGCTCGGGGGGCGCTGGGAACCCTGCCCCCCAGGTACCAGATTAGCGTCGTTTGGCGCCGCGGCGGCCCCAAAACGGCGGCGTTTTGGGCCCTGGGGGGCGCAACGACTGAAGATACCCTAACAAGTTTGACAATCAATCAGCCAAATCTTTTGTGTTGCTGGTAAGAATCAAACAATCTACTTGACATCAGAACTGCGGGATCTAACGATAAAGGCTGAGATTAGAAGAAGGAACGACTAAGAAATAAAATAATCAATCTTTTACCATAGCTACCGGATCTTGGTAATACTGTATTTGAAAGGACACTCGGGCGTGGGTTAGGATTTATCTAGAAAATCATCAACTTTTATCATAGCTGCATCAAGAAGTTTCGGGTCCAAACTTCATATCTTCATGCAAACTACATAAGCCAAAAAAAAAGTTCATCTCTTTTCTCTTTGGAGATTTTTCTTTATCTCCACATCGTGTCAACGTACGAGATAAAGAAGAATATTGAATAAGAAGGATCTTAGGTTGGTATCATTAGGGTTATTAAAAAAGTATCGTGTTATGAATAGCCACTGATTATACCATGAAAACTGAAGACCGGCACGATGATGCCTCCCAGTAGAAAAAACTAAGTGTAAGATCATTTTTTTTATTTTCGCAAGAATTATTTAGTTTTTTTACCCGATGCAACGCACGAGTATTGTGCTAGTTTGATTAGCATTGACTGTCAACCATTCCGTATAAAGAATCGATGTAAATTAACAATCATTAATCACCACAAATAGAGGCATGTAATTAATGTATACCATGAATAACACCAACATACAACCAATTGCTCCCGATAAACAATAACCCATTACACATCATGTTTTTATTGTTATTCGTAGATAGCGATGACATGAATGGCTAAAAAATACCAAATTTCTTACCACTACAAGCCTTGTTTTTTAGGAAGTCATTTATTTGCCTTTACATTTTGATATAATTATATATAATTGGCTATCCTTTTGTAATTGGAAACATATATGAAACGCGATGTGATTTGAATCAGCGGTTTCACGCCTTCTCTCTCCTCGCATGGTGTTATATATACCCGTGTATTTCAGCTACACGGAGCATGTTATCATTTATAACCAAATGGCGGTCGTCCCATCATGATCAAGGAGGTCCTCTGCGACCAAGTTCATCTTTGCCGATCTACCTATTCAAGACTCCATATTCCTTCCAGTTAGCGCCCCACCTTCTGGGCACACACCACCCAAGATTCTCCTGACCCAACAACCTCCAACGCTCTCGATCGACTCCTCTCCTCCTCACAGCCTCCGGATCGGATCCAGTGCGCCATGAGCGAGGCACCCGCGCCCGTCAGAGACAACCATGACGCTACTGCTCCAACTGCTGTCGCCGGCAATCAACGACAACAACATCAGGCGGTGCCTGAGACACTGGACGATGCAGACCAACCGTCGGAGCTGCGACAGATCTTTCGGTCCTTCGACCGCAACAAGGATGGCAGCCTAACACAGTTGGAGCTATGCTCCCTCCTTCGCTCCCTCGACCTGAATCCCAACAACAACAAGCTCGATGCCCTCATCCAGCACGCCGACACCTACTCCAACGGCCTCGTGGAGTTCTCAGAGTTCGTCTCTCTCATCGTTCCCGAGCTCATGGACGACCGCTCCCCTTACTCCGAGGACCATATCCGTCAGATCTTCAAGATTTTTGACCGCGATGGCAACGGATTCATCACACCTGTTGAGCTGGCGCACTCTATGGCCAAGCTCGGCCACCCGCTCACCGCCAAGGAGCTCACTGGGATGATTGAGGAGGCCGACACCGATGGCGACGGCCGAATAGACTTCTGGGAGTTCTCCCGCGCCATCTTCGCCGCCGCCTTCGACAACGTATTCTCCTAATCGGGTCTTGGCTCCTAAAACCCATCCATTCATGCCTTGGACCGATCTCGTGGATCATTGATCGCCTCCTCAAGTGCGCTATTTTAATTTTTATGATTCTCAATGGATCTTGTTCTTATCCAGGGGAGGTCAGTGATCAGGTAATTTTTAGGCTTCATGTGTTGGTGAGACGAGTTGTTGTGTGTCAATGACAAGATTAGTTTAGCGTGGAATTATCCATGCAACATCATTGTGTTTTTTGATTAGTTTGTTCATGTCCATCGATCGTCCTACATCTTGTCTTGCTCGCTGGTCACAAAGATGAAGTATTCTGTGTTCAACATTACTAAGGATAATTTTCCATGAATGGATGTATCTACCTCCTCACGTACCAATCAAATTCAACACGTGGCTGGCTGCCATTACTCTTTTACTAGATTTTGTTTAAGTTTTTGAGGTATTCTTGTGATCAACTCATGTTAATCAAATCATGCATCGTTATCTTCACCGGTTGTTGCCGCAGTACCCTGTTCAGATTATAGAAGTAAAATGTTGAATGCGTATCCACTATGATTTGGCCAGATGGCTTTTTATTATCTAATTTTTTGGAACATAGGCAACAATATGACCTTCAACTTCAATAATTAATTCCATTTTAAAGGTGAATTATCTTGTGTCCAACTAATTTGGACGTAACAATAGCTCAACAAATTGCACCCTTGCACTATCACATAGATTTTTTGTTTTGTTTTGCACGATGACAACTTATATTTTGCTTTATTTTTAATACACATTACTAATTATCGATCGACAAAGAATTAACTTAATTCATGGTCACCCAATTGCATATGCAATTCATGTGCCATTGCGAAAATCATGTTTAGGTGCAAGCCATATGGAACTCTTAGGTACACAAATCACGATGCAAATTCAACTTCAAAGGGTCATCGAGCTCTAACTTAATTTTCGGTCAACCGAGAATCAATAAAAGGAAAACATAAATATAATCTAGGATAAGATTGGTCGAGTTCTCTTCATGCTCCTTTGTGAAAAAGTAGAAGGATAAAACTAATGAATTTAAACCCATTTATAAAAAGGGAAAATTATAAATAATATTGTACAAGTTAGGGAATAAAATGCTGAAATTCGGATGGACCTATGTGGCCCATTAGCCAATTTCCACTTAATCCCAAAGGCTCATGCTGCCATAGCAAATGGTGGGAGTTTAGTCCCACATTGCTAGTTGGGAGAGTTTTGCACCAGTTTATAAGGTGAGCTCTCTCCCCACTAGTGTGAGTTGGTATGAAGAGAGAGGAGTAGTGGAGGTGTTCCACACGCGCGCTCCTCCTCCTCCGCCGCCCGCCTCGCCACGCCTCGCCTCGTCACGACACGCCGCGGGTTGCGGGAATGAGCCGAGCCGATGCCTTTATTTTGGCAGTTGGAAACGGAGAGTCAACAGACACGCCAATAATATGAGACGTCATATTGATTGTTGTCTATTGCGTCACATTTATTTTGGTAACAGCCGCGCGCAGTAAAACGCCGCATTGATCACGTGGTAACCGCGCACAGTAAAACGCCACATTGATTACGTGGTAACAGCTGTAGTAAACGCCAAATGAATTCGTGAGCTGACCGTTCTCCTACCCGGCCGTGCCTATATATTGAGGGCGCAGGGGCGGACACAAACACACAACTCATACCCTCTTTGCGCCCACTGTCGTTCCACCACCTGCTGCTGCCTCCGGTGATCCCATCCCGTCTACCGCGTACACGGCCGACGGGAGAGCAGACCTCCGAAACCCCGCCTCTCCAGATCCTGTACGAGAGAGGGGCGATTAGGTTTTTGGGGAGCGTCTCCTACGCGACTGCTCGCTGCTGCAGTACATCTACTTCGTCTACTACCGCGTCGCCTTCGTCATCAACATGGCATCCGAAGCCGAACGAGCTGCTGCTGCCGCCGCTGCTGCCGCCGAGGCCGCTGCTGCTGCTGAGGCCGCCAACGCTGTTGCTGCCGCCGCGGCCGCCGCCTCTGCTAGGACTACTGCCAATTGGCCAACTGCAGGGTATAACACGTTTATCCCTACCCTTGTTATTTCCATGTGTGCGATACTAGTAGTTTGCGTAGATGTGTCTACTGTCAACCTAGTATGCATGAATATGGTTAATTATCAGTATGCTTACGTCATGATCGTGATTTATACTTGGATTAATTTAATCTGTAAATTGCCTAAATTCCTAACAATCCAAAAACCTAATCTGTATAGGCAATTTTCGATTCATGGTTTTGCTACTGCACTGAAACCGGACCCGTTTACGGGGACATACTTTAAGCGTTGGCAAACCAAAACATTCTTATGGCTCACGGCTATGAACGTGTTCTGGGTCATCGGTGTCACTCCCACGGAAACGATTACTCCTGATCAGGAGAAGGCGTTTAGGGATGCCACCGTCGTCTTTGTTGGATGCGTTCTAAGCGTGATCGGAGAGAAGTTTGTTGACGCATATTTACATGTGCGGGTTGCCAAGGACTTGTGGGAGGCGCTCAAATCCAAATTCGGCGCAACCGATGCTGGCAGCGAGATGTACAGTATAGAGCAGTCCCATGACTACAGAATGGTCGAAAACCGTTCTGTTTTGGAGCAGGCTCATGAGATACAGTGCATCGCTAAGGAGCTTGAAATTCTCAAGTGCGTGTTACCGGGCAAGTATGTCGCGGGATGCATAATCGCCAAGCTGCCTAATTCCTGGAGGAGCTTTGCCACTACTCTGAAACATCAGAGGCGTGAATTCTCAGTAGAGGATGTCATCGGCCATCTGAGTGTTGAGAAGAATTCGAGGGCAAAGGACTCGCATGGAAAAGGGAATGAAGGGACTTCTGTGGCCAATATGGTACAGAAGAACTACAACTCCCACAAGAACAAGGCGAGGACTGGTGTCCAGCAGAATACCGACTTCAAGAAGAAGGATAAGAAGACCTTCAAGAAGGATAAGAAGAAAGATGGCTGTTTCACTTGTGGTTCACTGGAACACTGGGCTGGGAAGTGCCCAAAGAAGTATGTGAAGCCAGGACAGAATTCCAAGGCTGTCAACATGATCGTGAGCAACAATGAGAATGGGGCATCTGGGTATGGTAATTTGTTTATTGTATTTTCAGTTTGTCAGTCTACTGATTGATGGATTGACACAGGTGCAAACATTCATGTGTGTGCTGACATCTCATTGTTTTCTTCTTATCAGGTCACAAGGAACGGGTCCGTAATGATGAGGAACGGCGCAAGTGCTTCTGTACTTGGTGTTGGCACGGTCGATCTGAAGTTTACTTCGGGAAGGATCGTGCAGCTCAAGAACGTGCAGCATGTCCCTGCCATCAAGAAGAATCTCGTTAGTGGCTCCCTTCTATGTAGAGAAGGATTTAAGTTGGTTTTCGAGTCCAATAAAGTAGTTGTAACGAAATATGGACTGTTTGTTGGAAAAGGGTATGAGTGCGGAGGTCTGTTCCGCTTTTCCCTCGCTGATTTTTGTAATAAAGTCGTGAACAATATTCATTCGAGTGTTAATGAAACAGAAGTTTGGCATTCACGTCTTTGTCACGTTGGTTTCAGTTGCATGACGCGGTTAGCAAAACTAAATTTAATTCCAAGTTTCACTTTAGCCAAAGGTTCTAAGTGCCATTCGTGTGTACAAGCAAAGCAACCTCGCAAGCCCCACAAGGCTGCGGAGGAGAGACACTTGGCGCCATTAGAACTCATACATTCTGATCTCTGTGATATTGTGTTTGTATGTTGATGACATACTGATATTTGGGACCAACCTCAAAGTAATCAATGAGGTTAAGTCATTTCTATCCCAGAACTTTGAGATGAAAGATCTTGGTGTGGCTGATGTTATCTTGAACATCAAGCTATTGAGAGACAATGAGGGTGGGATTACACTTCTGCAATCCCATTATGTTGAGAAGTTTTTGAGTCGTTTCGGATATTCGAACTGCAAAACTTCTCCAACGCTATATGATCCTAGTGTGCGGATTCGAAAGTTCGAAGGCACAGCTAAGGATCAGCTGAGGTATTCTCAAGTAATTGGTTCACTCATGTACCTAGCGAGCGCTACAAGGCCTGACATCATGTTTGCTGTGTGCAAACTAAGCCGGTTTGTTTCCAATCCGGGTGATGTGCATTGGCACGCTGTATAAAGAATTATGCGCTATCTGAAAGGTACCGTGAACTATGGACTTAACTACAGTGGATATCCTTCGGTACTTGAAGGTTATTGTGATGCAAATTGGATCTCTGATGCTGATGAGATGAAAGACACAACGGGGTATGTGTTTACCCTTGGAGGTGGTGCTATTTCCTGGAAGTCTTGCAAGCAAACGATCTTAACGAGATCGACAATGGAAGCAGAATTAACAGCATTAGACACGTCTAGTGTCGAAGTAGGATGGCTTCGAGATCTTTTGATGGACTTGCCTGTGGTTGAAAAGGCAGTACCGGCTATCCTTATGAACTGTGACAATCAAACAGTAATTGTCAAGGTGAAGAGTTCAAAGGACAATGCACAGTCCACAAAGCACATAAAAAATGAGATTAAAAGTTGTCAGACATTTAAGAAACTCCGGAGTGATAGCGGTGGATTATATCCAGTCGGCTAAAAATCTGGCAGATCCCTTTACTAAAGGACTATCACGTGTTGTGATAGAAAGTGCATCGAGAGAGATGGGTATGAGACCCACATGAGTTGCCATGGCAGTAACCCAACCTATGTGATCGGAGATCCCGTGAAGTGGGACCTGGGAAAACAAGCTAGTGGTTAACTGAGGAGAGTAATTTTTACTAATCCACTCCACTGGAGATGCAGTACTCTCAAAAACTGTATGGCAGGTTGACTTTTGTCTTAATGTGTTCCAAGGCTTGTATAAGCAAGATGCTATCCTACAGAGCGATCTTTGGAGGAACACACCTATATGATCCTGACTGCTGGTCACAGTCTATGAGATTGGGTGATCTCTAATAAGTTCATGAATAGGCCAGGAGTATGACTAATATGCTCCACCCGAGGGGTCAGCCTTTGGCAGCCTAGTACTGGCAAGACATTTAGTGAAACTATTTTACGCCAGACTCACAATTCATGGCATAGTCCATTGTTCAGTTGTGATGTAGTGTAGCTACTTGTTCTAGGTGGAAGTTCAACCTTAACGGATCTCCACTGAAAATGCCGGTATATAAAAACAGTGAATGGAACAGAGGACAACACCATGGGTCTTCGTGATCTGGTGGGGGATTGCTGAAATTCGGATGGACCTATGTGGCCCATTAGCCAATTTCCACTTAATCCCAAAGGCCCATGCTGCCATAGCAAATGGTGGGAGTTTAGTCCCACATTGCTAGTTGGGAGAGTTTTGCACCAGTTTATAAGGTGAGCTCTCTCCCCACTAGTGTGAGTTGGTATGAAGAGAGAGGAGTAGTGGAGGTGTTCCACACGCGCGCTCCTCCTCCTCCGCCGCCCGCCTCGCCACGCCTCGCCTCGTCACGACACGTCACGACGCGCCGCGCCGCGCCGCGGGAATGAGCCGAGCCGATGCCTTTATTTTGGCAGTTGGAAACGGAGAGTCAACAGACACGCCAATAATATGAGACGTCATATTGATTGCTGTCTATTGCATCACATTTATTTTGGTAACAGCCGCGCGCAGTAAAACGCCGCATTGATCACGTGGTAACCGCGCGCAGTAAAACGCCACATTGATTACGTGGTAACAGCTGTAGTAAACGCCAAATGAATTCGTGAGCTGACCGTTCTCCTACCCGACCGTGCCTATATATTGAGGGCGCAGGGGCGGACACAAACACACAACTCATACCCTCTTTGCGCCCACTGTCGTTCCACCACCTGTTGCTGCCTCCGGTGATCCCATCCCGTCTACCGCGTACACGGCCGACGGGAGAGCAGGCCTCCGAAACCCCGCCTCTCCAGATCCTGTACGGGAGAGGGGCGATTAGGTTTTTGGGGAGCGTCTCCTACGCGACTGCTCGCTGCTGCAGTACATCTACTTCGTCATCAACATGGCATCCGAAGCCGAACGAGCTGCTGCTGCCGCCGCTGCTGCCGCCGAGGCCGCCGCTGCTGCTGAGGCCGCCAACGCTGTTGCTGCCGCCGCGGCCGCCGCCTCTGCTAGGACTACTGCCAATTGGCCAACTGCAGGGTATAACACGTTTATCCCTACCCTTGTTATTTCCATGTGTGCGATACTAGTAGTTTGCGTAGATGTGTCTACTGTCAACCTAGTATGCATGAATATGGTTAATTATCAGTATGCTTACGTCATGATCGTGATTTATACTTGGATTAATTTAATCTTTAAATTGCCTAAATTCCTAACATAAAAGAGAGTTTGAGGATAGAGGGAGTTGCGCCCTCGCCATTTATAAAATTGATGGTTTTTCATTGTCCATGAAGAGTTTGTATCTGTTTCCACACCCTTTTTTTAGACAACGAAATAATAGGAAAAATTACTTCTCTCGGGCAGGGATTAAGTATCATAGATCAAGGAGACATTGATTGGTCTCTGTGACCAATGGTTTGTTGTCCTTTGAACTTTGTGTCCTAACCTTCTCCAACATGCCAACCGGGAATATTATCAGAGATTAATGGTGCTTCATGAAAGAAATGATGCTTAAGATGGGGTTTGCACCCAGATGGGTTTCTTTGATGATGGAATGTGTATCATCTGTAAAGTACCTTGTTCGGTTTAATTTAATGACCATGAAACTCTCCAACAAGGACATAGGATAGCGCCAAATATTTGAAGAACAAGATACACCCTCGTGTTTGCGATCCCTTTATGTTGCTCCTTTACATACTTGAAATCTATTTTTTTCATAATTTTTATTCTTGTAAGTATGCATGTATAGGATGTTTTAGGCTACCCTCAACATAGAAAACAAGCTATAAAATTGCCAACTTACATTAAGATTTCTTTATCATCACCTATTCACCCCTATAGTCGACGTAGACGATAGGTCAATTCATCATATTATGTTTGATTAAATGATGTGAGTTGAATAGAAAGAAGATTTTTTTTTCTCGATAGAGATGAACAACCTAGGCTCTCCTATGAAATCAAACTCAAATATAGGCAAAAAAAAAGTTTGTTATACAATATTATTAAATTGTAGGTGAATGGAATATAGCTTATTATATTTAAGGGAGCCGTTCGAGTTGAACGAAAGTTAGAGAACAAATAAATGTAGATGATGCCTCTATAAAGATATATAATTTGGGGGGGGGGGGGGGGGAGGGGAGGGCTTATTTCAAGGGATCTGTTAGGATTGCTCTAAACCGTCAATATGTGAAGATGTGAGGGAAGGGAAGCGAGTGGCTTAGAAAGAAGAGTGTATTTTGCCATTTATTTCAATTGCAATGTATGCCACTATGTGCTGATGTTAATTTTCATTTACATTATTTTTTATCAAGAAAAAAATTATTATGTTTTGGAAAGTTTTATTTATCCGCATACTAGAAGGCATAGTTAATTATTGTATGGCCCACGGACGACGATTACAAAATTATGTTTAGTTGTAGAAACCCATGTGCATATTTCCATACACCTTAATTATTATGTATACTATGTTTTCTTACATGCGCGTTATGTAAAACGAGAAAAGGAACTTAATGGACAGTAGCAGCTCATAGTCGTTCAACTAGTTTTTAAATGTGTGTTTCTTAAAAGTCGGACTTGTTGATTAGATTGTTTAGTGATAAATAAATTATTAAAAAAATTATACAACCATGGGTAAATGATGAACCTCAGTTTTCTAAGGGTAGTCACAATAGGGAGTAACATAAACTAGTAACGTACACTCTATTCTATACTATGTTACCACCTCCACAATGGATAGTAACAATAATGTGGTCTCATGCAAGACTCTATTTATTAGGTTGTAGACTCAAACTGTTTTGGGATATGTGATGTTACGGTAACTAGCTAAATTACCACAACACTCTCTTCTTATTAAATACTTGTCATGTCAGCTTTTTGTCCTACGTGACATCAATGTTACTAGCGAAATTACTCCGGGCTAGCCTAAGTATTACAATATGGTTTGGTAAATTTTAATAAGTTGACTATTGGGAGTAGTTACATTCAACACCACCCCTCGCCATTCCATGAGTTCTATTTGCACCTATTTATGAAATTGTAACCGATCGAAAACTATAATTAAACTTATCATCCGACATTGTTGGCCTAGTGCACTAGTCCAATATTTGAGTTATATATGGTGCATATAAGGCATAGCTCCATGCATGTTTATTCCAGTGTGGGACTTACTAAAGTTTTGGATCATGCCTCCAAATGCCTATTTTCTAGGCACTAAGGGCGATTTTGGGCCTATATGACTTTTGAGATGGTCAATCTTGAGACTAGAATTAGCAAGACTAAGATTCACTATGAGCTGCCAAACTACTTGATAGTCCACAACTCCAAATGATGTAGCATTGGGGCTTTGTCACTAGAGACCCAATACGAGGAGGTCAATTCCTATATGTATGCATGTTGGCCTACGTGACTTTTATTAGATGGTAATTCCGATGTTAAGATTAACCAAACTATACAAAGTCAAAAAATCGTGATAGTAAAAAACTCAAAGACTTTTCCCACAAAAGTCCTAACAAGAGGAGACACATTACCTCTTAGAATGAATCTCATTTGAAAATCCCCTCAAATCTGACCACGTTTGGTAGGCCCAGAAGGAAAAAGTAATGGTGACAAAGAAAATGTGGCTGCGTCGAGTGCCAAACAAGGTGCCATGTTTCAAGAAGTGGTTTCCGCACGCTGCATATGAAGCAAGCACCATCCTCAATGTTTTAGGTGCCCACCTATAGATTAGGGTTCGACACACATAAGTTTGAAATAGTTATCAAACGATGGCATATTGCCACGGCAATGCCATGGGTCCATGGCATCTACGTGCTACACCAAACCTGTCAACGATATCAAAGTGATCAAAAGTATCTACAAAGGTGGAATAACTAGCGACATGCATGCTTCAATCTTCGACTTTTTTTCTACCTATCACATGACTTTGTAAAAGTATATTGCAACTTATTCTATTGTGATGAAACCGGGTAGCCCACTAGTTAGTATTTTTGAAGGTTAAATCACTCTTTGGTTTGCCTAGTTGGATGATGATGTTGCCCTTACGAGCTAACAAATATCAGCACGGTGTAAAAAAGGTAAGAATATTAAACACACATTATATATATGAAAAATATATGAAATTACCATTTCTCATCTAGATAACAATAAAGTTAGAGCTCGATAAAATTCCTAACTATTGAATTTGCGGTTCTCGATTCTCGTGGGAGTTGCACATGAGTTGTAAGGTTGCTAGCAATCGGGAATTAGAGTAATTCTCACATAGATGAGATTCTATAAGACATTGTGGTATTCGATTGAAATGGGTTAGTGTGTGTTTGGTTTTAGCCTAAACGTTAGGGCATCTCCAGCCGTCCCCCCCAGAGCCCTCAGGGGGCTTTTTTCGCGGCGGAAGCGGCGAATAGCGCCGCTTCTTCACCACTAGGCCCCCTAGAGGCCCAAATAGCACCGTTTCGGCGCTATTTAGCGCCGCGGCACCCAGGCCAAACCCAGCCCGCTGGGTTCGGCCTGGGGGGGGGGGGGGGGCGAATGCGCGACCGCGCGCGCGGGCCAGCTCTGTCAGCGACGCGACGAGAAAGCGCGGGAACAGAACCGCCCCCGTGATCGTCTTCTCGGCTGCCGCGCGGTCAAAGGCTGCCGCCGTTTATGGCATGGCGGCCGCCCAGTGCATGCGCCCCGCCCAAAGGCTGCCGGCGTAATGGCGTGGCGGGCGGCAGCGAGGGGACGCGCGCACGCAGTAAATGCCCGGCCGCTCGCCGCGCTATAAACCCCCCCCCCCCCGCCGCGCGCCGCGCCCCACCATTCTTCCACCGGCGAGCTCCTTCCCTCTTCTTCCTCTCGACGCTCTCCTCCCCTCTTCTCTCCACGAAAAATGGCCGGCTACAAGGACGGGGCTGCGGCAAACGGGTTCCCGCGCCATAACCTGCGCCGGAGCGAGGCGATGGCGCTCTACCGCGCGGGCTACCCATGCCCGCCGGACATGCGCCTCCCTAGCTCCGCCGCGGGGGCGAGCCGCTGGGCGCTCAGCGCCAGCGGTGTCCCCGTGCCTCCCCTCCCCTCTTATGACCCAGAGTTCCGGCGCGCCATCCGCGAGATGCGCGACGGCATGCAGCACCCCGCGAACTACCCGCTGGCCGGCGTGGACGAGTTCTGGTGGGGGCAGCTCACGGCACGCCGCGATCGGGAGCTCGACTCCGAGAACGACAACGGGCCGGTCGACGGGCGCTTCAACGCCAACGGGCGGCGCCGCTGGTGGAGCGCCCCCAACAGGACCTTGGAGGAGGTCCTCGACCACATCCACGGTGGCAACCAGCCGCGCCTGGAGATGCCGCCGCTGCAGGCCCAGCCGTGGGTGGCACGGCGGACCGGCGCCTCTTCCTCGTCCGCGACGTCCAGCTCCTCCGCCGGGCAGTCCATGTCCACCTCCCCCCTTTCTGAACGCCGGTGCGCCCGCCCGCAGGCGCAGCGGCGGCGCGCTCCGCCTCGGCGAGCCACGCTTCGAACGCGTGGTTCGCCCGAAGACGGAGGACGGCGGCGACGACGACGAGGCCGAGTGGCCCGACCAGAAGGTCGTGGAGCAGCTGTCGCTGGACACGCTGCAGCCACTCGACGACGACACCGCCACTCAGTGGAGCCTGCGGGACACCACCGAGGCGGAGCTCGAGCTCCAGCGCCGCCTGCTGGCGGAAGCCGAGCAGCGCAAGGCGGCGCGCGAACGTGAGGCCGCCGCCAACGCGGCCCGCCTCCGCGTCCCTCCCCCGCCGCCGCAGAAGGAGAACGAGTACATCATCCTCGACCCGGACTCCGACGACGAGGGCGTGATCCAGCAAGCCCTCGAGGCGAGCAGGTGGGACTGCGGCGGCGGCGACGAGGGACAGGGGCCTAGCAAGCGCCCCGGCGACGACGACGACGACGACGGCGGCGATTACAGCCAGGCTATCGCCGCCAGCCTCGGCCTAAAGTAGTTTAGTTTAATTTCTAGTTTAAATTTTTCGTTCTAGCTTAAATTCGCGCCGAATATGTACGCACTTTGCAAATTTCAATAAAAATCGCCTAGTTTGCAATTGCGTTTGTTTTGGGCCGAATCTTGGGCTCGGGACGCGACTGGGAAACCTACCCCCCAGGTTCCAGAATAGCGCCGGTTAGCGCCGCGGCGGCCCCCAAACGGCGGCGTTTTGAGCCCTGGGGGGGCGCAACGACTAAAGATGCCCTTACCTGGCAAAAAGTTGGCCAGCTAATACATAAATGAACTAGGATGGGAAAGGAGCATTCGCTTGTCAAATGTTTGGCCATGGCCAAGAAAATTGGCTAGGTACGCTTTGGCACCAATCTAAATGGTTGGAGTACCCCTTACAATTTGTGGGCAAAATTAATGAATTTTCAGCAAATTTAGCTCTTCCTACCGGTTCCTCGTCTTCTCCGGCTCCGCCTCCAGAAAAACCCCCGACGACGTCTCGGTCTGTCGGACCAACCTAGAACCCTCTCCCGTCCCTCTCCATCTCCTCCCGAGCAGCGACCGGAAGCGGACACGCCTCAGTTCACCGCCCGTTGCTGCGCCCATCAAGGAGCCGCTTCCACAACGTCGCCGCCCGCCGGGATGGAGGCCGCGGCGGCGGCCTCCGACGAAACCCTAGCCGCCGTCTTCGCCCAGCTCAAGCCCCACACTATAGCCCTCCTCGACGTCCTCCGCAGCCGCGGCCCCGCCTCCAACTCCGCCGCCTCCTCCTCCCTCCGCGCCATGGCCGCCTTCCTCCGCTCCGCCCCCGCCCCCGCCTTGCAGCTCTGCTTCGAGTATGTACTATACACCCACTGGTCCTCCCTCATCCTCTCCGCTGCTTGACGAGAGATTACATTTTTTTTGTGCGCCTTCTTTGGTTTGTGATTTAATCTGGGTGCCCTGTGCTTTTCTCTAGCTATACGGCGTTTCCATTGCTCATGCTCCTGGATGCAGCAGTGCTGTGCAGGAAGGAAGGCAAGGCAGGAGGGCAGACGGACATCACTGATGCCATCGCCGAAGGCGGGCTCGCCTGCCTCGAGACGCTCCTCACCAAATGCCGCCTCACCTCGGTCAATCAGGTAATTATTTCTTCTAACTTGTGATTTTGCGTTGTAGTCTGGTCTTTAGGATCCTAATAACTAGAACCTCTTAACTAGCTGCTTATACTGAGACTTAAGTTTGGAATTGATTTTCGGACAACTGTGGACTGTATGGAGCGAACCATCTTTGCTTTAAGCACATATTGGGGAGATCATGTGGGTTCCTTTTTGTTGTTGAATCCACTAAGTTTTCCACATGTATTATATAGTTTTGTTTGCTTTGCTAGATGGTTGCGTTACTGAAAAAGTTGACATCTGGGGCAATGCTTTCACCTTCGGAGGCTTCAGAGGAATTCCGCCTAGGCATCATAAGATGTTTCAGAGCCATGATTCAACAGTTACAACCATGCTCCGATAAGTCCTGTTCGTGTAAGCAAGCAACTGTATTGCCGACAAAACAGACCATTCTAAGTTTGGAAGTTGGTAGTGTGGTTCACCCAAAGCACTCTGCAAAATCAGATGAGTGCCTGCTTGCATTCCTCCAATCCCAAAATGCGTCAGCTGCTGTGGGGCACTGGCTTTCGCTTCTTCTTCAGGTATAGTATTTGTTACTGAATTTATGTACGAGCACTTTTTCTTTCTAGTGTCACTTGTTATTTTATTGATGCAGTACCTTTGCTATTCAGTCATTCTGTTATTTGTGCACGCATGTTCTTTTAGATGTAATCATGTGTTTAGTAAGATGGTGTTTTAATTTGGTTCCTTTTCATATGGAAGTCATCAGAACATGAGGCATCAAGAGGTCACCGTGGCAGTGGAGGTGTTAGAAAGGAGGCATTGCTTGCATTGCGCGTTCTTATTGCCAAGGTGAGATGTTCTGTATTACATCAGTTTTTCGCTAGATGAGAAACTTCTAACGTGTTCAGTCAGAAATGATTTATCATTTACTGACTATAACCCTACCTGGCTAGTATTTTTTTCCCAAAAAACCGCACAACAAAACCATTATTTTGTATGAAAAGATGAATGTACAAGAACCGAGGCAATGTTACATGGTTAGAATCAACATAGGAGTCAGGGCAACAACTTTTACTCGTTTGAAACAAAAAGGAATGCGGTATATTGTATAGCATAAGACATACCTAATTTCAGAGATGATTTAAATGCCCAGGATACTCTGATTGCAACATTACGAGTTGACATCCCGTTTTATCTGTATCTTTCCTGCGGGAATGGTTCCTTTCTGCAAAGAAGTCTGCTTGAGTGTTTTTTTAGCACGCCTCCCCCCCCCGAGATTTTTTCAATTATGCGCACAATTTACTAAAAGTTGTCTTTCTTGTTTAGGTAGGTTCTGCTGATGCACTCGCCTTTTTCCTGCCGGGTATCGTCAGCCGTCTTGGAAAGCTCCTCTACACGTCTAAGACTATGATTAGTGGTGCTGCCGGGAGTGCTTTGAGCATTGAGCAAGCCATTCTTGGATTGACCGAGGCTTTGATGATAGTCCTATGTGACAAGGAAAACTTGAGCGCACTTGATATGCCCAGTGACAATAGTTCTACTCTTTTTTCTGGTGGTGGTGGTTCAAGTGACCATGTATTGCAGAAACTTCGCCAACTGCCAACGAAAAATTTATCTAAACAGACAGACAATGCTGATAATACAGAAGATGCTATCTCCGGTTTCAGTAATAACTCTGCTGATAGAAGAGCATTGCATGTAAAACGTACAAGAAAATGGCTCGAGGAAACAGTTACTAATATTGATAAGTTGTTTTCAGCCACATTTCCACATGTATGTTTACCCCGCCCGGCCACCACCTCCGGATTATTTGTTAATCACCTTTCTAGGTCAGTTTAATATTGTATCATCTTGCAGCTTTCTATTCATCCATCTGAGAAAGTAAGGAGGTCGGTGGTTAATGGTGTAAGGGGGCTGTTGTCTAGTTGCAGCCACACATTAATGAGAAGCAAGATGTTATTGGTGGTAAGTTTGTAAATTATAATTTTCCTTGCATGTGTGAAAAACATAATAAAATGTGGATCTGTAGTTATGCCTGCAAGTTCTAAAACTTTACCATCAATATGCGGCATGTCTTTTGAATTTCATACACAATGCGTTCATATCCTTGGCTCAGCCAGCATTCTCCACATACTTGATTGGAATCTCTGTTATTTTAACTTCATAAAGATAATTGCAGGAGTGTTTATGTGTTCTAGCATGTGATGATGCGGCAACTGTGTCTGAGGCTGCACAAGATTCTCTTGATCATCTTTTTATGAAGGGCCAGAGTTTTCTATCAGAAAACGAGGTTTCTGATATATTTACCAGGTTTGTCTTATTTATTTGCCAGACAACACAGTTTACAGCGGAAGCAAAGTTCTCAAATATTTTTGCATGTAAAACAGGCTGCTTGAAAAGTTACCACAACTGGTGCTTGGAAGCGAGGAGATCACTGCACTTTCACATGCTAGGAAACTATTGGCCCTAACTTTCTATGCTGGCCCCCAGTTTCTGATAAATCACCTTCATCGCTCTCCTGTAAGTTCCTTATATTCCTGTCTTTAGATCAGTGACTCTTTGATTGTCTTTTGACTTGATTTTGATTGCACTGGCAGGTTGCTGCTGCTCGCTTCTTTGATTGTTTGGGTTTATGCATTAGTCATAGCTCACAATTTTCTGGTTCCATGGACAAGCTAATTGTATCAAAACCACTATCTGTTGGGTATCTGTATTCAGTTGCCGAGTTAAAGAGTGGTGCCTATCTTAAAGATAGAAGTCATAGTTCTCAGTATGACACATCTTCATCCATAGCCCCAAAAATATCTGTTATCCAAGATGATGGTTTGTCAAATGCAATACATGGTACAGTTGAATATGAGCTCCCCCATGTACCTCCATGGTTTGTTCATGCAAGTAGCCAGAGGCTATACTTTGCTCTGGCTGGAATAGTTAGGCTTGTTGGTCTATCAACAGTTTCAGGTAACTTGTCAACTACTTTGAATGCTTGCCATACTTATGATTTAGGAGCTGTCCTGCTTGTTGGCTTTTACAGTGATGCAATTTATTACACTGGAGTGTTGACTTGCCATGTTTTGTTGATTGTGATGATGCTAGGGCAAGGAACCAGTGCGGCTTTATCTGTTTTTGTTGATATTCTACTCAATCAATTCCGGAGGTTGAGCACTGAGCTGCGGGCCAAAGACACTCAGAGATATGGTGTGCAGAGGTGGTACATGAAGAGTGATTCTGGACAGCTACTACGCCAGGCAAGCTCTGCTGTTTGCATGCTCAATGAGCTCATATATGGTCTGTCGGATCACTCTCTCTGTATATGTTTGCAATTATTCAACAAGAGTTCAGTACAAGTGGCAAGGGTACCTGGTCAAGATGAATATAGCGGAATTACTGGTAGCAGAGAAGTTTGGAAGATAAGTGAGCAAATGGGAACTAAAGAGGACATTATTCAATGTATTGGCAGTATTCTACATGAGTATATATCTCCAGAAGTATGGGATCTTCCAACAGAACAGAACTCTGAGCTATGCCAAGGGGAAACTAATCTTCCATTGCATTTATTCCGTGATACCTCTGCCCTGCAACAAGTAATTACGCATCACTGCAATTCGTCAGTAGTTTTGTTAAAGTTCTTCCTCTGCTTGTTCCAATTTCAACTGTATTTCACGCTTTGTTCTGCATCAGGTAATGCTTGATGGGATTGGAGTCTTTGGTATCATTCTCGGCCAAGATTTTGCACGTAGTGGGTTTATGCACTCTTCACTTTATCTTCTACTCCGGAAACTTATCAGCTCAAGCGCTCACATTAGAATTGCATCAGATGCTGTTTTAAGAACACTTGCTGCTGCTGGTGGTTACTCTACGGTAATTGATTTCCTTATTTCATCCAAGATTCTTTACCGTCATCGTACAAATTCCAACTTATGTTTTTCTTCCTGTGCAGGTTGGCCAATTCGTTGTGGCGAATGCAGATTACATTGTTGACTCTCTTTGCAGACAATTGCGCCACCTAGACCTCAACCCCCATGTTCCTGATATTCTTGCGTCCATGCTGTGTTATATCGGTGCTTCTCGTGACATTTTACCATTTCTGGAAGAACCGGTATGATAAGGATGGTTACGAGTCTTTCCCATTTTTTTCTGCCTTGTAAAGTGTATGTAGCTGCTAATCAGTCAAATCAGTTGGCACTTAAATGCTTTCATAGTCATTCCGCTTATCCTTCCGGGAGCACTTTACATTTTGATTGTACCAAGAGGATCTGACGCTCCATGGGGAAGTAAAGGGGAAATGTTGGCCATTTAATTAAAACAAAACATGATTATTTTATAATAATTGAAGCAAATTCCATTTTAATCTTCATTGGAATACATGTAATTCTTACAGATGCGGGCAGTTTCTTCAGAGCTGGAGGTTCTTGGCAGGCATGATCACCCACATCTAACTGTTCCATTTCTGAAGGTATCATGATATACCATTACAAATTTTGATATCATGTGATGGCTGCTTGATTATTTTACTAAAAGGCACATGCATTTCAGTGCATGTATATGGTGTTGGCTGGGGTTTCAAATTTTAGTTACTGGGTTTACCATTTTAACTACCGCGTGCTATTGGCAAGGGTTTAAGTCTACTATAAGGCTGTTCAGTGAAGGGAAGTGTGTGCGGCTGTTCTGTGTAGGGTGTCTTTAGGCACCGGCACAGTTTGCACTGGTTTGATCCAACAGGTTGACGAACAATTCTAGTTTTCATGTCTTCTTGTGTCATGTATGAGTGTTTGATTGATAGTCTTCTATGGTTTGTGCTATCTTGATTATTGAGTCTGCAAGCTAGAGTACGGCAATACTAGTACATACCACACAGAATCATGTCAATTATAATTGGCCTACCATCTAATGTGTAGGAGGTGATGATAGCTAAATGGTCAAACAAATAGTGGAACAAGCAACTATTAAGTGCTATTTTCTCTGCACCAGCATCCAAGTGGTGAAATTAATTTAAACACAGTATCTCCCCTGTGGTTGTTTTTCCTTCTGACGAACTATACAAATAGTATTTGAACTGTGAAGTGTACAGATTTTGTACAAAATTCCAGTTAAAGCCTGTGATTTAGCTCTGATTGTCTTCATCTCTTGTATTACTGTTGTGCGCATGGTGCATGCAGAATTCATGACCACCTGTTATCTGTGTTTCATCTCTTTCTTTGGTCATGTTTTGCTTGTACATATTTCACTGAGCAAGTTCTTTCTTTTTGGGTTTCCCTAGGCAGTTTCTGAGATCGCGAAGGCATGTAGTCATGAATCTATTAGTTTACCAGACGAGGTCCGATCATTTTGTGTGAAGGTCAGATCAGAAGGTCAAGAAGTTCAAAATTTGATAGAGATGAGAAGAGGAATTAGTGTAATGACTGGTAATAGCTTGGCAGGATCCAATTTTGTTTGTTTACATCTTCTACAACAGTTAGTTTCGGTCCAGTTCTTCACAGTAATGGATAACATAAGTAATACTCCCTCTGGTCTGAATTAAGTGTCGGCAGCTGTGCTAAAAACTTGTACAGGATTAGTACTACTCCCCGACACTTATATGGGATCGGAGGGAGTATCAAAGCATGCTAAGTAATTGTTTCTTTCACTGTACCATCATATTCATGACCCCCAGGAAAAAAGGGTTTAGATGGTTACTCTATTCATGAACCTTATTCATGTAGTTGCTGTCTCATAAGTCTAATCTGTTTTTGTGGCTGCATCAGAAGCAACAGATGTTGATGCTCAACCTGAATTTATGGTATTGGAGTATTGGGATGATTTACTTTGCAAGCTAAATGATACGAGAAGATACAGGAGAATAGTTGGATCTCTTGTTGGGTCTTGCTTATCAGCTTCCACCCCACTTCTTTCCTCGACCAAGGAAGCAGCATGTCTTGCGGCCCTTGATATCGTGGAGGTATATTTTTATTTCTTTCTTCTGATTATGATAGTGATTGGGATAAGTGTAGTTTCTGATTCCTTTCATGGGATATCTCACTTGCGGGGACATTTATAGGTTTCTTTGTTTCGCTGACCATTTTGTTTGGCAATATCTTTTGATAAGGCTTTCTGCATACTGGTTTCTGTTTGGTACAATAACTAGAGCTAGCTGCTGTATTCTTTATCTTAAGGAATGGAAAACTCTACAGTATACAACAAGAGAGGAGGATTCTTGTAATGTTGTGCTCTTATATGTCACATATGACTGTTTCCATTTGTACCTTACTCAACTTGGCAGCATAGTTCGTCATCCGTTGTCAGGTAGTACGGCGAGTAAAATTAAAACAAATATAGTGCACTGAGCGATTCATTGACAAACAAACAGTTGCTTGAAGACTTCTTTCGCTTCATCCTTACAATGAAAGTTTCTCTGGAATTTCTTGTCACGGTAAAATTACTCTTTGCCATCTGCAGAATGCTGTTGTATCTATTGCTAAGGTTGAGGAGGCTTATAAGTGCGAAATTGAAATCAAAGCTGCTATTAAGGAGGTGGTTGAGCTTTTGTCCTTGGATGAGCTTCTTGATGATATGGACGCTGCTGAAGATGTTGACGAGAATAGACTACTCCCAGCTATGAACAAACTATGGCCATACTTGGTTATATGCCTTAAGAACAAAATCTCAGTGGTGCAGTTTCTTCACATCTGATATTCTTTGCATCGTGTAAATCATTGTTCTCTTAGTACTTGCTTCTTTTGTGTTCTGGATCAAGGCTTACATGGAAATATTAACTTCTTAACTTCCTAAGTTATACCATTCATCGATGTTAAGGTCTCATTGCTCACTATCACGAAATCATGGTTGAGGGCTTAGAATACACAAGAGCATTTGAGATAGGGCCTTGGTAGTTACCACATACTCTTTTTACCAGAATCAGATATAGGCCCTTAGTAGTTGCCTTTGTGGTATCTAAGTTCAGCATTTTCATTTGCCATTTCTGTTATTGGATCCAAGGTTTTCCTATAGCTGCTTTGGAATCCGGATATTATGTCTGACTGGTGAAACTCAAATACAATTCCAGTAGCCTGTGACACATGTTACTTTTCCTAGTCGAGGAGCACTCGCCTCTCAAGTCACACCTACTCTTTTATGTACTCCCTACGTCTACTTTTATAAGGCACACTACTTACCATTTCAATTTAGACCACATACATAGTAAAATGAGTGAATCTATGTACAAAATGAGTCTAGATTCACTCATTTTAGAATGTATTTGGCCAAAATTGAAATGACTTATAAAAGTGGATGGAGGGAGTATCTTGTTTGATGACCTTTCATGTTCGGTTGATCCATTGCCTCTGTAACCCTGCTCCTCTATGAGATCAAATTTGTATGAGAAATCTTTAGTTAACTTGACCAGAACTATATTCTGAAAAACACGTGCCACCGGATTTCTCCATACTTCAGAAGATGTTGATACTTAATGTAGATGGGTTGAGTTCATACTGTTGACGTACGTGAACAATAGGCCCCAAACATTATCTCAGTTCAATTAGTAATGTCACACTTGCACGGTTGCACCCTTGGGACTTAGCCCAATGCTCTTGGTTATCATATCACCTTATATGTTTGTTGCTGTCATTGAATGCTAGATTCGTTTATAATTTCATAATCATGGAATATATGCTCCCTAACAGGACAAAACTTGAAATTCCAATTTACGCCCAAATTATTTGCAATATTGGTTTGTACATGAAGTAGACCTAGTACAGTTTTTTGTTTTTGTTTTTTGACCTGGATCTAGAATTTACAGTGACCTACATGGGATTTCAAATGTAATCTGGACATGATAATATTGAATCTATGAGTTGCTAGACTGGTTAAGTTTCAGTTACCTGTTTCTGTATTTCCAGTCATACTGTAACTTATGTGAGTTCTATATGATGTATGCTCTTACTGGAATACGATTTCTGCAGCCCGTTGTCAGAAGATGCACAGAAGTGTTAAGCAGAACTATTCAGATATCCGGTGGTGATTTTTTTGTCCGCCGGTTTCACAAGGATGGATATATTATTTGGAGGTTGTTAGCCTTGTCTCCATTCCGACGGAAAACACTATCACTGATGGACGAGAAAGCAATTATTTTACCATATAGGAATACCTCACTTACCTCAGAGGAACCTATGGCTGAGATCTCCAGCCAAAAGATTCAGATCGCAGTCCTGGACATGATCACTGAAATATCTTCCAGTAAAAGAAGTGCTATTGCATTGGAAAGTGTGTTAAAGAAAATATGTGGCCTTGTGGTAGGGATTGCTTATGGTGGGTTGATAGGTTTGAGAGAAGCTGCAATCAGGGCATTGACAGGACTTGCCTGTATGGATGCTGACCTCGTGTGGCTTCTTCTGGCAGACGTGTATCATTCACTGAACCAAAGGGATATGCCCTTGCCACCTATCCAAGATCTGGCGGAGCTATGTGATCTTTTGCCCCCTCCAATGTCTTCAAGAGAGTACCTCTTTGTGCAGTATGGTGGTGAGGGTGTTAGATATGATATAGACCCTTCTTCCGTACACGAGGTATTCAAAAGGATGGAGGACACGGTCTTCAAATGATATCCTGTAACCACACAGCTTTGTCAATTGGATTATGGTCTTGTGGGTCTGCTGTTGGCACAATTTGTACCTCACTGTCTCATGCTAAGGTCAGTCATGAAACCCCCCATCCGTTATTGCTTGTGTAAATCAATGTTTCTTAGATGAGGACAATCAGAAAGCACATAGATGAACAAGAGAACAGAATAACAAAGACGAACACTCACAATGTGTTTCTGTATTATGGAAACTATTCCTTAGTGGATTCTGGGGAAACTTTTTTTATACTGTAAAAGGGTACTGTACCATGGAAACTGTTTGAGAACTACTCCCTCCGTTCCAAATTATAAGATTGTTTTGGATCAAACTTCCTCTGTTCTAGACAATGAACAATTGAATTGAATTGAATTATGAATGGTCACTTCCTCTCATGCCAAAGAAAAACAAATGAACACTTTTAAGCATATCTGTGGAACTCCATATATAGGATGGCCATAATAAGTTTGTTATGTTTTCTATGCAGAATCAGGGTGAAGGGTGAACTGCAACCATGAGGGAACTTTTTTGCTGTGAGCAGACGAAAAATGTGATTCGAGCTTCGTATGTGATGCTGTCTGCCATCTGTATGTGTACCTTCAAGTCAGCCGACAAAGGGGGCGCAACCACTTGCGACTTGGAATTGTTGTACCATAACAACTGTAGAAGATAACACCATATTTCGTCCACTTTTTTTTTTCAAAGGGAAACGCTTCTGTAAATATGCAGTCTAAAGAAGAAAAAGAAGTGGAGATGGGAGGATTCAACATTTTAGGATGTTCTCCAGGAAGTAGTTATATATGGCTGATACACTTGAATTCTGTTGAGACGTTTCTGTTGCTGTCATATACTCGGTTTCATTTGTATATGAAGCGAGACAGATTTCAGTTAATTAATGTAGATGCAAACCTTTAGTGAGTTCCAATAACAGTCATCACACTGAGTTGATTCCCTTGCGTATTTGTACAGTTCTTGCGATGCACAGCCTCCAGAGTTATGTGCATTGTATGATTGTATACAGGTTATATGACATGTAATTCATGGCGTTCCTTGGATAATTTTGGTTTAATTGCGTGATAATTGTGGATCAAAAGATACCCTATGACCAAGTAACATGCCATTACCTAAACATCAAAATGTGCAGTAGTTATCAAAGAGAAGATGGTGATTCAGTGTTAGTGTGCAGCCCCAGACTTTGCAGAACCATCAGAATTTTGTGCGTAGAAAGAATTCCGCATAGTAGTTAGCTGTGATTTTCAACCTTGATATGAATAATGATACCTATTACAGTACATATGTACAATTAATCTAGTAAAGGGCTCCCCTCTTTGGCAAGAACAAATAGGCCGCCTCCATCACCTCTTGAAATCCTCAAGTCTTTGTCCAGGTAGGTTGTCAAAAGCCAGGACTTGGCCCTGTTGTTGCCGGGAATTGGTACCTTGAGGGGTGGCTGCCCAGAGATGGACCCGGCAATGCTAGCAAAGGCTTGCTGCAGAGGGTTCAACAGTTCCTGGACAGGCCCCAGACTGATCTTCTGCCCGAATATGGCGATTTGGTTAGGTAGATTGACTGATGATGATATCTCCGGTGGCTGGAAGCTCCCCTCTTTGAATTGGACCTTAATGAAAACAATTAAGGAATGTGTCAGTTCTGTGCATCATAGGACGGCTTATATGGTAAACGGAAGAATATGAACTGCTGAAACATCGTAAGAAATCTTAACAACCATGATGTACACCTCAAATATCAGGTTACACAGAGATTTGCTACATACTCCCCCCCCCCCCCCTCTCTCTCTCTCTCTCTCATAATAGCTGTCGCAAAAACTCGTAAAAACGGATGTATCTAGCACTTAAATACATCTAGATACATTTGGTGTACGCACTAACTAGGAAAAAGACACGTAGGCTGCAATACGGACATCAAATACGTCCTTTTGAGCACTTGGGTTGTAGGCTTGTAGCCATGCTTGATAACACATGTCAATCTATGGCCTCTCCCTACTTCGCTAATTTTACATTATACGTTTTTAATAGTAGGTAGACTTAGCTAGCAAAATAGTTCGAAGGAAAATAAATCTAATAATACAGAATGATGCTTCAAAATATTGAAGAAGCAATAAACTCTTACATAAGATATGACTGAAAAGCTGAATGACCAATGGAGTAATAAAAGAGACTAGCATAATTGTGTAACATTCATGAGAAGCAAAAGTCTGTACCTCAATCCTTGCTGGACTCTGGGCCTCAAAAGAAGCAGTTGCGCTGAATGAAAACGAAGCGAATGGGGTCGAAATAGTTGAAGCATTGACTATCGTCAGGCTTCTTGAGTCAATTTCTTGGGATATCTTGTCAACTTTGGAGAATGGTGTTGCCCCAGCCAGCAGAATGGGTAAAAGCTCGGAATATGCCGTATACCTGAAAGTTGGTGATCATGCACAATTAAGTACAGGTACAAGTATGACTGGAGTCCAACATTGAGAGATTGAAAACTTTGAGCACTCCCAGCAAAAAAGAAAAAAAAAACTTTGAGCACTGGTATTGAGAATTCTAAGTAGGAGAATTTGGTTCGCTGCTTCGACAGGGCAAGAACAGTATATGAAAGTAGACTGCTTACACAGTAGTAGAATCTGGAACACCCTTCGGTGACAGTTGCAATCAATTAATCAGTAACAATAATTCAAATGAACTCTTTCGCTGACATCTAGTACTAAGCCAACGAGTTACGATCGAAGTAGTGCAAGCTAGAATTAACTGACAACAAGAGTGGGAAGGCTCACAGGAGGATCCAGTTGCCGTCGAGGAGGTCGGGCGCCTGGACGGGCGCTGTGGTGGGATTGGCGGCCTCGAGCTGGGCCACGAGCTCCACGACCTCCCCCCTGACCTCCGCGGACGCCTTGAGTCCCAGGCCGGAGCCGTACACCGTGTCCACCAAGCACCGCTTCAGCTCCTCCCGCCCGTCGTCCTCCTCCGGAACCGGAGCCTCCTCCGCCTTGGCCGGCGTGGGCTTGGGCTCCCCACCCCACTCGTCGTCGTTGGTAGGGGTGTCGGCGCCGGAGGGCTGCTCGGGCTCGAGCACGCCAGGCTCGCCCCACTCGTCGGCGACGACGGGGCGCGAGTTCTCCGCCGCGGAGGCGGTGGGCTCACGGCCCCACTCGTCATCGTCAACCGTGGGGTCAGGGATCCCGGCGTTAGGGGGGCTGCCACCAGCGGCGAGGCGGACGGGGAGGCGGAGGCGGCGGGGTCGCCTGACCCGGAGGCCGCCGACGCGGAGTCGCGCGGCAGCGGTGGGGTTGGGGGTGAGGAGTAGGAGGGACGCGTGGGCCGCGTGTGAGGAGGCGAAGAGGGGAGCCATGGGCGAATGAATGAGTGATTCCACCTGTCTTCTCTACGCCTCTAGTCACTTGTGTGGGCGGACGAGGAGAAGGCACAGCTCAAACACCGATTTTCTTCTTCGAATTTACTGGAGAACTGCCGGAAAAAAAAACATACAGTACTAAAATCCGATTACTTTTTTAGGCCTTGAATTCGCCTCAAGGTCCGATTACTTTTGTCCCCTGGATCTCCACCGTCGCGGAACAAGAGACAAAAGAAGGACATCTCCACCGGCGGGGATTCGGTGCATGTGAGAGTAGGCAAAATGGACAATAGTGACCACAAGCGAAAGAAATTCACAAACGTAGGGTATTTTTCCCGAAAACAGCCATGTTGGGTACTGCCTGCTGATCGGACGCTATACCACGTGGTGTAGCGCCTAGCTACAGGTATTGCCAGCGTGGCGTTTGCGGGACCAGCCGCCTGCGTGGCTAGGCTAGATGGGCACTGACAGATGGGCCCCAGTCGTGGTCGTGTAGCGCCTTGCTACTAGGCGGCACACGACTGGATTTGTAAGTCGCGCGGGTGCTGTACCCCTACCTTACAGTCCAGTGCCAGTAACCCGAAAGAACAGAGAGAGGAGGCACCATGGCGGCTGCAGTTTTCTCTCCTCCCCCCCTCTAAATCCTCATCAAATTGATCACAATCTGAATGAGAAAGTGAGGGATTTGGTTCCCAAGTATTTTGCCAAGCAATTTTCCTCCGATCCCCTCTTTTTATCCATAAATTTTGTATTATTTGGCCTCTATGTCCTAATTTCAGTGGAACCTTCAACTATCTTTAGCATTACGATAGGTATAGTTTCCATTGGTAACAATTTATTAGTTTAATATTGTTTAGAAACCAACTGTGTATGTTAGATTATTTAGTTTTTACTATGAACATGTGTAGAAATATGTGTGGAATTAAATGTTTGAATTGTGAGATACTCACATACTCCTATTATTTGAAATATGTAGGATGGCGTGGTTACTCGATGATTTCTGTGAAGTCCAACACCGGTCCTTTTTATATCCGAGAAGAGGATAGTATTAAAATTACTTTTCCACTTGTATGTTTCAAATATCTTGTTGTAGCAAATGTGTAGGACATGTTTTAATAATTTAACTTGTATATTTGCAGAAACTTAACCCCTTGAAGATTCAGTTTCATGGGTCGTCCGAGCGGTACACTCCGTACATCGAGATGACCGACCTCCTCTCTTCCATCCAAGTTGTTAGCCGGTCGACCCCATTTTTCAACGCGGGTGCAATCACCGCCCTTGTCGATCGGTGGAGTCCGAAGACAAACACTTTCCACCTCCGAACCGGTGAGATGACCCCCACTCTTATGGATGTTTCCATGATCCTTTGACTTCCCATTGAGAGAAAGCCTTTATGTATGAACACAAATTCTAAAGGGTGACGTCAGCAGATGGAGGCGCTTATTGGTAATGTTCCGCCGGAGGCTCCTAATCCGAGTAAAGCGAGAGTCTCAATCGGCGCTTCTTACACATGGATAGTAGAGCACTACGCACATTGCCCTCGGGACGCCGACGAGGATTTGATCAAGATGTACGCTCGTGTGTACATGTGGTATGTTATCAGTAGGACTCTGTTTGCTGACAGCAATGGGAGGCACGCTTCATGGATGTGGCTGAAGGCGTTGACCATATTTGACTATGGATGGAGCTGGGGGACTGCCGCACTTGCCTACTTGTACCGACAAGTAATTAATCGGTAAGTTATAATTAATTTGTCGACTTCGCTTTTGAACATGTACTAACTTTATTTGCAATTATGTGCAGTTGGACGATGCTTGTCGTAGGAGTCTATCCACAGCCGGAGTTGGTTGTTGTATGCTTCTTCTCTCCGTGTGGGGCTGAGATCACTTACCAGTTGGACGCCCGAGAAAAGTGAGTTACATTCCTTGGGGAAATATGGGAACCACCCTCTACGTCGCCTCACTTGGGCTTACAAGTACGACAATGTATCAGAGGCTCATAGCAATAAAGAAAACATGTATAAGTTGTACATAAACGAGTTGGATGCCCTTACCCCCGAGCAAGTAAGTATTTGTCCTTACATGACTTGCTCACATTATTTTTATCTTCTTTATAATTGATGTTGTCGTGCTATGCTACATGTGGTATGGGAGCCATAAATGGGAGCGGGGAAAGATATTGTCTTACTGATTTCTAGTTGAACCCAAAGTGCTTGGAGGAAGGCATTTATGGTTTATGCGCTGCCCGTTGATATGCAATTGGGCGATTGAGTATCACTTGCCACACCGCGTGATGATGCAGTTTGGTTTGTTTCAGCCTCACCCGCCTGAGTGGAAGGACACAGACAAACTGCTCCATGAGTAAGATTGGATGAAATATATTGCATTAACAGTTTTTTGTTTCTATGCGCTGATAGTACTAGCGTATTGGTTTCTTTACATGCAGCATGGACCGGAGAAAACAGAGGAAGGTGACGAATTGGGCGTGACGCTATTAAAAGTATGTCACCGAATTCGAGGTTTGTGTCAAGGAAGCTAATAGAATTGGATGTGGGCAGCAGAAGGAGCATTGCCGAATTGCTTTCAACAACTACGTTCGCTGGCTTCTTGAGAATACTCGTGTGGAGATATTGCCCACCGACTTTCGAGGAGGAGATATTGGAAGAGCCCATTGTGTTTGACAACCTTGCCCAGAGCCAATACAACAAGTTCATTAGGGAGGGCAAACAAACTGATTTTTGTAAAGTGCTCAACTTTGTGGTAAATTCCTCACTTATTCGTTCTCGTTTCATCTTTATCAATTCTATTTTTCTTGCTTACCTTTTTGTTTTTCTTTCCACCTATAGCGCGCGGAGATAAAGAAACAAGCCGGTGAAAGCGAAGGTTTGTTGGATACCACGTCGGGGGGAGCAAAGGGCGAAAGTACACTTCGAGGCTTTGTTAAGGTACAAAGTCTTTATTACCACGACATGACCTACATGCTTATTTTTAATGCTATGTTTGACATCTCCTTCACTACCATTCAGCGCTCGGCCCAACGGTTATGCCGACCGGCGAACCTACTTGGTTGCCATGACCTCGAGTACATAACACCGTCTCAGTCTAGGTCAATTCACATACTGACCCCGCGGTTGATCTGGACGATGATCTTGAGGGTGAGACTACCTCCGCGGTTGATGATGTGGTATGACCTTAACCATGTAGAATTTTTTGGCCCATATTGCGGGCATGTCTTTTTTCTTTGACCTTAACCATGTACTTATACTTGTTTCGAAGGAGAAATTTCTGGATGACATGACATTACGGGAGGCTAAGAAATGGTCCGCTTACATGCTGAGGAAGAAGACGGGAATTCACATATTCACACCAGATGACTGGGTCAACAAAGGAAATGAGCAACATGTTGAGGAGGAATGACCACGGAGGTCAGCTATGGTTAGGAGGATGAGGCTTATCGATGATGACGATGAGGAAGAAGAGCAGCCGCCACCGGTGAGGAGGACGAAGATCCCTAAGAAGAGGGGTCGTGCACGAAAGTAGAAGACGTGCCCGGACATGTCATGAATTTGTTCCAGTGGACTTGTTATATTTGAACTTATAGTGACGTCGCACCTCTACCTATCTTGTTATATTTGAACTTGTTCTAATGGACTTGTACATATCTTGTTATATTTGAACTTATACCTCTCGCACATGTTAAATTTGGTGTGCTTGTCAACTTATATGTTTTGATTTTTCCGTCGAATATTTTATGTTTATGCTATTTCAATGCCCATCTTAACTGTTTTCTGATTCTGTAAAAAATTTGCACATGTAGCGCATGGACAGTAGGAGTGAAGGTTGTGTAGCTCCTTGTGCTCAGGTGCTACATGTACTAAAATTTCACCTCCCGAACAACACCCGAGAGCAGACACACTTGAAAAACATTTTTTGAGCGTGCCTGCTCGTGTCTGCTCTCGGGTGTTGTCTAGGAGTTAATTTTTTTTGTACATGTAGCGTACTTCTCTCAGGCGCTACACAACCTTCACTCTAGCTATTAGGCGCTACATGTGCAGAAATATTACAGAAACAGAAAACAGTTAAGATGATCATTGAAATAGCACAAACATAAAATATTTGACAGAAACAACAAACCATATAATTTGAAAAGCACACCAAATTTAACATGTACGACATACAAGAAAATGAATTCCATATAGTTCACAACAACATGAACTACAATAGTCCGATATGCGACAAGGTTCAAAATAAATAGACATAGTTCATGAAGTTCACAATCACATCAAGGAGCATAGTTCTCAAGGTGATGCCCACGTAGGGCATAGCTCTACTATGTCGAGGAAGGCCCCTTCCCCTTCTCCTTCCTCTTAGAAGGGCATTCTTTTTCCTCCTCCTCTTCCCTTGCAAGACGAGCCTCATGAAGCACCCTCTCCCTAAATGTGTTGCTCCCCCTATCTGTCTTAACGGCCTCCGCATCCCACATTTTTTTGGATCTCTCTTCAAAATCTTTTTGACGTTGCTCCGCCACTGTTTGAATCATTTTCTTCTGAAGGTCTAGATACATGAGGTGATCCATCCTCATTTGTAACCTCATCTCCATCTCCGCTTCTTCCTCTTCTTTCTTCTTCCCCGCATGTTCCTTAGCATCTTACTTTTTCACCCTCCTCAAACCCACCTCCAAAAAGTTCGTCCTCTCACCTTCGCAGAGGGAGTTTCTGTCCTATCTCCACACTTGCCATGCTAAGCCCATGTACCATCTCATCGTGCACTTCTCTTTGTGGGTCACCAGGAGTTGGTTTTATGGACATCAGGTAGGTCTGGACTTCCAGAAGCCTTTTCTGAAGCGTTTTGGCATTAATTTCTCCGTCTGGTAAGGTTCTTTCAGACCCTGATCGAGGTCCAACACCTTCCGGGTGCTTTCCATGTACTCTGTTGTCATATCAGTTGTTCGTGGTCGTCGTTTGGGGGCGGATGGTTTCTGTAACTTGCTACGCGAAGCTTCAGTCGAATATATTTCTGGAAAGCCAGTGTCACCCAAATCCTTGTACATCTTGTTCAGCTTTTTCACGTGCTGGGCTAGTTTCCGCCTGTAGGTTGTTCGTTCTTCGGTGGTAGCGTCTACTGGAGGAGGAAGACCATGTTCGACCAAAGAGGTGACTCGATCCATTGTTTTCTTTGTTACATAGATCTTGGGGCGCTCCGTTTTGCCTTTCCTGCTTTTAGTCGCCGTCTCAAAACTAGCAGGCAGGGGTAGTTCTCCATGTCCACCATCACCGTTCTCTGGGTCCTCATCCTGAGGAGGAGATTTTGTTGGGTCCTCGTCTATCTCTTCTTCTCTGTCTTCGTATCCTTCGGTTTCCTCCGTGTCAGTCGTGAGGGCCGCTTTGGGCGGGTCTGTCACTTTGTCTTCGTCTTACTTTCTGAAGATGACGAGTGGGTACATCTTGCCATGGCGACAAAGTGCATGTGAGGATTAGCCGGGTAATAGTACTCGGGACTTTCTCTCTCTGAAGGCAACGAGAACTCTGGTACGACTATCTCTTCCCGATGAACTCGGACATAATTTTCTAGACGTATGACCCCCGTGCGACCAGCACGAAGTTTAGGTCGCCGATCTTCAGATCGATACTCGCGTCGAGGCGGTCAAATACCGGGCGTGATGCCGGCGAGTTCCTGGTGAAGTCGATCGACCCAAAGAGGATTGAGTCCGCCCAGATCGCCGAGTCGTGGTTGGTTGACGATGAGGTCGAAGAAGCTACGAGTACAGTGCCCCAGGTTCCCACAGACGGCCCCAATGTCGAGGGGGTAACCTCAACAATCCCCATGGTGAGGGACCTGGGGTTTCATGAAGTAAGAAGGCACTGGTGGACTACTCGACTTGACGGGTTACTGCCCGCCAGTGTTTATTTTGATGGGGTGGCGAAAAGTGTCGATTACAGGGTGCTGTTACAGATTGAATCTGATGTAGGCTCTGAATCTAGAATTGTCTATCTGGTCGTGACCCTCTCCCGTGCTTTATATAGGTATCCAGGTTCTAAAAGATCGTACATGAGTAGGATTCGTTCCTGAGTCGGTTCCCAACCTTCCTAATCTGGTTGTTCAAGTACTTTCATTCCTTTGTTTCCGTGCAAGCTCCTGTCGTGGACCTTTGTGCACCCACTCGTGGGCCTTATGAAGATACTCCCCCGTGGGCCGTACCATGTAGGCCTATGGTGAGGGGTCTTTCGAGTAACCCCACATCAACTGGTTTATTCATTACACATTGTTGTCACATAGTTAAGCAGGACCTCTTTCAGCTCTATTCTGAGTTTCATAATGGAAAGGTTTCTATGGAGAGTATAAATGGTTCTTATATTACCTTGGTTCTAGAAAAAGTTGAATCTAGAGTCAGTTAATGATTTTAGGCCAATTTCCCTCACTAATACTTGTCTCAAGTTCGTCACATAGATTATTGCCAACAGATTTCAAGGCAGAATTATGGACTGTATTCATGCTAATCAATATGGATTTATTAAGTTCATGACCATCCAATATTGCCTGGCTTGATTCTTTGAATATGTATTCCAATGCAAGCAGTCAAAGAGGAAAGTTGTGGTTTTTAAGACATATTTTAAAAAAGCGTTTGATACAATTGAGCATTCTGGTATTCTCAAAATTCTTGAGTGTAAAGGTTTCCCCCCTCTTGTGATTAGTTGGGTTAAAGAAATCATGTCGTCGGGTTCTTCTTATGTTTTTTTTTAAAACGGGGTACTTGGAAAATCATTTGCTTGAAGGGGAGTTAGGCAAGGGTACCCACTTTCACCCATTCTATATGTTATTGGAGGAGACTTGTTGCAGAGTATAATTAATCTGGCATTCAGAGAGTGCATATTGCAGTTTCCTATTCTAGTGGAGGGTGATTACCCTATTGTTAAGTATGCTGATAATACCTTGATTGTGCTTCCTGCTGACTCGGAACAATTGATTGTTTTGAAGAAGTTGTTAGAGTTGTATGCTAACATTACATGTTTGAAAGTAAATTATTATAAATCTTCTATGATCTCTATCAACTTGGCCTTAGTTGAGGCAAATGCTTTGGCACAGGTTTTTGATTGCCAGTTGGCAACCATGCCTTTCGCATACCTTGGACTTCCAATGGGAACAACAAGGCCTTATATAAAATATTTTGCTACTTTAATTGATAGAATTGAAAGAAAATTGTGAGCAACTGTTTCCTTTCTCTCATATGGTGGTTGCTTGGTTTTGGTGAATTATGTTCTGTCCTCATTGCCGACCTATTTCATGTGTACTTTAGGGCCTCTTTGTTTGGGCTGTGGCTTGTTGTGCAAGGAAATCTGTTATGTAGGGGAAAATGATGTTTTGAATGTTAGTTTTTGGCAACCCAGCTGGTTGTCTGGTTGTAAACTGTTTAATTGTCTGAAACACCCTTACAGTTATGAAAACTTGTATTTTGATGATTTACGCGTAATAAATAACATATGTATCACTAATATTCAAATCAAATTACAAATCCATACAGTTGTGATTGCATATCTATCACGAATATATATTCATCCAAAATATATTTGTACTACATCAAACTATATATCCATACGTGTGGGGTTCACGCCATACAAAATATTTATATATGATATTGGTCTCTTTTTGTACAATCCGTCATGCACTTCGCGATGGTGCAAACGGATTAAAACTACGACTCACCGTTTGAGAAATATGACCTCAAGACATTTTGAATGGTACATCTATAAAGCTAGGGAGCTTCCAATCCATTGGCTCAAGTCCAAGTGAAACTGTGCCGATCACGTAGGATGCATCCCACGATCAAAGGAAGGGCGGGGCATGAGGGGCTCGGAGATGGCCACCGTGTGGGGGAGCGGATGGCCCAGGGTGGCATGATTCTTGTAATTATGTCGAACAAAAGGGCCACAACCGTGTACCGCTTCGGTTGTAAAAGGCAACGCTCGGGAAACACCTCGCCCCCGCCTTTTCTCGTCTGTTGGAAACGGTTGTGCGTCTGCCTAAGCCCAACGCGCAGTCGAGGCCTTTGTTTTGTTTCGGTGGCTTTTTTTAGTGGAGCGCACCTCAACACCCAAACAAAAGGGCCCTTAGAGCATCTCCAGCAGTCGCGCGATCGCTGCGTACGAGAAACAGCATATCCAGCGACGCGCGATCGCTGCTCCAGCGCGGCGCCAGAAAATGCAAATGCAGAACCGCCTTCTTTGCTCCGTTTGCAGCGCGCGCACGCGTAGAGCGCAAATACAGCCGCGGGGAAAACGAGCGTGCGCGTCCAGCCGACGCTCTTCAAATCAAAATGCAACAAATGTATAGCAAAATTCATAAATTTCGAACATAGTTTGCCTCCATAGTCTACAAAACAACCACATGGTTCAAATAAAACTCAACATAGTTCATAGCCTCCATAGTCAACGAACAAGCATACACGATAACTTGAAACAAGAAATTTCTTCTTCTTCTTCATTGGCATCATCATCATCGCCATCTTCCTCATCTTGATCGTCGGGGGTGAGACTCGGAAAAGGCATTTGGGACATCAAGGAAGCCATGAATGTACCCAGCTGTGGTGCCGCGGGTATCGTGGTACCAATGCCATTCCTCATGCCTCCACCGCCATCGCTTGGTCCTCCCATACTTGCTCCAATGCCCCCAAGTGGAGGTGCTCCCATGGCACCAAAGCCCCCAAGTGGAGGTGCTCCCATGCTTCCAAATCCCCCAAGTGGAGGTGCTCCCATGCCACCAAAGACTCCATATGCCATGGTACTCATCCTCTTTTGAGATAGGATCTCTTAACGACAAAGCTTGACATATTCTTTTTGCTCGGCGTCAAGTTTGGACATGTCAAGGAAGATGAAGCTCCTCTCATACTCTTGACGGCGAGTAGCTTCCTCCATTTGAATCTTCTTTTCCTCCACTGCCACCCTCCTCTCCTCCACCACCACTCTCCTCGCCTCCACCCTCCTCGCCTCCGCCAACGTCGCCGATTCCTTTCTTATCCTTCTCTCCTCGTTTGCTTCCAATCTTGCGGTCATCATTGCTTTCATGTGTGACTCGATGGGATCCTCGCCGCCCATCTTCTTTTCTCCTTTGATTGTTTTCTTCCAAGTGGCCTCTTTGGCGCGGCAACCGAGTTTGGAGTGGGGCTTCGGTTGCCCTCCTCACCACTTGAGACATCATCTTCATCTCCACCTTCTAGTTGCTTGTTCTTCTTTGCTTCAATCTTGCGAATAGCCGGACGAGGCCTCCACTTCTCCTCATTCTCTAGCGCGGTATATGCATGATGCAAGGTGAATGGCTTTCCATGGCATATTTTCCCCTTCTTGTTCTTCTTGCCAGCTCCCTTGTATAGGTTTTGTGCAATGTTAGCCTACAAACAAGAATAGGAAAGTTAAGAAAGATAGCCAAGAGAATGCAATATCATAGAAAGTGACCATATAGAAGTATTCCAAACTTACCCTATCAACAGCGTTAGCTTCACTTGGATTCATAGCATCCATTGCCGCCAACACCCCCGCCCACTTTTGACACTCCGTCAAAATAAGTAACCACCGTGACCGAAGAGATCTATCGGAGCGGTCGGTTCTATCCTTCTTCGCAATCGTGTTGATACTTTCGAAATACTCCTTCATCCTCGTCCAATAGGTATCTCTAGTTTGATCCGTTCTAACGGATGCATCCAATCCAACAACGCAATAGGTTTTGCAAAGCCACACATCTTCTTACGAAGTGTAGCTAGTGCCCCTCCTTTCCCTTCAACGACGCCCTCACCTTCTTCATCGACTTCGTCCCCCTTCTTCATAGCCATATGCTTGAGACCAATCTTGTTGGGAACCATGGTCTTGAGTCCAACTGTCATGATTTGATTCAACATTCATAGTTGCCAAGTAGGACTCATCATCAACACTACACCAAATAAGAAGAAACACGCATGTAAGGCGACAAGTTCATCGTACACATACAAAAAATGAATTTTGTAATCGAAAATACCTTTCGGTCATTTCACCGAACACGTTGCGCATGGGCGCATGCGCTGCGAAGCCGGTGGGGGCCAACGGTTGATGCAGTGGCGGTGGAGGCTGCTGCTTTGCCGCAGCGACCGCCTTGCGCCCCTACAAAGCTCACGTCTTCTTCGCTGTGGCGTCCGCGGTCGGCACGACGATGGTCGGGCGCTTCTGCTGTCCTCCGCGGGCGGTCCTTGAGCCAGGCGCCGGCGGCGGACGGCCGTCTCCCGAGTTCATCCGCGGCGCCATGAACAGCCCGTGCGCGACGCCTTGTCCGGCGCCGGCGGCGCTAGGTTTAGCGAAACCAAAGGTGTAAATGGGCGTTGGTGGCGCGCCAGAGTAGTTCTCCATCGTTGGCGCTGAGCAGGAGGGGCAGCGGCGAGCGCGCGCGGAGATTTCTGGTCGCGGTTGGGGTTCGCGGGCGCTGTCGCGTGATCGCGCGCATTGTACGGGGAGCTGAAAATTAGCAGCGCAGGTTGGGGCTTTTGGCCGCGCGCTCTAATTTTTTTTTGCGCGCGCTTATCGCGCGACTACTGGAGCACGCCGCGCTGGCCAGCGCGCTGAACATGCAATGATGTCGCCTAGAGGGGGGGGGGTGAATAGGCGATTAAAACTTTTCCGGTTAAGGCTTGTTAAATTCGGAAATAAACTAGGTGTTTAAATTAACAAGCACACAGCCTAAATATTCTATGGTCAACTAGGTGCACCAACAATTTATGCTAAGCAAAACAAGTAACAAGGTGATAGCAAGATATATAACTTCAAGCGCGAAGGCTATCACAATGTAAATTGCATAAGTAAAAAAACCCGGTTATAGAAATAACCGAGACACACGGAGACGACGACGTATTCCCGAGATCGTCCCTTTGAGGGGAGTACGTTTTGTTGGAGGGGTGTGAGCTCGCCACAAGAGGCATACTCAACGCCACAAAGGCCTCACCCTAATCTCCGATGAATCTTTCCATAAAGGCCTAGTTCACCTTCCACTATTGGCAACCTTCAATCTCGAGGCACGTATCCACAACTTAATTGGAGTCTCTCGATGTCACCACAATCTTGGGGCACACATCCACAACTCAATTGGAGTCTCCCAAGAACACGACAAAGTCGTCTAGGGTCCTAGACCCAAGAGTAACAAGCTCACAAACTTTCAACTTCCACGAATCCTCGTGGAGAGAGCAAACCGATGCAATCGATGCAAAAGGAAAGAGCACAAGTGCTGAAATCCTTCACTCTCAAATTCCAACAAAGAAACAAATGCTTATGAGGGAATAAGAGAGGAAGAACAATGGAGGAGAAACACCAAGAACTCCAAGATCAAGATCTACTAGGTTTCCCTCACTAAGAAGGAAGATGGATTGGTGGAAATATAGATCTAGATCTCCTCTATCTTTTCCCTCAAAGATATGCAAGAATCATGGGAGGAATTGAGATAAGGGCAAGATTTCCAAGGTCAATAATGGAGGAGAGAGAGGGGAAATTCGTGCTTGGAAGACCTAGCTCTTTGGGGAAGAAGGGGGCCTTTTATAGGTCCCCACGAAAAAGAGCCGTTGCAGGAAAAACTCACACCGAACCGGAGACTCCGGACACTCTCCGGACCCTATACAGTGGGTGGCACCATTGGAGCAACCCCTAGAGGTGTTTTTGGTCCGAGACTCCGGACTGAACACCGGAGACTCCGGATAGACAGAGATTTCGGCCCTAAGTCCGGAGATGCCGGACTGACGTAAACAACAGAAACACCAATACTAAAGCGCTCATAACGTTTGCGTCCGGACTCCATTTTTGGTGATATTTGGCTCGTTGATTTCACAAAAAAAACTCTACAAGATCATGTAGAGAAACATCACTGCCCAACAATGGAAATTAAAACCAAATGTTGAAAGTTTTAACCTCTCTAAAAGGAACAACAGGTAAAACCTCCATCACCGAAACAAACATAACTTTTGCGAATGAACTCCGAAAGAGGTGAATCCAATTGGGTTAGAAAGATAAAGCAAGAAGTATCCAAACAAAAATGAATGGAGAAGTTACCACACATGGAAGGTGTGGAAAAATTATCAAAGCTGAACCGGATATTTTCACCACCGAAAACGCAACAAGTTTTTCTTACCAAAACCGTTTTCGATAAACCTTGGCTTGTCATGAAGATCACGACAAGTACCAAAACCCCAAGGAGATAAAATCCAAATAATAACTAATAAAGATGATATGCAAGAATGCAAAGGTTTGAGCTCTCCACAACGATTCGATCAAGTTACTCACTTGAGAACCCCTCTTGATAGTACGACTATTTATCCTATAACCCGGTCTCCACAAAAGCATGAGATCGGTAAAATAGAAAACCTATCAAGATCATAAGTTTGCCTTGAGCATTCCACTTGATCAAGATGATTAAGATTTTGACTCTCTCAAGTTGGATCTTCTTTCTTGATCGTGCTTGCTGGCACATTTTTCGCATGATGAAGACTTGCAAGTTGCTCCCCCATACATTATGGGAGAGACTACATCCCCCATAAAATTATGGGAGAGACCCTTATCGGCAAATCTTCACAAGGCCACAATATCCAAATGGGTGGCATGCATCAAGTATAGGATTTCTTCGAGATGCCTCACTTGAGCTTCCACGTCAAATTGATGACGAACACCGCTTGACGACAAAGACCATGGGATATATGAGATCTTTCTTTTGATGCAAGACCATAGAAAGATACCTAACCACACGTAGAGATGCCACACACACATATCATGGGTTAATTCACAAAGCTATATGGTCAAATGCTTACCATACCACGAGATACACAATCCCACTTGGTACATCTTGTAGCTTTGTGGGTTGATCACCTCTTGATCAACCTTGTATCTTTGCTTCTTCATTCTTCATATGATGATGTATTGAAGATAATCATGAAAGATCATCTAATCCTTTTCTTTAAGACACTTGCAATAACCTCAACTCAAACCATGACCATTTTTCATATAAATCTTTAAATATAACAATGGTCATCAAGGAAACTAATAGAGTTCAACACATGAACTCTAATATTTCCTATGGACAAGATATACAAGGATAACTCAATGCAAACATTAGTCTACAAGGATTGTCATTAATTACCAAAACCACATATGGGGGCACCATGCACTTTCACGCGCGGGATCGCGCGACTGCTGGAGAAGATCTTAGTAGTCCCTAAAAGATTTATTGAAGTTATTGACAGGCAAAAAGGAGATGCATGCGGGGGAAAGACAAAGGGTTAATTCCCTGACAGTTTGGGACATGATTTGTAGCCAAAAACAAAGGGAAGACTTGGTATTATCAATTTTCATATACAAAACAGAGCTCTTTTGCTGAAATTCATGGACACATTTTACAACAGTTTGATGTTCGTTTGGTAAGGCCGGTCAGGAATGCTTATTACTTCCAAGAAGTCCCATATGCCGTGGTTACTGGTGGATCTTTTTGGTGGAGAGTCATATTGCAATTGGTAGACATTTGGTGCTCTATCACTTTTTGTCAGGTTGGTCATGGAACCTTTGTCCTGTTTTGGGACAATGTATGGGCCGGTAAAATCATTGAAAAAATAGCGCACTATTTCGCGGTTATTAGCGTGCTGTAGATTAATTTGAGGGGCTACACTATATTTGGCCAAAAGTTGCCGCTACCGAGCTAATGACATTTTTAGCGAGCTAAATCGCGCTAAATTAGGTAACGTTATAGCGCGCTATATTATGATAGCATACAGTAGTCTAAATTATGTTTTTTTCCTGTAGTTTCTTTCCTATACAACACTGCTTGTAGCTAAATAGTTGAACCTGACGCATGTTTCTTTCATATAATTAAATTTTGGGTAGTGTATGCATGTTTCTTGCCATATGCATGTCACACAAAGAGATGTAACAGGCTACCTACAGATTCACACCTCACCTTGTATTTATATTTGTGCCATGGATTTGGCCTTGACATTTGAAATGGTTACGTGGTTATGCATGCATTGCTTTTGGACAAATTTTTGGTGTTGATTAGCCTAAAATCTTAAATATTTGGTTTATTTTTCACCATTTTTTTTCATCACGCTATTTTAAATGTAACTTTGCTATATCCCGCTATATCTTTGTGGGGAATCGGAAGCCGATACATGGTTTCACGTCGGACTTGCATCTGACCGCAGGATGGGATACCCTCTGAACGTAGATTTTGAAGGAGTCCCATACGATTTTGATTACATATTGCAGGCGTTGCTTCCTACTAATAACTTCCCACGTCAATCACGTCATACATAACACTAATTAAATGGAGGTTTTAAATTAACCACTCCCGATTTGAATTGTACCTAGATTTTTAGGTTAGATGGATATTAAGGAAGCAAACCCTGTTTTCCTTTTATACTACTCCCTCCGATCCATATTAATAGGTGCTGAAGTGGATGTATTTAGACATGTTTTATTGCTAGATACATCCACTTCAGGACCTATTAATATGGATCGGAGGGAGTACTAGAGTTTGCTTCTGATGCAAATGAAATATGCTTCGACCCCAAAAAAAATTATCTTAAGCATACCACATGTAAAACTGAAGCTCTTTATCTGGTGGTTATACAGTTGAAGCACAATATATTACGGTAGAAGCACGAACAAAGTTGCAGCGAAGCATTAATATATGGTTGTGTAAAGAATAGTGATACCAACAAATGGTTATATAAACAATGAAGCAAAAATATGGATATTTAGAAATATACTGTAAAGTTAAGTCTGAAGCATTCAAGCATATGTTGTCTCGGGCCAAAACAAATCACATCTGCAGTCTCCAGATTACATGGACTAGGAAGCGAGTATACAAAAGGCCGAAGCAATGCATCTATGCTTACAAAGCACCTCGAGACTATAGGCTCTAAGAAGCTACTACCTCCGTTCCAAAATGTAACCCTTTTTAGAAAACTAAACTAGTTTGCTAAAAAGGCTTATATTTTGGAACGGAGGGAGTAGTATACAAAAGGCCGAAGCAATGCATCTATATTTACAAAGCACTTATAGGGGACGATGCCGATTGTAGAAACAGCAACCGTGACTTCCGGAGAAGTTAAACGTCACCCTTGAGCAGAAAGAGGGGAGCATTAGAAACATCGCATTGATGAGCAGCGTTGGACGGGAGGTCCGCGTGACGGCGAGAACAGTACGACAAGATCGGTAGTCCAACAACCACACACTCCTCATCGGAAGTGCTAGCCTTTGGTTGTCGGAGGCAGCAACGAGTAAGAGATGATCCAGAAACTTGGACGCATCGCCGTGGGAAACGACGAGAAACTGTGACGACGGGGCAAGAGGGTGGTGACACGCAGCTCGCTGTGGGTCTCGTCAGATTGGTTCGGAGACACTGGCGACACCAGGTTGCTCGTCTCTCTTCGGGATTGTGGTTGGGACAGGAGCGGTGAACCGTGGACGTAATTCCTCATCGGGTTAGCGGCGGAGAAAGACGACGCTGCTGAGGAAAGTGGCCACGAGGTGAGGAAATCAGCATTGTCAGCATTTGGGGAGAGAAGCAACACAATTCTTAAATGGAGGTGCGCCTCATGCGGGATTAATGGGCTTATTTTTTTTCCTTAAACGGAAGAAGCACTCCGCTCCATTGAAAGCTTATGTCTACTCTAATGATTTTGGTGACGACAACAACACGGGTATATCTACTAACATGATGGTTTAAGTGTCCACAACTGGCCTTATAATCTCTATAATAAACAGCAGTGCTCTCTTCGAGAAGTTTCACAAAGGAAGTTCTGAAACAAGACATTATCTGAAACCGGATATTTCAGTATACTCGCCCAGAATTTCCGGTGGCTAATGGGTGGAATTTCCGGCACCAGCCCCGGAATATTCCGGCCTGCGCGAAGATCGTGTGATGAAGATTTGGACATCCAACTGCCCGCTCTCTGGCACAGGAATTTGCCCGGATTATTCCGGGGGAAATTTCCGGGCTTTGTTTCCTTATAAGAAATTTGGATGTGTCGCTCATGCCCGCTCTTGGATATGGGGGCGGAAATTTGGCCGGAAATTTCCGGCCACCGGATTATTGAATAATCCGCCCCCAGAATTTTGAAATATCTAGACCTTCTACCCTCGGAAATTTCCGGTACAAATACCGGAATATTCCGGCCCTCGAAGACAGCAACGGTGACGAAGGCATGGATCCTGGACCCTGCGAGTAAGGACACCCCCTCTCAAGCCTTCTGGTCAAGGCCCGACAGGAAGCGCCCTTGGAGTACTCTAGAAGGCCCATGAGAAGCCCACCCGCATCAACTTGCGGGTTAAGTTAGGGAACTTGTAACCGACCTAAGCTAGGGTTTGTATCCTCTCCGGGTTGAACTCGAGACCTGGCTATCTATATAAAGCCAGGAGAGCCCCCAAGGAGAGGACAAAGTAATACCGCACGACCACAAAAGCCTTGAAACTCGAGATCTACTCTCGATTCGAGCATCCTGTAACCGATCTAATCATCTAATACAGATCGACAGAAGGCAGGAGTAAGGGTTTTACCTCTACGAGGGCCCCGAACCTGGGTAAATCTCCCCCCCCCCTGTCAAGCCGACGATTCCACCAGCGCCTATGACATCTCCTAGTCGAAACCCGATAGGGTCACCCGAGGGATTTGTGGAGTCAGAGCTTCGACAATTGGCGCCGACCGTGGGGAACGCGGGCGCTGGATCACCGGCATCTTCGGCTTCATCGACATCCAACTCCCGTTGGAAACCATCGACTACGGCTCCGAACAATCCCGTACGGATCGGATCCGTCATAGTCACGCCTCACTCGCCGGAATCACGCCCGGTATTCGAGGATCTGGAGAAGAGCGTCACCCTGACGTTCGGAAGTTTCAACTTCATGGCGAACAGAGACGGAATCCTTCAGTTCTCGGATGAATCTGAACCCGAATCTGGAGCCGTCAACTCACGCTTCCCTATGGAGAAAAGCGGCGAGTCCATCCGCTTCAACACGATCGACTACCACGCACTCTCGACAGAGGAACCCTCTCGGGTGCGAAGAGCTTCCCGATCTGCGCCTAGGACACACGGACCACGACTGGCCCAAGTCTGCATGGCAGGGTCGGAACAGCCCTCGGAAACTGAATATAGCGCAACCGAGCGCGATCTAATCGGCGTCTCGCGGGAAGCCTGGAAAAGAGCCAAGGAATCCATGCGAAAGAGTCAGCCGCCTGCAGCAGGTGCCACGCAGGAAGATCTAACCGCCTACCACTATCACCTAGTGAGAGCGGCCTCAAACATCAAGGATGCCCGAGCAGATCTAGCCCGTCGCAGGAGAGCGGCGGATGAATCAAGCCTACGTCGAGCCGAGCTATCCCTTGCACCTTCGGTTGGTACCCGACCCGGGGGAAAAGGACCCACAGCGTCGACGAGGGACCACGAATCTATGGCTGGGACCAACAGGTCTACCACGTCTTCTTTCATGAGGGTTGACGACGATGGCAACGTCTACCCGCAAACTCCAGCCGCTGCAATTCTAGCCGCAGCAACCTACATGCAGATGAACCAGCCGACGGACAGCGATCCTCGGGTGGAACAATACAAGCATATCCGCAAGGGTCTAGGGCTGGCAGCCGCGAAACTCGCCTCCCACGATCGCAAGGAACAACTGGAGAAGGCGCGACAGGAGAAGGACAAAGACACAGATACGCCCCGCAGGCACAGGAGCTCCTCTCCAAGAAAGGATAAATCGCCGCGTCGCGGCCGAGGAAAAGAGGCCCGACGCCGCGGCGATAGTCGAAGCAGCAACGACGACAGCCCGAGAGACAAAGATTCGCGGCACCACAGCAGCCGCTCGAGAAAACGAAGCAAGGAACCAAGAAAAGATAGCGACCGTGACCGGTCCGGGTACGACGCGCGATCCGATCTCGCCCAGAAGAAGGTAGATAAAGCGAGGGCTTCACGATATCGCGAGCGCTCCTCATCCGGGTCTTCGGACGACGAAACCTGCGGAGCACTTTGTTTTGCTCGCAGTATTCGTGAGGCACCTCTACCAAAAAGATTCAAACTCAGCTCGGAGGTGACAAAATACGATGGCTCACTCGAGCCCTCCCAGTGGTTAAGCGACTACCTCACGGCAGTAAAATGCCAACGTGGTAACAAGAACACGGCCATGCAATACCTCAATTTGCACCTAGCCGGAGCGGCCCGCAGCTGGCTGGAGAGGAGACCACGATCTTGCTACGCATCGTGGGACGACCTACATCGCGATTTCTGCAAAAACTTCCAGTCGACCTACAAGAGGCCGGCTACAATCGAAGAACTACGAGCCTGCAAACAGAAAAGTGGTGAATCCACACGAGAATACATCCAGCGGTGGAACACGCTCAGGAACACCGCAAGGACGATCTCTGAAGAAGTGGCGATTGAGGCCTTCGCCAAAGGAGCAAGAAGAACCGTGTTTCGAGAAGAACTCGGCAGAGCTGCGCCCAAAACCATAGGGGAGCTCATGGTCATAGCCGAAAAATGGGCCAATGGAGAAGATGCAGTACGCAATGAAAGAACATCATCGCCCACGCACGACGAAGACCGTCACGGGCGAAGAAAGAGAAGAAAATATTACGACCACGAGGATAGAGAGGAACTAGTGGCAGCAGAATTCACGCGAAGTCGCGACTCCGGTCGTCGTGGAAGTCGCGAATGGAGACCAAAGGCAGAAGAAAAAACACCCGAGGAAGACCTCGATGCGTACTGCTCGCTACATCTGTTCACAGACAAGCGCACGGGCAAAACTAAGGCAACGCACCTTCTCAAGGATTGTCGAAAGTTCATCGAAATCTCGGACGCACTCGCCAAGAAAAGATTTACCTCCACCCAAAACTATCCACCACTGCCAGGAGGGGGACAACAATTCCAGCTACCACCGCCTCCACCTCCACCAACCAACCCAAACATGGCGCTCGCCGCATTGCCAGCGCCACCACAACAAAACGCGGGAGCAAATACATACCCGACTCCGCATGGACAACTCCTCGGGATGATACAGAAGGTATGCCACTCTCGCAGAGCTCAAAAAACTAACTCGAGACAAATATGCATGGCAGTGCAGACGCCACCAACGAAGCCCGAGTACCTGAAGATGGCCGAGCAGCCAATCACGTTCTCGAAAGAAGACCACCCGCCACGAGTCTATCGACCAGGACACGCCGCCCTTGTCATTCAAGCTCAAATTGGCAACTATGACCTGGCCCGCGTATTCATGGACGGTGGCAGCGGCATCAACATCATCTACGCGGATACACTCCGTCGAATGAACAAAAATCTGGACGGCCTAACGGAATCAGAAACATCCTTCCACGGGATAGTTCCGGGCAAGGCAATACGTCCACTCGGAACAATCAACCTTGAAGTTGTACTGGGCTCCCCACGCAACTACAGAAGGGAATTCCTGGACTTCGAAGTCGTCGACTGGCCCTCACAGTACCACGCCATTCTTGGTCGAACAGCGTTCGCCAGATTCATGGCCGTACCACATTACGCATACTTGAAGCTCAAGCTACCCGGCGAATACGGTGTGATCACCATTGACGGAGACTTCCAGAAATCGGATAAGTGCGACATAGAATTTAATGAGATCGCGAAATCTTTCGGGATGCAAGAAGAACTACAAGAGTTGGCAAAAACCACGGACCACTCCGTCATGCCCCTCACGAAGAAAAACGCGCCTGAACTGGAATTCAGCGCCAACAGCGACACTCGCAAGCACCAAGTGCACCCGACGGATTCCGCCAAAACCGCGATGATTTCCACAACCCTCTCGCCAGCATAGGAAAGCGCGCTCGTCAAACTCCTCCGTGAGTACTGGGAGATTTTCGCCTGGCAGCCCTCAGATATGCCAGGTATACCCAGGGAGTTTGCCGAGCACTCACTCGAAGTATTTCCTAACGCCAAACCCATCAAACAGACGACTCGGCGATTCTCAGAACCCAAGCAAAAGGCGCTGGGAGAAGAAGTAAATAGGCTGCTAGCCGCCAACTTTATTAGAGAGATCAAGATATCCACCTGGTTGGCAAATCCGGTGCTGGTCCCCAAGAAAAACACGGATATCCTTCGGGTGTGCATCGACTACACGTCACTGAACAAGCACTGCCCCAAGGACAACTTTCCTCTACCACGAATCGACCAGATCGTGGACTCCACAGCAGGTTGCCAACGTCTCTCCTTCCTAGACGCCTACTCGGGATATAATCAGATCCGAATGAAAAAGGAAGACGAAGAGAAGACGGCATTCATCACACCACACGGTGTATACTGCTACACGACAATGCCCTTCGGGCTGAAGAACGCAGGCGCAACATATCAACGTTGCATGCAGAGATGCCTTGCCAATCTCATTGGCAAGAACGTACAAGTATACGTCGACGACATCGTCATCAAAACTCGAGTAGAGGACACACTCCTCGAAGACATTAAAGAAACATTCGACGCCCTTAATGCATATCGGATCAAGCTCAACCCGACAAAATGCGTTTTCGGCGTCCCCGCAGGAAAACTCCTCGGATACCTGGTATCCGCCAGAGGCATTGAGGCCAATCCGGAGAAAATACAAGCCATCCTCACCATGAAGGAGCCTACCAATCTACGCGGAGTCCAGCAGCTCGCAGGGCGATTGGCCTCCCTAAGCAGGTTCATCGCACGATTGGGAGAGCAGGCGTTACCCTTCTACAAGCTACTGAAGAAGACGGACAAATTCGAGTGGACACCCGAAGCCAAACAAGCATTCGCAGACTTGAAGCGGTCGCTGCAAAGCAGGCGCATTCTCGCAACACCACAAGAAAGGGAGCCACTTTTTCTCTATTTAGCAGCCACAAACCAGGTCATCAGCACTGCAATCGTAGTCGAACGACCTGAAGATGGCAAGGCATACGGAGTCCAGCGCCCAATATATTACATCAGCGAAGTGCTCTCGCCATGCAAGCAGCGATATCCTCATTACCAGAAGCTTGCATACGGAGTTGTCCTCACAGCCCGAAAGCTCAAACATTACTTCCAGGAACATGCCATCACAGTGGTTAATGATGCGTCACTCGGGACAATCATGAACAACCCTATGGCATCCGGAAGAATAGCGAAGTGGAGCATCGAGTTGGGCGCTTGGGATATCACCTATGCAGGACGCAATGCAGTCAAATCCCAAGTTCTCGTGGAATTCATCAGCGAATGGACAGAGCTACAAACACCCGGGCCACCCGAGTATACAAGCAATTGGATCATGTACTTTGACGGGTCCAAAAGAAACAAAGGAGCAGGAGCTGGAATCGTTCTTATTTCACCTCGTGGAGACAAACTGCAATACGTCCTGCGACTAGACTTTCCACCAGATGATCCAGCATCGAACAACGACGCAGAATATGAAGCACTGTTACACGGGATGAAAATGGCGATTGCCTGTGGAGCTACCCGATTGATGATTTATGGCGATTCCAATCTCATAGTGCAACAAACAATGAAAGAATGCGATGCCATTGCTGAAAACATGATCGCATACCGCGACATGTATAATCTACTCGAAGGAAGCTTCAAAGGATGCGAGTTGAAGCATATTGCAAGATCCAGTAACGAAGAGGCGGATAGACTGGCCAACATGGGTTCCACGAATACACCCATACCGCCAGGGATATATTTCGAGCGGATGATTAAGAGATCAGTCAAAGTGAAGAAAGCCGTAGAGACACCCGCAGCACAAGAAACAGAGGTCAGCCCGCAAATCGCGCTTCTCGAGCTAACTCATAACATATCACGGCAGGTTTTTCTGGTCGAGCCAATCTGGACGCAGAAATATCTCGACTACCCGCTCAACAAACAGCTCCCGGCCGATCCACGTGAGGCTCGACAGCTAATCAGGCGTAGCAAATCCTTTCGGGTGGTTAATGGAGAATTATACAAACAAAGCATCTCGGGCATACTCCAGCGCTGCATCGCACCCGAAGACGGCAAGGAATTACTCCGAGACATACACCAGGGCGATTGCGGACATCATGCTAGCTGGAAAGCAATACTGGGAAAAGCCTTTCGAGCAGGATTCTACTGGCTAACAGCAGCCAACGATGCAAAAAACCTGGTCGATAGATGCAACGCCTGCCAGCGATTCTCACCAAAGCCGCACGCACCCGCCACAGAGCTGCATATGATACCCATCGCCTGGCCCTTTGCGCAATGGGGGCTAGACATGGTTGGACCACTGCGCAAATCCACACCAGGAGGATACACACATTTGCTGGTCGCAGTCGACAAATTTACCAAATGGATCGAAGCTATGCCAGTAACTTCGGCTAGCGCTCAATGCGCCATCAAGTTCCTCGACTCCATAGTATGTAGATTCGGTGTACCACATGACATCATTACAGACAATGGTACAAACTTCACCGCAAAGGAAACACAACAGTTCTGCGAGGAGAAAGGAATCAATTTCAAGTTTGCTTCGGTTGCCCATCCGCAAACAAACGGCCAAGTCGAAAGATCCAACGGCTTAGTTTCGGCCGGCATCAAAAAGAGATTGCTAGATCGTCTACATCCCGCTGCGGGACATTGGGCAGAGGAGTTACCCTCCGTACTTTGGAGCCTCCGCACAACTCCCAATCGATCAACGCAATACACACCATTTTTCATGGTATACGGGGCAGAAGCCGTCCTTCCCGAGGAGGTCCGATTCAGCTCCCCACGAGTTGTAGCCTACATCGAAGAAATATCCAACAAAGCACTTGCAGAAGATATGGATGCACTCGACGAAATTCGGGACATTGCACTCGCAAGATCCGCGGTCTATCAACAATCACTACGCAATTACCACAGTCGACGCATACGCCACAGGTCATTCGTGGTAGGCGACTTGGTGTTGCGGCTGAAGCAAAAGGAAGGACACAAGCTCGAACCACCTTGGGAAGGACCCTTCATCGTACACGAAGTGATCCCAGGAGGAGCCTATCGATTGAAGAATCCCGAGACCGGAGGCATCTATTCCAATCCATGGAATATCGCGCAACTGCGCAAATTCTACCCCTAGGTTTACTTGTTTTCCAACAATAAGGCTGTGCTAGCCAATCTTGTAGCTCGAACACATGACTTCTCAGTCATCACAATGAAATACATGATTTCCTCATCATATTTACCCGATAGATTTACAGTCGACTACATGCTAAAAAGTTACAGGTACACACCCCATTAAATACACGGGGGCTACACCTAAAACTAAGCATCACAAAAGAATATCATCAAAAACAAGGTTACACACCTTACAAACAGTTTTTACAAACTATAAACAGTTTTACAGGATATTCACATCCGATAATCAGTTAAACCGCTGAGCATTCTCAGTCGCTAAGACCCTATCTACCTCTTCAGAGGTCATTTGGATAATCTTCTCGGCTGCAGGGCGTACAACATCATAAAACGGTGTGATGTCTTCGATTGCATAATCTGGGCGCCGAGCTACGGAGTTCAAATCTATCTCAGGATGCCATATTCGGACAAACGAGAGAGCCACAACCGCGCCGCACATCATTTGTTTGCGTACGCACGCGCGAACCTCCCCTTCTCGTCCAAACAGCCTGAGAAGATAACTCCAGTCTTCGGGACCCCTCTCGAGTGGATAAAAAGCAGCATTCACCGCAACCAGGACTTCGTGGAACGAACTCACGAGAATTCTCGCCTGGCGGATTCGAAATTTCAAGGTAGCCATCACAAACCCTCGGCTGCGATCAGACCAGAAATTACTCGCATGAGGTTTTGTGCTGTTAGCTTCTTGATGAATGAGGTTTTCCACCCACTGCTTCTCCTCTCTGTCATCTGGTCTCACAACTAAAGAGCAAACGCACTTAGTCAGATAAGAAGCAGAGGGGAGAAATATAGCATGGGGGCTACACTACTTACATAGTAACTCCATTGCAATCGAAGACAGTTCATCCATCAGAAATTGCTCGCGCTCAGCTGCCAATCTCTGTTTGGATATCGCCACATCAGCTACCCCGCGCAGCGCTTTCAGTCTACGCTCACCCTCCTGAACCTTACCACGAAGGCCAGCAAAAGTGCCCACGGCAGCCACAAGTGGATTTACTGGGTTACCACGTCCACCCGATGACTCCGCGGCAGAAACATTCGCCTGGAAGAAATACAAGGAAAGGAGTGAGATGCCTTACTCGAGTTGTTTCTAGTCGAACATCTGACTAGACGCTTGGGGGCTACTCCCATCGGGAGACAGAGTACAAACAAAGGGAATAAATTCCAAAAACACAATGCTTCGATTAAGACCAACAAAAGTACGGGAATACATCCCAAGGTTCATTACATTCAAGGAAGGAAATAAAAAAAACTACGAGGCTACATTGGTGCTCCCACTAGCAGCAGTCGACCCTCCCTTCTTCCGAGCAAAAATCTCAGAAAGCTTCCGAGCAAGAATGGCGGCTTGCTCGCCAAAACGAGAGAGCCGTACCTTTTTGCCCGTGGAGGGATCGACTGGAATGGACGAGTAAGCCTCCTCCAACCCTTCGACTCCGTGCGCCAGAGCAAATTGAATCGCAGTCTTCGCGCCAGCCTCCGATTGAGCAACTGCAAAGGCATCCAGAAGCTTTCCTTCTGAGAAGACCTTCAACATATCATCGAGCGCAGGTGCAGGAGTGGCGTTGGCGAGGAGACGACCGTACAGTTGCCCCAGCACTTGGGTAGCATCGCCGACCACGGAAGAAACTCCGTCAGCGTGCCTTTTAAGCTGGGCAAGCGTATCGGTTACCACATCCACCCGCTGGAGTCCAGGGATTTCTTGAGGAACATCCAGAATACCTGCGAAGGGAGAAAATAATACTTAGCAAACTACAGCCAAGTGGAGAATCAGAATCGCGAAATTCCAGCAAGCTTACCCGCGAAGCGCTCAGCAAGGGGACGGAGGAACCCGACAAGCTCGCTGTCGGCCTTACTGCCGGTTTTCTCCAACTCCTTCAAGGACTTCCGCGCGTCCGCAAGCTGTCGACTGAAGTCTTCCGACTGCATGCGGGAAGTCTCTAGCTCTTGTCGAATGGCCGTCAAATCAGCTTCTCGAGCAGTTACCTGCTCAGAGAATTTGACCTTTTCGGATTCTGCAAATTCAAGTCGAGCTGCAAAGAGACACTTGTCAAAAACTCTAGAATGAATGGAGTGTGGAATACAGGGAAACGATAAAGCTCACCCTTGAGAAGATCGTTTTCAGTCCGGAGTCGGTTGCGGTCTGCTCGAAGAGAATTGCAGTCCGCTTCAGCGAGAACGACGCGGCGACCAATCGCCGCAAGAGAATCAACGAGTGACTGCAAAAGCGCGAAGACGGAAGAGTTAAAAGGATCAAAATTGAGCCTGTACCCGATTATTTACAATCGACTACAACCTCGGGGGCTACTCCCATCGGGAGCACTGCCGTGCACCCGATAAAAATTAAAAGCACGAAGATAGAAAAATTAGAAGGATTACATTGGAGCCTGTACCCGATTATTTACAATCGACTACAGCCTCGGGGGCTACTCCCATCGGGAGCACTGCCGTGCACCCGAGAAAAGCAAAATCACGATGAAAAGATGAACAGAACTTTGAGCCTGCAGCCGATCGCGCGCGATCGACTACAGCCTCGGGGGCTACTCCCATCGGGAGCACTGCCGTGCACCCGATATAAAAAAAATTCTTGAAGGCCAAGAGATAGAAGTTTACCTGTCCGGTGGCGTGGGAGAGAGGATCCGCAGAACTGTCCGTCGCCTCCTTCGAAACCGAAGTCCTAGCGGCGGAGCTGGGGATTTCTCGTTCCACAGTCGCAGCATCAGGCGCTGCCCTGGGAGAGTTCTGGACGGTGCCTGCAGTGGGGGTTTCACCCGCGTCCTTTGCTTTGTTCCTCTTTTCGGGAGGAACGTTAGCAGCAAACATACGCGGGCTGATCGTTTGCAGACTGCAGTGAAAGATAGAAAAACATCAATATCGGAATTTAGAAGTTGATCGACTGGCATTACAAAAGAACAAGGAAGAAAACACTTACTCATCATCTTCATCATCGTCCAGAGCATCCACGTCCCAAGCGTTTGCTATCACTGGAAACGAAGCCGAAGGAGGAAGAGATTGGAGTGGAGTCACATGGATAGGAGCTTGACTAGGCGATGCTTCCAAGGATTTGTCCTTTGAAGTAGCTTTGTTTTCATCTACCCGACGACGTTTCGGGGGGACGCCAGTCGAGTCTTCGACGTCATCCGAAGAATCGTCCTCCGAGCTCGAGGAAGCGTTGGCGACACTGGTGTCAACCGCGCCGTCCTGGTGACTAGACACTTGCTCCGAAGCAGCTCCCCCCGTAGCTGGCGGGTAGCAGTCCGCCATGGCTAGACTCTACGAAGACAAGAAAACAAGAAGGATCTTATCGACTAAAAATTCAGAAGATGAAAGTAACTCAAAGACAAGAAACTAACCTCAACCGGAGGAGGATTTGAGGCAGAAAAAGCTTCGACTGAGCAATCGGGGAATTGCTCCCCTACCTTCAGTCGAGTGATGACCGCGATCTTCTTCTCGAATTCCACATTCGAAAGCTCTTCGCGACTCACTCGGCTGGGATCTTCTGCACCTTGATACTCCCACATAGTGGAAGGCCTTTGCTGCAGAGGCTGGATCCTGCGCTTCAAGAAGAGACTCGCCAGATGGAGCCCGTTGAGCACTACTCCCGAGGTTTGGTCTCGAAGAGCGGCTACTCTTGCGAGTAAGGGCGTGACCGTCTGGATTTCCTCGGCTGACATCTTGTGGCTCCAAGACTTGCGCCTCGACAGAACTGCGAATGGGTGAAACTCTACGAGCCCACCCGAGCTATTGTCGACGACGTAGAACCACTTCTTCCGCCAGCCTTGGGCGGAGTCGATGAAGTGCATGTTGAAGTATGCGTTCTCCTGGCGCGCCTGGATCCCGAAACCACCCGTGCGAAGTGGCTCGCCAGGCTCGGACTCCACCCGCGGTTTCTCGCGGAAGATCCGGATCTTGAACAGCGCTTTCCAGAGCGCCCAATGCGGGCGAATGCCGAGGTAGCACTCGCAAAGCACGATGAAGCACGAAATGTGCTGCATCGCGTTCGGAGGAAGGTCGTGAAGCTGTATGCCATAGGCACACAGCAGCCCGATGAAGAAAGGGTGAAGGGGGAAAGAAAGACCTCGAGTCACGTGGTCCACGAAGACCACGCGCTCATTCGACTGAGGGTTGGGTACCTCTTCTCTTTTCCCGAGGCGGACGCGCTTCTCCGCCTCCGCCGGTAGCAATCCCTCCCGCTGCATCTCTTTGATGCTTTTTGCGGTGGTGTTGGGAGAGCGCCAGTCGCCGGCGCGAGGAGCGGGTGGCGCAGAAGGCTCGCCAGACGCCAGAGTACCAGCGCCACGCTTCCTTCCGCCAGCCATTGTTCGCAACGAGAGCTTGAGCGCGAGGAAGATGAAGATGGGCGCAAGGAAGAAGACGAAGACAGAGAGCGGGGAAAATTTTACTGCGGCGCTAACACCCCTACTTATACACGGGGCAAGGCAATCTCAGCCGTACGATGCGCTACGTGGCACCTATCACGACTGCCACGCGTGAGGATGAAACGAAGCGGCGGCCTGCGCTGTTTCGTGCCACGATCTTAACAGAAGATCGTGCGCATTTACTGCGCGCTTCGCGTAGAAAACGGGAGCGACGTCTCGTTTCCCGGTCAAAAAGCTGACAAGGTGGGCCACCATCTGCTACCACTTCGTCACGTCCCATCGGGAGAAGAGGAGTGCGCCATGACGTCATGACGTTCGTCATTCAAAATTGAGATTTTTTCGAATGGAAGTTCAAACGCGAAATTCTCTTCGTACGAATACCGATTCCTTCGGATGAAACCAACTTTTCCATGAACAGTTCATAAAGCAAGACCTCTTCGAACGAGAAAGAGGAAAATACCCTATGCACGAAAAACTCTTTCGTATGGGCACAGCATCCCGAACATGAAAACTCTTTCATACGGGCTTAGTTTTTTCCAACGCGAAATTTCTTTCGTATGGAGTTCAAACAAATCCATCGGGTGGGAAAAACCTACCTCTCCTACACGTGATAATTCTACATCATAAAAACCTGGATTGTTCAGCCGACTAGGCACATCTGGATGCCGTATTCTTCGAATACGAAGGTAAGACCCAGAAAGATCTTTCTTTTGGGCCTGGAATCGCACTCGAAAGCTGCGTCCTCCGGCATAGTTCCGTGTCAACAACACGAAGAAAAATCCTAGCGGACGCGCCGGGTACCCTCTTAGGTTAAGTTCGACTCGATAAGTCCACAACGGCCCAGTCGCAACAATCACCTCATCGGGTTCGAGTCGGAGGTCTCGAATCTGTGTAGGCCAGGAGTGTTTTTGCCCTAGTCGCAATTAATTGGCCCTGATCTCTCGGGAGAGCCAAGCTACTGCGCCATATCCTTCTGCAAATAAGAGCCGTAAAACAGGCGCCAGTACTACTCGATACTCGAGCTTTATAACTTACAATACAGGGGACACACCCTTCAAAAACAACAACTATCAAGTTGAACTTCCGAGAGGAGATTAAAAAAGTTCTGACCGTCTACTCGACTGAAAGTAAATCCCAGTCAAGCACACGCTCGGGGGCTACTGACGAAGGCATGGATCCTGGACCCTGCGAGTAAGGACACCCCCTCTCAAGCCTTCTGGTCAAGGCCCGACAGGAAGCGCCCTTGGAGTACTCTAGAAGGCCCATGAGAAGCCCACCCGCATCAACTTGCGGGTTAAGTTAGGGAACTTGTAACCGACCTAAGCTAGGGTTTGTATCCTCTCCGGGTTGAACTCGAGACCTGGCTATCTATATAAAGCCAGGAGAGCCCCCAAGGAGAGGACAAAGTAATACCGCACGACCACAAAAGCCTTGAAACTCGAGATCTACTCTCGATTCGAGCATCCTGTAACCGATCTAATCATCTAATACAGATCGACAGAAGGCAGGAGTAAGGGTTTTACCTCTACGAGGGCCCCGAACCTGGGTAAATCTCGCCCCCCTGTCAAGCCGACGATTCCACCAGCGCCTATGACATCTCCTAGTCGAAACCCGATAGGGTCACCCGAGGGATTTGTGGAGCCAGAGCTTCGACAAACGGCTAGATTTCGGAGGAGGCTATAAATAGTTGTCTTCTTCCTCTAGACAACTAGTTCGTCTATTCCTCTCTCTCCTCCATCGTTTGAGAGCTCAAAACGCCTAGATCTCCCTCCTCCTCCAACCAAACTCGATTCCCTTCAAGGATCTGATGGAGGAGGCCTAGATCTACATCTCTACCAAGCCATAAATCGTTTTACCTTACTCTACCCCTTGGGATCTTGTAAATCACTTGGTTTCCTTGTCATCCTAGAGAAACCCTAGTGCTTGTAGCTTTCACCTTGTTGCAAGAAGTTTCAGATTGTTGAGAGCCTCCATCTCACTTGTGGAGTAGCCTCAACCACGTGTAAAGGTTTGGTCAACTCCTTCAAGTCGGCCTCATAGTGGAAACGAGAATCTCCCTCACCGGAGAAGCTCAAGGAGAACAAGGTGTGCACATCCGTGCTATTGAGGAGCGCCTAGGTGGCTCCCCACCTCTCCAACATAGACATACTTCTCTTGAGAAAGAACTACGGGAAACATATCCTTGTCTCCTTGTTTACACTTATGGTTATCTTGTCCTTTGCATATTACTTCCGTTGCATACTTGTTTCTTGTCACATATGGTGTTCATCTAGTTGCACTTCTATACAGCCTCGTTGTTTACTTGCTAAAGCCTATCTAAAAGTGAAAAAGGATTAAAATTTGTAGGTCACCATTCACCCCCTCTAGTTGACCATAGTGTACTTTCAATTGGTATCAGAGCCTTGGATATTATATCGGGCTTAACCGCCTAAGAGTATCATGGCCAACAGAGATGATCCCGAATCTTCTAAGGAGGAGCTCTCCAAAATGTCCGAGACTATATTTAACCTCGAGACAACGATTGTAACCATTCAAACCCAATTGTCCAAGGTTATCTCTAGTGTTGGCTCGGAGGTTTCCTCCATCAAGAAGATGTTGGAGAACATGATGGGTAAACCTAAGGGGAACGTGAATTATCCCCATGTCTCCGATGAGGAAAGTTTGGAAGAGGAAACTATTCCGGACGATACCGAAATCGAAGATAACATTGCCAAAGCTAAGGCGAAAGCCGCACAAAAAGCTAAGGCAAAGGAGAATTCCGGAGGCTCCAAGTCTCAAACGGCTAATGGTTCGGGGTCCAACTCAAAAGTTCCACCACCTCAAAATTATGACTCCATCCATCCAATTGTTTCAATGCCACACATTCTTAATGTTGGACTTCCTCCCATTCTTAACACTAATGAATTCTCTTCTTGGAAGTTTGAAATGGAGTCACATATCCCTGGCTCGTGCACCGCCTTGTGGAGGAGTGTGGTCCATGGGTTCCATACCCATGACCCAAGAAACTTGACCCCTAGGGAGGATGTGGAATCCCAACTCATCAAGACCGCCCTTGTCATCATTCAAAAGGCTCTTCCAAGGGAGCATCTCACTCACATCCGTGGTTGCAAGACCGCCAAGGAAGCTTGGGACAAGCTTGACACTTTGTTTCAAGGGAATGCTAGCATCCAATCATCCAAGTATGATGTGGCCATTGAAAAGTCCGAGAACTTTGTTATGCAAGAGGATAAGTCCCCCGAGGAGCTATATAGAAGAGTTGTCACCCTTGCCAATCAATTGAGGGACTTTGGAAAAGAAGAGATCTCCGATGAGTGGATAAAGAGGAAGTTCATCGAAGCAATTACACCATTCGAGAAGAACCTCTCCACTAGCATACCGACAATAGCGGACTACAATTCCCTTAACTCCATTGGTGTTCTTAGTGAGTTCATCACCATATACCTATCACACAAGAGTGCGGATGATGCTCTCGCTCACTCTAGAGGAATGGGAAAGTCACCCAATCTAGTTTTGAAGTCAAAGGAAATTGCTCGAATTGAAGAAACTGAAGAGGATGATGATTATGAGGAAGACCATGAGGACACTTACACGGGTGCTCACAAGTGCATTGATCTTGCCATGCACGGATATTGGAAGAGATGGGAAGCTCACAAGGACGGCTCTCCAAGACCCCCTAAAAACAAGAACTACAAGAAGAAGGGGGAGAGACCAAGGACATGCTACAATTGTGGAAGTGCAAATCACTTCGTGAAGGAGTGCCCTTTTGAGCCAAGATAAGAAAATGAAGGCAAGCTTGTTCGCAAAAACAAGGCCAAGGCTCCACAAAACAAGAACTTTGCTAGAAGAGTGCTAAGGGCTCTCTATGTTCAACAAGGGGCGGTGTTGGAAGCCTATATTTCTGGAGATGAAGGAGAAGATGTAGTCGTAGGTGTAGCCCATGTTGTCATAGCTACCGCATCATCTCCATCAGTCTCTCTATTTGAATCCCCCAATGGGAATGCGCCTATCCGACCTACATGTCTTATGGAAAAAGCCACTTCGGTATGCTCTCCCAACTCCAAAACCATTGTCACTAATCCTCCTTCATTATTGGATTTTGTTGAAAATGCTTGTGAGGAAGATAGTGAGGCAAAGGAACTAAGCATTTGGTTAGCTAGCCTCAAAGGTGATACTAAAGAGAAAGTGAATGCCCTTTTGCGGAAACTTGATGATGCTAACTCTCTTGTAGATGAAAAGGAATAAATTATCATGACCTTGGAAAGCCATGGAGGTCCCTCTTGCAATGATAAAGAGCTTGAAAAGGCTCTTGAAAATGAGCGCTCCATTAGAGCTTCTCTTGAGGAGAAATTATCTAGTCTTGAAGATACTTTTGCTATGAGTGTCTCTAAGCTTAGGAAGGATAATGAATAATCTCTTTCTCTTGTTAAAACACTTGAAAATGAAGAGTTGAAGCTAGTAATTTCTCACGAGGAACTTGTTGATCGTCATGAAAAACTAGAAAAGGAGTTCACGTCTCTTAAAGAAATTCATGACAAGATAACCAAATATCATGACAATCTTCTAGCTCAACAATCAAATAAGAAAGTTATGTCCTATTCATCTACTAGCATTGGTACTTTGCCTAGCAATTCTTTTGGTGCAACTAATCTTGTAGGAAGTGAGAAGACTCTCAATGAGGTGATGATCCCTCAAAGAGTCAAGAATGGAAAGGAGGGACTTGGCTCTGTTGCTAAGTCAAGGAAGAAATACAAGAAGAACAAGAAGAAGGTCACCTCTCCTTCACAAGAAGTAAACTTTGTGAAAGAGGGAGAGGTGATAAAAGAGAAGTAAACCAACACCATTGTGGGCGGTGAGACCTATAGGGGGAGCACCACTCATAATTACTTTGCCGGCAAATATAACCCATCTTATGTTCTTATGAAATCTAGAGATGGTCATGTGTATGATAAATATATTGGTACTTCTTATGGTGATGATTATCATTGGACTATTTGGGTTACAAAGACCCGTGTTGCTAACAAAAGAGGACCCATTCAATGATGGGTACCTAAATCAAGACACTAATCTATTGTAGGGAAGTGCTTCGGGAAAATGGATGGTGGATAGTGGTGCATCCCAACATATGACCGGAAGCAAGGACGCAATGAGTGATCTTAATCCTCCTTCACCTCATCTCAATTGCATCACTATTGGTGATAACTCCGAGCTAAAGGTATTGTGGCGAGGCAGGGTAGCTATCTCAAATGATTTATCAGTTGAGAATGTTATTCTTTTCGAGTCCCTTGGTTACAATCTCATGTCGGTCCTTCAACTTGCAAATTGTGGCTTTACCTCGTTCTTTAATAAAGATAATGTGATTGCCACTTGGAAGACGACTCTTAAAGTAGCCTTTGTTGGGCATGTCGATAACGACATGTATGTAGTGGACTTCTCTAAAGGATACACGTGTGCCGCGACATGCCTAATGGCTAAAGTTGATGTGGGTTGGCTATGGCATCGCTAGTTAGCTCACACCAATATGAGGATGTTGCATGACTTTCAAAGTGGCAACCATGTTCTAGTACTAACGAATGCTAAGTTTGCCAAAGATCGTGTGTGTAGATCTTGCATGCTTGGAAAGCAACATGGAGAATTTCATCCCACCAAGACCACCATCACCACTTCAAGAATCCTCGAGCTCATTCATTTGGACCTTTTTGGTAAACTATCTTATGATAGTCTTGGAGGCAAGAAGTATTGCTTGGTGATTGTGGATGATTATTCAAGATATTGTTGGGTATATTTCTTCAAGAGGACAAGTGATACCCAAAAGAGAGTCATCGAGTTCATCACTTTGGTGGAGCGCCAACATAATGCAAGCATCATGGAAATCCGGAATGATAATGGCTCCAAATTCAAGAACTACACCATGGAGGGATTTCTTAGCGAAGAGGGGATTGCTCATGAATATTCCACTCCCTATTCCCCCCAAAAAATGGCATGGTGGAGAGGAAGAACCGGAGACTAATGGATGCGGCAAGGACCATGATTGCGGAGTTCTCTTCTCCTTACAATTTTTGGGCCGAGGCCGTGTCCACCGCTTGTCATGCTAGCAACCGGTTGTATCTCCGCAAGAACTTGAACAAGACTCCCTATGAGATTCTCATAGGCAAGAAGCCAAATGTATCATACTTCAAGGTGTTTGGGTGCAAATGCTTTATTCGTAAGAGAGGTAAACGCTTGTCAAAATTCGAGACCAAATAATATGAGGGTATCTTTGTTGATTATGCCACAAACTCTCACGCCTATAGAAGTCTACAACAAGTCCACCGAACAAGTTGAAGAAGCTATAGACGTGGTGTTTGATGAGGATAATGGGTCGCCGTATAGATCATGGTGTTGTAGGATATGCAATTCCTCCCATCGTCATAAGAAGAATGGGGATTGGTGAAATAATCCCCATTGAGGGTTACCAGATGACGAAGGGAGAAGGACTATGCTCTACTCAAGTGGATCCATTAACTACACCCATTGATACACAAGCTACCCAACAAGATGCACCAAGCCCTCAAGCTACAAATCAAGGCCAAGCTAATGATCAAGGTCACTCCATCAATCAAGGCCAAGCTAACAATCAAGGCCAAGCGAACAATCAAGAACAAGCTAACAATAAAGGCCAAGCACATGATCAAGGCCAAGCTCACAATGAAGGACATGGCCAAGACTCTCATGTTGGTGAAATAACTCAACATATAAGTGATCCATCTCCCATCGATGACCAATATCAAGATCAAGATGGACATAAATCCGATGATGAAGGTGATGCTCAAGCTATATCCAAGGAGACTTTGGAGGAGATTCTAGCGTGTAGAGCAAAGAGAAGGCTAGAAAATCTTGAGTGTGCCGGTCACACGGAGGACATGATTCTTGGACAAGTTCGAGGAAGGGTAGTCACGAGGAGGCAATTGGCGGATTTTAGCAAGGCGCATGCTTTCGTCTCTCACATTGAGCCCAAGAAGGTCTATGAAGCTCTTGAAGATCAAGATTGGCTTGAAGTTATGCATGATGAACTCAAAAACTTCGAGAGCAACAAAGTATGGAAGTTAGTGCCAAGGCCCAAGGATTGCAAGAACTTCATCGACGCCAAATGGGTGTTCAAGAACAAGCAAGGTAAAGATGGCATAGTCATTCGCAACAAGGCGAGATTGGTGGCTCAAGGCTTTTCTCAAGTCGAATGTGTCAATTTTGGTGAAACTTTTGCTCCCGTAGCTTGTCTTGAATCAATTCGTATCTTTCTTGCTTATGCTTCTCATAATAATTTCAAACTACAACAAATGGATGTTAAAAGTGCTTTCCTAAATGGTCCTATTAATGAGTTAGTATATGTCAAGCAACCTCCGGGCTTCGAGGATCCCAACTACCCCGATTATGTATACAAACTCGATAAGGCGCTCTATGGACTTAAACAAGCTCAATGTGTGTGGTACGAGCACCTTAAAGAGTTTCTAGTGGATCGTGGAATCAATGTTGGTTTAATTGATCCCACCCTTTTTACCAAGAAGGTTGGAGGTGCCTTGTTCATATGCCAACTTTATGTGGATGATATCATCTTTGGTTCTACTAACACCAAATTCAATGATGAGTTTTGCAAGCTTATGACGGATAAATTTGAGATGTCTATGATGGGCGAGTTGGAGTATTTTCTTGTCTTTGAGATCAAGCAACACCCCAAAGGCACTTTCATTAGGCAAGAGAATTATACACAAGATATGCTCAAACGATTCAACATGCATGATGCCAAACCTATGAAAACCCCCATGTCCACAAGTCTTGACTTGAAACCCGACCCGAACGGTAAAGAGGTAGATTAAAAGGTATACCTCTCCATGATTGGCTATTTGCTCTACCTTTGTGCATCTAGACCCGATATTATGTATAGTGTAGGTAAATGTGCAAGCTTTCAAGCCTCTCCAAGGCAAAGTCATTTTGAAACGGTTAAACGTATATTTCGCTATTTAGTTCATACCCCAAACTTTGGTTTTTGGTATCCCAAGGGTTCAAGCTTTCAGCTCATCGGGTACTCAGATGCGGATTATGCGGGAGAGAATACGGATAGGAAGTATAAATCCGGGGGTTGCCAATTTCTTAGTCGCTCTTTGGTATGTTGGTCTTCCAAGAAGCAAAATTGCATCGCCCTCTCCACCACCGAGGCCGAGTAAATCTCCACGGCAAATTGTTGTGCCCAATTTCTATGGATGCGGCAAACTTTGCGAGATAATGGTATCAACTTCGATAAGGTACCTCTCTTGTGTGACAATGAGAGTGCCATCAAGACCACCTACAACCCCGTCCTTCACTCCAAGACTAAGCACATTGAGATTCGGCATCATTTCATTCGGGATCACGTTGATAAGGGTGATATTGACCTCTCTTATGTGCAGACCAAGGATCAACTTGCGGATATCTTCATGAAGGCCCTTGATGAACCAAGATTTCGGGGTTTGAGGAATGAACTAAATGTCATTGATGCGTCTAACTTCACTTCATACCTTGCATAGATACCTTCACTACACATGCTATCTAGGTTTGGATGTAGGCATGGACATAGGGGGAGCGTATTTCAATTCATGAACCAACACTCCTCCTATCATGCGCAAATCAATCAAAAATTCATGCATATCTAGTCTTTTTGTGACTTATCATGCTTCAACGTGAGTCATGCTTTTGGGCCAAAGATATATCTTCGTGGCTCCTTGGCATATACTCAAACACGGTGGCTACGGTCACTAACATTTTTCTCTTCGATGTGTTGATTGTCTCGTGTTCTTCTCTCGTTATGTGTTTGTGTTTTCATTGTCGTCGTTTTGTTTTTCTTGTTTTTGGTGGCTCATGTCTTGTTCTTCTTTGAAAAATCTGTGTTTGGGAGCCCAGAAATTCTGGGCCAGGGCCCGGAAATTTCCGGCCACCTGATCTTTGTCCTGGAAAATTCCCCCATTTCCTCCGTGCCCGCTCTCTGGACACGGCCGGAAATTTGGGCGGAATTTTCCGGGCCAAATATCTGGGGGGCGGAATATTCCATGTCCTAGACCGGAAATTCCTGGCGTTCGATATTTTCCAAGAAATTCGAATATGTTCCGATGTGCCCCCTCTCTGGAGTCACACCGGAATATTGGGGCGGAATTTCCGGCCAAATATCTGGCCCCCGGAAATTTCCGCCCCCCTATAAATACTGAAAGATAGATTTGTAGGGGTTTTTGATATTGCAAATAAATAAAGTGCGAGTAAATAAAATGCAGTAATAATAATTGCAGCAAGTGGCCCAATCCTTTCTTCAGCAAAGGACAAGCCGGTGGGTTTACTTATGATTAACAAACGTTCTCGAGGACACACAGGAGGTTTCTGTCAAGTGCTTTTGTTCCATGCAGCTGAATCATGTTAGGTGTTTTGATAAGTGTTGTGTGGATGAACCTATTCTAATGTACCGTCCCATCCAATACTAATACATACTTGTGATTATACTCCTTGCAAGCATCCGCAAATAAAAAAAGTAAGTAAGAAATAAATCTAACCACAACTTTAAACTTCGGGATCCTACGCTCCCTCGTGTAAAGGTTTCCTAACGGGGGTTTAGGTTTCTGTCACTCCGACAACCCCACAATTAGTAGCCAAATACACGATGCATTCCCCTAGTCCCATAAATGGTGAAGTATCATGTAGTCTATGTTCACATGACACCACTAGGAGAATAACACCACAACTTAAATATCAAACATTAAATATTACTCAACATTACTTCACTACTAACAGCTTGACTTCTCCCATGTCATCAAGAACAACACGAACTACTCACAAGACATCATATGGATCATAATCAGAGGTGATATAATGGATAATAACAATCTGGTCATAAAGTGCAAACACCGACAAATCTCACAAGCATCAACTACTAACAAGTAATCCACACTGGGAGAGAGATCTAATGTAAAACAATGACAGAGGCCCCTAATTGTTACAGCAGGATGACGGTGGATGATGAGGGTGATGGCGATGATGATGACAATCTTGATGATGCCCGGAGTGATGACGGTGACGATGACGGTGATTTCCCCTCTCCGGAGAGGAATTATCCCGGCAGATTTCTCCCTGCCAGAGAGCTTTTCTCTCTCGGGTGTTTTCCGCCCCGAGGCAGCGGAGAAATAATTATTCGACAATGGTATGAGGCTTAGGGTTCCCTCCGGGCCAAGTACGCCAAAAATATCCACCAGGGGTGCGCCAGGGTGGCCACACCACCTGGTGGCGCGGCAGGGGGCGCGCCACCTCATGGTGTGGGCCCCTCGTGGCCCCCTCTGGCTCTCCTTCTGGCTGGACTCCTCCACTGGACTTCTAAGACACCCCGGATGTCCCCCTTCTTCTTCTGATCTTCTGAAATATGGTATCTCGACGGTGCTTTTTCCATCAGATTTCTGGTCCCGGTGTTTATTCTCCAAAAATTATGAAACGTGCAAAATAAGATAAAATAACATAAGGGATGCATCATAACATGGAATATATCGATGAATAACAGAAAATTATGGTATAAAATAGTGATGCAAAATGGACGTATCAACCCCCCAAGCTTAGACCTCGCTTGTCCCCAAGCAAAACTGAACTCAGTAAACATGACCACAGGTTTATGGTGTGAAGAGTCGATAAATAAAATACGGACAAGAAGCATCACATTTATCTATGCACCAATCATTATAGACATCAACTTCCTCTCAAATAACTTAACTTGAAACGAGTAATGGGAGTCACAAACAAAGATGAAAAAGAGATAATCAAAATTGGTGATGGCAAACTTTGTTCTTGGTCAGAGAACTTTTAATAATATCATACTTATCTTAGGTGAAGTCTTTATAACAAGGATTTTATTGTAGAGCTTAACATGTTTAATTGTAACAACTCTTTTACAGTGATTTATATCTTTCAAAGTAATATTCATTAAGATAATAAAGCATGTGATAAACAAAGTGTCACACCCCAATTTTTAACACACTTGTATCACACAAGGAATCCAATTTTTAGAGCCAACAAAAACTTTTATGGCCCTTGTGTAATCTCTCATGTTGTATCTGAGCTATGACTATCTTTGCAAGCAAGCCTTTTCATTTAAAAGCAAACCACTTGTTTCTGATGTTTTGATCACCTTTGATATCTTTTCTCTTTTTATAATCCTTGTTACCCTAACTCAAAACCCATGTGGCAATGTTGAAAAACAACTTATATTTGAATATTGAATCAAGTGGAATTAATAAAACAAATTAACCAAAGTGAAATCACAAGTTTCTCAAATAAAAACAAACTTGAAAAACAAGCCTAGTAAGGGTTTTGCACCCTTGTTATTCATTATATAAAAATTCACATTTTGGGATTTCAAGTCATCAATGTGATCTTGAATATGTATACTACATTTTGGATAACCTAGTTGAGAAAATGGAATCACAAAAACAATGTTTTACTTGAAGGTTTTATGCTAAGAAATAAGGCAGAAAAGTGGCATTTTGGAAAACAGTGAAAAACACCAACTAGAACTTTTTCCACCTTGTTTTCACCATGCAATTGTTATTCAAATTTAAATCTTTTTGCTGTTTTGAAAAGTACTAAAGATGCTTAACAGAACCATGCTTAGAAAATAAAATTTAAAGAATTTTAAAGGCCTGAAAACAAACCCAACATTCAGCTAACCTCTCCGTTTTCTTAACACTTAGCAAAATTTCAGTAACTGAAATTTTAACTGAATTTTCGTTTTCTGAAAACAGTGAACTAGAGCAATTTTCCAATGCTTATAACTTTTAGCTCAGTAAATATTTTTGAGCACGGATTGGTGCTTCTAGAAGCTGGCCCCAACCACTCCCTGCTCTGCACCTCAACTTGCAAAATGTTTGACTAAAATGAGAGAGAGAGCGGTGACTACAGAGAGGAGGGAAACAGGAGGGAGGGATGGGCGCCTGACAGGCTGCTCCCTATCCCGAGCCACAGTGGCGTTCTCTCGTGTATCCCGCGACCTGGCACGGTGCAAGTGGATGGCAAACCTCCCTCGACGCGTTGGAACCTCCCACAGGGCCGGAGAGGGCGACCCGGGGCGTGCCAGAGCGTGCACGGGCTCGCCGCGGGCACACGGCCACGCCCGAGCGTGCGCCACCGTTGCCAGCTCTATATAAATCACCCCCGAGCCTCAAACCCAGTGCACCACCTCCCCCTCGACTCACTGTCACTCCCCAACCCGCCCAACGTCTCCGAGCTGCCCGCGGTAGCGCTAATCGCCGGGATTTTCCCGCGGCCATCGCGACAGCACGGGGCTAAATACACCCTCCACAATCCACTAAAGCCTCCACCACCACCATAGATGCACTCCCCTATCTCCGTAGCCCCACCCTGAGCCGCGCCACCTCCCCTCGTTTGCAGAGAAGCCGAAACCCTCGTCGGAGCCGCCGCGGAACCCGAGCACGTCGCCGTCAATTGGAGCGAACCCGCACCGTTGCTGCTGTACCTCTACACTGCATCGACCACACGATACTTCCCCGACCTCTTCCCTTGGCCCTGCAACCCCCCTAGGTGAGCCCCGCTCGTTTCTCGCCGCCGGTCTCCGTGCGCTCGCCGGAGAAGAAATAGAACGAGGGAGAGAGAAAGGAGAGTGGATGTGCGCCGTAGATCTCCGAATCTGCGGCCACGCTTGAACGGCGAAGCGGTACGCCCGTTCCCGCGCGTCGCGGAAGCGAGGCGGGCCGCCAGGCGCAGTTGGGCCGCGCCCCAGGCGTTGACCAGCCCGCTGCGCTGAGTTTTATTTCTTTTTCAAACTATCCAGAATATGGCTGTTTACTTTATTCGAAAATGAAAATTTTAAGCTCAACAATAAAATGTGCAAAAATTCACAGAGGTGCCTGAACGAAATCTTGAACGATGGCAACAAGAAGATCTGGTTTTGGGTGAACGAGGAGCAAATGAAAAATCATGAACTGAGGACTGTCTGTGAGAATGTTTATGGCATAATTTTTTAATTGAATGTCTAAAATGAGCAAACTAAAATTCCTAGAGTAGATCTTTATTAGGTCTACCAGTAGGGCTTGACCTCACCCCAAGGTGAGCTACCATTTTGAAATGGTATCCATTTTGGTAAAACACCAGTAGCTTGTTCTATGAATTTTAGGATTTATTTTATTGCACTTTTTGATGTAAAACCAATTGGATCTGTTATATATTAGATAGATCTATGTATTCCTAGATGGGTGTAAATTTTTGAGCTCTAGAATTAATTTGGTGACAGATCTAAGAAAATGCATATTTCTGTTAGAAATAAAGTGAATAGTTTTGTTTTGTAAATCATTGTTTGATTGTGCCAATATGTTTTATAGCATGTATAAGTGATAGGTTGAGTGTTCTTAGGTAGTTTTACTCATAGAGAGTCCATGATAAAAATCCATGCATGTTTAGTATTTGTTTGAGCATTAAAATGAGCATAGTAGAAATCCCCAGATTTATTTCATGTAATACTTGTGTTGGAATGTTTTGCTAGATTTTATCCTAGTTATGGAAGTATTTTTACTTGGATCCAGTACAATTTTGGTACTTTTATTTACTTGTTTCCTTCTCTGTAAGTTACTTTGAGTCTTTTAGAAATGCATGCATAGGTTTGATTATCATTGCTAGCGCTAATGTTTTGCACTAAGATAGCTAGTTGCAATTTGGCACTATGAAGTATTTTGGTTACACAAGATGGACCATAGGCATAATACCTCTAAAATGGCATGGAAAACCTAGTGTAACACCCACTGGTTCCATACCATTTGGATGAAAAACAAACTAGTTCAACTATAGTAGTTGTGGTAGTAGTAGTGAATAATATTGTTATCATTGATGCATGTTTGTGTGGAATTATTTTAGAAGCTTGTAATTATTTTTGTGAGTGTTTTTGCTTGCTGTATGTTGTGTTTCAGTCAAGGTGTTGGTTGGTAAGGTTCTGATAGGATGCTTTGTTTTTCTTTTGCGACGATAGAAATCGACGAGGAAATAGTCGGGGCAGGAGGGTACTACTACCATTCTTGTTGCGAGCAAGACCCGGATCCTCAGTACCTCCAAGGCAAGCCATCCTTAAAGCTTGCTGTTATATTCCCAATACATTTATGCATTAAACTACTTCTGAAGTTTTCAAAACTTGTTTGCTAAAACTATTTTATTGAGTGAATACTATTACTAATATTATATATATATATTATATATCACTTGCCATTAGTCAACTTGGTGTTACCAAGCCCTTAGCCACCATAAGGTATATAAATACCGTCTTAAACAATAATCTTGAGTCCCTAAGTGGACAACATTAAATTGTGCTTTTGCAAAACAAAGATGGTCCTACGAGAAGATTATGGTGGAAAGGCGGGACCTTGTTCACCGAAGGAAAAATTGTGAAGGTGTTTTCAAATGTTTACAAAAGGCACATACCCTAGTCTTCGCTGGACAACCAAGATGTACTGCCACTCTACCCCTATATGGGTATGGGGCCTATCTAGATGCTTGAACTTGTTAGTGTATGTTTCATTCCAAAGTGCTATAGAGAAGCTGATTCTCTGAAGCGAAGTGTCGCCAGGAGGGTGTAACGGGACATACAAAGTGAGGGATTAAGTTACCCCCCGGAAGCGACAGTTGGGCCTCCTGACTAGGCAAGGCGGGACCTGATGCCGGGGAGACAACCCACCTGAAGGAATGAGCATATACTAGCTTGTGTCAGAGTGGACAGTTAGGATCAACTCTCTGGTGCTTGCATATCGCTGTGTCGATCCATGGGTGGTCCATGGCAGAGTTTTGGATCTAGTGGAATGTGTACCACCTCTGCAGAGTAAAACTATTCAGAATAGCCGAGCCCTCGGATATGGGCAGTTGAAAGGCCATGTAGCTAGTATTGTGCTGAGTTTTCAAAAAGGTGTTTTCAAGACAAGAAGTTTTGTACTTGGAAGGTACCGATGAAGTTTGGACATATTGTTTCAATAAGTTTTGCAAAGAAAAACTTCCTTTTGTAAAACATGTTTACAAAAACCTCTTGTACATGCGACATCGACAAGAGAAAGAAAACTATATTATTTTCTTCTGAAGTATCTTCTTCAACAAAGATACAGATTAATATGACTGCAACTATGATGTCATCTTACATGAACATCATTGGTAGCAAGCCCTATGTATGGCCTACCTATCCACCATATAAGCATGATGCATTTGTAAGTGTATAAGGATGTCTTGTTGAGTACATTCAAACGTACTCATTTGGTTTCGCCCCTGGTATATACTTCCCGACTTTGAGGAGGTACCACCTGAGGAGGAGTACGAGGAGGAGTACTATTCCGACGACTACGCGAACAAGGCCCGGCTCCCGGTCAGCGGCCTGTTGGTGAAAGCTTGACATGGGATATCTACGTTTATTTTCCGATGTTTAGATGTTGTAAGACTTTGCCTGCCCTGCGTGGCAGCGAATAAAGACTTGGTCATGTGACCATTGGCTTGTAAGACTGCTTTTATTCGTGTAATGGATATTGTATCTGTGTACCACTTTCGTATGTTGTTCACGACTGATCTTCCTGGGATCGTGAATGTATGCATATGAGGGGTTCTGAACCTTCCGGTTTGGGGCCTCTACAAAGTTGGTATCAGAGCTATCCTGACCCTAGGAGCCCTTAGTTAGCATGGACGTCAACTAGTACTATATATATATATAATAATATACTTAAGTGATTAAGTTTTAAAAGATTCTTACACCCATCTTCCCTATTTGCTCAAACTATACATGCATTAAGATTACATCATGTTCGACCTTAAAATTTTGCACGCTTGGACACTAACTCAACCTTACTTAAAATTTTGTGTAGATGGATGTCGTGTACACGGAGGCTTGCCAGTTAGGACTGGCCAGGGACATCCCTTTCCGCTTCGAGCGGCGACTCGTAGCGATGACTGAGCTGCTTGACCGCCCCGTTCCCGAGCTTCGGGGAGGGGTGATCACTGGGTCCCCCATAGAGGGGGAATGGTTGGTGGAGTGTGTGATACGCCCTCCACTGACTACTCCTACGGCGGAGGCGTTCTTCATCGCCACCGTAGAGCGCTCCTGGCAGGAGGGAGCAGTGCGCGTGATCCAGGAGGCCATAGCGCGTCTGGCTCACCTTCGAGACTACCGTTTCATAGGGACTGCCTATGTGTTCCTCGGGAGGAGGGACGAGACCGGCACACCTATGGCCGTGTCTCAGGACGTGACGGGTCTTGGCGCACACCAGGACGATATGGAGATCCTACTCCACCGCACCCAGCGTCGTCTTGACGACATGGGTATCTTGCAGCGCACCACCGCCTCCGAGTGCCGTCTCCTCTGTATCCATCTGGGGCAGACGATGCTCGACTTAGAGACCGCGACTGCGCGATCCCGTGCCTTGGAGAGGCAGTTACGGACCACCTGCCGGGCCCGTGACCGTCTCCACGCCAAGGTGGGATCCCTTCAGGAGGCCAACGCAACCTTGCGTGACTGCCTGAGGACCGCCAGGGAGGAGCTGGCCACTCGAGACTCCACTCTCGAGGGATTAGAGGAGGAGAACTCCGAGCTCCGCAGGGAGAACGAGGACCTCCTCGTTGACGACAACGTCCTGTCCGATGCAGAGGGCATGGACATGAGCGCGCAGAGCTTGCAGGAGGACGACGACTCCGTTGAGGAGGAGGACCCAGAGGAGCTCCTCTTCGACGTCGACAGCGCTTAGCTAGTAGTAGCACCTCTTAGCTATAGATTAGTGCTAGTTAGATGTACGCCGACCCCATAAGGAGAATCCCCCCGATGTAGCTCTAAGGAGCGTAGTTGTGGTAGATGTCTGTTTGTGTGTTGTGCAATGTATGAACTCTATGTGTTTAGTATGATGTAGTCCTTATGTGCTATGAACTTGACGAATCGTTTCAACCCCCAAAGGACAAATTACCAAACCAAATTAAAATCACCCATCATAACAAACACTCCTTTTTGTTAAAAAGCTTTTAACATGGTTAAAGACAAAACCTTAAGTCTTGCTGCATAGACTTACACATGTCTCAATAAACAGCATGGCGCCATGTCGGGAACCACCGCCACCACCCCCACCAACGGTGGAGGCTCTGCTGGCACTTTTGATGGAGGACCGTCAGGCCACTAGAGCCAAGAGTGTCGCCACAGTTGCTGCCCTGCAGCAGTTGGCTGCTGCCAGCGCCAACCACAATAACAACCATGGCGATGACAACAGAAATGGCGGGAGATCAAAGCTGAAGGTGTTTCAGCAGACTAACCCTCCGGTGTTCACAAAGATTGTGGAACCCCTGGACGCTGACGACTGGCTTCGCACCATCGCCAACGATCTGAAGGTGGCAGGAGTCGACGAGGGTGACAAGGTGCTCTTTGCTACCCACTTTCTTGCTAGGCCAGCAAGGACTTGGTGGGAGACTACCTGCGACATCGTCGCTCCTAACTACGTGTTCACCTGGGAGGACTTCTGCGCCCGTTTCCGCAAGTACCACATCCCTCAGGGAGTGATGAGCATCATGAAGGACAACCACCTCTACGCCGGCTGTCCGCCCGCCTGTCCGTCCTGATGCGAAGAATCCAAGTGACGATGCTGGGAAAGCTGAAGAGCAGGCCCAGGACCAAGACCCGAAGGGCAAGGGCAAAGATGTGGACCCGACTCAGGAAGCCGAGTAAACAGATGCCATTATGATACCTTGGTATTTCGATTCTTTTGTTGGAAACGGATATTCTTTTGACGGTGCGCCTGTGCGCCTTTGATACTACTAACGAGATTTGTAATGCGCTTTATTTCCTTGATATACCTCGTGCCTCTCCTGGCCTTTGGATGGATTTGATACTTGTCTGTTTTTGAACTTATTCTTGATATCCGACTTTCTTTATGGTTCCCTTTTGTGAGACTCGGTTTCCGAGTATCGTGCGTTTTGACAAGTGGACTTCTCTCTAAGTCCCCAAGTCCCCAAGACTCGGATGTTAGGGTTTTTCGAGCTTAGTAACGAAGCAACTTGTTTCTGTTTCGAGATCCCCAGTCCCCAAGACTCGAAATCCGAGTCTGGGATGTGTGGTCTTTCCAGGAGAACAAATTGTTTTCTACTAAGCCCAAAACCTAGAGCCGTTCCACATGGGTATGAAGTTATGCTTAATAGACATTGAGTTTCTGGCTATTAGCCCTGTACTCTGCATAACTTGTGGTTTAGATGACCCTTTTGACTATCTTGTACTATAAGCCGGCTTTCGCGTGGATATCATGTTGTTACATCTGTACGAAAACAGGGTCAGGCAAGTCCCTATTGGGCTTCATGGCTGATTGTAATCGTAAGCGAGCAAATCATGCCACTTTAGTGCGAGTCACATCGAGCTTAAGTAAGAAAAGTCAAGAAAATTTGGCTCCTTTGTCCGGTTATAAGATTGCAGCCGTACTCGTTTGCGAGTAATCGGCCCTTATAACTCATAGGCATCAAGGCCGGGTCTTTGAGTTTGTAACTGTGCTATTCAAGCAATCAGCCCCCAAGACCTAGATATATGCAACATACTTAAGGAAACTGATGTACTGATAACGATAAATAATACTTACCTGTAACCGAAGTAAAGATCATAACAAAATAAGACTTGATAACGCATGTGAAGAAGATATATTGCTTAGCCATCTCTTTATTGATACGAGAAAGTTTGGGTCAGCAGGCCGCCTCATTAAAAACCTTCCAGTCCCCTTAGGTACCCTGGATAGGAAAAGAGTGCGTCTGAAACCTGCTGCCCGTTACATTGTTTAGTTCTTCTTGGGAGCCATGGGATTAACCTGCAAAGCACAAGATAAAAAGGTACAAGGAGTAAGACTCGGAAACCATGAGCTATCCGAGTATTTGCAAGCGATATCGAGAAAACATGGAAGCTAAGAATTATCCGGGTATCATTCTACGGAGCAAAGACTACAAATTATCCGGGTATCAGGTATCATTATAGAAACTACTGGGTACTTACGTATTGAAAAGTGTTTGAGGAAGACGGATGATTGTCCATGTATCTACTGCAAGCAAAAGAACCGGAAGAAAAGGATTTTCCGGGTGTCAATGACATGCGCGGAAAATTGGGACGAAATGGATCTAGATTGGAAAACTTGCGGACGATTCTACGGAGAAATTAATGGTTAATGATGATAGGGGAGTGATATGTGCCCATCTGTCATGTTATTGGATGAACTAGCGTGGGATTGTGGGGTCTAATTCGGCGCGGCAAGAAAAAATGACTCGCGGATTGACCTAGATCCAATCTGGAGTAAATCGAGAAATTACGAGGTCAAGCTAATGGATGCGAGAAACTTACTGGAGGAGATTGAAGTGAAGCCCGGCGGAGGCAAATAGCACAATCCTGGTGCCCCTTAGCGGTTCCCGGCGGGCAGGACAAGGGCGCGGTGGCGGATCTTGGCGGCGGCGTGGGGCGAGCCGTGGCGGAGCGTAGCTGGCGGCGGATTGGCTCCGGTGACGCGCGCGAGGTCTCCGTGGCGGTGCTCTGCGAGCTTGAGCGCGAAAGTGAAGAGAAGGAGGAAAAGGGGTCAATGAGCCGTTGGGGTTAGGTTAACCCCTAAGTATCTATTTATAAGGGTGCGGGCGGATAAACCTAGTCCAACGGGCAGGAACCGAAAATTTCGGAATAACGGCTATCTGCCCGGATTTTGTGAGATATGCTGTAAGTGCTGGACGAGATATCCGGACAGAGATAAGGAGGAGATCTTCTCCGCAATATCAGGATCAGTTATCGAGTAAAGTAAGCCGGATCTTTGACATTCTTATCAGAGCGTTGACCCGGAAAGAGTAAAGAAGGACCTAGAGAAAGCCGGGTTACTATATGGCCACCTTGGAGTTAGGCCTAGCTGTTTATCAAAGCACCTTAACCCGGCCTCTTTGGATTTGTACGTCTGATATTTTTACAGGGAATAGCAAGCGCTTCAAGGAGGATCCCGTGAAGCCCAGGCTATTCTGGGGACTACTGATGGAGGGATGATAACCCGGTAGGCCAACGCCAAGGAGTAACTCGGCCCAAAGGATGCTGCGCAAGACCCGGCTTAGGATAAAGGAGTTTCTAGAAGGCCCAGGAACGTAGGCCTCGTAACCCGGATTGTGGGTTACGGTAAGGGAAGTTAGGGTTCTGTATGCGGTGTCCGGGTAGGATTCAGGGTGCGCCTTGGAGGGCAAGCCAGGGGGTCCGGGTGCTTTATAAGCCGGCCCCTAGGTCTAGTTTAGAGAGATCCCAAGAGTTCGAGCAATATCGCTAGGTATCGAGTATCCAGTGTAACAAGAGAGTTGAGATTAATATATCGAGATCGGAGACTCGGCGACTTGCTTGCCGGCTACCAGATCGCATATCATCATGTTTTCCTCTGAGCTAAACCCTCTCCCAAACACCAGTGTCGCCTTGCCCCAAGATAAGTTACCCCCGGTAACGTCTGCCGTGATTATCCCACGACAGACAAGTTCCTGAAGCTGAAGCAGGGAGGCATGTCTGTGTCCAAATACTGGGAAGAGTTTACTCTGTTAGCCCGGCATGCACCAGATGAGGTCAATACTGAAGCCAAGAAGAAGGAAAGGTTTCTGAATGGGATGCACGATGAGTTGCAGTGTACCCTTGTGGTCATCCCCTTTGAGGATCTGGAGTCACTCGCAGATGCCGCAATGATGATGGAACATAAGAGGCAGAATGTCTTTGAGAACCGGAAGAGGAAGATGCAGTTCCAAGGAGGACCAAGTGCACCCAGAAACCGCCCAACCCCTTATACCAGGCCGCCAGCCAACAGGGCGCCTACCTTTGCGCCAAGGAACCACCATAACAACCATAGCCACAACCACAACCACCACAACAGCCACAACAACCACCACCACAACAACAACAACCGTGTGACCTACACACCCAAGCCTGGAGGCAGTGGAAATGGGAATGGGAATGGACACAAACCCAACCATGCTGCCAAGCCAACCCAAGGCACCAAACCTAGCTTAACCTGTTTCACCTGTGGCAAGGAAGGACACTTTGCACGGGAGTGCCCAACCAAGACTGCTGCACCGGCTCAGAACAGTGCTACCAAGATGACTCATGCATCATCACCCAAGAAGAGGATTATGACCAAGGGATACCTGAATCACGTCACTGCGGAGGAAGTTCAGGATGCGCCAGATATGGTGATGGGTACGTTTCCTGTCAACTCTGTACCTGCCGCAGTATTGTTTGATTCGGGTGCATCGCATTCCTTTGTCACTGTACCTTTTGATGAGAAGAGTGGTATGAAGCCTACCCGTATGCGTGACCCTATGTCAGTGCAAATACCTGGAAACAAAACCCAAGCCCACTTCATTTGCAATGAGGTACCCCTGGACATACAAGGGAAAACTTTTCATGCCAACCTCATAGTACTGGGATCCCAAGGGATAGAGGTAGTACTAGGCATGAATTGGATGACCAAGTACAAAGGTGTGATTGATTGCACCGGGAGGTCCATATCATTGACTGCCAGTGATGGGGAAAGAGTTGCCTTCGCCGCAACCAAGTCAAGGTCCGAGACCCACTGCCACACCAGTATAGCCACACCTGCACTTGAGGAAGTTCCGGTAGTATGTGAATACCCAGATGTGTTTCCCGATGAATTGCCCGGTATGCCGCCTGATCGGGATATCGAGTTTGTGATTGAGTTGGTACCCGGTACCGGACCCATAGCACAGAAACCGTACCGGATGAACCCGAAGGAGCTTGACGAGTTGAAGAAGCAGCTGGAGGACATGTTAAGGAAAGGTCTGATTCGCCCTAGTGCATCACCATGGGGATCACCTGTCATTTTTGTGGACAAGCGGGACGGTTCCTCACGTTTATGTGTGGATTACCGTAAGTTGAATGATGTTACCATCAAGAACAAGTACCCGCTGCCCAAAATTGAAGACCTGTTTGATCAGCTAAATGGGACAAGAATCTTCTCAAAGATCGATCTTCGTACTGGTTATCATCAGTTGAAGGTTCGTGAGACTGATATTCCAAAGACCGCCTTCACCACACGTTACGGGTTGTATGAGTACACCGTAATGTCGTTTGGTCTAACCAATGCCCCCGCCTACTTCATGAATCTTATGAATAAGGTTTTCATGGAATGCTTGGACAAGTTTGTCGTGGTTTTCATTGACGACATTCTTATTTACTCCAAGAGTGAAGCCGAACACGAAGAACATCTGAGAATTGTCCTCGGAACACTTCGACAGCATCAACTGTATGCTAAGTTCAGCAAGTGCCAATTCTGGTTGAAGGAAGTTGGATTTCCTAGACACGTAGTATCCGGAGGTGGAATCTCTGTTGACCCTGCTCTGGTTCAGTCTGTCGCTAATCGGGCTGCCCCGACAAATCAGACTGAAGTCAGATCTTTTCTGGGATTAGCCGGATATTATCGCAAGTTTGTTCAAGGATTTTCCAGTATAGCCAGACCACTCACACAGTTGCTCAAGAAGGATAGCAAGTTCGTTTGGACGGACAAATGTGCTGAGAGTTTTCAAGAGCTGAAGAATCGATTGGTGACAGCTCCGGTACTCATCATGCCGGATGTCTCCAAGAGTTTCGATGTGTATTGTGATGCTTCTAAGCTTGGACTAGGGAGTGTTCTCATGCAAGAAGGAAAGGTCATCTCATTCATCTCACGCCAGTTGAGACCTCATGAGATGAATTATCCTACCCATGACCTAGAGCTTGCTGCTGTTGTGCATGCTCTCAAATCATGGCGTCATTTCCTTATCGGAAAAAGGTGTGAAATCTATACGGATCATAAGAGTTTGAAGTATATCTTCATCCAGCGTGAACTCAATATGAGGCAACGCCGTTGGATAGAGCTTATCAAGAATTATGATCTTAGTATCCACTATCACCCGGGAAAGGCAAATGTTGTTGCAGACGCTCTTAGTCGAGAGCCGGTCTCTCTGAATTCCATGATCCAGATCAGACAACCGGAGTTGTGGAAAGAACTTGAACAGCTTGGTATCGAGGTGTTCAGCTATGGCATGTTGGAAGCCATGGACGTTCAACCGACTCTAGTTGATCAAATCAAGGAAGCTCAGAAGGGCCAGAAGAGCATTGAAGGAATAAAAACCCGCATGGAGAAGGAAGAAGTTGCCGGTTTTACCATTGATTCTGATGGAGTCTTATGGTACAAAGAACTCATTTGTGTTCCGGCTGAATCTGAGTTGAAGCAAACCATCATGACTGAGGCTCATGACACTTTATACTCTATTCACCCTGGAGGAACCAAAATGTATCAAGATTAGAAGGAAAGGTTTTGGTGGCACGGAATGAAAAGGGATATTGCCTCGTTTATAGCCAAGTGCCATATTTTTCAGCAAGTGAAGGCTGGACATCAGCGTCCCGCTGGTTTGTTACAGCCATTGCAAGTGCCTGTTTGGAAATGGGATGAAGTTGGGATGGATTTCATTACTGGATTGCCACGATCCAGTCGAGGAAATGATTCGATATGGGTAGTCGTTGACAGGCTAACTAAAGTTGCACACTTTATTCCTGTCAAGACCACGTATCGTGGAGACCAGCTTGTTGATCTCTATATTTCTCGGATAGTCAGCCTACATGGAGTTCCCAGCAGGATTGTGTCAGATCGAGGATCGCAGTTCACTTCTCGATTCTGGAAAAAGTTACACGAAGCTATGGGAACCAAGTTAGCCTTTAGCACAGCCTATCACCCACAGACTGATGGACAGACAGAGCGTGTGAACCAAATCTTGGAGGACATGCTTCGTGCTTGTGTTTTGTCCTATGGAGTTAAATGGGAGGACTGCCTGCCGTTTGCAGAATTCTCCTACAACAATAGTTATCAGTCAAGCCTGCAGATGGCACCGTTTGAATCACTTTACGGTCGTAAATGTCGTACCCCTCTGAACTGGACTGAAACAGGAGACAGTCCGATTTTTGGAGTTGATACTCTGAAGGCTGAAGAAGAGCAAGTGCATTTAATCCGTGACCGTCTTAAAGCCGCACAATCACGCCAGAAGAGTTATGCGGACACTAAGCGTCGCGATGTCTCTTTCACTATCGGAGATTTCGTGTACCTTCGTGTCACGCCGCTCAAAGGGATGCAGCGTTTTCACGTCAAGGGAAAGCTCGCACCCCGATATATTGGCCCGCTTAAGATCTTAGCCCGTCGGGGAGAGGTATCTTATCAACTGGAGCTACCTGAAGAGCTGTCAGCTTTTCACGATGTTTTTCACGTGTCATTGCTCCGGAAGTGTCTTCAAGTACCTGAGCAGAATCTCACTTACGAAGACATTGACTTCAAGACCATTGACCTCAATGATGATTTGACCTACCGTGATCGACCCCTGCGGGTACTTGAGGAGAATGTTCGTGCTACCAGGAGAAATGCTTTCAAGTTCCTTAAGATTCAGTGGACGAATCATTGTGAGGAGGAAGCAACCTGGGAGCGTGAAGATTTTATCAGGAAAGAATTCCCTGGTTTCCTCAAAGACTAAACCCGCGAATCTCGGGACGAGATTCTTTTAAGGGGGGAGGTCTGTCACACCCCAATTTTTAGCACACTTGTATCACACAAGGAATCCAATTTTTAGAGCCAACAAAAACTTTTATGGCCCTTGTGTAATCTCTCATGTTGTATCTGAGCTATGACTATCTATGCAAGCAAGCCTTTTCATTTAAAAGCAAACCACTTGTTTCTAATGTTTTGATCACTTTTGAATTCTTTTCTATTTTTATAATCCTTGTTACCCTAACTCAAAACCCATGTGGCAATGTTAAAAAAACAACTTATATTTGAATATTGAATCAAGTGGAATTAATAAAACAAATTAACCAAAGTGAAATCACAAGTTTCTCAAATAAAAACAAACTTGAAAAACAAGCCTAGTAAGGGTTTTGCACCCTTGTTATTCATTATATAAAAATTCACATTTTGAGATTTCAAGTCATCAATGTGATCTTGAATATGTATACTACATTTTGGATAACCTAGTTGAGAAAATGGAATCACAAAAACAATGTTTTACTTGAAGGTTTTATGCTAAGAAATAAGGCAGAAAAGTGGCATTTTGGAAAACAGTGAAAAACACCAACTAGCACTTTTTCCACCTTGTTTTCACCAAGCAATTATTATTCAAATTTAAATCTTTTTGCTGTTTTGAAAAGTACTAAAGATGCTTAACAGAACCATGCTTAGAAAATAAAATTTAAAGAATTTTAAAGGCCTGAAAAAAACCCAACATTCAGCTAACCTCTCTGTTTTCTTAACACTTAGCAAAATTTCAGTAACTGAAATTTTAACTGAATTTTCGTTTTCTGAAAACAGTGAACTAGAGCATTTTTCCAATGCTTATAACTTTTAGCTCAGTAAATATTTTTGAGCACGGATTGGTGCTTCTAGAAGCTGGCCCCAACCACTCCCTGCTCTGCACCTCAACTGGCAAAATGTTTGACTAAAATGAGAGAGAGAGAGGTGACTTCAGAGAGGAGGGAAACGAGAGGGAGGGATGGGCGCCTGACAGGTTGCTCCCTATCCCGAGCCACAGTGGCGTTCTCCCGTGTATCCCACGACCTGTCACGGTGCAAGTGGATAGCGAACCTCCCTCGACGCGTTGGAACCTCCCACGGGGCCGGAGAGGGCGACCCGGGGCGTGCCAGAGCGTGCACGGGCTCGCCACGGGATCACGGACACGCCCGAGCGTGCACCACCGTCGCCAGCTCTATATAAACCACCCCCGAGCCTCAAACCCAGTGCACCACCTCCCCCTCGACTCACTGTCACTCCCCAACCCGCCCAACGTCTCCGAGCTGCCCGCGGTAGCGCTAATCGCCGGGATTTTCCCGCGGCCACCGCGACAGCACGAGGCGAAATACACCCTCCACAATCCACTACAGCCTCCACCACCACCATAGACGCACTCCCCTATCTCCGTAGCCCCACCCTGAGCCGCGCCACCTCCCCTCGTTTGCAGAGAAGCCGAAACCCTCGTCGGAGCCGCCGCGGAACCCGAGCACGTCGCCGTCGATTGGAGCGAACCCGCGCCATTGCTGCTGTACCTCTACACTGCATCGACCACACGAGACTTCCCCAACCTCTTCCCTTGGCCCTACAACCCCCCTAGGTGAGCCCCGCTCGTTTCTCGCCGCCGGTCTCCGTGCGCTCGCCGGAGAAGAAATAGAACGAGGGAGAGAGAAAGGAGAGTGGCTGTGCGCCGTAGATCTCCGGATCTACGGCCACGCTTGAACAGCGAAGCGGTACACCCGTTCCCGCGCGTCGCGGAAGCAAGGCGGGCCGCCAGGCGCAGTTGGGCCGCGCCCCAGGCGTTGACCAGCCCGCTGCGCTGAGTTTTATTTCTTTTTCAAACTATCCAGAATATGGCTGTTTACTTTATTCGAAAATGAAAATGTTAAGCTCAACAATAAAATGTGCAAAAATTCACAGAGGTGCCTGAACGAAATCTTGAACGATGGCAACTAGCAGATCTGGTTTTGGGTGAACGAGGAACAAATGAAAAATCATGAACTGAGGACTGTCTGTGAGAATGTTTATGGCATAACTTTTTAATGGAATGTCTAAAATGAGCAAACTAAAATTCCTAGAGTAGACCTTGATTAGATCTACCAGTAGGGCTTGACCTCACCCCAAGGTGAGCAACCATTTTGAAATGGTATCCATTTTGGTTAAACACCAGTAGCTTGTTCTATGAATTTTAGGATTTATTTTATAGCACTTTTTGATGTAAAACTAATTGGATCTGTTAGATATTAGATAGATCTATGTATTCCTAGATTGGTGTAAATTTTTGAGCTATAGAATTAATTTGGTGACAGATCTAAAAAAATGCATATTTCTGTTAGAAATAAAGTGAATAGTTTTGTTTTGTAAATCATTGTTTGATTGTGCCAATCTGTTTTCTAGCATGTATAAGGGATATGTTGAGTGTTCTTAGGTAGTTTTACTCACAGAGAGTACATGATAAAAATCCATGCATGTTTAGTATTTGTTTGAGCATTAAAATGAGCATAGTAGAAATCCCTAGATTTATTTCATGTAATACTTGTGTTGGAATGTTTTGCTAGATTTTATCCTAGTTATGGAAGTATTTTTACTTGGATCCAGTACCATTTTGGTACTGTTATTTACTTGTTTCCTTCTCTGTAAGTTACTTTGAGTCTTTTAGAAATGCATGCATATGTTTGATTATCATTGCTAGCGCTAATGTTTTGCACTAAGATAGCTAGTTGCAATTTGGCACTATGAAGTATTTTGGTTACACAAGATGGACCAGAGGCATAATACCTCTCAAATGTCATGGAAAACCTAGTGTAACACCCATTGGTTCCATACCATTTGGATGAAAAACAAACTAGTTCAACTATAGTAGTTGTGGTAGTAGTAGTGAATAATATTGTTATCATTGATGCATGTTTGTGTGGAATTATTTTAGAAGCTTGTAATTATTTTTGTGAGTGTTTTTGCTTGCTGTATGTTGTGTTTGAGTCAAGGTGTTGGTTGGTAAGGTTCTGATAGGATGCTTTGTTTTTCTTTTGCGACGATAGAAATCGACGAGGAAATAGTCGGGACAGGAGGGTACTACTACCATTCTTGTTGCGAGCAAGACCCGGATCCTCAGTACCTCCAAGGCAAGCCATACTTAAAGCTTGCTGTTATATTCCCAATACATTTATGCATTAAACTACTTCTGAAGTTTTCAAAACTTGTTTGCTAAAACTATTTTATTGAGTGAATACTATTACTAATATTATATATATATTATATATCACTTGCCATTAGTCAACTTGGTGTTACCAAGCACTTAGCCACCATAAGGTATATAAATACCGTCTTAAACAATAATCTTGAGTCCCTAAGTGGACAACATTAAATTGTGCTTTTGCAAAACAAAGATGGTCCTACGAGAAGATTATGGTGGAAAGGCGGGACCTTGTTCACCGAAGGAAAAATTGTGAAGGTGTTTTCAAATGTTTACAAAAGGCACATACCCTAGTCTTCGCTGGACAACCAAGATGTACTGCCACTCTACCCCTATATGGGTATGGGGCCTATCTAGATGCTTGAACTTGTTAGTGTATGTTTCATTCCAAAGTGCTATAGAGAAGCTGATTCTCTGAACCGAAGTGTCGCCAGGAGGGTGTAACGGGACATACAAAGTGAGGGATTAAGTTACCCCCCGGAAGCGACAGTTGGGCCTCCTGACTAGGCAAGGCGGGACCTGATGCCGGGGAGACAACCCACCTGAAGGAATGAGCTTATACTAGCTTGTGTCAGAGTGGACAGTTAGGATCAACTCTCTGGTGCTTGCACATCGCTGTGTCGATCCATGGGTGGTCCATGGCAGAGTTTTGGATCTAGTGGAATGTGTACCACCTCTGCAGAGTAAAACTATTCAGAATAGCCGAGCCCTCGGATATGGGCAGTTGAAAGGCCATGTAGCTAGTATTGTGATGAGTTTTCAAAAAGGTGTTTTCAAGACAAGAAGTTTTGTACTTGGAAGGTACCGATGAAGTTTGGACATATTGTTCCAAGAAGTTTTGCAAAGAAAAACTTCCTTTTGTAAAACAAGTTTACAAAAACCTCTTGTACATGCGACATCGACAAGAGAAAGAAAACTATATTATTTTCTTCTGAAGTATCTTCTTCAACAAAGATACAGATTAATATGACTGCAACTATGATGTCATCTTACATGAACATCATTGGTAGCAAGCCCTATGTATGGCCTACCTATCCACCATATAAGCATGATGCATTTGTAAGTGTATAAAGGATGTCTTGTTGAGTACATTCAAACGTACTCATTTGGTTTCGCCCCTGGTATATACTTGCCAGACTTTGAGGAGGTACCACCTGAGGAGGAGTACGAGGAGGAGTACTATTCCGACGACTACGCGAACTAGGCCCGGCTCCCGGTCAGCAGCCTATTGGTGAAAGCTTGACATGGGATATCTACGTTTATTTTCCGATGTTTAGATGTTGTAAGACTTTGCCTGCCCTGCGTGGCAGCGAATAAATACTTGGTCATGTGACCATTGGCTTGTAAGACTGCTTTTATTCGTGTAATGGATATTGTATCTGTGTACCACTTTCGTATGTTGTTCACGCCTGATCTTCCTGGGATCGTGAATGTATTCATATGAGGGGTTCTGAACCTTCCGGTTTGGGGCCTCTACACAAAGAAGGATAGAAAACATGATTGAATAAATCAACATATAGATGGTGAGACCACAACAACTCAAATGCTTGCTGGAGACAAAAGGAAGTAGGTTTACTGACTTAACATAAAAGTAAAAGATAGGCCCTTCACAAAGGGAAGCATTAACATCTCATCTGCTAGAGCTTTTATTTTAACAAACAGAGGTATAAAATGCATGACACTCCTCCCATCCATCTTACACAAACCATGGCTAACTGAATCCTCGGGCGCCTGCCAACAATCACGAACCATGGAGGAGTGTCTAAATTTTGAGACAGGTGTATGCTTATGTCAACGAATGGAAAACAGAAAATATAGTATGTCACAGGCCAACTAGACTCACAAGAGCGGCTCCCATTGAAGGACGCAACTGGTATAGAAGGTCATCCCTCTTTCTCTTTTGTTTATACAATTTTGCTTTGACTGATAAATTAGGGGCAAAAAGAGTGAAGAGAATTTGTATTATTATTTGGGGCTGGGAACCCCGCTGCCAGCTCTTCTAGCATTCGGATAAGCGGATGAAGCCACTAGTCCAGGTGTGTGAGTCCAATCAACAAGTGAGATAAAGATTCTCTATTTGCGTCCTCATGAGCTAAAATAGGAACACAAAATAGGAGTAATTTGAAAGTTTTAAAGGTAGCACATGAGCAATTTACTTGGAGTGGCGGTGAAATACCACATGTAGGAAGGTATGGTGGACACAAATGGCAAGGTTTTGGGGTTCAAGGTTTGGGTGCACGAGAAGCATTCCCTCTTAGTACAGGGTTTTTGGCTAGCAAGGATGGGTAGCAAGCATAAGAGTTGAGGGAAAACAAACAAATATACATATGATGAAACCAATCATGCAATCTTCATTGAAAGCCCAAGCGGTCTTAACTTGTGAATACTAATTTTATAAGCTAATATGCAAATTCCTCTTTCTTATACTAGCATCTCAAATTATTATTTCTACTGACCCAAGCTAAGTTTGCCAAAACCAGCTAGATTAACTTGATGATCTCCATAGTGATACCAAATACTAACAACAAGCTCAACCATATGACAGAAATTGAAAACTAAAATAATGTGTGCAGAAAGTAAATGATGAAACTTCTCATTAATATTTCAAACCGACAACTCACACCAATGGATACAACGATAACCAACTAAGGAGAGACACTTCCATACTGCAAACCATCCTATATGATAACTTCTCTACTCATGATATGACTCTACTGAAAAAGTAAAAGGATGAAAGATAGTGATGTGATACCGCGGCACTCCCCCCAAGCTTGGAACAAGCCGAGGGGATGCCAAAACCAATGACGAATCAATTCTTTGGTGGTGGTGAAAGTGGAATCACTCGAAGAGGAGTGAGAAAGCCTTTGATGATACAACGAAGCTCAATGTTTTCCGCTTCCAGAATTGCTACCTCGGCCTTGAGAATATGATATTGTTCGCAGAATTGATCGGCAACCCGGTGTGCTTCAGCTATCACAAGGAACACGTTGGGGTCTTGATCCTGAGACACGGTCCCCTGCACATTATGAGAGTAGCAACGCTGAGGGTTAATGGATCCCACAAAGGTGGGGTTGCTCGTTGGTGCTGGTGCAGCCCTCCGGTTCTCTTCCCTCAAACTGTTAACCATGTCTTCCCTCCTTGCATCTATCTCTTCCTCCACCGCCCATCCTGCGAAAGCACCCTCGTTGATGTCTTGCTGGATTTGTCGAAGATGACGTGCAGCGCAATCCTCAATGCTAGAGCTGAAGGAGGACATCTTGACCCAGAAACTCCGAACTCCTGATAGGAAAACAACTCGAAACAGAAACACGGCGAGAAAACGATATACGGACCTCGGGGGGTTCGGGGGATTATATAGCAAAAAGTTTCATAATGAAAGGAAAGTCTAGGTCAAAAACGAGTCGAAGAGGGGCTCCGGGGCGCCCACACCATGGGCTGGCACGGCCAGGGGTGGGCCCGCGCCACCCCATGGTGTGGAGCCTCCGGGCTCCGTCTCCCTCTCGTTTCCGGTTCATAATTTTTCATATTTTCCAAAAACAGTAAAAAATAAAAGTTGGAAGATGTTTCGCGAACGTTTTCTTACTAAAACTGATACCTATTCGAAAACTGTCTCTGCAGTTTCTGAAATATGCTTCCTAATAAATTCTCCAGGATCATGGCTCGAATACAATCAACATTTTCATTATAAGGATCTCCAGAAATATAATGCTTGAGTCTTTGACCATTCACCACTTGTGAAGAATTGTCTTCAAGGGAAGCAATTTTAATTGCCCCCGAACGATATACCTCTTCGATAACAAAAGGTCCTTCCCATCTCGAGAGTAATTTTCCTGCGAAAAATCCGAGACGAGACCTATACAATAGCACTTTCTACCCAACATGAAATTCTCTTTGAATAATTCTCTCATCGTGCCACCTTTTAACTTTCTCTTTAAAGAGCTTAGCATTTTCATATGCTTCACTCCTCCATTCATCTAAAGAATTTAAATCAAGCAACCTTTTCTCACCAGCAAGTACAAAATCTCTATTTAGGTCTCTCATTTCCCAATAAGCTTTGTGTTCTAATTCTAGGGGCAAGTGACAAGCTTTTCCATAAACCATTTTATAAGGAGACATGCCCATGGGATTTTTATAAGCAGTTCTATAAGCCCACAGAGCATCATTTAATTTCTTAGCCCAATTTTTTCTAGATTTGTTAATAGTCTTTTGCAAGATAGATTTGATTTCTCTATTTGATAATTCTACTTGACCACTAGTTTGAGGATGAGGGTGAGGCAATTCTTTGATTAACATCATATTTAGAAAGAGTTTTTCTAAAACCACCATGAATAAAATGAGAACCCCCATCAGTCATAAGATATCTAAGCACACCGAACCTAGGGAAAATAATGTCTTTAAGAATTTTTAATGAGGTTTCACCATCAACACTTTTAGTAGGTATAGCTTCTACCCATTTAGTAACATAATCAACAGCAACAATAATATGAGTGTAGCCTTGTGAAGGAGGGAAAGGACCATAAAGTAAAAAACCCAACAATCAAACGGTTCAATAATAAGAGAATAATTCATAGGCATTTCATTACGTCTAGAAATATTTCCAACCCTTTGACATTGATCACAAGATAAAATAAACTTTCTAGCATCTTTAAAGAGAGTAGGCCAATAAAAACCTGATTGTAGAACCTTATGTGCAGTTCTATCTCCAGCGTGATGTCCTCCATAAGCACTACTATGACATTTTCTTAATATCTCTCGTTGTTCATTTTCAGGAACACATCTTTGCATAATACCATCAACACCTTCTTTATATAAGTGTGGTTCATCCCAAAAATAATGCCTCAAATCATAGAAGAATTTTCTTCTTTGCTGAGCTGTAAAGGTAGGAGGCAAATACTTGGAAGCAATAAAGTTAGCATAATCAGCATACCATGGACTCTCTTGAGAGCTCACTTTTATTGCAGCTAAGTGTTCATTAGGAAAACTATCATTAACAGGAATAGGGTCATCAGAGATATTTTCTAATCTAGAAAAATTATCAGCAATAGGATTTTCAACACCCTTCCTATCCACAATATATAAATCAAACTCTTGTAAGAGAAGCACCCATCTAATAAGGCTAGGCTTAGCATCTTTCTTTTCCATAAGGTACTTAATAGCAACATGATCAGTATGAATAGTAACTTTAGAATCAACAATATACTGCCTAAATTTATCACAAGCAAAAAACTACAGCTAGGAACTCTTTCTCAGTGGTAGCATAATTCTTTTGAGCAGCATCAAGAGTTTTACTAGCATAATGAATAACATTTAACTTCTTATCTACCTGCTGTCCAAGAACAACACCTACAGCATAATCACTAGCATCACACATAATTTCAAATGGTAAATTCCAATCAGGTGGTTGAACAATAGGGGCAAATATTAAAGCCTTCTTTAAAATTTCAAGAGCTTCTTTACAATCTTCATAAAAAACAAAAGGTACATCTTTTTGAAGAAGATTAGTAAGAGGCTTTGATATTTTAGAGAAATCTTTAAGAAATCTTCTATAGAAACCAGCATGACCAAGAATACTACGAATACCTTTGACGTCCCTAGGACAGGGAATTTTCTCAATAGCTTCAACTTTAGCTCTATCAACTTCAATACCTCTTTCAGAAATTTTATGTCGAAGAACAATTCCTTCATTAACCATAAAATGGCATTTCTCCGAATTAAGAACAAGATTATTCTCCTCACATCTCTGCAAAACTTTATCAAGATTCTGCAAACAATTATCAAAAGAAGTTCCATAGACGGATAAATCGTCCATGAAGGCTTCCACAATTTCTTCACAAAAACCATGAAAGATAGGAGACATGCATCTTTGAAAATAGCAGGAGCATTACATAAACCAAAAGGCATACATCTATAAGCATAGGTTCCAAAAGAACAAGTGAAAGTTGTTTTCTCTTGATCAGGCTTCCTAACAACAATTTGAGAGAACCCAAAATAACCATCAAGAAAGCAGAAATGAGTTTTCCTAGACAACCTTTCTAACATTTGATCAATAAAAGGCAAAGGATAATGATCTTTCTTAGTAACTTCGTTAACTTTCCTAAAATCAATACACATCCTATAACCAACCACTACTCTTTGAGGAATAAGTTCATTATTTTCATTTGGCACAACAGTCATCCCTCCTTTCTTAGGGACACAATGCACAGGACTAACCCATCTACTATCAGCAATAGGATAAATTATACCAACATCAAGGAGTTTCAATACCTCATTTCTTACCACATCCTTCCTCTTAGGATTTAAACGACGTTGATGCTCAACAACTGGCTTTGCATCAGGTTCAATATTAATAGGATGCTGACATATAGTAGGAGAAATCCCCTTCAAATCATCAAGAGTATAACCAATAGCACCTATGTGTTTTCTCAATATTCCTAATAATCTCTCCTCTTCTTTACCAGAAAGTTTAGAACTAATAATAACATGATATAATTTCTTATCATCAATATGATCATATTTAAGTTTGTTAGGCAAAGGCTTTAAATCAAAAACAGGATCCTCCTTGGGTGGTAATGTGGTACCCAAGTCTTCCACCGGTAATTATGTTTCAGCATCGCTGGCTGATGTAGGAAAATCTCGTCAATTTCATTCCTTTCTTCCATAAAGACTTCACTTTCGTGGTCTTCCATGTATTGCTGCAAAGGATTGTTAGGAGCAAGAGCAATAGCAGCCAATTGTTCAACCCTATAATTCTCATTAGGTAATTCAGCTTCATAAGGTGCTTTAGCAAATTTGGAGAAATTAAATTCATAAGACTCTCCATCAAACTTTGTAAGGATTTTCTCCTTTTTACAATCTATAACAGCACCACAAGTGTTTAAGAAAGGTCTAACAAATATAATAGGACAAGTATCATTAGCAGAAGTGCCTAGTACTAGAAAATTAGCACGATATTTAATTTTACCACATAAGACCTCCACATCTCTAACAATACCAATCGGAGAACTAGTTTCCCTATTAGCAAGTTGAATAATCACATCAATGTCTCCAAGTTCACAAGAACCAATTTCATGCATGATTTCTTTATAAAGCTCATAAGGAATAGCACTAGAGCTAGCACCAATATCACACAAACCATGATAGCAATGATCACCTATCCTCACAGATAGCACAGGAACACTAGGTTTCCTAGATTTACTAGGAAGAGAGACAATATTAGAAGCATCTTCACAAAATATAATGTGTCCCTCTTCTACATTTTCAGAAACAAGGTCCTTTACTATTGCTACTGTAGGTTCTACAGTTATTTGTTCCTCAGGTTCTATAGGTTTCCTTGCACTTTTATTAACCACACTAGCTAACACAAAATGTTCTTTTACCTTAGCAGGGAAAGACATTTTCTCAATATAAGGTTCAGGCACAATATAATCAACAGTATGAACTTCTATATCTCTAGCAGGAACACAATCAACCGTATCTTTATAAGGTGCACAGTACTTCTCCCATTCGTTTTTAGGAATATCAAAATTAGAAGCAAAAGCCTTATATATGTTTGCAACAACTTGAGAATCAAGACCATAAACAATACTAACATTATGAAAATCATCGGATGACATAAAAGTTTTAATGCATTCATAATCATAATTTATACCTGACTTTCTACCTTTGTCATTATCCCATCCTTCTGTGTTTTCTTAAATACGGTCAAGAAGATCCCATTTAGCTTCATCCTTCATACGTGTAAATGATCTAGAACAAGAAGCATCCAATAAATCCTTATCATGAAGAGAAAGCCTTGCATAGAAATTATTAATCACAATATTACTGGGGAGCTCATGAATGGGGCATTTGAGCATTAGTAACTTCAATCTCCCCATGCTTGGGCAATACTCCCTCCGTCACGAGGCCAAAAATTATATATATAATTCCGATCTCTATGAATTTCACTGGGAGGATAGAATTTAGAATAAAAGAGAGGCACAATTTCCTCCCATCCAATAGTCTGCTATCTTTTAGCAGTTTGACCATTCAGTGGCTCGGCCTGTCAATGATATAGAGAATAATTTCCTCTTCACTTGACCCATTGTAATACCAGCACACTTGAATAACTCGCATAATTCATGCAAAAAGAGCAAATGATCACCAGGATGGACAGTTCCATCACCTGAATAGCAGTTGTTCCTAACATGTTTAACAATCTTTATAGGTATTTTATAAGGATCCAAATCATCAGGCGGTGGGTCCCTTACCACCCTAGCAGTGGTAGCAGTTCCTGCAAATAAGGACTCAAAAGGAGATCCAAACATAGTGTAATAAAGCACTAGACAGTAATAAAAACAACACTTACAGCAGAAACTTCCTTTATCAATTCCACTTCCCAATAGCGCTTCACTCCCCGACAACGGCGCCAGAAAATAGTCTTGATGACCCACAAGTATAGGGGGTGTATCGTAGTACTTTCGATAAATAAGAGTGTCGAACCCCACGAGGAGCAGAAGGTGTTGACAAGCAGTTTCGATGAAGGAATAATTGTAAATACCGAAAGATAGATTTGTAGGGGGTTTTTATATTGCAGATAAATAAAGTGCGAGTAAATAAAATGAATTAATAATAATTGCAGCAAGTGGCCCAATCCTTTCTTCAGCAAAGGACAAGCCGGTGGGTTTACTTATGATTAACAAATGTTCTCGAGGACACACGGGAGGTTTCTATCAAGTGCTTTTGTTCTATGCAGCTTAATAATCTTAGGTGTTTTGATAAGTGTTGTGTGGGTGAACCTATGCTAATGTACCGTCCCATCCAAGACTAATACATACTTGTGATTATACCCCTTGCAAGCATCCGCAACTACAAGAAAGTAAGTAAGAAATAAATCTAACCACAACTTTAAACTTCGGGATCCTACGCTCCCTCGTGTAAAGGTTTCCTAACGGGGGTTTAGGTTTCTGTCACTCCGGCAACCCCACAATTAGTAGACAAATACACGATGCATTCCCCTAGGCCATAAATGGTGAAGTATCATGTAGTCGATGTTCACATGACACCACTAGGAGAATAACACCACAACTTAAATATCAAACATTAAATATTACTCAACATTACTTCACTACTAACAACTTGACTTCTCCCATGTCCTCAAGAACAACACGAACTAATGACAAGACAACATATGGATCATAATCAGAGGTGATATAATGGATAATAACAATCTGGTCATAAAGTGCAAACACCGATAAATCTCACAAGCATCAACTACTAACAAGTAATCCACACCGGGAGAGAGATCTAATGTAAAACAACGATAGAGGCCCCTAATTGTTACAGTGGGATGACGGTGGATGATGAGGGTGATGGTGATGGTGATGATGATGATGATGATGATGATGATGACGATCTTGATGATGCTCGGAGTGATGACGGTGACGATGGCGGCGATTTCCCCTCTCCGGAGAGGAATTTCCCCGGCAGATTTCTCCCTGCCAGAGAGCTTTTCTCTCTCCGGTGTTTTCCACCCCGAGGCGGCGGCGGAATAATTCTTCGACGATGGTATGAGGCTTAGGGTTCCTCGGGGCCAAGTACGCCAAAAATATCCACCAGGGGTGGGCCAGGGTGGCCACACCACCTAGTGGCGCAGCCAGGGGGCGCGCCACCTCATGGTGTGGGCCCCTCGTGGCCCCCATCTGGCTCTCCTTTTGGCTTGACTCCTCCTCTGGACTTCTCAGACACCCCGGATGTCCCCCTTCTTCTTCCGATCTTCTGAAATATGGTATCTCGATGGTGCTTTTTCCATCAGATTTCTGGTCCCGGTGTTTATTCTCCAAAAATTACGAAACATGCAAAATAAGATAAAATAACATAAGGGATGCATCATAACATGAAATATATCGATGAATAACAGAAAATTATGATATAAAATAGTGATGCAAAATGGACGTATCACCCCCCCACCGGAATATTCCGGGGTAAGCAACTGGATCCTATAAATAGGCAACGGGAGGGGCTCTCTCACTATTTTCCCCTCCTATTGCCCGCTCCTATCATCTCCAACTGTTGTCGCCGCCACAAGGATCCCAGGAGGCTCTTCCGCCTCATCTCCTTATCCTCCGGCCTCCCCTCTCAGATCAAGAGACTGACACCTCCGTGTCCTCCATGGATCCCGGTATGTGCTCATGTTTTCTCCATAATCTAGGGTTTCCGATTGTGTTTGATCTCCAAAGTTTCTAGGGTTGGATCTCTCCACATCGCGTTTTCCTCCTAATATTCCACACCTCGCGCATCACATCTTGGTTCGAGATTCATTGCATGCCTGGATTCGCAGCCCTGGCGCGATTTTTCCAGGGCCGGAAATTTCTGGCCCCAGCCCGAATTTCCGCCCCCCCCCCCCCGGGATTTCCGCGCTCCCCGGAAATTTCATCCAGAGCCGGATTTTCCGGCCTGCTCTGAAACTTGCACTGAAATCATGCTCCTGTTGTTCTATTACACTCCACAAAACATGAGCCCCATTGTTGATGTTGTTTGTTTTTCTTTGTGCTCGCTTTTACCTTTTCTCGTAGCTGGTTCAGGATCTAGGCCCAAGGTCACCAGCAGTCGCAAACGCTACCGTCGCTTCCACCAGAATGATGAAGGAGTGTTCGTTGATGAGCCTGTTATTCGTCAGCGTGAGAGTGAGGAACAACGCGAGTATGAGTGTCAGCGCAACGCTGATAGGGCTGCTCGTCTTGCTAGCAAACAACAAGGCAAGACCTCTCTGAAACTAGCAACTAGTGTCCTCGGCTGAATTCAAGACCTGGCGCAACAAGGCCTTGTACACTGCTGGCCCTCAGGATACCACCATTGATTCCTGTTTTTTGGCACGTGGAGCAAGAGACTTTATACATGCAGGTGTATTCTGTTATGAGAAATCTTGTCTTCCCTATGAAGCACATCAACTTTCAGCACATGGCAGCATCCCCTACTTATTTCAACAACCTATCCATCTTGCTGAGCTCCTTGGTTTGCGTCCACTGATGGAGACCCAATGCTCCTACAATAGCACTTTCATTCATCAGTTCTTTTCTACCCTGGTTTTCGATGATTCTGAAGAGATTGGGATGTCATGGATGTATGGACCTCACAAGCTCACAGCCACCTTCCATGATTTTGCTTTTGAGTTAGGGTATCCATTTGCTGGCCTCTCAGCTCCTCAGGGTGCTCGGATGCATGTCCACGGCGTGGAATATGACAAGAACAAGTTGGTTGAGCTGTATGGGCCTCGAGGTGTTGTGGGTTCCGCCAAGGGTCTCTTTGCTATCTATGATATTCTTCTGCGCATGTTCCGGGGGACCATTGCCCCTAGCGCTGGAAATAATGATGAGATCCGTGGCGGTTTGGTGAACCTCATGCATCATGCCTTCCTGACCTTCACCGAAGGTGACCTCGAGGATATCGAGATCCTTAATATTGACATGATGGACTTTATATTTCACGAGATCCACTTTTCTCTCTTCCACCGCAAGGTGCCTCCCTATGCGCCCTACATCATGAAGCTCATCGAGTCCAAATATCCTGCTGACGAGCGTGCAGATCTTGAGTTGGACTATGAGGCTCACAAGGATGTGAAGCTATACAAGAAGAGCGCTCATACTTAGCAAGTTGCACATGATGTTGGTGCTACCGGTCAGGAACACAGTGATCCTCGCATGAGACAGTCTGCTGCTAGGTCAGGTACCAAGAAGCGCTCTTGGGTTGTTCGTGCCATTGAGAAAGTGATGTGCATTAATGTCTGCATCCACAAGGAGAACTACAATGCCGATGTCGAGCGTCGCACCATTCTCGAGAATCAACACTCTATCATGACTTCCCTCAACATGCCTAATGTTCCTGCTCCTCTCTGTGATCAGATTCCTTATCGTAACTAGAGCAATCGTGATGTGGACATGGATATTGGTGTTCCTAATGATGATGATCTGGAGGATGCTAGTGAGGAGGACGGCTCAGAGGAGGACCCCAAGGATGATGGTGCTATGGACTATAGCTTGTTCCATGGGACGTAGTTTATCCTTCTCTCTTTTTGGTATCCTGATGCCAAAGGGGAGAAGATCTAGAGATCGGGGATTTGCTAGGGTGGGCAGTTTTTATCTCTCGTGTGTTCTTCGACTTTGTTTTATATGTGATCGTTTATTCGTGGATTCCTATTTGTGAACTTATATTATTGGGAGGCATGTCTCCTAGTTATGCTCATCTGTGTTGTTTAGTTCCTATCGCATTGTTTATCACTATGCAAATACCCGTGTTGTCATCACTCGCCAAAAAGAGGGAGATTGAAAGCTCATGCCTCCTCTAATGATTTTGGTGATGATAAAAACACGGATATATCTACTAACATGATGGTTTAAGTGCTCACAGCTGGCATTGTAATCTCTATCATGAACAGCAGTGATCTCTTCGAAAAGTTTCGCAAAGGAAGTTCTGAAACAATCCATTATGTGAAGCCGAATATTTCAGTATACTCGCCCGGAATTTCCGGTGGCTAACGGGCGGAATTTCCGGCCCCAGCCCCGGAATATTCCGGCCTGCGCGAAGATCGTGTGATGAAGATTAGGACATCCAACTGCCCGCTCTCTGGTACAGGGGAGGAAATTTGCCCGGAATATTCCGGAGGAAATTTCTGGCCTCTGTTTCCTTAGAAGAAATTAGGATGTGTCGCTTCTGCTCGCTCTCGGATATGGGGGCGGAAATTTGGCCGGAAATTTCCGACCACCGGATTATTGAATAATCTGCCCCCCGGACTTTTGAAATATTCGGACCTTCTACCCCGGAAATTTCTGGTACTAATACCGGAATATTCTGACCCTCGAAGACAGCAACGGCTAGATTTCGGAGGAGGCTATAAATAGTTGTCTTCTTCATCTAGACAGCTAGTTCGTCCATTCCTCTCTCTCCTCCATTGTTTGAGATCTCAAAACGTCTAGATCTCCCTCCTCCTCCAACCAAACCCGATGCCCTTCAAGGATCTAATGGAGGAGGCCTAGATCTACATCTCTACCAAGCCATAAATCGTTTTCCCTTACTCTACCCCTTGGGATCTTGTAAATCTCTTGGTTGCCTTGTCATCCTAGAGAAACCCTAGTGCTTGTAGCTTCCACCTTGTTGCAAGAAGCTTAGGATTGTTGAGAGCCTCTATCTCACTTGTGGAGTAGCCTCAACCACGTGTAAAGGTTTGGTCAACGCCTGCAAGTCGACCTCATAGTGAAAACAAGAATCTCCCTAATCGGAGAAGCTCAAGGAGAACAAGGTGTGCACATCTGTACTACTGAGGAGCGCCTAGGTGGCTCCCCACCTCTCCAACGTAGACGTACTTCTCTTGAGAAGGAACTACGGGAAACATATCCTTGTCTCGTTGTTTACACTTGTGCTTATCTTGTCCTTTGCATATTACTTCTGTTGCATACTTGTTTCTTGTCACATAGGGTGTTCATATAGTTGCACTTCTAGACAACCTTGTTGTTTACTTGCTAAAGAATATCTAAAAGTGAAAAAGGATTAAAATTTATAGGTCACCTATTCACCCCCCTCTAGTTGACCATAGTGTACTTTCATCCGTGCGATTGAATTTAGATTAGCGGCAAGAAACCGGTCCGATGCTTCGATTCCCATCGGACTAGGATGTGTAGTATTTACCTATCTTGTATAGACTCTGAAGAAGTACCACACTATTTTGGATAGCACGCTATTTTTTTCATTGGGTAAAATGCTTTTACAACAATTTCCTCGTTTGCACTCCTTTGCTATGGACAAGTTAGTTTTAGTTAGAGACATTCTTGAGTTTCAAATCTTGTGAGATGCCTTTCTATTGCCTTTGTGAGCTGAAGCTTTTGTGGAATATAATGAGTTGCAAGCCATGCTGAGCACAGTCTCCTCGGAAGATTCTAACGATAAATGGATATGTTCATTTAACAAAGGAGTTGATACTCTTGGTGCTTTTTACAAGGTTCAGTTTGCTGAGCTTGTTAATCATACTCCTTCTTTTTGGATATGGAAGTCTAAATGTATGTCTAAACACATTTTTTCGCCTGGTTAATTATTCATCATAGAACGAATACTCGTGGTGTGCTTATCCATTCTCTTACATTGATTCCAACCTCGTTTACTTAATTTTTATTGTGTTACCTTGCTAGTCCTTTTTTACTTAGCTGATTTCATCTATTATTTTTCACACTGTACGTTTAACTCTTGTGTTTATCAAGACAAGAATCTTGACAACCTTCCTATAACGTTGGGGATAAGTAGGTTTTCTGTTTTTGGTGAATGTAACTTTGTCGGGGACTGTATATTCCTACCGGTTCAATAAACATTGGTTTCTAATCAAGGGAAAGTCTTGCTTCCCTTCCACTTGGGGGTTCCAAACATCATCAAGGCTATGTGAGGTCTGAATATGTTTCCACTTCTTTCCAAGCCAATCTCAGGTGCCAAACAGGGCCTTGATGCAATTTACATCCCTGTTTTCTATCATGATTTATCTATTCGATGATATATTTCACATTATAATGCAATTATACTGCATTTCGCCCTTATTTTGCATGATTCATATTTAAAGGTGGGGAACGCCAGAATATGGAAATAGGAGCAAAACCACCTGAAGAGAAAGGCAATTTTGCTCCAAAAATCAAGAAAAAACACTAATTCTGACAGACAAAAAGAAGCCGGGAGCCAAAAGATTGGCCAGAGGGGGCAACCATGTGCCGGCGGTGGTGGCCAGCATATGGGTTTACGGAAAATGCATTATGTACTTAATTTGTTTATGATAAGTTGCGGAAGTGAAAAAACATGTAACCCTAGTTAACAAATTATTCCAAAAGAGAATTTTTAGATCCCAAAGTTCAAAGCTAAGTCTAGATTTATCTTAATTACTCTCTTCTATTTCCGGATAACCTACAAGAGGGTATAATTATAAGTATGTCTCTTGTCCAAGTAAGGGAAGTACATTAGCATAGGTTTAAACCCTAAGTTTCCAATGAAATAGGTTGATATTTGTGACCAAGAACTCGATGTTCTTTACACATGTTATAGCCTTCTCTAATTAGGACTCAGGATAGTGTTAACTATGTGAACCTCAATATAGATCATGTGTTTGTGGTCCCTATTCCTTGCTTCTTTACATGTTTAGAATTTTACTTTTTTTACAAGCTTATCTTTGTAAAATTGCATGCTTTAGACACTCTTAAGCAGTAGAAAACAACTTGGTAAATTGCACAGTTCCTTTTAAATATTTGATCACCGCCCATTTTTTAGATAACATGCATAAATGCCCATCTTTGAATTAACGAAGCTTAGAGTTTACAACGACATTACAGATGAAACAAGGTGAAGAGGAGCCCTCTAAAACAACAGACAAAGGAGAAGATAAAAAAGAAAAGGGTATGCACTATGCCAAGCACCAGGTCCTTGCGTAAAGCAACCAGACAAGGGGCAGGATCGGACTACCAGCGAAGACACACCACCACTAGCGCAAAGCTTGATATCGGAGCGGAATACCGGATACGAAAGACCGGAGTCTTCAACAGAAGTCGAGCCTTAAGGAGAGGATGTCGAGCATCATGGCGTCGGGCGGAGACCACGACATCGGCCGTGGCGAGCACCAAACCCTTGCATAGAGAAGCAGTCAGCCTCCCAGGTGGTGGGATAGGACAACACCGACGCGACGCACACCAAGCCCTTGCATAAAAACGGCCAGCCACCAGAGGGGAGGGATCAGACCACCGTGTCCACCAGAAATGACTCCACCAAGGCATAGGCGCACAAGAACATCACTTCAGATTGACGGCTGAGGAAAGGACCTAGCTTTGCACTCAAAACAGTCATGGCGAGGCGAGTAGACCCCTACTCCAAGATGGTGCCTCCAAGGAGGACACGACGCAGAAGCGCCACCAGTGGTAGGTCGAAGACCTGGGTTTTCACCCGAAGGAAGTAGGGGGAGGGGGGAGGTGGAACCATAGTGTCGCCCCCAAGAGGGAAAACGACTCCCACGAGCGTCATCGACACCGACATCGGAGATAGCTTGAGCTTTTGCTCGGCCCTACTCCACCAACCCATCGACAGGGGACACTGTGCCAACCCACCATGGATGCACCAGAGCCTCCAGGTCAGTGTCTAGGCGAGGAACATCACCCACACTACGCCTCGCCAGCATCTCCCAACGTTTTCCACCTTGCCGCCCTCACGGCTAAGGGGCACAACCAACTCCACGCAAACCGAAACCTGTCGTCAAGGTACCACCGCGCCCACCGTCCAGGGTCGCCACCCCGGCGTCCAAATTCCCCGTACCACCAAACCGAGAGGCAAGACGAGCACCACCGCGACGATTAGACCCGACTGATCGCGACCGACGACTTCACCACCACGCAGGACCCATAGGCCCGTCCCGGCAGATCGACTCCACCACAACCCCCATGGTTGCTGCAGACGCCAAATCTGAAGGGTGGGAGGTGGCCCGAAGCAAACTCCGGCGAGGGATAGCGGTGACCAGCAGCCACCGCGATTGCAGAGGCCACCACAACAGAGGGGGCAGATGAATATGCACGGGCCCGGGGCCCCTGCCCCGGCCCGTGGCCAATAGAGGCTAGAGCAGATGCTCGCAACCACACCACCCCACCTCTCCTTCCATCATCCCGGCGAGTAGCAGAAGCGCCACCACCACCGGACCAATCTTCCACCGCAACATCAGTGGACCTCGCGTCCAATATGGGCAAGACCACCCCCGGTCCGCCAAGCACGAGGAGGCGCCACGCCGCCGCCACGACCCTACCCATGGGCCAAGCCGCACCGACGACCGAAGCAACCGCCGCCCAGCCACACCGCCACCAGCTGACCCTCTCCACTCCAAACGACCAGACGAGGGTGCCCGCCACCACGATGGGAGACCAACCGAAGCCGGCGAGGAGGGGCTCGAGGAGACTAACCGGCCGGTGACCACGACGATGACGGAAGCACCCGGCGCAGAAGGCCCCTCCAGTCCGCCACGCGAGGCCCTGAGGCCGAATCCCCGCCGCCCCCATCACCGGCGTCGTGCGGCCTGGTCTGGCGGCGGCCTCCGGGAGCGACGAGGTTGGGGAGGGAGGGAGGAGGGGGTGGCGGCGCGCGGGATCTGGGGTTTCCCCTCAGTCACCTGGAGGATACGACGCGAGGGGCAGACAGGTAACGTGCGGCCGCCCTAAGTATAATCACCGCCCATTCACCCACTCTAGTCAACATATACAGTCTTTCATTCTCAAAGGTTTTGGAGGTATCACAAACAATTTCTACAAGCATACTTGTTGCAAACCAAAAACTCTCGGCTTCTTCCGTAATTCTCTACTCACGGTAGATTTCCCGCAACATCCGTTGTCGATGACTAATATCAACAAATCCCTCGGGTGAGCCGGTAGGGTTTTGAGTAGAGGAACGATATAGGCGCTGGCGAACACGGCGGCTAACAGGGGCACGATTTACCCAGGTTCAGGGCCCTCGTAGAGGTAATACCCTTACTCCTTCTTGTCTGTCTTTATATTATGGTGTTTGCTTACAATAGCGAGTGCATAGGTCGAGAGATTGGATCTCGAGCTGCGGCTACAATGGTGTAAAACCTAGATTGGATGATCCCCCCTCGGGTGGCTCTCCCAGCCCTTAAATAGGTGGATGGGTCTCAAACTGTACCCGGAGGGTTACAAACCCTAGCTTTAGTCGGTGGAAACCTTCCATCTTGATCCGCAAGTCTTTTGGATGGGCTGCTACTGGTCCTTCTACAACCATGGGGTAGCCCTTCATACTGGGCTTTAGCGCTGGGCCTCAGACTGGGTAGGCTCATACGATAGGCCTGGGAGTCATCCCCACGCCAGTAGCCCCCGAGTGTTTGTTTGACTGAGAATAGTCGAGTAAACACTCAAAGACTTGCTTCTGGATCTTGCGACTGAGCAGTCGAGCTTTTGACTTAAAGGATGCGTACTATGTATGGAATATACTCGAGTGTCGGGCGGTAAATGTGCCACGTGTCGTCTTTTTTCACAGAAGGGTATGACTCAGTCGCTTGTCTCACCCGACAGGTCAGGGAAAATTAATTGCTCTCGGGCAAAAACCGTTATGGCCTACACGAACCCGAGACCTCCGACTCGAATCCGGCTAGGTGATAATTGCGACTGGGCCGTGAAGGACTTATTGAGTCGAACTTACCCTTAAAAGGGGTACCCGACGCGTCCACTAGGATTTTTCTTCGTGTTGCCGACACGGAAAATTTGCTAGAGGACGCATCTTCAATGCGATTCCAGGCCCACATGATAGATCCTTGGGTCTTAGCTTCGTACTCGAAGAGTACGACATCCGTATGTGACTCGACGGACGAACGACCCGGGATTTTATCAAGTGATGTGTTCATCGTAATAGCGAATTATGGTGTTGGCAAGAGCCGCACACCCACGATTTCCTCCTAGCCGCGCAGCGAGTGCTGCCTTTTGTTTTGATTAATGGAGAGTGCCACTATTTTCACTTCATAATCCTCGAGCGAGGCGAGTTTTTTACTTTGGATCCATACGAAAGAAATTTCATGTTCTGAGGTGTGAAATGACGTCACCACGCACTCGCCTGCTCCCGATGGGACGTGACGCAGTGGGGCAGGGCGTATGGGGATGATACATCATAAACGTATCTATAATCTCTGATGTTCCAAGTTGTTTTCATGCCATATGCTACATGTTTTCCTTACACTTTATATCATTTTTATCAATTTCCCAGGACTAACCTATTGACAAGATGCCACAGAGCCAGTTCCCTGTTTTCTGTTGTTTTTTGTTTCAGAAAAGTTGTTCTGGAAATATTCTCGGAATTGGAAAATTCTAAGCCTGGAAGTCTTAGAATTCCTGAAGGTTCCACGGAGTCCCGAAGAGGCCCGGAGGGGGGCCACACCATAGGGCGGCGTGCCCCCTGGCCGCTCCTGAGGGTGGTGTGGGCCCCTCGGGTGTCCACCGCCATCGTCCTTTCGCCTATTTATTCCCCGCGCCCCCGATACGTCAACCCTAAAAATATACCACTTCGTCCCGAGAAACACCCGAGGCCACCGTCATCTTCAACCCGAGATCGGGAGGTTTTGGAGCTCTCCCTGGCACCCTGCCGGGAGGGGAATTCATCACCCGAGGGGTCTACACCACCATGCCCGTCTCTAGAATGATGCGTGAGTAGTTCATCCTTGGACTATGGGTCCATAGCAGTAGCTAGATGGTTGTACTCTCCACTTTTATGCCTAATGTTTAGATCTCATGACATGCCTCACATGATCTAGATCATCTATTTGTAATGCTACATGTTGTGTTTGCTGGGATCCCATGATTATTGAATGCTATGTCTACTGATTATCAATCTATCATGTGTATGTTATTTATGATCTTGCATGCTCTCCGTTGTTAGTATATGCTCTAGCCAAGTAGATGCTAGTGTCTCCAAGAGGGAGTATTTATGCTCGATAGTGGGTTCATGCCTCCTTTGCATCTGTGCTCGAGTGACAGAAACGTGACAGATGGAAGATGTGTTGTTGCCATTAGGGAGAAAACAACGATGTTTACTTAGTTTACATTGTTTACATTACACACTTTGTTTACCGCAATTATCCGTTGCTTGCAACTTAATACCCAACGTTTATTCGGATGATATTCAAAGGGTGGATTATTATTCATAGATGCAGCTGGATGACGATCTATGTATTTTGTTATAATGCCCGCATGAATATCATAGTAATGTTTATGTCATGCATGTTCTTTATCTGTCAATTGCCCAGCTGTAATTTGTTCATCACACATGTCAGCTATCTTTTATGGAGATACACCCCTAATGAACTGTGGACCCCGTTCCATTTTTTCATTCTGATAATACACACATTGTTTCCATTGTTCACACATTGCTTCCACTGTTTTCACACTGCTTCCACTGTTTTCACATTGCTACTGTTGTTTTCATACTGTTCTCATACTATTTTCCACACCATACATTTAACCTCTTTGTTATCAGCAAAACCGGTGAGATTGACAACCTCACTGCTTCGTTGGGGGCAAAGTGAATTGTTTGTGTTGTGTAGGTTCCACGTTGCTGCTGAACCGGTAGTGCGCCCTGCCATCTCAGCTGCATCAACCTTGTGAAGTTACTCCTTCCTCCTACTGGTCGATCCAACCTTGATTTCTTTCTGAGGGAAACTTGCTACTGTGCTCTTTATACCTTCCTCTTGGGGTCTCCCAACGAACGTGTGTTACACGCGCATCAAGCTAATTTGTGGCGCCGTTGCCGGGGAGGAAGTTTCTACAAGGGGAGTCTCTCATTTCCAATCTTTTTTACTTTTTTTTGCTTAGTTTATTTATTTTGTCTTGTTTGCTTCTCTTTATCAAAAAACACAAAATAAAATAGTTCTTATTCTAGTTGTAGTTTTTATCCTTTTTTTAGTCTTGCTAAACTGAGTGTTCCTGAAGTTGAGGTTCGTTCTTTTAAGAAACAAGGGGGAGAAAGTTTGAAAGATGCTTGGTATAGGATAAGTGATGCTCATCATAGATGCACTAAAAAATATTCCACTTTAATCCTTCTTAGGAATTTTTATGTTGGCATTACTAGTTGGTATAGGTATGTTCTAGACACTCTTAGGGGCGGTAATTTTCTGGGAACACCTGCTTTGGAAGCCTGTAATTTAATTGAAAGTTTAGTTGGAACACCACCTACTAAGGTTGTTAAAACTGAGATCACTTTAGATGATGTTATTAAAAAGCTAAACTCTATGGAGAAAAAATTGCCGAACTTCCTCGATAATGCTAGAAAAGTTAATGAATCAATAGTAAGTATCAATAAGAGAATTACTATTTTAGAAGCTAGCAATATCCATGATAGTCAAAACATGAGGATTGGTAAATTAGAGGAGGCTATGGAAACTTTAAGCTCAACTTTTTCTTCTCTTAAGTTTAAGAGGGAGAAACCTTCTATGGGAAAAGAGAAAAAATTTATGTATGTCCCCAAAGTGCCTAAACCAAAATCCCCTAATGTGCTTAAAATTATTAAAACTTTTAGTGAAACTAAAACTGATTTGCATGTTGAATCATATTCAAGCGTGTCTAAGGTACCCATTGCTACAATTGGTGTTTTGGAGGAAATTATTGATTTGGATGCTTCTTCACTTGAAAACACTTGATTCCACTTTTCTGGGCCTAGCTAAAAGACGTTAAAGAAAAGCACTTCTTGGGAGATAACCCATGGTTTTATTTTTTGCTTTGTTTTTATCTGTTTTCTTTGAGTCAAGAGGTTGTATACTTTTGTAGAAACTCCTTTGTATCTTTATTTTCATGTTTTAGTTGTGCCAAGTAAAGTTTCTGACGAAAGTTGGAGTTGGTTTTGGATTTCTGCGCAGGAAACAGATTTCTGCTGTCCACCGTAAAAAATTGTATAAAATCCAGAAAGATCAGAATAATCTGAAATTTTTTGTGCTTATTCCTCAGCTAATTCTAAAACTTTTTCGTTATTTATATTTTTCGATATGAGAAACATAAGTGCCTCAAAAAAATTCGTCTTTACAGACTGTTCTAGTTTTGGCAGATTCTACCATTTTTCTTGCATTTGCTCTTTTGCGATGTCAAGTGGATTTATTTGCTTCACGAAATATCCGTGACTGTAGCTAATGTTTAAAAGTATCAATAGCACTTGTGCCCATGCAGAACCCATGAATTTTTGTTTGTTGCACTAACTCTCTAATGCGAATTACTCTTTGAGTGTGGTGTGAAGGAAGTTTTTAAGGGTCAAGAGAAGAGGGTGATATAATATGATCAAGAAGAGTGCAAAGTAAAAGCTTGGGGATGCCCCCATGGTTCACCCCAGAAAATAAGACTCAAGAATCTAAGCTTGGGGATGCCCAATGACGAAGGCATGGATCCTGGACCCTGCGAGTAAGGACACCCCCTCTCAAGCCTTCTGGTCAAGGCCCGACAGGAAGCGCCCTTGGAGTACTCTAGAAGGCCCATGAGAAGCCCACCCGCATCAACTTGCGGGTTAAGTTAGGGAACTTGTAACCGACCTAAGCTAGGGTTTGTATCCTCTCCGGGTTGAACTCGAGACCTGGCTATCTATATAAAGCCAGGAGAGCCCCCAAGGAGAGGACCAAGTAATACCGCACGACCACAAAAGCCTTGAAACTCGAGATCTACTCTCGATTCGAGCATCCTGTAACCGATCTAATCATCTAATACAGATCGACAGAAGGCAGGAGTAAGGGTTTTACCTCTACGAGGGCCCCGAACCTGGGTAAATCTCGCCCCCCTGTCAAGCCGACGATTCCACCAGCGCCTATGACATCTCCTAGTCGAAACCCGATAGGGTCACCCGAGGGATTTGTGGAGCCAGAGCTTCGACAATTGGCGCCGACCGTGGGGACCGCGGGCGCTGGATCACCGGCATCTTCGGCTTCATCGACATCCAACTCCCGTTGGAAACCATCGACTACGGCTCCGAACAATCCCGTACGGATCGGATCCGTCATAGTCACGCCTCACTCGCCGGAATCACGCCCGGTATTCGAGGATCTGGAGAAGAGCGTCACCCTGACGTTCGGAAGTTTCAACTTCATGGCGAACAGAGACGGAATCCTTCAGTTCTCGGATGAATCTGAACCCGAATCTGGAGCCGTCAACTCACGCTTCCCTATGGAGAAAAGCGGCGAGTCCATCCGCTTCAACACGATCGACTACCACGCACTCTCGACAGAGGAACCCTATCGGGTGCGAAGAGCTTCCCGATCTGCGCCTAGGACACACGGACCACGACTGGCCCAAGTCTGCATGGCAGGGTCGGAACAGCCCTCGGAAACTGAATATAGCGCAACCGAGCGCGATCTAATCGGCGTCTCGCGGGAAGCCTGGAAAAGAGCCAAGGAATCCATGCGAAAGAGTCAGCCGCCTGCAGCAGGTGCCACGCAGGAAGATCTAACCGCCTACCACTATCACCTAGTGAGAGCGGCCTCAAACATCAAGGATGCCCGAGCAGATCTAGCCCGTCGCAGGAGAGCGGCGGATGAATCAAGCCTACGTCGAGCCGAGCTATCCCTCGCACCTTCGGTTGGTACCCGACCCGGGGGAAAAGGACCCACAGCGTCGACGAGGGACCACGAATCTATGGCTAGGACCAACAGGTCTACCACGTCTTCTTTCATGAGGGTTGACGACGATGGCAACGTCTACCCGCAAACTCCAGCCGCTGCAATTCTAGCCGCAGCAACCTACATGCAGATGAACCAGCCGACGGACAGCGATCCTCGGATGGAACAATACAAGCATATCCGCAAGGGTCTAGGGCTGGCAGCCGCGAAACTCGCCTCCCACGATCGCAAGGAACAACTGGAGAAGGCGCAACAGGAGAAGGACAAAGACAAAGATACGCCCCGCAGGCACAGGAGCTCCTCTCCAAGAAAGGATAAATCGCCGCGTCGCGGCCGAGGAAAAGAGGCCCGACGCCGCGGCGATAGTCGAAGCAGCAGCGACGACAGCCCGAGAGACAAAGATTCGCGGCATCACAGCAGCCGCTCGAGAAAACGAAGCAAGGAACCAAGAAAAGATAGCGACCGTGACCGGTCCGGGTACGACGCGCGATCCGATCTCGCCCAGAAGAAGGTAGATAAAGCGAGGGCTTCACGATATCGCGAGCGCTCCTCATCCGGGTCTTCGGACGACGAAACCTGCGGAGCACTTTGTTTTGCTCGCAGTATTCGTGAGGCACCTCTACCAAAGAGATTCAAACTCAGCTCGGAGGTGACAAAATACGATGGCTCACTCGAGCCCTCCCAGTGGTTAAGCGACTACCTCACGGCAGTAAAATGCCAACGTGGTAACAAGAACACGGCCATGCAATACCTCAATTTGCACCTAGCCGGAGCGGCCCGCAGCTGGCTGGAGAGGAGACCACGATCTTGCTACGCATCGTGGGACGACCTACATCGCGATTTCTGCAAAAACTTCCAGTCGACCTACAAGAGGCCGGCTACAATCGAAGAACTACGAGCCTGCAAACAGAAAAGTGGTGAATCCACACGAGAATACATCCAGCGGTGGAACACGCTCAGGAACACCGCAGGGACGATCTCTGAAGAAGTGGCGATTGAGGCCTTCGCCAAAGGAGCAAGAAGAACCGCGTTTCGAGAAGAACTCGGCAGAGCTGCGCCCAAAACCATAGGGGAGCTCATGGTCATAGCCGAAAAATGGGCCAATGGAGAAGATGCAGTACGCAATGAAAGAACATCATCGCCCACGCACGACGAAGACCGTCACGGGCGAAGAAAGAGAAGAAAATATTACGACCACGAGGATAGAGAAGAACTAGTGGCAGCAGAATTCACGCGAAGTCGCGACTCCGGTCGTCGTGGAAGTCGCGAATGGAGACCAAAGGCAGAAGAAAAAACACCCGAGGAAGACCTCGATGCGTACTGCTCGCTACATCTGTTCACAGACAAGCGCACGGGCAAAACTAAGGCAACGCACCTTCTCAAGGATTGCCGAAAGTTCATCGAAATCTCGGACGCACTCGCCAAGAAAAGATTTACCTCCACCCAAAACTATCCACCACTGCCAGGAGGGGGACAACAATTCCAGCTACCACCGCCTCCACCTCCACCAACCAACCCAAACATGGCGCTCGCCGCATTGCCAGCGCCACCACAACAAAACGCGGGAGCAAATACATACCCGACTCCGCATGGACAACTCCTCGGGATGATACAGAAGGTATGCCACTCTCGCAGAGCTCAAAAAACTAACTCGAGACAAATATGCATGGCAGTGCAGACGCCACCAACGAAGCCCGAGTACCTGAAGATGGCCGAGCAGCCAATCACGTTCTCGAAAGAAGACCACCCGCCACGAGTCTATCGACCAGGACACGCCGCCCTTGTCATTCAAGCTCAAATTGGCAACTATGACCTGGCCCGCGTATTCATGGACGGTGGCAGCGGCATCAACATCATCTACGCGGATACACTTCGTCGAATGAACAAAAATCTGGACGGCCTAACGGAATCAGAAACATCCTTCCACGGGATAGTTCCGGGCAAGGCAATACGTCCACTCGGAACAATCAACCTTGAAGTTGTACTGGGCTCCCCACGCAACTACAGAAGGGAATTCCTGGACTTCGAAGTCGTCGACTGGCCCTCACAGTACCACGCCATTCTTGGTCGAACAGCGTTCGCCAGATTCATGGCCATACCACATTACGCATACTTGAAGCTCAAGCTACCCGGCGAATACGGTGTGATCACCATTGACGGAGACTTCCAGAAATCGGATAAGTGCGACATAGAATTTAATGAGATCGCGAAATCTTTCGGGATGCAAGAAGAACTACAAGAGTTGGCAAAAACCACGGACCACTCCGTCATGCCCCTCACGAAGAAAAACGCGCCTGAACTGGAATTCAGCGCCAACAGCGACACTCGCAAGCACCAAGTGCACCCGACGGATTCCGCCAAAACCGCGATGGTTTCCACAACCCTCTCGCCAGCATAGGAAAGCGCGCTCGTCAAACTCCTCCGTGAGTACTGGGAGATTTTCGCCTGGCAGCCCTCAGATATGCCAGGTATACCCAGGGAGTTTGCCGAGCACTCACTCGAAGTCTTTCGTAACGCCAAACCCATCAAACAGACGACTCGACGATTCTCAGAACCCAAGCAAAAGGCGCTGGGAGAAGAAGTAAATAGGCTTCTAGCCGCCAACTTTATTAGAGAGATCAAGATATCCACCTGGTTGGCAAATCCGGTGCTGGTCCCCAAGAAAAACACGGATATCCTTCGGGTGTGCATCGACTACACGTCACTAAACAAGCACTGCCCCAAGGACAACTTTCCTCTACCACGAATCGACCAGATCGTGGACTCCACAGCAGGTTGCCAACGTCTCTCCTTCCTAGACGCCTACTCGGGATATAATCAGATCCGAATGAAAAAGGAAGACGAAGAGAAGACGGCATTCATCACACCACACGGTGTATACTGCTACACGACAATGCCCTTCGGGCTGAAGAACGCAGGCGCAACATATCAACGTTGCATGCAGAGATGCCTTGCCAATCTCATTGGCAAGAACGTACAAGTATACGTCGACGACATCGTCATCAAAACTCGAGTAGAGGACACACTCCTCGAAGACATTAAAGAAACATTCGACGCCCTTAATGCATATCGGATCAAGCTCAACCCGACAAAATGCGTTTTCGGCGTCCCCGCAGGAAAACTCCTCGGATACCTGGTATCCGCCAGAGGCATTGAGGCCAATCCGGAGAAAATACAAGCCATCCTCACCATGAAGGAGCCTACCAATCTACGCGGAGTCCAGCAGCTCGCAAGGCGATTGGCCGCCCTAAGCAGGTTCATCGCACGATTGGGAGAGCAGGCGTTACCCTTCTACAAGCTACTGAAGAAGACAGACAAATTCGAGTGGACACCCGAAGCCAAACAAGCATTCGCAGACTTGAAGCGGTCGCTGCAAAGCAGGCGCATTCTCGCAACACCACAAGAAAGGGAGCCACTTTTTCTCTATTTAGCAGCCACAAACCAGGTCATCAGCACTGCAATCGTAGTCGAACGACCTGAAGATGGCAAGGCATACGGAGTCCAGCGCCCAATATATTACATCAGCGAAGTGCTCTCGCCATGCAAGCAGCGATATCCTCATTACCAGAAGCTTGCATACGGAGTTGTCCTCACAGCCCGAAAGCTCAAACATTACTTCCAGGAACATGCCATCACAGTGGTTAATGATGCGTCACTCGGGACAATCATGAACAACCCTATGGCATCCGGAAGAATAGCGAAGTGGAGCATCGAGTTGGGCGCTTGGGATATCACCTATGCAGGACGCAATGCAGTCAAATCCCAAGTTCTCGTGGAATTCATCAGCGAATGGACAGAGCTACAAACACCCGGGCCACCCGAGTATACAAGCAATTGGATCATGTACTTTGACGGGTCCAAAAGAAACGAAGGAGCAGGAGCTGGAATCGTTCTTATTTCACCTCGTGGAGACAAACTGCAATACGTCCTGCGACTAGACTTTCCACCAGATGATCCAGCATCGAACAACGATGCAGAATATGAAGCACTGTTACACGGGATGAAAATGGCGATTGCCTGTGGAGCTACCCGATTGATGATTTATGGCGATTCCAATCTCATAGTGCAACAAACCATGAAAGAATGCGATGCCATTGCTGAAAACATGATCGCATACCGCGACATGTATAATCTACTCGAAGGAAGCTTCAAAGGATGCGAGTTGAAGCATATTGCAAGATCCAGTAACGAAGAGGCGGATAGACTGGCCAACATGGGTTCCACGAATACACCCATACCGCCAGGGATATATTTCGAGCGGATGATTAAGAGATCAGTCAAAGTGAAGAAAGCCGTAGAGACACCCGCAGCACAAGAAACAGAGGTCAGCCCGCAAATCGCGCTTCTCGAGCTAACTCATAACATATCACGGCAGGTTTTTCTGGTCGAGCCAATCTGGACGCAGAAATATCTCGACTACCTGCTCAACAAACAGCTCCCGGCCGATCCACGTGAGGCTCGACGGCTAATCAGGCGTAGCAAATCCTTTCGGGTGGTTAATGGAGAATTATACAAACAAAGCATCTCGGGCATACTCCAGCGCTGCATCGCACCCGAAGACGGCAAGGAATTACTCCGGGACATACACCAGGGTGATTGCGGACATCATGCTAGCTGGAAAGCAATACTGGGAAAAGCCTTTCGAGCAGGATTCTACTGGCTAACAGCAGCCAACGATGCAAAAAACCTGGTCGATAGATGCAACGCCTGCCAGCGATTCTCACCAAAGCCGCACGCACCCGCCACAGAGCTGCATATGATACCCATCGCCTGGCCCTTTGCGCAATGGGGGCTAGACATGGTTGGACCACTGCGCAAATCCACACCAGGAGGATACACACATTTGCTGGTCGCAGTCGACAAATTTACCAAATGGATCGAAGCTATGCCAGTAACTTCGGCTAGCGCTCAATGCGCCATCAAGTTCCTCGACTCCATAGTATGTAGATTCGGTGTACCACATGACATCATTACAGACAATGGTACAAACTTCACCGCAAAGGAAACACAACAGTTCTGCGAGGAGAAAGGAATCAATTTCAAGTTTGCTTCGGTTGCCCATCCGCAAACAAACGGCCAAGTCGAAAGATCCAACGGCTTAGTTTCGTCTGGCATCAAAAAGAGATTGCTAGATCGTCTACATCCCGCTGCGGGACATTGGGCAGAGGAGTTACCCTCCGTACTTTGGAGCCTCCGCACAACTCCCAATCGATCAACGCAATACACACCATTTTTCATGGTATACGGGGCAGAAGCCGTCCTTCCCGAGGAGGTCCGATTCAGCGCCCCACGAGTTGTAGCCTACAGCGAAGAAATATCCAACAAAGCACTTGCAGAAGATATGGATGCACTCGACGAAATTCGGGACATTGCACTCGCAAGATCCGCGGTCTATCAACAATCACTACGCAATTACCACAGTCGACGCATACGCCACAGGTCATTCGTGGTAGGCGACTTGGTGTTGCGGCTGAAGCAAAAGGAAGGACACAAGCTCGAACCACCTTGGGAAGGACCCTTCATCGTACACGAAGTGATCCCAGGAGGAGCCTATCGATTGAAGAATCCCGAGACCGGAGGCATCTATTCCAATCCATGGAATATCGCGCAACTGCGCAAATTCTACCCCTAGGTTTACTTGTTTTCCAACAATAAGGCTGTGCTAGCCAATCTTGTAGCTCGAACACATGACTTCTCAGTCATCACAATGAAATACATGATTTCCTCATCATATTTACCCGACAGATTTACAGTCGATTACATGCTAAAAAGTTACAGGTACACACCCCATTAAATACACGGGGGCTACACCTAAAACTAAGCATCACAAAGAAATATCATCAAAAACAAGGTTACACACCTTACAAACAGTTTTTACAAACTATAAACAGTTTTACAGGATATTCACATCCGATAATCAGTCAAACCGCTGAGCATTCTCAGTCGCTAAGACCCTATCTACCTCTTCAGAGGTCATTTGGATAATCTTCTCGGCTGCAGGGCGTACAGCATCATAAAACGGTGTGATGTCTTCGATTGCATAATCTGGGCGCCGAGCTACGGAGTTCAAATCTATCTCAGGATGCCATATTCGGACAAACGAGAGAGCCACAACCGCGCCGCACATCATTTGTTTGCGTACGCACGCGCGAACCTCCCCTTCTCGTCCAAACAGACTGAGAAGATAACTCCAGTCTTCGGGACCCCTCTCGAGTGGATAAAAAGCAGCATTCACCGCAACCAGGACTTCGTGGAAAGAACTCACGAGAATTCTCGCCTGGCGGATTCGAAATTTCAAGGTAGCCATCACAAACCCTCGGCTGCGATCAGACCAGAAATTACTCGCATGAGGTTTTGTGCTGTTAGCTTCTTGATGAATGAGGTTTTCCACCCACTGCTTCTCCTCTCTGTCATCTGGTCTCACAACTAAAGAGCAAACGCACTTAGTCAGATAAGAAGCAGAGGGGAGAAATATAGCATGGGGGCTACACTACTTACATAGTAACTCCCTTGCAATCGAAGACAGTTCATCCATCAGAAATTGCTCGCGCTCAGCTGCCAATCTCTGTTTGGATATCGCCACATCAGCTACCCCGCGCAGCGCTTTCAGTCTACGCTCACCCTCCTGAACCTTACCACGAAGGCCAGCAAAAGTGCCCACGGCAGCCACAAGTGGATTTACTGGGTTACCACGTCCACCCGATGACTCCGCGGCAGAAACAGTCGCCTGGAAGAAGTACAAGGAAAGGAGTGAGATGCCCTACTCGAGTTGTTTCTAGTCGAACATCTGACTAGACGCTTGGGGGCTACTCCCATCGGGAGACAGAGTACAAACAAAGGGAATAAATTCCAAAAACACAATGCTTCGATTAAGACCAACAAAAGTACGGGAATACATCCCAAGGTTCATTACATTCAAGGAAGGAAATAAAAAAAAACTACGAGGCTACATTGGTGCTCCCACTAGCAGCAGTCGACCCTCCCTTCTTCCGAGCAAAAATCTCAGAAAGCTTCCGAGCAAGAATGGCGGCTTGCTCGCCAAAACGAGAGAGCCGTACCTTTTTGCCCGTGGAGGGATCGACTGGAATGGACGAGTAAGACTCCTCCAACCCTTCGACTCCGTGCGCCAGAGCAAATTGAATCGCAGTCTTCGCGCCAGCCTCCGATTGAGCAACTGCAAAGGCATCCAGACGCTTTCCTTCTGAGAAGACCTTCAACATATCATCGAGCGCAGGTGCAGGAGTGGCGTTGGCGAGGAGGCGACCGTACAGTTGCCCCAGCACTTGGGTAGCATCGCTGACCACGGAAGAAACTCCGTCAGCGTGCCTTTTAAGCTGGGCAAGCGTATCGGTTACCACATCCACCCGCTGGAGTCCAGGGATTTGTAGAGGAACATCCAGAATACCTGCGAAGGGAGAAAATAATACTTAGCAAACTACAGCCAAGTGGAGAATCAGAATCGCGAAATTCCAGCAAGCTTACCCGCGAAGCGCTCAGCAAGGGGACGGAGGAACCCGACAAGCTCGCTGTCGGCCTTACTGCCGGTTTTCTCCAACTCCTTCAAGGACTTCCGCGCGTCCGCAAGCTGTCGACTGAAGTCTTCCGACTGCATGCGGGAAGTCTCTAGCTCTTGTCGAATGGCCGTCAAATCAGCTTCTCGAGCAGTTACCTGCTCAGAGAATTTGACCTTTTCGGATTCTGCAAATTCAAGTCGAGCTGCAAAGAGACACTTGTCAAAAACTCTAGAATGAATGGAGTGTGGAATACAGGGAAACGATAAAGCTCACCCTTGAGAAGATCGTTTTCAGTCCGGAGTCGGTTGCGGTCTGCTCGAAGAGAATTGCAATCCGCTTCAGCGAGAACGACGCGGCGACCAATCGCCGCAAGAGAATCAACGAGTGACTGCAAAAGCGCGAAGACGGAAGAGTTAAAAGGATCAAAATTGAGCCTGTACCCGATTATTTACAATCGACTACAGCCTCGGGGGCCACTCCCATCGGGAGCACTGCCGTGCACCCGATAAAAATTAAAAACACGAAGATAGAAAAATTAGAAGGATTACATTGGAGCCTGTACCCGATTATTTACAATCGACTACAGCCTCGGGGGCTACTCCCATCGGGAGCACTGCCGTGCACCCGAGAAAAGCAAAATCATGAAGAAAAGATGAACAGAACTTTGAGCCTGCAGCCGATCGCACGCGATCGACTACAGCCTCGGGGGCTACTCCCATCGGGAGCACTGCCGTGCACCCGATATAAAAAAAATTCTTGAAGGCCAAGAGATAGAAGTTTACCTGTCCGGTTGCGTGGGAGAGAGGATCCGCAGAACTGTCCGTCGCCTCCTTCGAGACCGAAGTCCTAGCGGCGGAGCTGGGGATTTCTCGTTCCACAGTCGCAGCATCAGGCGCTGCCCTGGGAGAGTTCTGGACGGTGCCTGCAGTGGGGGTTTCACCCGCGTCCTTTGCTTTGTTCCTCTTTTCGGGAGGAACGTTAGCAGCAAACCTACGCGGGCTGATCGTTTGCAGACTGCAGTGAAAGATAGAAAAACATCAATATCGGAATTTAGAAGTTGATCGACTGGCATTACAAAAGAACAAGGAAGAAAACACTTACTCATCATCTTCATCATCGTCCAGAGCATCCGCGTCCCAAGCGTTTGCTATCACTGGAAACGAAGCCGAAGGAGGAAGAGATTGGAGTGGAGTCACATGGATAGGAGCTTGACTAGGCGATGCTTCCAAGGATTTGTCCTTTGAAGTAGCTTCGTTTTCATCTACCCGACGACGTTTCGGGGGGACGCCAGTCGAGTCTTCGACGTCATCCGAAGAATCGTCCTCCGAGCTCGAGGAAGCGTTGGCGACACTGGTGTCAACCGCGCCGTCCTGGTGACTAGACACTTGCTCCGAAGCAGCTCCCCCCGTAGCTGGCGGGTAGCAGTCCGCCATGGCTAGACCCTACGAAGACAAGAAAACAAGAAGGATCTTATCGACTAAAAATTCAGAAGATGAAAGTAACTCAAAGACAAGAAACTAACCTCAGCCGGAGGAGGATTTGAGGCAGAAAAAGCTTCGACTGAGCAATCGGGGAATTGCTCCCCTACCTTCAGTCGAGTGATGACCGCGATCTTCTTCTCGAATTCCACATTCGAAAGTTCTTCGCGACTCACTCGGCTGGGATCTTCTGCACCTTGATACTCCCACATAGTGGAAGGCCTTTGCTGCAGAGGCTGGATCCTGCGCTTCAAGAAGAGACTCGCCAGATGGAGCCCGTTGAGCACTACTCCCGAGGTTTGGTCTCGAAGAGCGGCTACTCTTGCGAGTAAGGGCGTGACCGTCTGGATTTCCTCGGCTGACATCTTGTGGCTCCAAGACTTGCGCCTCGACAGAACTGCGAATGGGTGAAACTCTACGAGCCCACCCGAGCTATTGTCGACGACGTAGAACCACTTCTTCCGCCAGCCTTGGGCGGAGTCGATGAAGTGCATGTTGAAGTATGCGTTCTCCTGGCGCGCCTGGATCCCGAAACCGCCCGTGCGAAGTGGCTCGCCAGGCTCGGACTCCACCCGCGGTTTCTCGCGGAAGATCCGGATCTTGAACAGCGCTTTCCAGAGCGCCCAATGCGGGCGAATGCCGAGGTAGCACTCGCAAAGCACGATGAAGCACGAAATGTGCTGCATCGCGTTCGGAGGAAGGTCGTGAAGCTGTATGCCGTAGGCACACAGCAGCCCGATGAAGAAAGGGTGAAGGGGGAAAGAAAGACCTCGAGTCACGTGGTCCACGAAGACCACGCGCTCATTCGACTGAGGGTTGGGTACCTCTTCTCTTTTCCCGAGGCGGACGCGCTTCTCCGCCTCCGCCGGTAGCAATCCCTCCCGCTGCATCTCTTTGATGCTTTTTGCGGTGGTGTTGGGAGAGCGCCAGTCGCCGGTGCGAGGAGCGGGTGGCGCAGAAGGCTCGCCAGACGCCAGAGTACCAGCGCCACGTTTCCTTCCGCCAGCCATTGTTCGCAACGAGAGCTTGAGCGCGAGGAAGATGAAGATGGGCGCAAGGAAGAAGACGAAGACAGAGAGCGGGGAAAATTTTACTGCGGCGCTAACACCCCTACTTATACACGGGGCAAGGCAATCTCAGCCGTACGATGCGCTACGTGGCACCTATCACGACTGCCACGCGTGAGGATGAAACGAAGCGGCGGCCTGCGCTGTTTCGTGCCACGATCTTAACAGAAGATCGTGCGCATTTACTGCGCGCTTCGCGTAGAAAACGGGAGCGACGTCTCGTTTCCCGGTCAAAAAGCTGACAAGGTGGGCCACCATCTGCTACCACTCCGTCACGTCCCATCGGGAGAAGAGGAGTGCGCCATGACGTCATGACGTTCGTCATTCAAAATTGAGATTTTTTCGAATGGAAGTTCAAACGCGAAATTCTCTTCGTACGAATATCGATTCCTTCGGATGAAACCAACTTTTCCATGAACAGTTCATAAAACAAGACCTCTTCGAACGAGAAAGAGGAAAATACCCTATGCACGAAAAACTCTTTCGTATGGGCACAGCATCCCGAACATGAAAACTCTTTCATACGGGCTTAGTTTTTTCCAACGCGAAATTTCTTTCGTATGGAGCTCAAACAAATCCATCGGGTGGGAAAAACCTACCTCTCCTACACGTGATAATTCTACATCATAAAAACCTGGATTGTTCAGCCGACTAGGCACATCTGGATGCCGTATTCTTCGAATACGAAGGTAAGACCCAGAAAGATCTTTCTTTTGGGCCTGGAATCGCACTCGAAAGCTGCGTCCTCCGGCATAGTTCCGTGTCAACAACACGAAGAAAAATCCTAGCGGACGCGCCGGGTACCCTCTTAGGTTAAGTTCGACTCGATAAGTCCACAACGGCCCAGTCGCAACAATCACCTCATCGGGTTCGAGTCGGAGGTCTCGAATCTGTGTAGGCCAGGAGTGTTTTTGCCCTAGTCGCAATTAATTGGCCCTGATCTCTCGGGAGAGCCAAGCTACTGCGCCATATCCTTCTGCAAATAAGAGCCGTAAAACAGGCGCCAGTACTACTCGATACTCGAGCTTTATAACTTACAATACAGGGGACACACCCTTCAAAAACAACAACTATCAAGTTGAACTTCCGAGAGGAGATTAAAAAAGTTCTGACCGTCTACTCGACTGAAATTAAATCCCAGTCAAGCACACGCTCGGGGGCTACTGACGAAGGCATGGATCCTGGACCCTGCGAGTAAGGACACCCCCTCTCAAGCCTTCTGGTCAAGGCCCGACAGGAAGCGCCCTTGGAGTACTCTAGAAGGCCCATGAGAAGCCCACCTGCATCAACTTGCGGGTTAAGTTAGGGAACTTGTAACCGACCTAAGCTAGGGTTTTTATCCTCTCCGGGTTGAACTCGAGACTTGGCTATCTATATAAAGCCAGGAGAGCCCCCAAGGAGAGGACCAAGTAATACCGCACGACCACAAAAGCCTTGAAACTCGAGATCTACTCTCGATTCGAGCATCCTGTAACCGATCTAATCATCTAATACAGATCGACAGAAGGCAGGAGTAAGGGTTTTACCTCTACGAGGGCCCCGAACCTGGGTAAATCTCGCCCCCCTGTCAAGCCGACGATTCCACCAGCGCCTATGACATCTCCTAGTCGAAACCCGATAGGGTCACCCGAGGGATTTATGGAGCCAGAGCTTCGACACCCAAGTCATCCCCTTCTTCATCAACAACTTATCAGGACACTTCTAGTGAAACTATATTGGATGACCCTCTCTCGGGTGGCTCTCCTAGCTCTTAAATAGGTGGATGGGTCTCAAACCATACCCGGGGGTTACAAACCCTAGCTTTAGTCGGTGAAAAAACTTCCATCTTGATCCGCAAATCTTGTGGGTGGGCCGCTACTGGGCCTTCTAGAACCACGGGGTAGCCCTTCATACTGGGTTTTAGCGCTGGGCTTCAGACCGGATAGGCTCATCTGCTAGGCCCAGGAGGTCATCCCCACGTCATCGGTTCTCTGGTCACAACATCTTTTCCCCAGTTCACAACAATTTCTATAAAATGTACAACAAAATCAAGCTTTTAGCTGTCAATCTAAACATGGATGGGGAAAGGATCCCAAACCATAAGCCAAATGGTTTTGCTGATTCTCATATGATCTCGGTCAACTCTTGGACTGTTACATTGCATCGTGCTGTTCTGTGAGTTTGTACAGGGGTAGTAGAAACTGAAAATTTCCAATTGCACATCAATTTTAACAAAGAAAAAAAATAACCGAACCGTTGAAGCATCGTGATTCGTCCGAGTTGCACGGAGGTAGCAACTGGATTTTTTACGGTTACACATCAATTGCAACGTGTATTCCAGTCGCACAGGAAACAACTGAGAGAAATACCCAAGCCGTTGAATTTGCAGCGTGATTTCGTACTGGTCACACATGGGAAGAAACTGTATCTATTTAAATCACACATGAATTACAGCTGAGAAATATACCCGAACCATAGATTTGCATTTATATTGTGGTTCGTAACTGGAAATTCGAGGCGAGTTGCAAGTGAGATTGGATGAGATGAAATCTAGTCGCGTCCTAAGCTAAAACCATGGTTCCTGGAATCAGCTTAGGTGGAGTTGGCGTGTGCTTTAGTTTCGGCTGAGTGACTACAACATTCCTCTCGTGGGTTCAATCCAGATCCAAAACCATTGCCAGATTCACTATATTATACTGTACTAGTAATAACAGTAGATGCCTACAGCGCTTGGTCCCTGCTATCAGCTACGGACTCCGGTGTATCACTCACAGTGCTCTCGTGTGCAGGAGAGTCGTCTCTCCTTACATCGAGATCGTCTTCCTCATCGTTTCTGCATCCGTCTTCTCTGCTCTTGTCAAGACCTTTCCTGCTGAACATGCTTTTCAGGTGCTGGGCGGTTTTCCCAGCATGTTTCACCATATGCACTGCCTTGTTCCTCAGCTGCCTTTTGGTTGGGCTTTCGACCTCACCTCTCTCAGGGCTGGAATGTTGGCCATCTGGCCTCTGCTCCGTCCTGCTGTTCCCCACGTCTTCGTCGACAACATATGTTACGGACACCCTGCTTTCTCCAACAGGCTGTATGTTTGGGCGAGGCGTTTCGCACAGAGAGGTTTCGTCATCGCTCCCGTTCTTGGGGCTCTTGCGGCGCATAGCTCCAGCTAGTTTGACCAAACCCTTTTTGACCTTGCGAAGGTGACGATGTGACTTGCCACTGGCTGGTTCTTCAGTGCTGGAGTTGCTTGTCTGAGATTCCGACATAGAAGACCTAGGACTATCACTGCAGGCATCATTTTCCCGTAGAATTTGAGAGTCCTGGCACCGCACTCGTCCTTTCCGAGGCTCGTAGGTAACCGCCACATCACTGCCAGGCCGGTGTACCCAAACATCAGCCTTATCCAGTCCTTCGATGTCCACTAGCTCATATTCATCAGACATGTTCCGGTATTCCACAGATGATGCACTCTCAGTGTTGGTCCTGGAAGAAATGCTGCTAGCTTTCCCCGCCTTGGGCGTTCCACACTGCTCATCTTCGTCATTAGGTGCCTGCACACACGAGCATATGATACTAGCAGTGAGTTTATTCAAATTGAACGACTAGCTCAGGTTAATACACATGGTAGTACAGTACATACAATTCATGCATGGTTCAGCGATAACCAAGAACTGTAAGCCTCACCAGATTCCATGCAAACCAGGATATTAGAAGAACTCCCACATCTCTATTCCTAACTAAGAAATGGCTGGCATCCAGAACAAACAAAAAACTCAAAATTTTAAATCTGTTCTCACCATTCCATTTTCGTCTTCAAGTACAGTTACAGCTATGTGAATCCTCCCTGTCTTTATATGCTTTAGTGCAATCCATATATCATGTCTTTGTCCCCCTCTCAATTTGGTGATACTAACTGAGCAGTCACTACATGAAAAGTAACATCAATAAATCAAAATGCTGAGTATATCCAGAGCATGAAATCGAGTGTTTGCAATCTTTCATGAGTATAGATATGTGATCCTATGTCATTAACTGAATGGATATAAGAGATGCTATAATCTATGGAGAGACCAACCCAAGTGCATCATCGAAGATATGGTCCTTGTCTCGAACTTGAAGAGAAAGAAGATTGAGTGACTCCCATGAAGTAATTGGTATTCTAAACTGCTCCTGCCATTTGGGGTTGAGCGTTTTCTTATGAATCTTTGTCTGGAAACGGTATGGACCAAGATGGCCTTTCACATATGGATCCGATAAACCTGCACATCAGTTGAATAAGAATTTCACCGAAAATTGTCCAAATATGAAGCATTTTTCTGATAGAATGTTAAGTCAATCTTGGTGGTTGAAAACATACCATTTGGGTCAGACGGTTTCATATCAGCTCCTTCCAAGATCTCTACTTTGACATGTGCAATAGGTGGCTTCTCATCAACGGTGAACCAATTACCTGAAACATATAATAGATGCAAATCAATTCCTTGAAAGAGTAAAGCTGAATAGGGAAAGTTCCATCTATGACTAAAGATGAGGGGTTGATCACAGCAAACCCAAGCTAACGTGAAATTTCAATTTTTCTTTTATGTAAGAGCATACTGGTGCTTAATCTATCTGAAATCTGCCTCCCATTGTCAGATAAACTCAATTTCCCACCACTGCAGTGGTATCAAGTGTTATCTACTCCCTCCATCCCGAATTAATCGTCGTGGATTTGTCAAAATATGGATGTATCTAGATGTCAAAATATGGATGTATCAATACACTAGAATGCATCTAGATACATCCATATTTTGATAAATCCACGACGACTAATTCGGGACGGAGGGAGTACTAGTAAAATACATACAAGACCTGGAAACTGGAAAGTCGTGTCAACTGACCCACGTGAAGGATACAAAAAATAATCTGTAGTCACTCAAAAGGTACTCCCATAATATTACAATTTTACAACACTGTCAAAGTTATGTTGTGGAAACCAAGTTGACAACTCAATAACTAACTGAGTTGGTCACAGAACTAATGCCAGAAAAGTGAAAGAACAACACATTAGTCGGGTCAAGAACAACTTGAAGCACAACAATTAGATTACATCATTTACCTGTAAATTCCGATTCCGAGGCGAACTTCTCCAGATCAATAACTAGCATGTTAGGCTGGGAAAGAAATTTTACAGATCAGGTTTATTGCGTGTATAAAAGAGTAGAAGAAACTGTTCAAGAAAATACTCCCTCCGTCTCATATTAATTGTCTCAAACTTGGACAAAAGTGGATGTATCTAAGGCTAAAATATGTCTTTTGTCCAATTTTGAGACAATTAATATGAGACGGAGGGAGTACATACTAATGACCACACATTCCATGGTATTCTTTGTTGCCCAATTTATTTTCGAATAATGACCCAGCAGATGCAACAAAATACTCCAACAAATACATGTTGCTTTGAAAAGGCATGACTTCTAGAATCTAACCTCAACAAGGGTCTGCCCAAAGGCAACATCCAACATCCTGTCCTGAAACGTTGGATACATCAAGGGAAATCAGTACCCTCAATGAAATGTGATGAAGAATTAAATACAGAATTAAAAAGGCACATCACAAAGAAAACTTACAAGCCATCCAGAAATTCCTGGCAGTTCAGTCACGTCAAGCCCATGACCAAATAAAGGTTTCACTGTCATCTGGAAGTATGGAGGCTCAACAAAGCATACTCTTACACGACCAATAAAAGGCCATTGTTGAAGGAACCTCACACCAACGAGGACCTACACTAGTTTAGACATATTTGGTGAGCACAATGCAGTGTAAAGTATTAAAAATCTTATCTCACTGAAGCTAAGGGAACAAATACTAGAATTCCTTATTATATGTTTTCCATTATCCTCCCATAATTCTTGTGGGGACTTTATTTTATTTTGTTCATGCATTTTTTTAAGAACAAATTATACCCTCAACCTTACCAGACATTAAGTCATTACATTTTATTGGTCTAACATTAGGAGGTCAAGGGGAAATTACAAGAAGACTCTTCACCCTCCTTGAGCTAAAGTATGCCTGGTTTCTGCTTAGTGTAACGTGATGTATCTCAGTATACTTAGTTGCTAACCTTGCCTTCAACATGCATGCCAGTTATGTGCATGTTTGCTGTAATACCAAACCCTAATCTCTTCCTTAGTTGCACAGACATCGTTGCATCCATATCATCTGCGGCAAGGAAGTTCATTCCTATCTCCAGAACCTGGCACATTATATGTTAATCTTACAAATTTATATGGTGAATACCAGAGAAGTCATCTTACAGTAACTATGTAAGGTATCACATTAACACACCAGATGGTCATCATCAGTTGTTTGACTGACGACCCTGACATCTGTAAACATCGGCGGATTCCTACCCAAGTAAAGGTTCTGGATCTCTGCTTTCTTCTGCACATGTAATAAGTATGTCATGGACAACCAAGAATATTCTCCGCTAGCCAGTAGCTTGCTCTCCTAGGCAGCACATGAGAAAATGAACAAAACGGAGTGTCCAAAATCCAAGCTTACCGCGGTCCATGGTTTGAACTTGTTTATGAACCATGGGAATATGGGCAGAAGGAACTGTTGGGATGCAACCCTTTCCATGCAAACTGGCCACATCTTCTCAACAGCATAATTTAACCACCTGACTGTTTCTGCATCTGAGAGAAGCTGTTCCAAAAATAAAATGTGCTGAAACTAGTGACAGGAGGCTCTGTGGTTTACATGAAACCGAAAGAAAAGAAAAATAACTACACCTAAGGAGTGCATATATGGAAAAAAGCACAACATGATCATACTATAGCCTACCCTTCTTTGGTTGGCACTTTTCCTTGCTTCATACTGTAATCGCTTCCGCAGTCTCATCGTGTATCCTTCATTCACCTGATTTGGAACATATCAGAAGCCATGGATGCTATAGAGGAAATAAATAAAAGATAGACAAATTATAAGAAGGGCTACAGCACAACACTACATCAAGTTCATCCGAAACTCTTTCCGCTGAGAGTACCAGATGCTTACCAGTATTAAGCATGCCATTATTTTCTGATTTTTGAAGGCGTGATTATTCTATTTTTCTGATTATGAATAGTTCCTCTTGGTGAAAGTGGGAGAAAAAACTAAATAAAATGATTATGCTTACCACAGTATTCACTATGTTACCATTTTCTGATTTTTTTAAGAGGTGATTATTATATTTCTCTCGTTAAGTATAGTTCCTCTCAGTGAAAGTAAAAAAGAGAAACATAAAAAACGAAATGATTACAGATCTACCTACACAAGAAGTAATGGAATATATCGTTATGCATATAGCCTGCCATTCAAATTTGTAGGACATCAACTCAAAAGGGCAAATGGTTCGCCTGAAGGAGTGAGCAGCAGGTACGCGTGCATCGGGCTCCAACAGGTAAGGACCCGGCGGTAGCGGTGTGGATCATCGTTGTCGTCGAAGTGCTCTGGGTTTGGCGAAGATGGCGGCGTTACGAATTTCACATGTTTCCCGGCGCCAGCCGGGCTGTCGGCAGAGTTTGCTTCTGTGGCAGAGAGTTTTGGTGATTTCTCTGCCGCGGCAGGAGCCGTGGCGACCGATCCTTCCTCAGCTGGGGGCTTCGTGGCTGGTGCAGGTACATGGGAGTACTCTGATGAACTCCCCTCTGTCGTGATCCACCATGTTGTCGATGCTCCAGTCCCAAACGGCATTCTCGTCGAAGATGACGTGGACGTGCTTTGCCACTGGGTTGTAGAGGCGGTACGCCTTACCATCGGGTTCGTACCCAAGCATCACCATGGGCTTGCTTCGGTCATCCAATTTCTTCAGGTTTGGCGTGGTGATCTTGGCATGAGCCTTGCATCCAAAAACACGAAGGAGTGTACATTTGGCTTCGCGCCGTGCCACGCCTAGTGCGGTATTCACCCTTCCATGTTCCTTGTAGATGAACGATTGAGAATAAAAATGGCCGTGGTGACTGCCTCCCCCCAAAAACATGTCGGCATACCGACGCCTTTCAACATGCAGCGTGCGGTGCCGACTGCCGACAACCGGTTGCTCCATTCCACCACCCCTTGGGGCGAGTACGGAGCAGTGAGGTGTCGCTTGATGACATGATCAGCGCAGCAGTCCGCGAACTCCATCGCGGTGAACTCCCCGCCTTTGTCGGTGCGGAAGACGTGCAGCGTGTGCCATGAAAACGACGAATGGCCTCCGGTGCCTCGTCCTTCGTGCGCAGGAGGAGGATCCACATGTACCGGCTGTGGTCGTCAACGAGAAGAAGGAAGTAACACTTACCTCCTGGTGTTGGCGGCGAGATAGGGCCGCACAAATCGCCATGTACGATCTCAAGCGGTTCCGTAACGCGATACTTTGCCACCTAAGGAAACGGGACGAGACGATGATTGCGGCGAGGCACGCCTCACATAGCTGCTCCACGTGGTTGATCTTGGGAAGGCCGTGCACCATGTCCTTCCGAGAAAGTTTCTCGAGACTTTCGAAACTCTGGTGGCCGAAACGAGCAGTAGAGACGATGGTGAGAGGACTATATGGTAGCTCATCTGGAAAGCAAAGGTACCTCCAAAAGTTCATATCTTTGCATGGAAAATGGGTAGAGATGGACTGGCTACTCAAGCAAATAGGCTGAGAAGAACTCTAACAGCCGATGCTACCAGTACAATATGTGGAAGGGAGGTGGAAGATGGTAGACATGCAGTTATGTTTTGTACAAACCCAAAGGCTCTACGAGAAGCAATGCATGCACACTGGAACCTGCCGACAGAGGAACTAATTAGCCAAACTGGATCGGATTGGTTCCTGAATTTGTTGGCTAAAATTACTGAAGATGAATGTGCACAGTTCCTGCTGGTCCCGTAGCGCTCATGGCATTTGCGAAATAATATTGTACGTGGAGACGGGAAAGGTAAAGTTACTGACTGAACACTTTCTTCTGAATTATTGGACCTCTCTATGGAATGTTAAAGAGCAGAAGGAGATGGATGTGAAGGGGAAGAGGCTATGCCCAGAATACATTACACAACTGAAGAATGAAAAGCAAGTTAGTGGTCAGGTCGATGGGAACCTCCCCCGGCGGGATGGGCCAAGCTTAATGTGGATGCGAATTTTGATCCAAATACTCACGTCAGTGCTTTTGGTTGTCGCACGAAACTGCAGGGGAGAGGTACTGCTAGCTGCATCTATCCCGGGTGGACAAAGTCATGGTGCCGAAAGAAGCTGAATGCTTGGCTTGCCTTGAGGGAATCAAGCAGTATAGTGACCGTGCAACAATGCCACTAATTATCGAGTCAGACAACAAGACTTGTGCACAGCTTGAAGAGTTTTGGGGAGAATAGAACATTGTCCTGCCATCAGTAACAGGAGATTTGGAGACGAGTGGCCAAACTTCAAGAACATAAGTTCCAGCATTTTGGAGGGGGGCGAATATGGTAGCTCATGAGCTAGCGCAGGCTGCTGCTAGGAGTGCGAACAGGTCCATTTGGATCCTTGATGCACCACCTGTTATTTTTAAGCTACTCTTAGACGATTGTAAGCACATTATAATTGGTTAATGGAAGCCCCTTTTCATCGGAAAAAAAAAACATTGGACGAATCAGTGGCCAGTATTTCGAGCTAATTTTGCTTGTCGCTGGACTGAATTTGTAGGCTAATTTGCAAATTTATTTGGTGTTAAAAAAAATACAAAACGGATATGTTCGTGGTGAATTTAGGGGGCACCGCGCAGACAACCCAGAACATTTGTCCGCGGACACCCAGAACCCACCCCAAACGGAGCAGAAGGAACCAAATTTTGGTCTGGTTTAAGGCGGGCCGTGGGGATGCCCTTAACCTTATACTCGGCAGTGCTGTAATCAATAAGCTTCAAAAGCTATCCAGGCAATAGAGTGTACAAGGCTGAAAATTTTGGCCATGCTCACGCTGTGGCTGCGTTAGACAGCTCATAGAATACTATGTCCCGCACCGGTTCTACCGTCTCGAAGCTTTTTGCTGACACAGCTAACTGACAAGTAAAAAATTTATCCAAGAGAAAGAGAAATTTTCCTTGGCTTGACGTCCATGTCATGAGAGCAAATAGATCTCAAGACGCAGACGTAGTGATATGTGAAGTTATCACAATACAGCGACGGGGCACAGGAAATTATGATCGGTCGGGGCACGAAACCACCGAAAAAAATTTGTAAGAAGATGATCCCCAAAGATCAAACTCGCACAGGCCAAGATTCCTGTCACGGGTTGGAGCTCCAGTTTAGAGCCATGGGAATTAATTCAACACTGGAATAAGGGGGAGTAGAGTAAGCCCCTAGAAATCATAGGGCCCACCCGGAGGCAGCCAATCAGGACTGGAGCGCAAGGTGCGGTGGGTGGGTGGTAGAGCACTCACCGCGAAGAGGTAAACGAGGGCGGCGAGGAAGAGCGCCGGGTGCGCCCACCCGGCGGACGCGGCGGCCCAGAGCGCGGCCAGCACCAGCGCGGCGTGGTGCACCACCGTAACCTCCGTTATATCCATCGGCCCCGGACCACGCGGTCGTCGATGCCCGCGGCGGGAGGCTCCCAGAACGACGTTGTGTGTGGGGAGAAGCTGGCGAGGGCCGCCGGGGCTTTCTCTTCTCTCTCGCGAGCGCGGAGGTGCGGCGCGTGGATATCACCTGAAAGTTTCGGGGCGCGGCGAGGCATGAACGTGGCAAGCGGTGCTGGCCAGGTGGGGTAACATGGCGCCGGCGCGTAGACCGGTGTGGCGCGACCGCTTTTACCTGCTCTAGTATATCAGGGATCTCGGAAGTGGGTGGATCCGTGGATGTGGATATCTTCGTCTTTGCGGGGCTGACGTCCGTTTCCCCCTCCCCGACTAAGCTTTTTCTCTTTTTCTTCGTCGCAGCGCCAGGCTAGTTTTCCTGTTCTTTTTCGGGATCCTGAATTAATTTAGCCGTCATTTGAGTCTAATTTGGTGACCAGTTTAACACGTGGAGTTTGAAAAATGGCGAATTGGCTGACGACCAGTGAACGCGCGGCAGGCTTTGTTGAACAGAGCGTACTTCGACTTTTACTCCGATTGAACTAGCTTCCCTTTCTTTGGGACAAAACTAGGGCGTGGGAACGGACCGAACTGGGTCACATTTTGTTGCTACTGAATAATAAATCATATACTAACTTTGAGACAATTAATATGAGACAGAGCGAGTAGACGCAATACCTTGCCGCACCTGCACCGGTCCACTAGAAATATAGAATGTTAGGAATAGGTAGAAACCTAATCTAATTGATTTGGATGGAGAAATTTGATATATTATTCTCTTTTTTTTTGAAATGGGAATAACCCCAACCTCTGCATCTGAGCATAGATGCACACAGGTTTTATATTGAAAAAAAATGGTATAAGTGTCGTTGATATGTAATTTAGAATAAATTTAACTAATGTTGTGAAATATTCTGCTCATACATTTCTTTATAATGAAGAGAAAAAAAGTTCTACTACCTTCGATTTCAATCCATAACAAGTGTCACTCACGTGGACATGTCAAATGAGTGCCCATGGTTGTCATACCGGGTGCGGTCCAGCTATGGGTCTTTCGACTGACCCTTTAAGATACAAGAAGTCACGTCCATCTCGGGTACGGAAGGGAGCCCAACTCGGAACCAGGAGTGTCCCGCGAGACAGGAATAGGTTAAGGGAACCGACTCAAGTTGTACTCTACTCGTGTACAAACTCTCGAGACCCAGCCTCCTATATAAAGGATGGGAGGGATCATAGCAAACCCTATATCGATACCGCGTACACACCGGCGCCCGATCCAATCTATGAGCCACTATTCCCTTATAATCAAGGCAAACTCGCTGAATCAATGTAGACACACAGGAGTAGGGTTTTACCTTCACACAAGGGCCATGAACCTCGGTAAACATGGTTGCCTGCGTGTCTTGTCAGCCGAGTAGTCCACCATCGCTCACCTTTCCTTACGAAACCCTAGCACCTCGAGCATGGAATATGCCGTGGTATCCCCACGACATTTGGCGCCCTCTGTGGGATTCTGGAGCGTTATAATCGAGGCTTCAGCATCGAACACAGTACGGGCGGCAACTCGCTGATCTCGACAGACTCGATTCAATTCGAGCCCATGGACTTCACCAAGCACCCGTCGGCGCTACACTCGGCCTTCGACACTCTCGACTAAAGAATTGATCTGACGTTTGACGATATAAAATTTTGCGTGAGCCATGTGGGGGTTCTACACCTACGAGATACGACTCGCCCCCAAATGGCTAAGTCAACCTCCACACCATCTCCAGCTGCGACCATGCCACTACCCACGACCTCGGTCATCCATCGCCCACCGCAGCGTTACGGCGCAGTCGAAAAGGACGGACACCCTCCATCACACGGCAAGATATGCATGATACAAAAAAGGAAACCATCCAATAGAAGCCAAAATCTGGTCACCTAGGGATGACCCACAAGTGCAGGGGGTCGCAACAGTAGCCCAATTTATTGATTCGACACAAGGGGAGTCAAAGAATACTTATAAGACTTAACAACTGAGTTGTCAATTCAGCCGCACCTCAAAAATAACTTGCTTGACACAATTTATTAGTAGTAACGGTGAGATGGTGGCAGCAGTAGTGTGATAGTAACAGTAGCCGTAAAATATTAATAGCAATAGTAACACCAGATGTAAACGGAGCAGTTAGCAGTGCTAAAAACACCGTATGCATAGGGATGAATATACGTGTGTTGCATGAATGAGATAAACTATGTAATAGAATTAACATAGGGCAAAACATCCAAGTCACTAACAATCCAAGTAAAAGGTACCGGGATGATGCTAGAGAAATGGCGCTCCCACCCACCCTCCCCCAACCTTGACCCAGCGACGATCTTCCATCTCCGGCGACATTCCTTAGATTCTGATCCACTCATTCTCCTCCCACCCCTCCCCTAAAATCCTAGGCTACAATGGTTTCGGCAGATTGGCGTTGGAAGGTGACGTACTCCACGTCCAAAGATCTAGATCGTGGCAGGATCAAGAACGGCGATGGATCCATTCTTTTTTGGTCAAAGAAGAATTGGATCACCCTGAAGGATGCGAAAGGAAAGTCTTTGGTTTGTCGTGCCATGGATCTCCATGATGATCTCAAATTGGGATATGAAGGAGTTATGCCCTAGAGGCAAATAATAAAGGAGATTTATTATCATAACTCTTATGTTCATAATGTTTTATGCCATGTTATAATTGTATTAAGAGGAAACATTAATACATGTGTGGTATGTAAAAAAAACCAGGTCCCTAGTAGCCTCTAGTTATACTAGTTCGTTGGGCAACAAATGATCAAGGTTTCCTGATCATGGGCATTTATGTCATTGACAACGGAGTCATGTCATTGGAGAATGATGTGATGGACTCATACCCATTATGTTTATCATAACGAGATTGAGTCATTAAGTTCAAAGTTATGATAACAAAAACTTAGTACCATAGCCTTTGACCGTGAGATGGTATTTGAATTGCTATCCTGGAAGTTACTTTGATTACATCAGACGTCACACCATGACAGGGTGATTATAAACGTGTCTCTTGGGTAATGAAATGAATATGTTGAGGCGAGCCATCAAGGGAGGGACTTGTCAATCCTAATGACGGATGGATACTCCTGGGACCACTCGGTGGAGTTGCAGCAATTAGCTTGCAAGCATGTGACTCGGTCACGAAGATGCAACGACACGGGAACGAGTAGAATTCTTATATCGGTAACGAGACTGTACGGTGTATAATATACTGGAAGATCAAGTATCGTACTAACAAAGTATCGCTAAGGCAAGAGGCATGGGGACTTTGAAGTGATGCAAAACTTCGATGGATACACAGGGGCCATTATGGATGTTCAGATCCCGCTAATGGTCATTGGTCGGAGAGGTGTCTCGGCCATGTCTAGAGTAGCCCAAACTGTAGGGTGTCACACTTAAGGGTAGACAATGTTTAAGATTGATCTTAGTAGCAAAGAAGATAATAGATAGATCTGGAATCGTTCTGGTATTTATCCGATAGAGATCGGAAAGTTCCGGAGGGGTATCGGAATTAAGGGATAAATGCCCGATGGTGATCGGAGGATACCAGAAGGGGTTCCGGGACTCGAAATAAAAAATAAATGTATATTTGTTATTAATTAGTGTAATTAATAATTAAATATCATTTTATTTTTAAACTCATTTATTCCACTAATGGGTCTTTCGGGCAAAACAGGCCCATTAGGGGAAAGTGGGAGAAAGAAAAAGGATAAAGGAGGCGGGCCCACATGGGCCAAATGGGGCCCATGTGGGGGTGCGGCTGCCCCCCTCCCCCCCCCCCCCCCCCCCCCCCGCCCCCGGCCGCACCATGCCTTGTGGGATTAGTCCCACATGGCTTGGCCAAGGGGAAAGGCTCCCCCTCCCCCCCTTATATAGTTGGACTCCCCTCCCCCTTTTCTCGTCAATTAATCTCTCTCTTTTCTGAACGTGGTTCCCTCTCGAGTTGTGTTAGGAGTTGAGAATTCTCCACTATAAGCACACCGTCGTGCTATTAGTCTTCAGTCCATCGCTCTACTTCCGCAACCTTCGCTGGGTCGAAGACCGGGAGTCATAGTCTACACTGTATGTATGTAATCCCATGAGATGCAACACTTGGGGCACTTGTAACATCCCTGGCTTTTGGAAAGTTCAAAAATCATAAAAATTTAAAACTTTTTGTTTTCTACTATTATAAGCCATCAAAACCCAAACAAAACTCAAACACAAAAGGGAATACCATTGTTATTCCAATGTTATTGGAATGAGTTATCCAAATATACCTCCTAATCCATAAACCCTACAACTTTATTCAAACGAGTTTTCATTTTTAAGTTATTATTTCCCTATAATGTTTTCAACTCACATACTACCTTTAAAAATATCTTCATGGTCTTCAAAACCAGAGGATGATTATACTAAATAATTTTACAAGCCCCAAAATAATTTAAGAGAAAACTAAGGCATTTATATATTCTATTTTATGTTTTCCAAACCTTAAATATGAAGTGATATTCATAAAATATTATACCTTAAAAATAACAGAAAATGAGGCTATGAAAACAATATGTTGATTTGTGGATATATCTCTGAATTTTTATTAAACCCCAATTCAAATTTTCAAAAATGGCATTAAGTAGTATTAGTAATTTAATCATATTTTGAAAATAAAATTATTTTAAGTGTGTTGATTTAGCACACAAATGTTTATATGAAAGGAAATGTTTTTACAAAACTACTGGTTTTTATTTGAGGTGATTTGGAGCTTTTATTCAAAAGTTATAATTTTTTTGTTAAAACAGAAATAAAAAAATAAAAAGAGCAGAAAAAAAAAGAGTCCAGCCCACCTCCCCCCTATCACTCGCGCGCGGCCCATTCTCACCAGAGCCCAACAGCGGCCGAGCCCACTACCCTCCCTCTCTCTCTTTTCCAGGCGGGGTCCACAGTGACGTCCGCGATGGCGTCGCTATCTCCTTCCTCATGAAAGAAATCCCGCCAGTCACGGTCGGATTCCTCGCCGCGCCTTTTCTTCGCCATCAAGGCCATTAAAGCCCTACTGGAGATCACCCCTATTTAGCCTGTGCGCCCCTCTTTGTTTCCCATGACCCCCCCTCTCTCAGCGTGCGTCAGGGCTCGCGAATTTGCTCGTCGAAATCCGCTGCACCGCCGTCATTTTTCGTCGAGTCTAGCGAGGTGAGGTAGTCCTCAAGCTCTAGACCACCACCAATAGAATTCTCATGTGGTTGCGCATGTCCCTGACTCCTTTTGCGAATTTTTGGCGCAACAGAACAACCGCGCCATCCTCGTCTGCGGTTCGCCGGAGCTGTGCAACTCCGGTCACTCATTGTCGTCGGTCGAGGAAGCGAGGGACCACGTCATCACCTCCATGAGCTTCGTCGTGCCGTTACGCACATCGTGGTGCCCCTCCGAAGCCCAGGGAGCCATCGAAGCGCCCGCGCCATCGACCTCCCGAGCGCAGCGCAACCGCGTTGCCATCTCCGGCAGCAGATCTCCTGTGAGCCCTCCTCTCTCTCCTCTCGCCGTTAGATCTCATGAATGGCCCACATTAGATCTGGCTGAATCGGTATGCTATCGTTAGATCTAGATCTAACGATCCACATGGATCCACTTATCCACGTCAGCCTGCCTCGTCAGCAGGCCACGTCGGCTCCTAGTCAGCACAAGCGCCCAATAAGATCCAGCCACGTGGCCAGCCTGTAAATTCAAATTTTCTCCCGCTGGAATTAATTGACAGTTTTACAGATTAGCCCCTGCAACTTCAATTGATCATAACTTTTTATCCATAATTCCAAATTTAGCAAACTTGGACGTTTTTAAATCAGCACAACATGTAGAAACTTTTAGCACTAGCCAAATCTAAATTTGACCATTTAAAATTTGTTCAATTTCAAATATGTTTGTTTGATGAATTTTGGCATAATTAAAGTTCTACAAATCTAAAAATTGTATTTTCGAAAACCTTAGGATGTGTACTTTCATATCCTTTGTTCCAAAAAAAATGATCAAGTTAAATTTGAATTTAGAATTAAGTGGTATATTTGAGTATTTTGACATAGATTTAATTCAATAAATATTTCCAATATAGTTACTTTTGCAAATTTGTTCCACTTGGTAACCTTGAACCACATACATCTTTGCCCAACCATTTTGGACACCCTTGTACCATGACCATGTGTTTTTGACCAAAAACCCAACATAGTAATTCATCCATTTTACCATGTCTTAGAATTTGTTTCTATCCTTGTTACCTTTGTTGTTATGGCTATTTTGGAGCCAAGACCAAGTACCTAGTATATGTCAACCATATAAAAGACAAAGTAGTGAACCTTAAACACTAGTACCTTGTTTTCTATCTACTTCTTCATTCCCCCATTCTTGCTTCAAGAATTCATCAAGTTAGCAAAATAGAAATCAAGACTCAAGGTCAAGGAGGAATTTCCTTACCAACTTGGTGGAAACAAGTAGAGCTACAAGGAAGATCATTGAAGAAATCGAAAGGAAGACTTAGACACCACAACAACTAGAAACAACTCAAGGAAGTACAAGTGTATGAAGAAATCAAGAAGAAAACATCTTCCTCTCTCTTTCTATCTTTCTTATTGCCTTTCTTTCCTAATTGACTTAGTGGTATTTTGTGCCCATACCACCTTGGACCAACTAGTGAGAAATCCATGAAGAATCTATCAAGACCAAGAGAAGAATCCATCCAAGGAACAAGACTACAATAGAAGCATGAAGATGATCTTCAAGAAGACAAGCGTGTGAAGACTTGGAGCAATCCATACAAGTTGAAGATTTAGAAAGATGTTTTTGTCCAACCATTGACCCAAATGGAAAATCCAAAGATTTTATCTTATTTTCTCTATTGTTATGAAGTTAGTTGAACCTAGACCTACCTTAACCCAAGATGGAAAGACTAAACTTAGATCACTCAAATGTCTTGATGAAAATACCTAAGAGTTACACTTTGTTATGTGTTTAGTTGAGATAGTTAGATCACCATGGTGAACTCTTGGAACTTCCTAGACAAGTGTGGTTATAATAAAGTTAGATGACTACAAACTCAACCTATTCCATCTCAAGTAAACCCTTGGAAACTCCATAACATGTATTGAACCATTTGAGAATGAATCTTTTAAAACTCAAACCTTGACCTTATCCTAGACAACTTGGTTAAACCCCATTTTGCCACGAGTGTTGCTTTGAATGTTTTCTTCACTTGTATGTTTGTTTGATAGAACGTTTGTTCATTTTTTTATTGTGTTTTCAATGTATAGATTGTACGGAGAGCAACGATCTTTTATGGAGAGAGTGTGATTTCTTCACCAACTTCAACAAGGCAAGTAACACACCATCAACTACCCATTATCTTTCTATATGCATTAGTTGATTTTTGAGTAGTATGGATTGATAGGAAATTTTACTAAGTTATATATATATATTATGCTATGATGGTATCCTAGTAGTGTGTAGCCATCTATTTACCTTATATTTATAGCCTTGGAACTTGTTAGATGTTATGCAATGTTACAAATTGTTTTTACTCGATATTGTGGAAAAATTCTAAGTAACAACTTCAATGAACCACCTGGGTGGATTTGGTTGCATGGCTGATGAGAGTTGAGTGTCTCCCCGAGGGGTGTTCACTTGAGAAACAAAGTGATTTTGATGTTCCCCAAGTTTAGATTGCTTCTAGTGCAGCCTTTGGTCATATGGGCTCTGGCTTAGTCGATTAAGTTGTGTGGACTCTACCTGTGGCTTGACAAGCATATGTAGCATAATTATAGGTGGAACTTGACAAGTAATTCATCCATTTTACCATGTCTTAGAATTTGTTTCTATCCTTGTTACCTTTGTTGTTATGGCTATTTTGGAGCCAAGACCAAGTACCTAGTATATGTCAACCATATAAAAGACAAAGTAGTGAACCTTAAACACTAGTGCCTTGTTTTATATCTACTTCTTCATTCCCCCATTCTTGATTCAAGAATTCATCAAGTTAGCAAAATAGAAATCAAGACTCAAGCTCAAGGTGGAATTTCCTTACCAACTTGGTGGAAACAAGTAGAGCTACAAGGAAGATCAATGAAGAAATCGAAAGGAAGACTTAGACACCACAACAACTAGAAGCAACTCAAGGAAGTACAAGTGTATGAAAAAATCAAGAAGAAAACATCTTCCTCTCTCTTTCTATCTTTCTTATTGCCTTTCTTTCCTAATTGACTTAGTGGTATTTTGTGCCCATCCCACCTTGGACCAACTAGTGAGAAATCCATGAAGAATCTATCAAGACCAAGAGAAGAATCCATCCAAGGAACAAGACTACAATAGAAGCATGAAGATGATCTTCAAGAAGACAAGCGTGTGAAGACTTGGAGCAATCCATACAAGTTGAAGATTTAGAAAGATGTTTTTGTCCAACCATTGACCCAAATGGAAAATCCAAATATTTTATCTTATTTTCTCTATTGTTATGAAGTTAGTTGAACCTAGACCTACCTTAACCCAAGATGGAAAGACTAAACTTAGATCACTCAAATGTCTTGATGAAAATACCTAAGAGTTACACTTTGTTATGTGTTTAGTTGAGATAGTTAGATCACCATGGTGAACTCTTGGAACTTCCTAGACAAGTATGGTTATAATAAAGTTAGATGACTACAAACTCAACCTATTCCATCTCAAGTAAACCCTTGGAAACTCCATAACATGTATTGAACCATTTGAGAATGAATCTTTTAAAACTTAAACCTTGACCTTATCCTAGACAACTTGGTTAAACCCCATTTTTCCACGAGTGTTGCTTTGAATGTTTTCTTCACTTGTATGTTTGTTTGGTAGAACGTTTGTTTCTTTTTTTTATTGTGTTTTCAATGTATATATTGTACGGAGAGCAACGATCTTTTATGGAGAGAGTGTGATTTATTCACCAACTTCAACAAGGCAAGTAACACACCATAAACTACCCATTATCTTTCTATATGCATTAGTTGATTTTTGAATAGTATGCATTGATAGGAAATTTTACTAAGTTATATATATATTATGCTATGATGGTATCCTAGTAGTGTGTAGCCATCTATTTACCTTATATTTATAGCCTTGGAACTTGTTAGATGTTATGCAATGTTACAAATTGTTTTTACTCGATGTTGTGGAAAAATTCTAAGTAACAACTTCAATGAACCACCTGGGTGGATTTGGTTGTATGGCTGATGAGAGTTGAGTGTCTCCCCGAGGGGTGTTCACTTGAGGAACAAAGTGATTTTGATGTTCCGCAAGTTTAGATTTCTTCTAGTGCAGCCTTTGGTCATATGGGCTCTGACTTAGTCGATTAAGTTGTGTGGACTCTACCTGTGGCTTGACAAGCATATGTAGCATAATTATAGGTGGAACGGGTCTTGCCGGTTGGTAGTTTTCATGATTCTGAAAGACTTTGACTCAATTCTCTCCTTTCCTTAATACATTCAGCCTGTATAGAATGTTTGGGTGAAAAGAGTACAAAGGTGAAAGTGCACAACCTCTCTAGAGTTAGAAACTAAGATCTTAGCTGTGTCCCAGGTTATGGACAACTATGAGCAGCTGGACAAGGATGGACGGAAGAATCACACCACCATTTTCAATAAGTATAATTTTAACCAAGTGAACAGTAATTGTGGTGCTTGGATTTCAGTCCAATGATGCCACCCTTTGAAAATAAAAGTTTGTTTTCCAAAAGTGATAGAAGAAAACTGGCTTTATGCAAACTTAGTCAAAGTTCCACTCGGCCAAATAAGCATGTAGTATTATTGTTGCCATTTATATCCACCATAGTCTTACTTGTCAATACATTAAATTGTATTGACCCCTTTGTGGTTGCATATTCCATCATGCAGATGGTTCTGGAGACGAGTGAGGTTTCGTTTAGGATCTCGAGTCCACCATCAACATGTTTTGCGTGTGGCACATGATGAAGATGGGCTCAATGTTGTTTTATGTTTTCCGCTGAAATACTTTGTATTTTTGCTAGTCTTCTAAGACTATGCAAGTTGTAATACTCTTTTTGTAAAGACTGGATCTTACGATGTAATAAAATTGGACACAGTTGCATGATAAATCATTTTGTACTGTGCTCCTAGTATTTGATCCAGGGACTAGCACAATAACACATGTATTCTTACATAATTTAAATGTGGGAACGCTAAAACACTAGTCATGGAACCACTCCTTGACCTTTAGGTCGACTTCATTGACTTCATAGAAAACCCTTGTGCGGGAGGGTAATCCCCGCTTTTGGTCTTCAAGGGTATGGTCATCGTTCCTTCTCTGTTACTCTATATCTGCATAGTAATAGATCCTGATTGTTTTTCGATTATCGATGTTAGGAATTTTTTTTGTTCTCTTCTACGAAACCCTTCAGTGGTATCAGAGCCGATCTATGCGTAGATATAGAAGTACGGTTAGAACTCATGTTGGATGAGGGCATCGATCTTGTAGTGATTACCTCCCCGCGTATACTTGTTTATGATGTTGGCATTGGTTGATGATAGCGGTCCGAAGCCATCCTTACGTGTACTCTGTACGCGATATAGGCATTGCGACTGACATGTGGCTTGTACCACATAAAGCAGCTATGAGGGTGTCAATTTCTCTTACAATAGATATCATGGCATTTAAATTGGGAGGACCAGAAGGGATATGTAACAAACAACTAGTTAATCAGTGTTGTGGTTGCAGGTTCGTAGGTAAGAACCGATTCTTCTTGCGACAGTCCCACGAGCCACGTAAAACTTGCATAAAGATAAACTAGAAGCGTCTAACTTTATGTTGCAGGGGGCAAAGGATATGATATGGTAAAGGTGAGCTTATGAATTGTTTGGACTAACCTTTTCATGTGGAGGCATTGAGGACCTGGTGCCGTTTCGGAGCGCCCGATGGAGATCAAGGTGCGACGACCATATCATATCAATTTACACTATTTCATTTGATGCTATTGTGTGGATATTATATGCATTTGTATAGATAATATTATATTATGATATATTCGGCGGTATCTATATAGGATGATCCCTCTTTTAATTCCAATGTAAGTGTTCTCCCTTAGTGTGGCACCGACAAGAAAGTTTGTAGTAGGAAAGTGGGCCGTGACGATCGGGTACTTCCTTCTGCATTCGCGTACGACAGGTGCAACGCATGCTATGCACAACCAGATACACTAAGGTTAAGCTGGCTAGCCTATCATGTACATACATGGCCTCGGAACACAGAAGACCAAAAGGTCGAGCATGAGTTGCATGGATGATGCAAGTGACATATTTTTTCCACCTCTGAAGTTGCACCAATGGCCGTGACGATCGGGGGAGGTGTGGTGGAAAGGGATCGTGTGATCACTAAACGAAGTGAGGGATGTTCGTTTAAGTGGTATTTTATGTTATATATGCATGTCATATATTTGAAAACATGAACCCAGTATTATGAACATAGTCTTAAATGTCTTTGCAAAAACCTTTGTAGAAAAACCCGGTTCTGTAGACCTCTTAAACTTAGACAAATTCCTGCGTTTGACAAACTTAAAAGGTGGGCCCAGCTTGATTGTTTTATACCATAGCTTGAGGATACTCCATGTTCAACATTTTAACTCTATATTATACAAAAGCCATTAGGAGATATGTCCGGAGATTCCGTTAACGATGAAATAATTTGATTATCAAGTTCATGCGGATAATTCAGAAATTAAACTTGGAGATTCCGGTAACAAAGAGATAATTCGATTATCAAGATTTGTGCGGGTAATTTCATCATAGTCCAATATGTTGTGATCTCCACCATAGAGAGTGAGCTGTAGGTGAATTGTGAACATTCAAAATGATCACTGAGCTTAATGCTCTGTATGCACCGTGAGTCAGGTTTTCTTCTCAATGAAGGAGAATGCTCAGAACACGTGGTAGTCATGATTGATGACATTAAAACGCCACGTTGAGTCTAATTACTGGTTGACATACAATTTTTCTATGATGGGGTGTTGCGATTGCCGCCCACCCTAGTTGCAGATAATATGTCGTGTACTATATCATACAAGGCGAATTGTTCACTTCCATGAATTTTGGTTGTGTTAAAAAGCCGAGAAGATGAAATAGATTACCAGGAAGTCATCAATGATGATGGTATATATGATATGTGTGTTATGAATGATTTACTTAAACCAATGCTCATTGCAGTGACCGGGTTATGATACTAGTCATGTTTTATGAAAACAAGATTTTCTGCTTGAGTAGCTTGGAGAAACGAGACGATGTATGTCGATGATGGAAAAAAAGATGTTGTGATGACCATCGACACCATCCCTCTACATCTAAAATTTAAAATGAGATATTTCATAATCACATGTTAGAATGATCATTATATTTATGTGTGTTAGTGACAAGTCATTGTCCTATATTTATGAGTGATATCTATTAATGATCATACACTGGTTATGAATGGATTTTTCTTATTTTTGGTAGTAGTTCTTGCATTCATAACATCAAATGCCAAATACATAAACTTAGTAATGACACCACTTTTCATGTGGCACTATTGTTTGAAGTCAAGTCAATGTTATATGCGTGAAGAGGCTCCACCCTGTTGGACCTTTGAGTCATTAGATTTAATCTTTTGACACATGCAAATTGTCCTTCATGGACAAAGATAACTAAAGACTCCGTCTGTGAAACGGAATTTTAACTTGTTGAGAAACATACATGTTGATGTGTGCAAGATCAATGAATACTTCAAGCGAGTAGTGAAAATCATTATTACATAAACTTCAACGATGATTTGAGTTGGTATGTTATATCCACTTAATGAAATGTTGATCTGAAAAGTTTGATGAGTTCAAACAAATACAGAGTGAAGTAAAGCTTCAACGATGATTTGGGTTGATATGTTATATCCACTTAATGAAATGTTGGTCTGAAAGAGTTTGACGAGTTCAAACATGTTCAGAATGAAGTAGACTTAGCAAGAAAATCAATTTCCTGCGATGTTGATCGAGGACATAATAATTTGAGTTATGAGTTTTGGTATATCATCATAAGACTTGTGAAAAGACTTTCAAAAATTACACTGCATAGTACACCACAGTGTTATGGTGTATTTGCATGTTGTGACCATAATCCATTGGATAATGTGTGGTCAATAAATATCTCTTATCAAATTATTGTTATCATTTGAGTTATATGTTAGAATCAAAACATTCACTTTAGATAATAGGGAAACCATCTAAATACGTAGAGACAATACCATACGAGTTATGGCATGGCATTTTAGCCAGGATTGTCGTTTACGTAATTTGGGTTTTGATGTTTTCGAAACTGAAGCTGATAAATTCATCTTTGTAGAATATCCAGAAAATTAACTGGATACATCTTTCACAATGAAATCAATGTGTTGCTGGAACATACCTTGCTCAAGAATTTGTATCTTGCCAAGGGTATAAGTGAGAGAAAAGGTAGAGTAAGACGGAGCTCGTGAAATTTCTCTCCGAACATCGAGTGGCGCAGCGGAAGTCGTTCTGTAACCGTCGTCTGGAAGGAAGTTAGTGATTATGATCATGACTGTGATCTAAAACTCTTACTGAGATCGTAGGCTTATGAGGATGCATTACACAATGTGTGTGTGTGGTATGGAAATCTTGTGATGACTGTCATGTTGGTGAAACATGATAAACCTACAAACTACGAAGAAGAGATGGTTGACCTAAGTCCTAGAAATGGCTACGAGCCATATATATAATCCTAGATAAAATCCATGTATGACTACCAAGTGGTGACTTGGGTAGGTCTTATCAATGGCCTCCAGGCCGTTGTCAGCAAATAGAATTTTATGAAAAGATAGACACTCACAGAATAACAACTGTCTATGAAGTTAGATTTGTCACCAAATTATTTCGACAAATTCAAAGAGTTGACCACAGCGAGATTTAATCTCAGGTGTAGCAGTTAATACAATTTGATAAATTGTTAGAAGGACAAAGATACCATGTTCCCTAATGGAAACATTAAGGAAGAGGTGTAGTTGTACAACAAGAAGGTTTTGTTGATCCTAAAGATGCTAGCCACACATACAAACTCCAGATGTCCATTCATGGGCTGAAGCAAGTATATCGGAGCTATAATCTTCACTTTGATAATGTAATCAAAGGATTTTGGAGTTGTCCAAATTAGGTGAAGATACATGCATTTAAAAGAAAGCGAGAGAGAGTTAAGTAGCTTTTCTTAACCTTATATGTGAATGACATATTTGAGTGGGAGCTAAAACGAATTTTCTATTCTTATATGTGGGTGGCATATTTGAGTGGGAGCTAGGTGTCATTCCTAACTAATGTGTGGTGACATATTAGAAAGATTTATATATGGTGACATATTGGGAATGATACAGATCCTCTAAGTAAAGTATAAAAGATTATTTAAATGTATAAAATCTCTATGAATGAAGTTAGAAGTATTAGGAATTAGATCTATAATGTATAGATCAAGGAGCTTAATGACATTAAGTCAGATTGTTTTCTTAGATAGGATTCCGAAGGTGTCCTGAATAGGACAAACAAATGAGGAGTTTTACTTGTACGACAACGGAAATTATCGAGTTTATCTCAACATGCCAACAAATGAAGAAAAGGATGTCTGACATCCTCTATGCTTTTTTCATAGGTCTTGCCATGTTATCATGTTGAATTCTTGATCTGGAGTAACCCAAGTTCTTCGTTGAAGACACACGTTCTAGAGCGATTCCTAAATGGATTGATGAACAAATGTTAAGTATATATATTTTAGTGTCTAGTAAGATCTGAAGTTATGTTTCCTAGTCTGTGGTGAGAGTGAAAATTCAACTTGCCGTAAGGAGTTACGATGATGCAAGTGTCACACGAGTAGAAGTCTCATATAGGGAAACTCTATTGTTTGAGAAAAGACATGGTTAGTTTGCGAAGTGGCATATGTATGCACTGTCGCACAATCTGCATAAGTATAGGAGTATATAGCTGCTTTGGAAGTGGCAAGAGTGGTTGTACTTAGATGGTTTTCCCGAGATGGTATGGTGTGTCCTTTGAAAGATATCTTAGACTCTCAAGGTCCATACTACATGACGGTTTGATTCTTACTCCATCAACTAAACATATGTTTCACCGATATCGTAAAGATATGGAACAATGTCAACCTAGGTGACATTAAAGTTTTGCAAAGAACATACAAATCTGAGTGTGGCAGATTTATTGACTTAAAAATCTTTTTCCAAGAGTAATGCATGGTCAAGGCACCAGGAGGCTAATGGTGTTAGGTCAAAAGCAAACTAGATTATTTGTACTCTAGTGCAAGTGGGAGACTGAAGAAGTTATGCCCTAGAGGAAAATAATAAAGGAGATTTATTATCATAACTCTTATGTTCATAATGTTTTATACCATGCTATAACTGTATTAAGCGGGAAAAATTAATACACGTGTGGTATGTAAACAAACCAGGTCCCTAGTAGCCTCTAGTTATACTAGTTCGTTGGGCAACAGATGATCAAGGTTTCCTGATCATGGGCATTTATGTCATTGACAACGAAGTCATGTCATTGGAGAATCATGTGATGGACTCACACCCATTATGTTTATCATAACGAGATTGCATCATTAAGTTCAACGTTATGATAGCAAAAACGTGGTACCATAGCCTTTGACCGTGAGAGGGTATTTGAATTGCTATTCCAAAAGTTACTTTGATTGCATCAAACGTCACACCGTGATAGGGTGATTATAAAGGTGTCTCCTGGATAATGAAATGGATATGTTGAGGCGAGCCATCAAGAGCGGGACTTGCCAATCCTAATGACGGATAGATACTCCTGGGCCCACTCGGTGGAGTTCCATTAATTAGCTTGGAAGCATGTGACTCGGTCACGGAGATGCAATGACACGGGGCCGAGTAGAATTGTTATGTCGGTAACGAGACTGAACGAGGTATAAGTTACCGGAAGATCAAGTCTCGGACTAACAAAGTATCGCTAAGGCAAGAGACATGGAGACTTATGTCTAAGGTTCAAAGAGACGCAAAACTTCGATGGATACACAAGGGCCATTATGGATGTCGAGATCCCGCTATTGGTCATTGGTCGGAGAGGTGTCTCGGCCATGTCTGGAGTAGCCCGAACCGTAGGGTGTCACACTTAAGAGTAGACAATATTTAAGAGTGATCTTAGTACCTAAGAGAATAATAAAGAGATTCAGAATCATTGTGGTATTTATCCAATAGAAACCAGAAAGTTCCGAAGGGGTATCGGAATTAAGGGAGAAATGCCCGGTGATAATCGGAGGGTACCAGAAGGGGTTCCGGGACTCGAAATAAATATTTTTTTTATTAATTAGTGTAATTAATAATTAAATATCATTTTATTTTATTTTTAAACGCATTTATTCTACTAATGGGCCTTCCAGGCAAAAGAGGCCCATTAAGGGAAAAGTGGGAGAAAGAAAAGGGAAAGGAGGAGAGCCCACATGGGCCGAATTGGGCCCATGTGGGGGTGCGGCTTCCCCCCTGTCCGCACCATGCCTTGTGGGATTGGTCCCACATGGCTTGGCCAAGGGGAAAGGCCCCACTTCCCCCTTTATATAGTTGGACTCCCCTCCCCTTTTACCCATCAATTAATCTCTCTTTTTTCTCTTCTCTGAACGTGGTTCCCTTTGGTGTTGTGTTAGAAGTTGAGAATTCTCCACTATAAGCATACCGTCGTGCTATTAGTCTTTGGTCCATCGCTCTAGTTCTCCAATCTTCGCTAGGCCGGAGACTGGAAGTCATAGTCTACATCGTATGTGTGTAATCCCACGAGGTGCAACACTTGGGGCACTAGTGGTGGAACCATTCCTTGACCTTGAGGTCGGATTTCTTGTACTCATAGACAACCCTTGTGAGGGAGGGTAATCCCCGCTTTCAGTCTTCAAGGGTACGTTCTTTCTCAGTTACTCTATATCTGCGTAGTAATAGATCCTGGTTGTTTTTTGGTTATCGTTGTTAGAAAAAAAATAGTTTTCTGCCACGAAACCCTTTAGGGTCTAAGGTATTTTTTAATCCTATGTTGCACTACTAGGATATTTCTTGTTGCATCCTATTGGACATGCAGCCTCGGGATCTAGATCCCCCACTCCTTTATTGCTGGTTAAACCGAATGTGGATTCGTCTAGTACGGATGTTTCTTCTGCATGCATGGATCTTGACTCTCGTGGAGAGAGCGCACTAATTGTGTCGGATCCAAATATCCCCGATGATTATTCTATACATGTCCATTCTTCTATTGCACTTGGGATGGATTTTTCTCCGGGAGAAAGGTTCTCTCGTTACATTCGTCAAAGATTTCATATGATAGTGCACCCCAATGACTCCTCGGGTCACTTTATCATGGTGATTTCTTTTGATACAGCAAAGTTAAAATTAAATGTTGACTCAGTGGCTCTTGCTCTGGAGGATGTCATTCGTGCCTATTGTGGCAGTTTAAAGGTCTCACTAATACGGGGCAGAGTTTTCTCCTTTCATGTCTCATGCAAGCAGGTGGGTTTTCAAGTTTATAATGTGTGACGCCCCGGGATCGGACACTATGCAGATTTCAGCATTTCCACCCAAATCCGCATAATAACCGATTTTAGGTTGCCACTTGTGATAACATTACAACAGTTCACGAATATTCCACAACAACAACAGAGGAGGTATATACAAGACGACTCAAACGAGTCAAGGATACAACTGATACAATACAAAGATCCAAATGACAGCGGAAGAAACAACATAGTGTCCGACTACGGACAAGATACAAATTGGACTAAGAGTCCTGAAGATAACCAATGGCGTCCAATCCCTGCCCAGGCCAAGCCGGAGGGATTCCCAAGCTAACGTCGTCAGACTTCAAACCTATGAACTGCAATGTGGAATATGCAGCCACGAAATGGATTCGTGGGTTAGTACTATTAAGTACTGGCAAGTGGATAAACCATACTCACAAGATACCAGCGTAACCAATCATCACGAGATACAAATACTTTGGGTACAACGGAAGGAAGGGATTATTGCAACGAAGCGGCAGTTGGCTGCAATAACTAACTACAGAGACGCGCTACAACATCCGGCTAAAAGAAAGGGATAAGATAGCGTGACAAAACCAACTATAACTACTCACCAAACAATACCCATCCAGTGTTACCCCCTACTAAGGAAACAACCCAAGGAAACTCACACTGTTGATTAAGGTGACATTCATTTTTATGGTGGAGGTAATGTATATTACTAGTCAAGTTATCATCGTTAAGTGTAAGTTGTCTGAGTACTTGTTAGCCAGCACTTTCACCAAGTCATCCATAACCGCGGACAACACGGCTTCTCGAGAAGATTTAACTCTGCAGGGATGCACCAATTTGGCCGTACACGTAAGAATGACCCGCCAGGCGGGGAGCAAACCCACCAAGCAGACCACTCAACACAACCCAACTCTTCTTCGCATCAAGCCCAAAGAACCCCATGCAACTGAGCGCACAGCTAATCAAGCCCCACGAAGAAAAGGGGACCCTCATAGCACTCTAAGAACGTGTCTCCCTAAATGCCGACTACAAAAGTTCCACCCTGGCGCCAAGGGTTCGCACCTGCATATGCATGCGGCAAATGGAAAACCCGAACTAAATGAGGCGATTTGGACGAGATGCGAATCGAATCAAAGTTGAGGGGGCGCCCATACTCGCTTCCCACATGCGGTTAGCGCGCTCATCATGGATCGAAGGACAAGACCCTTTTCCTAATTAAGTTCGACACTAGCAGGCCTCAAAACCACGTCGGGCCTCCTGCCGGTGCCTTATCATCAAATTAATATTACCCAAAACATTAACATGTTGTTGATTGAATTGAAACCCAACTATCGACTAAACAGGTGATAGGACAAAGGACAACAGGACTCGAGCGCAAACAAATCTAAGCATGCAACTACGACACGAGGACCAACGGGGTAAACAAACAACAGGTTATAGGAAGTGGAAGTAAGGCTATATCATGGTTGCAAGGTAAACATATGATAGGATCGAGACACAAGCATCGAATCATAAGGCTAGCATAAAGATAACGGAAAGAATCGGTAACAAGTGATGAAAGGCATCCATAGGTAGCAAGTGAGTATACTTGCCTGAGATCCAGCAAGTAGAGGTACATCCACAGAACTTGTCGTTGCTCACATCATCTCAACGTCCTATCCGCGAAGAAGCAACGAACTAGAACAAACACCGGATGCAACAATTACTTCTACGGAAAAAGATCCAGCATGATCCTATTTTATATGCATGACAATTAATTGGTGCATCAAAGTAAACCAGTTGACATGGTAAACATATTTAAATGGGCCCATATGCAATTTGGATTGCATATGGAAAAGCCCATGGATTAATGTTGAATTAAATGATATACAAATAACCATTATGTGAAATTTGATTAGAATGATGCATGGATGATGAAAACAATAAGAAAACAACAATAGCTTCAGTTTGATATGTTGTTTACCAAGTTTGGAATTTTATTTGTTAAGTTATGAACTTTGGCATTTTAAATGATTTAAACAAACATTTGTTGTTTTCACCAATTTTAAATGTTCAAACCAGATAACAAAATTTATATTTGGAAAGAACACAAAATTTTAGATGGAATATATATTTCATTTGTTGAATTAGGATTTTAGATGAGCAAGTTATTAAATTGACAATTTTAAATGCATTAATTAAGAAATAGTTGTTTTCAGCAATTTAATTTATTCAAAACAGAAAGCAAAGTTTATATTTGGAAAGCTTGTTCAATTTTGCATGGAAACCATATTTTACATGTTGGAATTGGATTTGAATTGCCCAAGTTATGAATTTTGCAATTTAAAAGGTGTAATTAAAGTATTGAATTATTACTCCAATTTTAATTAGGAAAAACAGTGAACAAATGGCATATTTGAAAAGTACAGGAAATTTGGAATGGAATACATATTTTACTTTTCAAAATTGGAGTTTAAATGAATTTATTAGGTGCATTTGAAATGCAGGGACTTTTCTGCAATTTTTAGGGACCTTGTTGTGAAAAGAATTCTCAGATCTGGATCTGGGATCCAGATCTAACAGGGCAGCAACCTAACCACAGAGGCTGACATGCGGGGTCCAGCGCCACCTGGCGCTGACAAGGCGCGAGTGGGGCTGTGGTGGCACACACGGTCAATGACCATTGGGTCCCGCCCCGCGCGCGAAAATCCGAAAAAAGAGTGGCCTTTTATTCGGCCGTGCGGGGATTCGAACTCGCAACCGCGAGGTGCGCGCGCAGAGTCCTTGCCACTGGGCTGGGCCGCGGTTTCTGAACATATACACATCTGAACTGTTAAGAGGTAAAACGGACGCATGTTTACTGACGAAACTGAACAACAGATCTCTGTACTGCACGGGATGGATGATACAGCAGCGACGGCCGCCGGTAGCGCTCGATGGCGGGCATCCAGAGCAAGAGGAGGAGGCAGAGAGGTGTCCCTAGGGACGGGAGGCTCACCAAGGGGTTGGTGTCGACGCGGCTCGTCCGCTCGTGGTCGAAGAGGACGAGTCGGTGGCGATCTTGACGCCAACGTGCTCAGGGACGAAGGTAGAAGATGATGCAGACACCAGCCTTGTCGTCATCCATCCAGACCAGCTCGGGTTCCATGCTTCAGCTAGGTAGAATGAGGAGGGAACGGCGATTCCATTCCCGAACGCAGGGGAGGGTGGCATGGATTCTGACGATGGCGAGGTGAGGTCCGAGCTCCGTCCATGGTGGTTTCGGTGGGGAAAAACGACCAGGAAGAGAAACGAAAAATATGGTGGCGGCGGCTGAAGGAGGGAGAGGGGCTAGGGTTTGGGAGGAGGAACCGTAGGCGGCTTTATGGAGGGGAAAGCCACGGAGGGGAGGGGACACGGAGGTGGCCATGGTGGAAAGTAACAGGAGGGTGCTCTCCTCGTGCCCGTGTACGGACGAGGAAGGAGGGGGGTACCAGGCCAGAGACAGAGAAGAGGTGGGTTGGTTTTGGTTTAGGTGGGCTAGAAGGGAGAGAGGGCTGGCTGGGCTGGTGGGTTGCTCTCTCTCTCTCTCACTCAACCTTTTTTTTGTTTTGTTTCTTTTATTAATTTCTAGAGGTTGTTTTTGCACTATTGAAAATAATTTTTGAGGCCACAAACTCAACTTTGATTTTTATGAAGATTTAAGATTTCCAATCAATTAAATATTGGGTGAGTTAATGACATGATGGCATGATGCATGATGATGCGAAAATGAAAAACAAACACACAAGTTCTAATTGGGGAAACCCCCGGGTGTTACAGCCGACACCACTAACAAGGGATTGCGCCCTCGCAATCCGCTCCAAGCCGGTAAGAGAGAAGAATTTGTACTATTGTCGGGGGGTTACCCCCGAGTAGGGTAAAGACAGGTGGTAAAGGCAGCTTACAGAAGGGAGGTTTGGTCGAGTAGCCGACTACCAGGTACTCGCTACCCGGTCGACTGCTACTCGGTCTCACCTCAAGATGACCAGAAGGAGAAATCAAGCAAGTTCAATCCTTTCGAGTAGAAGGTTGACCCGAGTACAATTGGCGGGAACAATTGGCGGGAACCTACTCGGCCAGAAAGTCAAAGGAGCCGTTCTGACACAGGATCCCGCGTATCCTGGGTCCGTACTTGGCGGCATGCGAACTACTGTTCATTTGGGGACGACGTGCCTGACAGTGACAGCATGGGAGCATGCTGTGGCAGGATATGGGGGGTCTACTCTGTGCCTAGGTACAGTGTTAGCCGCCTGTCCCCTAGTTCTGCCCAACGACTTTCCGGATGAAGCCAAGGCTGGGAGCCAAAGCTGTCAGCGGGAACCCGGAAGAAGGACAGTGTGCACACTATGTCGACACTTGTTTGTATTTGGACGTATCCGGTTGGGCATCGTGTATATAAGGTGCCCAGCCACCTCCTGCGCGAGGGACGAACACACGGGAACACAGATTGCTTACAAGCTTGAGCCCTAGAAACCCTAAGTTCTTGACCTAGCTCTACTCGGAGAAGGGTGAGAAGCTACTCGGTAGAGATACCATTTGTACTTTGGCTACTCGGAGAAACATCCTAATACACATAGAGAGGCAGGAGTAGGGGTTTTACCTCCTCACGAGGGCCCTGAACCTGGGTAGATCGTGTTGTTTGCAGTGTGTTGTTCTTATCTCACGCGTCTACTCGTCGCGTGATCCCTCCCCGAATACCTCCAGCGTCCATCGTCCCCACAACTTTAGCCATCCTATGGCATCTGCCGTGACACCACCACGACAGTTGGCGCCCACCGTGGGGCAAGCAGCGGCGCTGGCTGGAGTTTCTGTTCGGACGGGATCTTCTTCAGCGGAGCGCGTAGTCTGTGGCCTTGTCCACAGATTCGGCTCCTTCGACTTCGTCATCGACAACGCCGGCTGTTTCGGCGGCAAGGCCATGCCGGAGGGCGGCTCGGTGGTCTCCTTCGGCTCTCATCTCGTCTACATCGCCACCGTCGTCGACCACGCGTATCCTGAGCAGGTGCAAGACGCGGAGGATCCTCCCGCGGTGATTGCTGCTCGCGGAAGGCCCGCGTCTCGCTCTGCGAACTGCGCTGAGGTGCTGGTGACGGGCTTGACGGCAAACGCCGGCGCAGCCGCTACTGGCGCTGCGGCCGTCGTCGAGGAGGTGGACGTACCGGCTGGTGGCAGGGTACACCGGCCCTACGAGAGGGAGAGCAACATGCCGCCCTCCACTTCTGCGGCCATCCCCGCGTCTGCTGCGCGGCTTGGCATGCCAACCTCCACCGACGTCGAGCTCCTGGCCATGAGGGAGCAGCTTGAGCGGCAACGCTTGGAGCTGCTCGCCGAGCAGGCGGAGTTGGACAAGGTGAGGTTAGAGCTGAGTCTAGATCAGCTTGAGTACAATAGGGCTCACGGTTTCACGCCGGTTGCTAGGAGGCCTAGCAGAGTAGGTGCTACTCGTCGTAACCTTGGTGCCGAGATGGCAACGGTTGTAGAGGCTCCCGCTCAGTCCGCCACCGCAAACACCTCCACCAGGCCCAGATATAGTACACCCGCCAAAACCCTTAGAGCTGCAGAGGCGGTTGCTGCCGAGTTGCCTCGTCTAGACGGCGATGCGCGTGTTAGGCAGCAAGAGAGGCTCAATGAGTTAGTGTTGGAGGCTGCTAGGCAGAACGAGGAGTTCCGGAAGGCCAATCCTGGGGCTGGGGCTTCGCAGATGGTGCATTCGCACGCGGCTAGATCTAACGATCAGGCCTCATCTCCGCATCCCAGCTGCGAGAAGAGCCGCAGCGGCCGCTCGGGCAGAGACAGGCAGATGCAGGTGTATGACCCGGCTGCTGCCGCGAGACAGATTACTGTGCCGCAGCAGCCCGGGCAGGAACACAATGCTGCAAGAGCAGGCTCTCAAGCCCATCAAGCTCAAAGCCGTGTCCGAGAAGCCGCGCGTCCGGGTACTTCTCGGCAACCCGCAGCTCAGCCTACTCGGCAGAGGCAGCAGCCGCGCGCTGTGGCGCAGGTCATCAACCCGGTGGAGCAGCCTGCGGCGTTGCAGGTGGACAGGTATGATGACGGCAACTCGGCCATGGAGATGGCCGGCTATGATATTCGGGATCGTGTTGGTGACCGTGTGCTGGCGGTTGGAGATGCAAGGCATCAGTTGGACCGAATCAGCTTGTCGGCGCGGCTGGAGAGCACGGGTCCTCCTGGCCCCGAGTGCTTTGGCCCGCGCATCATGAACGAGCCGTCCGTGAAGGGTTTCCAGCTTGCAAGGGGCACCAAGAGCTACAATGGTAGCACCAAGCCTGAAGATTGGCTCAATGATTATGTTACCGCGGTCCATATCGCGAATGGTAACAGAAGATGGGCGGTGCGCTATGTGCCGCAAATGCTAGAGGGTCCAGCCCGTACTTGGCTCAACAACCTGCCCAAGAACAGCATTAACTGCTGGCTGGACTTCTCAGACGCATTCATCAGCAACTTCACGAGTACATACAAGAGGCCGAATAGGCCACAGCAGCTGTCAGCCTGCAAGCAGCGAGAAGACGAGACTGACCGCGAGTATCTTACTCGGTGGAGCACGTTGAGGAACACCTGTGAGGGTGTGAATGAAGCTCAGGCCATCACTTGGTTTGCGCAGGGTTGCCGGCATGGCAGCATGCTTTGGCAGAGATTGCAGAGAGAGATGCCGAACACCCTGGCCGAGACCATCAAGATTGCGGATCAGTACGCACTCGGTGATCCTACTCAGCCACTGATGGACTCCTCTGAGCCGAGAAGAAACTTCAACGGCAGCAAGCGCAACGAGTTCCGCAACAAGCGCCGAGTGGACAACCGGTATGATCCCGAGGAGGTCAATGCAGTGAATATTGGAGGCAGTGGTGGCCAGAGGCAGAAACCTGCTGGAGCCTACGGGCAAAACCAGAACCAGGGCCAAGGCAACAAGAAGCCATTTCGCGGATCCCAGTCGGGTAGCGGGAACTCCGAGCAGCCGAAGAAGTTTGTCTTCGATGACATGAAGGATGGCCCATGCAGCTTTCACACCCACCATCCGTCGAGACCTGCTAACCACACTACTCGGCAGTGCGAGTGGTGGGAGGCAATTAAGAGTGATGGCTTGCCTCCTCCGCCTCCCCTGCCAGCCGTCAATGCCAATGACAATGTGCAGCCTGCTCGAGCACCTGCAGCTCGGCCACCAGTATACCCGAGAAGAGAGAACGTCAACCAGGTGGCTTTAGGAGCCAACCAGTACTTCAACAACGAGCGATACCGCAGCAACAACAACAACAACTACAACCGCAACAACAACAACAACAGAGGCAACAACAACAATTACCAGGGCAACAACAACAATGGCAACAATGGGGGCAATGGCTCCAATCAGTACCAAGAGCACCACGAGAGCTACATGATCTTCACTTCTGAGCCTGACGACAAGCAGTCGCAGCACAGGCGGGCCATGGAGGTCAATGCAGTGATTCCTGCTGTTCCTCACTACATGTACTGGTGCGACAAGGAGATCAGGTGGTCCCGAGTAGATCATCCCAAGGTGATGCCCAATCCGGGTAGCTATGCCTTGGTGCTGGATCCTACCTTCTTGGGTCCCGTGAAGAATGTGAGGTTCAGCAAGGTGCTGATCGACAACGGCAGCAGCATCAACATTGTGTACAGGGATACACTCGAGAAGCTTGGCATGGCCGAGAACATGATGCTGCCTAGCAAGACTACCTTCCATGGCATCGTGCCCGGGGTCTCATGCAACCCGATTGGCCGAGTGTGGATTGATGTGTTGTTCGGTACTCGGGAGAACTGTCGCACAGAGCGCCTGCAGTTCGAGGTGGTGGACCATCAGAGCCCGTATCACGCTCTACTCGGCAGGCCGGCTCTGAGCAAGTTCATGGCCTCCACTCATGTGGCTTATCTGAAGATGAAGATCCCCGGTCCCAATGGCATCATCACCATCTCGGGGGATTACAAGAAATCCATTGAGTGTGCCTCTGCTGGTTCCCAGTTGGCGGAGTCAATGGTGATTGCTGCCGAGAAGAGGAAGATATACGAGGTGGTGGCTATGGCTCAGTCCGCGCAAGCTGGCGCACAAGGTGTGCCGAGTATCCAGCAGGGCACTGCTTTCCAGGCTGCCAAGGAGACGAAGAGGATTCAGGTCGACCCTGAGTTCCCCGACCGCGAAGCCATTATTGGCTCCGGGTTGGCGGAGAAATAGGAAAGCGAGCTCATCCACTTCCTCCGTGAGAATCGGGATGTTTTTGCCTGGACCAATGAAGATTTACCAGGAGTCCCGAGGGAGTTGGTTGAGCACTCTTTGCACGTGCGTCCTGACGCCAAGCCCGTGAAGCAGGCTATGCGCCGCTTCGGAGATGAAAGGAGGAAGGCCATCGGTGATCAGATCACCAAGCTGCTGATAAGTAACTTCATCATGGAAGTACTGCATCCGGATTGGCTAGCCAACCCGGTCATGGTCGAGAAGAAGAAGGAGGATCCCAAGGCCGCCACCGCATGGCGCATGTGCGTCGACTACACCGACTTGAACAAGGCGTGCCCCAAGGATCCTTTCCCGCTACCCCGCATCGATCAGGTGATCGATTCCACTGCTGGCTGTGAACTGCTGTCTTTCATAGATGCTTACTCTGGTTTCCACCAGATTGCACTCAACCCTGCTGATCAAATAAAGACTGCTTTCATTACCCCGTACGGGGCTTATTGCTATCGTGTCATGTGTTTTGGCTTGAGGAATGCGGGTGCAACCTATCAGAGATGCATGCAGAAATGCTTGCATGACCAGCTCGGCAAGAATGTGCAGGTGTACGTAGATGACATTGTCATCAAAACGAATAAAACACATACTCTGCTTGCCGACCTGGAGGAAACCTTTGCTAACCTACGCAAGTACAAAATGAAACTGAATCCGAGTAAGTGCACCTTTGGTGTACCGGCTGGAAAGCTACTCGGATTTCTGGTTTCTAGCCGGGGCATTGAAGCTAACCCTTCAAAGATAAAAGCTATTGAGAGCATGTCTTTGCCAAGATCACTGAAAGATGTGCAGAAATTCACGGGTTGTTTGGCTTCTCTGAGCCGTTTCTTGGGCCGAATGGGCGAGAAGGCTTTGCCTTTGTACCAGCTGATGAAGAAAAGTGACAAGTTTGCCTGGACTCCGCAGGCGGACGTGGCATTCAATGAGCTGAAAGCAATGCTGGCTACTGCTCCCGTCTTGGCTAGTCCGCTACCCAAGGAGCCTATGCTGTTGTACATTGCTGCGACTAACCGAGTAGTCAGCGTGGTGATTGTGGTGGAGCGAGAAGAAGAAGGCAAGAGTGTGCAGCGCCCAGTCTATTATCTCAGTGAAGTGTTGTCCAGTTCCAAGCAAAACTATCCGCACTATCAGAAGATGACATATGGTGTGTACCTGGGCGCAAGGAAGCTGAAGCATTATTTCCAGGAGCACCCCGTCACTGTTGTGAGTTCAGCTCCCATCTCGGATATCATGGGTAACAAGGAGGCGAGTGGCAGAGTGGCCAAGTGGGCGATTGAGCTAGCCGCGTACGCTCCCGCGTACGCGAGAAGAGAAGCAATCAAGTCTCAGGTCCTGGCAGAATTTCTCGTGGACTGGGCCGAGATGCAGTATGAGCCTCCTGCTCCAGTTTCCAACTATTGGAGGATGCACTTTGATGGCTCAAAGGTGAAAGAAGGCCTTGGCGCTAGTGTTGTGCTTACTTCACCCAAGTGGGATCAACTCAAGTATGTGCTGCAAATTCACTTCAAGGCATCCAACAATGTAGCCGAGTACGAGGCAGTGGTGCATGGTCTGCGAGTAGCCAAGGAGGTTGGTGTGCAGCGCATTATATGCTATGGCGATTCAGATTTGGTGGTGCAGCAGGTTTCGGGTACTTGGGATGCTTTGGATGCCAATATGGCATCGTATCGCTTCCTGGTACAGTCTATGACTGGGTTCTTCGAAGGCTGTGAGTTCCAGCACATTCACCGAGCAGAGAACGAAGCGGCAGATGAGCTGTCCAAGTTGGGATCTTCTCGGCAGTCCATCCCGGCAGGGATTGCCTTGGAGCATTTGAGGAAGCCTTCCATCAAGCCTTCCCCCAACTCGGTATCCATCTTTGTTCCTTCTCTGCCAAATGAAGAATCTGACCCAATGGAAATTGACTGGGAGAGTGCTGCAGGAAACCCGGGGACTGCCGTTCCCTACTCGGGGAGACTGCCGTTCCCCACTCGGGGACTGCCGTTCCCTACTCGGGGACTGCCTTTCCCTACCCGGGGACTGCCGTTCCCCACTCGGGGACTGCCGTTCCCTACTCGGGGACTGCCTCTCCCTACTCGGGGACTGCCGCTCAGTACTCGGGGACTGCCGCTCAGTACTCGGGGACTGCCGCCCTCGATCCAGAAGCTGTTGCATTCATTGAAGAGGTTCTCGCCAATCGGTCCGGGCTGCAGAGAAGCGCTCCTACTCCTCCTGTGCAACCGCAAGAGCCTGTCCCAATGGAACTGGACGAACCAGTGTTCCCCGTACGGGAAACACCGAGTTGGGCTATGCCCATATTATCCTTTCTAAGGGACGGTGCTTTGCCTGAAGATGAAGTGATTGCGAGGCAGATTCAGAGGAAGTCCAAGGGCTACACTATAGTCCAAAATGTGCTGCATAAAAGAAGTGCCACTGGTGTGCTGCAACGGTGTGTGAGCCCAGAAGAAGGAGAAGAAATATTGGTGGAGATACATCAAGGGGAATGCGGGCACCACGCCTCTTCTCGGGCTTTGGTCAAGAAAGCTTTTCGGCATGGCTTTTACTGGCTCACTGCGCTGCAGCAAGCTGAAGATATCGTGAGGAAGTGCAACGGCTGCCAGATGTTTGCAAGTAAGATTCACATGCCCGCTTCCGAGTTGAAAACAATTCCTATCACATGGCCATTTGCTGTTTGGTGCTTGGATATGGTTGGGCCCTTCAAGCCGGCTAAAGGGAACATGACACATATTTTGGTCATGGTGGACAAGTTCACCAAGTGGATTGAGGTGAAACCTATTCGGAAGTGTGATGGAGTCACAGCTGTGAAGTTCGTGAAGGATGTGATCATGAGATACGGCTACCCGCATAGTATCATCACCGACAACGGCACCAACTTTGCGGAGGGGGCAATGGTGAGATTTTGCAGAGATAAGCATATCCGACTAGACGTTGCGTCAGTCGCGCACCCTGCCTCCAATGGGCAAGTTGAGAGAGCAAATGGAATGGTACTGGCAGGCATAAAGCCAAGGCTGATCGAGCCGTTGCTGAAAACACCTGGGTGTTGGCTAGAAGAGTTGCCAGCGGTGTTGTGGAGTCTAAGGACTACCCCTAACCGGTCAACCGGCTACACGCCATTCTTCTTGGTATACGGGGCTGAGGCCGTGTTGCCAATAGACTTAGAGCATGACTCCCCCCGAGTAGCCCTCTACACTGAGGTGGAGGCGAGAGAAGCTCGAGAAGACGACGTCGACCTGCTTGAAGAAGCAAGAGAGCTGACTCTGTCACGTTCGGCTATCTACCAGCAAAACCTGCGGCGATATCATAGCCGAAAGGTGAACCCAAGGGTTTTCCGAGAAGGAGACATGGTCCTTAGGCTTGTGCAGCGCACAGCCGGGATGCACAAGTTGTCTCCTCCATGGGAAGGGCCTTTTATTGTGAGCAAAGCGCTGCACAATGATGCGTACTACCTTGTAGATGTGCGCCCGTCACAGGCGAACAGGGCAGATAAAGCTGGAGAGGAAACCAAGCGCCCTTGGAATGTAGCTCTACTTCGTCGCTTTCATTCGTAAGCAAAGATGTGTATGTACCCTCTTATCCGAGTTGAAATTCTACTCTGCAATCTGAAATTGTTCTCGGGGACTGCCCTCGTCCAAAATTGCTCTAAGTATTTTTCTTACTCGGCTTTACTGTTTGTCTACTCGGTTGCTTCATTTTAGAACTCATAAGTGCATTGAGTACTGTGTTTAAACCTATATGCCAACTCTTCAACTCTGCTGCTGTCCGAAACCCGGCTTCATGGCAAGCAAGAGAACAAGCAAAGGGTCAATGAGCACACGAAAATCACTAAGGAAGAAAGAGTGCAGGAACCGAGTAGACTGTTTGTTACTGTTATTCCCTGTTTTCGCCTTCTCGGTTAAGTGTTGGGCTGCGTTATCATGACTGTTTTCTGACGGCTAAGTATTTGCAACCCTGCTACTCGACTCTTGTGACTCGAATACCAGACAAGCGACAAGTCGCGGGTAGAGCAAAGATGAAAGGACAGGGTGAATAAGAAATGCTACTCGGGGACTCGCATGGAAACGCAACTCGGCATTGAGCCAGAGTTGCTCAAAATTGATTAACATTGAAATAAACAAAGTGGGTATAAAAAATGTGTAGCAAGCACAACAAAGAGAGTATATGACATTTGCTCCCGGCATCCCGGGGATTTGATAAATATTCGAAGTGAAAAAGATTGCAGGTTGAACTATGATGAGGAAGCAATGTTCTCGGCGCTGGCCTTGGCTGCTGCTTCTTCAGTGGCAGTCGCGGCGGCTGTTTCCTCGGTGCTTGCAAGGGTGGCGTCCGCTTCCGTCTGGACGGTGGCGAATTCCGTCATCTCGGCAGCTTGCTGGGTGGCTGCCTGCTCGGAAGTGGCCGTGGCCACCGAGACGGGACCGGGAGCCGAGGAGGAACCTGAAGCCTGGCCAGGAGGGGGCACCGTGTCATCAAGAGCAGCGCCAGAGGAGGTGCCGAATTCGAGTTGAGCAGTCTCGATGTGCTCAACCTCCTCGTCGCTACTCGAGACGGCCGTGCCTTTCCGCTTCCCGGCCTTGCCCTCGGGAGAGTCGAAGAAGCCTTCCAGATCGGAGTCGCCTTCTTCGTCAGCTTCCCCTTCGTCTTCATCGTCGGTGTCAGGCTCTGGGAGACCATCAATGTAGGTCTCCGTCTCGGCGCACTCCGCGACCTCGTAGGCAACCTGCTTGCGAGTAGCCACGCAGTCGGGGTCTACCTCCCACTTGGAGTCATTGCGCTTCCCGCGGATGAGCTCCATGTTAAGGTTCTCGTACCAGGATGCGATGCAGAGAAGCATCACATCCGCACCGGCACGGGCTCCCGAAGCGCGCCACTTCTTCAGCTCCTTCTTCACGTTCTTCAGCTTGAGGGCAAGGCCCTTCATGGACTTGGGCGGAGGATCGTTAGGCCAGAAAAGCTTGTGAAGTTCGAAGCCCTCGTGCATCAGATCAGTTCCGAACCCAGCCAGCTGTTCAAAATAGCCCTTGAGCACCAGCAGGCTGTCCTCGATCTCGGCTCTGGGATCTGCTGCCTCACCTTTCGCAAGGCGAGCAGCTCTGATCTTGGCCAGTGTAGGCGCAGTGGGAGATTCAAGATGAGGCCAGATCGCTGAGAAAGCAAATGGAAACGTCAAAACCAAGAAGAGAATAGCCGAGTAGGGGAAAATCCGAGAAGAAATGCGACCGAGAAGAAAAGAAGCAGTGAAGAAAAGACTTACCAGGCAGTTCATTGCGCAGCTGCTGCAGCTTCTTCTTCCAGGTTTCCTCATTAGAGATGTGCCGTTCTTGGATCATGCGCAAGCCGTTCATCTGGGCGAAGAGATCAGCGTTGGCCTTCTTCAAGGTTTCGCATTCCTGCTCAAGGGCCCTTTCCTTGGCTCTGAAAGTGCCCTCGGCCTTGGCCTTCTCGGCGATGGCTCGGTCTCTCTCGGCGCCAATGTTGATGGCATCCTGGAGTGCCCGTTGCAGCTGGAGTTGAAGCTTCTCGGTCTCGCTGGCATGGTGGTCCAGCAACACACCAGCTTGCTTTGACAGTTGGTGCTTCAACTCGTCCGGTTGGACACACTCTCGGTGTGCTGCGGCAAACACCTTGTGATCTTCTGCGAAGAGCCAGACAGGATCAGAACAGAAGCAATCAAGACATGGATTCAAGACTAAGCCAAGTGGGCGACAAACTCACCATCTAGCCGTTTGATGGTGGCTTCGGCATTTTGCACGAAAGCACGGCATTTGCTGTGCTCCTCGGCAAGGCTCTTCAGTTTCTCTGCAGAGAAGAAAGGTTAGCACAAAAGAAAGCATAAGCGAGCGTAAACACAAAACGCACGAATCGCGCAGCTAAAAGTGTACCTTGCACTTCGGCCAGCTGCTGAGTGCTGGCATTGGCATCTTTGCTGGCGGCCTCTGCAGCTGCCTTTTCCTTCTCCAAAGCAGCAATGCGCCGCCTGGCGATGGAATGGTTCCAGAGGAGATGGCGGTACAAGTTAGTCCGTTTCAGGACGCTGTCCTGAGAAGCGAGAAGAAGAAGAAAAGTTAGATAAAGCAGATAAGATTCAACCCGAGTAGGAGGCTACTCGGAGAGTATCCACCTACTCGGCTAGAATCTCGGGGACTGGGAGTGATGGAAAGGAACAGAAAGGCGAATGGAAGAGAAGCAAATTCAACTCGGAAAAGATAAGGAGAACTTACTGCGTAGGCCTGCTCGACGTCCTCGGCGTTCTTGCGATGCAGGAACATCTTGGCGACAAGGGTCGCGGTCTCGGTGGAGACGGTCATGGGCTTGTGTCCCAGGTCGACCTTGTTCCAGTCCACGCGCATGTGGTCGAGGCCGCCAAGGGAGAGACCATGCCACTTCTCCACGCCGAGAACCTTGCTGTCCCATTTGGCATCGATGAAGCCGACTGTGTCCAGTACCTGCTCAAGGCCTTTGGATGTTATGGGTTTGTCTTGGACTCCACGAGAAGCAATATTGGCAGTCTGTTGTTGGCTTGGATCTGGAGGAGGGGAGTTCATGGCAACGGCCTTCCTTCCATGCTGGATAGCTAAGGCTTTATCCTGGGGAGGGAAGCCGATTGAGTGCTGGTGGCTAACCTCAATCATGTATTCCGGGTAGCAGGGCTGGCCAGCAGCGCGAGCATCCGCCGAGAGCGCGGCGGGAATTGGGCCGGACTCACGGATCACAAGTGCCCCACCTGAGGTTGGTGGCGGCACTTGGTCTCTGGCTCGCTTCTTCGCCCTCTCCTTCTCGGCCCGCAGCTTCTCGGGGTCTGCGACCTTCTTCCCGGCAGCTATGGCCTTCGCCTTCTCGGCGGCTTCCTTCTCTGCCTTGGCCTTCTTGGCGGCTTCTCTCTCCGCCTTGGCCTTCTCCGCAGCGTCTTTCTCGGCTGCCCTTCTGTCGACCTCGCTCCTCAGAGCGTCCAGGGCGGCTTGCTGCCTGGTTACCCGCCCGGCAGGGGAGTTAGGTGCATCCTTGGGTTGCGGAGACAAGGAGGAGCTGGGCGGTGTAGGGCCTTGTGCGGTGGGAGGCGCCGCAGATCCATCGCCCTGTGCAGCTCCTGGCAGAGAGCTGCTCGGTGCATCACCTGGCTGCACGCCGCTCAGTGGATCGGCATTGGTTGGGGTGGTGTCCATGGCGGTGGTGGCTTCCACTCGCTGCTCTGTGGCAAGATGATCTTGTGCGGCAGCCCCCGTGGTTGGCTGCTTTGGCTCTGCTTCTGGCCGCTCCTCGGCGGCGTTGTCTTGCGTCTCTCGGTCCTGATTCTCCTCGGCATTGCTAGCCGGAGGAGAAGGGGGTCTTTCTTGACGGACGGTAGCGTCCTGTGCTGCTGTTTCGCTCGCTGCTCTTTGTGCATCTGTAGTTTGCGGATTGGCAGCAGCAGCACTAGCGGTGTGATCCTCGTCATCATCAAGATTGATGAGAGGCACGGGTGGTTCTTTAGCTTGGCCGGACGCGAGAGCTGCGTCCGCATTCATGGGAGGTCTGTAGAGTGGGAAGAAACCAGAAGTTAGAAAAGATCTGAGGAGAATAGTACAGCGGGAGAAGGGAAGCAACCGGGAAGAGGGCTTACGCGGTGGTGGACTTGAGCTCTCGCCTGGACTTCTTCACTACCACCTTCTTCTCGGTGGGCTTCTTCCTCTTGGCAGGAGGTGCTGGTGCCCCACTGCCGGTCCGTTTGCGGGTCTCAGGAGCGGCGACGGACAGAGGCTTGGCGGCTAGGGGCGCCGCGCCCTCGTTCTCGCCTTCGTCCTCGTCATCCTTCTCCGCGGCACCTTCATCTGAAAATACAAGAGAAAGGGGAAGGAGTCAGAAACCGCAATCAAGGAATTGGTCCTTCTCGGAAGCAATCAAATTGAGAGTGAACTTACCATCAAAGTCCTCATCGGACCAGGTGCGAAGAGCGTCCCGCTTGTCAGCAACGGGGGAGCGAGAGGGGTTGGACTGCTCCGCGGCATCATGAGAAGGCACATTGTCCTCCTCACGATCAGCAGTCCAGTTGCTCTCGAAAACATCGTTGCTCTTGATGAGCTGGCGCATGAGAACCTGAAAACCAGAAAAAGATCACAGACTGGCCAAGTACCAGGAAGAAATTCTACCCGGATGGGCGTGCAGGTACAAAGCACACAAAGCCTAGGCAATGTACTAAGCATTCTACTCGAATAGGCGTGCAAGCACAAAGCATACTAAGCCTAAACATGTTTGCGGGAGGGAATTACTCGGAAGGGCGTGCAGGTCTAAAGCACATCAAGCCTAGGAGTTATTCTCGAATAGGCTACCCGGCAAGGCGTGCAAGCACGAAGCACATTAAGCCTACGCAACCCGGCTAAGTATCCTACTCGGTGCAGAAGGCGATCGCTACTAGCGGCAAGGGAAGGATTTGGCTAGTCGGAAAGTAATGCAGAGAAAGAAAAGCGTACCCGCTCAATCGGCTTCGTACGGCTGTACGGGGTAAACCCGTATTGCCAGTGGTCGCCAAGGCTTGTCGTCATGATGTTCCTGGCGTGCAGAGGAACATCGATGTTGTCGATCTCGATGGTGGTGGTCCTGGTGCAGTCGCGGGAGCCTCCCATGTAACACATGAGATGGCTGCGCTCCTGCAAAGGCAGCACTCGCCGCTGGATCCAGCACGCCACTGGATCGTCATTCTTGAGGCCTTGCGCCTTCAGCCAGCTAAGGCGATCCTCCATCTCGATGGCGTCGTCGTCGTTGACGGGCTTGTCCTTCCAGTACAAGCCGTTTGAGCGCGGTTGCTCCAAACCGGCAGGTTGATGCGGTCATCTAGTCGGGCTCCTTCCGCGGCGGCAACATTCTTGACGTAGAGGAACGTCTTCTGCCAGAGCTTGACGGAGTCCAGCCCCTTGACGCGGGGGTAGTTCGTCCCGGACCGCTGCACCATCATGGCGCAGCCGGTGTCCGTGGCGCGGGCGTTGCCCGCGGAGTCCTTCTTCCCGGTAGATTGTTGGCGCAGGTGGAAATACCTGAGCCACGTCTCCCATGTGGGCCGGACGCCGAGGAAGGCCTCGCAGACCACGGCGTGGTAGGCGAGGAAGACGACGGCGTTGGGGGGAAGGTGGTGCATCTGGATGCCGAAGTGGTTGAGGAAGTTCCTCAGGAAGTCGGAGGCGGGCAGTCCAAAGCCGCGCTCGAAGTGCGACATGAAGACCACCCGCTCTCCCTCCCGCGGAGTGGGCACGAGCTCGCTGCCTGGAGCCCGGCACTCCACGCCGGGAGGCACCCGCCGGGTGTTGACGAGCCACGCGCAGTCCTCAGCCGTGACGGAGGAACCGGCCCAGCCAGCCTTGGCCATTGCTGCGGGTGGGGTGAGTGAGAGGTGTTGAGGGATTTGGTGGAGAGATTGGTTTCGCGGCGGCGCGAGAGCTTGCGCGGCGGCGGAGAGCACGGTGGCGGAGAAGCGCAGGAGACGAAGGAGGAAAAGTGCGAGGAAGGGGAAAAGGAAATTACCAGGGAGGTATTTATATCTCCTCTGCGCATCTTCCGTTACCATCGTGGGAGTGGGATCGATTGTGGCGTGTGGTGGACCCTGTGGCCGGTTAGAAACGCACACAAGCGCAGGTTGCGCGCGTAACGGCCGCATTGGATCCCACCACCGAATCGTGGCCCATAACTGCACTTGATGGGACACGACGGCCGGTGGGCCCACTGCGTGAAAACTGGACGCGTGGCAGGTCGTGTCCTGGGCAACGAAACGACAAGGCCTTGGATGCTTGACACGTGGGCAGTTGCTGCGCGAAGGGCTGGATTGTGCTCTGTGCCGCAACGGCTCGATTCCAGAAAATTCTCTAAGTCTTTTTACTCGGTTACAGAGTAGAGAGCAAGTGATACTCGGAAGAGAGAACAATCAAGGTACTTTCTAGACAGCTACTCGGAAGTTCTTCTCGGCATCTTGAGGTTCAAGGGCTGAGATGCGAAGATTGGTTTTTAAGCTGGATGAGCCTAGTGAACAAGTTCGCAAGACTCAACCAGCTTCGGGGACTGCTGTCGGGGGGTTACCCCCGAGTAGGGTAAAGACAGGTGGTAAAGGCAGCTTACAGAAGGGAGGTTTGGTCGAGTAGCCGACTACCAGGTACTCGCTACCCGGTCGACTGCTACTCGGTCTCACCTCAAGATGACCAGAAGGAGAAATCAAGCAAGTTCAATCCTTTCGAGTAGAAGGTTGACCCGAGTACAATTGGCGGGAACAATTGGCGGGAACCTACTCGGCCAGAAAGTCAAAGGAGCCGTTCTGACACAGGATCCCGCGTATCCTGGGTCCGTACTTGGCGGCATGCGAACTACTGTTCATTTGGGGACGACGTGCCTGACAGTGACAGCATGGGAGCATGCTGTGGCAGGATATGGGGGGTCTACTCTGTGCCTAGGTACAGTGTTAGCCGCCTGTCCCCTAGTTCTGCCCAACGACTTTCCGGATGAAGCCAAGGCTGGGAGCCAAAGCTGTCAGCGGGAACCCGGAAGAAGGACAGTGTGCACACTATGTCGACACTTGTTTGTATTTGGACGTATCCGGTTGGGCATCGTGTATATAAGGTGCCCAGCCACCTCCTGCGCGAGGGACGAACACACGGGAACACAGATTGCTTACAAGCTTGAGCCCTAGAAACCCTAAGTTCTTGACCTAGCTCTACTCGGAGAAGGGTGAGAAGCTACTCGGTAGAGATACCATTTGTACTTTGGCTACTCGGAGAAACATCCTAATACACATAGAGAGGCAGGAGTAGGGGTTTTACCTCCTCACGAGGGCCCTGAACCTGGGTAGATCGTGTTGTTTGCAGTGTGTTGTTCTTATCTCACGCGTCTACTCGTCGCGTGATCCCTCCCCGAATACCTCCAGCGTCCATCGTCCCCACAACTTTAGCCATCCTATGGCATCTGCCGTGACACCACCACGACAACTATCGAGTCTTCGATCACCTTGTTTATCTTCTCGACACCACTAACAAGGGGTTCTTACTCCCGTAGATGACGATGTTCTTCCGTTGAGAGATCTTCCGGAGGTCGAACCTATTAGGTTTAAAGGCTAAGAGAACGTCCAACCCACGTAGGCGACTACACTTTGAAAGATAGATAAGAGAGGATACTCCAAAACAAATAAGATAGAAGGAGAAGTAGAATAGAGGTAAGGAATAAACAAGAATCCTATCAAGAGGTTTCCAAAACAGGTTTTGCACAAATAGTTTTGACACTCTAAGAACACGACCGTTAGCGAGGTTATCCTACAGGCTTTGCGGACCCGTTGCTTCGATAACCATTCGTATCGAAACAACATCGGGAATCAGAAACCAGGCTCTGATACCATTTGTGACGCCCCGGGATCGGGCACTATGCAGATTTCAGCATTTCCACCCAAATCCGCATAATAACCGATTTCAGGTTGCCACTTGTGATAACATTACAACAGTTCACAAATAATCCACAACAACAACAGAGGAGGTATATACAAGACGACTCAAACGAGTCAAGGATACAACTGATATAATACAAAGATCCAAATGACAGCGGAAGAAACAACATAGTGTCTGACTACGGACAAGATACAAATTGGACTAAGAGTCCTGAAAATAACCAATGGCGTCCAATCCCTGCCCAGGCCAAGCCGGAGGGATTCCCAAGCTAACATCGTCAGACTTCAAACATGTGAACTGCAATGTAGAATATGCAGCCACGAAATGGATTCGTGGTTCAGTACTATTAAGTACTGGCAAGTGGATACACCATACTCACAAGATACCAGCGTAACCAATCATCACGAGATACAAATACTCTGGGTACAACGGAAGGAAGGGATTATTGCAACGAAGCGACAGCGGGCTACAATAACTAACTACAGAGACGCGCTACAACATCCGGCTAAAAGAAAGGGATAAGATCGCGCGACAAAACCAACTATAACTACTCACCAAACAATACCCATCCAGTGTTACCCCCTACTAAGGAAACAACCCAAGGAAACTCACACTGTTGATTAAGGTGACATTCATTTTTATGGTGGAGGTAATGTATATTACTAGTCAAGTTATCATCGTTAAGTGTAAGTTGTCTGAGTACTTGTTAGCCAGCACTTTCACCAAGTCATCCATAACCGCGGACAACACGGCTTCTCGAGAAGATTTAACCCTGCAGGGATGCACCAATTTGGTCGTACACGTAAGAATGACCCGCCAGGCGGGGAGCAAACCCACCAAGCAGGCCACTCAACACAACCCAACTCTTCTTTGCATCAAGCCCAAAGAACCCCGTGCAATTGAGCGCACGGCTAATCAAGCCCCACGAAGAAAAGGGGACCCTCATAGCACTCTAAGAACGTGTCTCCCTAAATGCCGACTACAAAAGTTCCACCCTGGCGCCAAGGGTTCGCACCTGCATATGCATGCGGCAAATGGAAAACCCGAACTAAATGAGGCGATTTGGACGAGATGCGAATCGAATCAAAGTTGAGGGGGGCGCCCATACTCGCTTCCCACATGCGGTTAGCGCGCTCATCATGGATCGGAGGACAAGACCCTTTTCCTAATTAAGTTCGACACTAGCAGGCCTCAAAACCACGTCGGGCCTCCTGCCGGTGCCTTATCATCAAATTAATATTACCCAAAACATTAACATGTTGTTGATTGAATTGAAACCCAACTATCGACTAAACGGGTGATAGGAAAAAGGACAACAGGACTCGAGCGCAAACAAACCTAAGCATGCAACTACGACACGAGGGCCAACGGGGTAAACAAACAACAGGTTATAGGAAGTGGAAGGAAGTCTATATCATGGTTGCAAGGTAAACATATGATAGGATCGAGACACAAGCATCGAATCATAAGGCTAGCATAAATATAACGGAAAGAATCGGTAACTGAAAGTGCACTATGGTCAACTAGAGGGGGGGTGAATAGGTTGACTACCAATTTTTCTTTTCTTTTCCTTTTAAGGAGCTTAGTAAGAAGAGATACGATTCTCTAGATGTGCAACTAAGTGAACAACCTATGTGAAGAGAGTAGTATGCGGAACGGAAGTAAAGCGTAAGGTAGTAAAGCAAACAACAAGTGTAAACAAGGAGACAAGGATATGTTTCACCGTAGTTCCTTCTCAAAGAGAAGTACGTCTACGTTGGAGAGGTGGGGAGCCACCTAGGCGCTCCTCAATAGCACGGTTGTGCACACCTTGTTCTCCTTGAGCTTCTCCGGTGAGGGAGATGCTCGTTTCCACTATGAGGTCGACTTGAAGGCGTTGACCAAACCTTTACAAGGGCTTGAGGTCACTCCACAAGGATGGAGGCTCTCAAGCATTCCGTAGCTTCTTGCAACAAGGTGGAAACTACAAGCACGAGATCTACTAAGGTTTCTAGGCCTCAAGTAGGATTCTAGATCTACTAGGTTGTGGTGGATGGATTTGAGATTCCTTTGGTGGAAGTGTGGATCTAGGTCTCCTCTAGCTCTCCACCAAGTTTGGGAGTGATTGGGTGGACGGAGTGGGAGATCTAAGAGGTTGAAGCTTTCATTAATGGCTAGGAGAGAGAGTGGGGAAAGCTTGGCATTTATGAGGTAGGTGAAGGGGTATTTATACCCTTGGCCACGAAGTGGCCGTTTGCAGTCCAGGGCACCGGAGGCTCCGGTGGTTTCACCGGAGGCTCCGGTGGGTCTTCTGTGCACTGCGCAGTTGCGCAGTGCCCTAACTTTTGCGCGCTGCTGAGGAGGCCGGAGGCTCCGGTGGATAGAGCGGAGGTTCCGCCCACCGGACCCTCACCGGAGGCTCCGGTGGAACCTCCGCCACTTTCCAACAGAAGGGGTGGCTGGCGGAGCCACCACCGGACCCTCCAGCGGACCCTCCACCGGATGTCCACCGGAGCCTCCGGTGGAACCTCCGCCACTTTCCAACAGAAGGGTATTTCGGCGGAGGAACCACCGGATGTGCACCGGAACTTTATTTGCACACAGGTTGAGGGCTGAGCCTCCGGTGGATTCACCGGAGCCTCCGGTGGATTTACCGGAGCCTCCGGTGGGTTCACCGGAGCTTCCGCCCCTGCAAATTTTGGTTCCCTGGCTTTCTTTCTCTTAGCACTTTTCGAATATCTCAACCATTAGCCCCATAGATATAGTGAACCTAATAACCTGGGCATTTTCATCATTTGAACAAACATTAGATCAAACAGTTATGTTGTCATATAATTACCAAAACGGACGATGATCTTTCAATCTCCCCCTTTTTGGTAATTGATGACAACATAATTATTTGCATGATTACGGACTCAATATGAACGGAGCTCCCCCTAAAGATATGCTCCTTTCATATTGAGATCACTAAGACATGATATAAACTAATAATATGACAATGATAACACATAGCACACATAACACATAGATAATATGAAACGAGGTTCACACATGATCACAATATAGCAAGGTTCACGATAGATACGAATAAGGTAAACAAACGAGTTCCAAATAGTTCAAATCAAACTCCCTCAAGCAAAAGAGAGATGCAAATCAAAGAAAGCTTGAGGGACCATGCAAATGCCCGTTGCCTAATATATCTTTCTCCCCCTTTGGCATCAAGATACCAAAAGAGGGAGAGCCAAGTGCTAGCGCCCCAAATCATTCGGAGGATGAGGGAGATGCTTCCGGAGCCGGGGAGGGAACACGGTGGTGAGAGCTAGTGGCTTCGTCTCCTTCTTCCTCGGACCATTCAATGAGCTTTCCCTTGGAGTCCTTTGCTTGCCAAGCATCCCAATCCGTGATGCTATCAAGAACCGGCGATTCAATGGAGAGACCCTCTTCACGGAGACGTTCACGAGATGCTTGAGCCTTTTTACGTGCCTTGAGTTCCGCATCATAATGTGCTTCCCATTGATGTTGCTCAATCTTCTTGTTCAAGCAGAATACTTTCTTGAGAGCCCGTGCCATCCATTTGAAGGCATTGCTAGAGGGAGGAGGTTGAGATGGACCCTCTGCTTCTTCCTCATCCACAATGATGCGAGGCCTAGCCTTGTGCTTGCGGACAGCTGGAGTGGGATGCACCACGGGCTCGGTGTGATCCTTTATGAGAAGCCGCTTTTCCGTGTGAGAGATCCAAAGCGCATCATCCAAAGGATCATCCGGAAACTTAGCATTCCACACGTGCAATATGATCTTCATGATGAAAGGCCCAAAACAAGCATTCTTGCGGTTGGCAACGGCATACCACAGCTCGTTCCAAATGTAGTCAAGCACATCAAGCTTGCGAGGGGAGGTATCCATACGGTGTTGATGAGTAAGAAGCATCAAGTTCTTCATGTAACCTTGAATCTCATCCACATTGCCCGCCTTTGGATTGATAGTCTCTCTATAGATCCGTAACATGATGTCATAAGTGGGAAAGAGACCCTTGACGAAGCCCACGGCATATTTCTTCCAATGATAGAGGGGAGTGAGGTCATCCTTCGAACGAGATTGAGCCGAGTGAACTCGAAACCATCCATTAGCAAATTCTTCTCCGGTGGCAAAAGGGCCAAAATCTGGGTAGCCACCAAGAATAGTGCCAACATCCGTCCAAGAGATGTCAAGTTGTTTTCCCTTGGTCATCCAAATGAGGTTGCGGTTGGTCTCATTGCCTAGATGAACTGTGGCAAGGAACTGACAGACGAGCTCTTCATCAAAGTCTTGTTGAAGAGTGATAATGGGGCCGAGACCAAACTTCTCAATGAGCTCGAGGGCCTCTCCAAAGTACTTGTGATTGCGTTCCATGTGTCCAATATTTATAGCATGTTGGGAAACAACATTCTCCTTCGACTTCCTCATCAAGATCTCATGATAGATTTGCCCTTGGAAGACGGTGTGAAAGCGCGGATCTTTGCCCCGGAATTGGGGCATTTGGCGGTCACGAGCAATCACATATGGATTTTCCCTTCTGGTCTTCACAAATTCCGCCTCGGACATCTTGGATGCGGTTGGTGAGGTGTTCTTCCGGGGCAAGGTCTTCTCGGGAGCCGGAAACCTCTTGCGCTTGCCTTGAGTACGGTCAAGTTCCTCTTGAATTTCATCCACGGGTTGTGGCTTGCGGCGGCCCGTGGACTTGTACCGTTGCCCTTTTCCCTTGGAACCGGAAGCATCTAAAGAGAGAAAGCAAGGAGAATATGAAGAACGAGTAAAGCTCGAGTCAAATAAGACACGCACAAACCAAAGAACCAAGATATTCATGGTGTTAGGGTTGAATAATCTAGGGTTAGGGCAAAATTTCCCATAGAACCGCAACGATTCAAGCCTAACATGCATTATCTAGGTTGCTAGGGTGTGTACTTGAGAAACTTCACTCCTAAAACTCCAAAACCACAAAGCTAGAAGACTAGAACATGAACTCTTATGCATCTCATCCATCAACGAGATGAGAGAGAGAGAGAGCACATACCGGCTTCATCCATGGTGGAGAAGGAAGGAGGGAAGATTCCCGGGGCGTCCCGATGCAAGGAGGAGGTCTCCCCGCGGTGGGGCACCCGAATCCGGCGGCGGTGAGCTTGGGGGCGGCGGCGGATTGAGAGGAGGAAGATGGGGGCGGGTGGGGGAAAATGAGATTGGATATCACTTACCCCCGCGCGCCCCAATCTTATCCGCTGTAATTTTTCCGCCGGCGGAGCCTCCGGTGGTTTCACCGGAGCCTCCGCTCCCGCCAGCGGAGCCTCCGGTGGAATTCACCGGAGCCTCCGCCCCTGTCCCAAAACATTAGGTTTTGGCCCGCTGATCCACAGGGACCCAGCGGAGCCTCCGGTGAGGTTCCGGTGGACAGGCCCGGCGGAGCCTCCGGTGGTTTCACCGGAGGTTCCGCCCAGATGAATTTCAGCACGCCAAGATTGGAAAAACTCGAGCAATACAATAAGAGCAAGGGTTTGGGCAAGTGGGGCTTGGGTTGGAAAAACGTTACTGTCATACGAGAGACATTCCTCGACGGGGTTCGCAAGAACCATAAAACAAGTGAAAAGCCGAACCCGTACGAGTTGTCAAGATGTGAATATAATGTGAGAAAATGATTAAAAACACATCAAATGTCGGTGGCTGAGGCCACCATGTTTGAGTGTGTAACTTGGCACCGCGAAGATATATCTTGGGTCCAAAATTACTACTCACAATTAAGCACAATGAGTCACAAATTGACTAGATATGCAATGATGGATTGATTTTCGCATAATAAAAGGAGTGCATACTCATGAATTGAGTAGCGCTCCCCCTATTTCCATGCCTACACCTAAACTAGATAGCAAGTATAATGAAGGTAGATATGCAAGGTTTCAAGTGAAGTTGGAAGAATCGATGACATTTAGTTCATTCCTCAAAGCTCGAAATCTTGGTTCATCAAGGGCCTTCGTGAAGATATCGGCAAGTTGATCCGTGGTGGAGACATAAGAGAGATCAATATCACCTTTCTCAACATGATCCCGAATAAAGTGATGACGAATCTCAATATGCTTCGTCTTGGAGTGAAGAACCGGGTTGTAGGCGATCTTGATAGCACTCTCATTGTCACAAAGAAGAGGCACCTTGTCAAAGTGAATACCATAATCCTTCAAAGTTTGCCTCATCCATAGCAATTGGGCACAACAACTTGCCGCGGAGATATACTCGGCCTCGGTGGTAGAGAGAGCAATGCAATTTTGCTTCTTGGAAGACCAACAAACCAAGGAGCGGCCAAGAAATTGGCAACCCCCGGATGTGGACTTCCTATCCGTCTTCTCTCCCGCATAATCCGCATCCGAGTAACCAATAAGCTGAAAGCTTGAACCCTTGGGGTACCAAAGACCGAAGTTTGGGGTATGAACTAGATATCGAAAGATTCGTTTCACGGCTTCCAAATGACTTTGCCTCGGAGAGGCTTGAAACCTTGCACATTTACCTACGCTATACATGATATCGGGTCTAGATGCACAAAGGTAAAGCAAAGAGCCAATCATGGAGCGGTATACCTTTTGATCTACCTCTTTCCCATTAGGGTCGGGTTTCAAGTCGGTGGTTGTGGACATAGGGGTCTTCATAGGTTTGGCATCATTCATATTAAATCTCTTGAGCATGTCTTGAGTGTATTTGGCTTGTTTGATGAAGGTTCCTTCATAATATTGATTCACTTCGAAGCCAAGAAAGAACTCCAACTCTCCCATCATAGACATCTCAAACCTATCGGTCATAAGCTTGCAAAACTCCTCATTGAACAAGGTGTTAGTAGACCCAAAGATGATATCATCCACATAGAGTTGGCATATGAACAAGTCACCTCCAACCGTCTTGGTAAAGAGGGTGGGATCGATTAAACCAACATTAAACCCGCGATCTACTAGAAACTCTTTAAGGTGCTCATACCACGCACGTGGAGCTTGTTTAAGTCCATAGAGCGCCTTATCAAGTTTATAGACATGATCGGGGTGGTTGGGATCCTCGAAACCCGGAGGTTGCTTGACATATACTAACTCATTAATGGGACCATTAAGAAAAGCACTTTTGACATCCATTTGTTGTAATTTGAAGTTATGATGAGATGCATAGGCAAGTAAGATACGAATAGACTCAAGGCGAGCTACGGGGGCAAAGGTTTCACCGAAATCGATACCTTCGACTTGAGAAAAACCTTGGGCCACCAATCTTGCCTTGTTGCGAATGACAATACCATCTTTGTCTTGCTTGTTCTTAAACACCCATTTGGTGCCAATGACATTTTTGCAATCCTTGGGTCTTGGCACTAATTTCCACACCTTGTTGCGCTCGAAGTTATTGAGTTCATCATGCATGGCTTCAAGCCAATCTTGATCTTCGAGAGCTTCATATACCTTCTTGGGTTCAATGAAGGAGACAAATGCATGAGCCTTGCTAAAATCCGCCAATTGCCTTCTAGTGACCACTCTACCACGAACTTGACCAAGAATCATGTCCTCCGTATGACCCGCTCGTTCAAGATTCTCTAGCCTTCTCTTTGCTCTTCGAGCCAGTATCTCCTCCAAAGATTCCTTGGATATTGATTGAGAATCACCTTCTTCATCGGAGACATGTCCATCTTCATTTCGTTCTTGATCAAAGATGGGTGACGAATCACCACTAGGTTGAGCATTCTCAACAATAACAGAGTCTTGATCATGATTTAGGTGTGTTGCTTGGTCTTGTTCATTAGCTTGGCCTTGATTGTTAACTTGAGGGCTTGGTGCATCTTGTTGGATAGCTTGATCATCAATGGGTGTAGTCAATGGCTCCACTTGAGTGGGGCATAGTCCTTCTCCCTCCGTCATCCGGTAACCCTCAATGGGGATTATTTCACCAATCCCCATTCTTCTTATGACGATGGGAGGAATTGCATCTCCTACAACACCATGATCTATACGCCCCCCTTGGGAGCCATTATCCTCATCAAACACCACGTCTATAGCTTCTTCAACTTGTCCGGTGGACTTGTTGTAGACTCTATAGGCGTGAGCGTTTGTGGCATAACCAACAAAAATGCCCTCATAAGATCTAGTCTCAAATTTTGACAACCGTTTACCTTTCTTGCGAATGAAGCACTTGCAACCGAAGACCTTGAAGTAAGATACATCCGGTTTCTTACCCGTGAGAATCTCATAGGGGGTCTTGTTCAAGATCTTGCGAAGATATAACCGGTTGGTGGCGTGACATGCGGTGGAGACGGCTTCGGCCCAAAAGTTATAGGGAGAAGAGAACTCTGCAATCATAGTTCTAGCCGCATCCATCAAAGTCCGGTTCTTTCTCTCCGCAACACCATTTTGTTGAGGGGTATAAGGAGTGGAGTATTGATGAGCAATGCCCTCTTCACTAAGAAAACCCTCAACGGTGTAGTTCTTGAACTCCGAGCCATTATCACTCCGGATAGCCAATATGGTAGCATTGTGTTGGCGCTCAACTAGAGTGATAAACTCGATGACTCTACTTTGAGTTTCACTTTTCCTTTTGAAGAAATACACCCAACAATATCTTGAATAGTCATCCACAATTACTAAACAATACTTCTTTCCTCCGAGACTATCATAGGATAGTGGACCAAAGAGATCTAAGTGAATGAGCTCGAGAATTCTTGTAGTGGAGATAGATGTCTTGGTTGGGTGTTGTTCTCCATGTTGCTTCCCAAAGGTGCAAGAGCTACACACACGATCTTTAGCAAATTTAGCTTTGGTTAGTCCTAGAACGTGATTGCCACTTTGGAGATCATGCAACATTCTCATATTGGTGTGGGCTAGTCGGCGATGCCAAAGCCATCCCACATCAACTTTAGCCATTAGGCATGTCGCGGCACACGTGTCTTCTTTAGAGAAGTCCACTACATACATGCCGTTCTCGACAAACCCAACAAAGGCTACTTTAAGAGATGTCTCCCAAGTGACAATCACACTCTCTTTATTAAAGAATGAGGTGAAACCACAATTCGCAAGTTGAAGAACGGACATCAAATTATAGCCAAGGGACTCAACAAGGAGAACATTCTCAATTGATAAATCATTTGAGATTGCTACCTTGCCTCGTCCCAATACCTTAAGTTCGGACTTATCACCAATAGTGACGCAATTGAGATGAGGTAGAGGAGGTTCAAGATTGCTTATTGCGTCATGGCTTCCGGTCATATGTTGGGATGCACCACTATCCACTGTCCATTTGTTCGACCCGGCAGCTTTTCCCTACAAGAGATCAATTTCTTGATTTAGGTACCCATCCTTCAATGGGTCCTCTTTTGTTAGTAACAAGGGTCTTAGGAACCCAAATAGTCCAATGATAATCATCACCATACGAAGTACCAACGTATTTAGCATAAACATGTCCATCCCTAGATTTCAAAAGAACATAAGATGGATTATATTTTCCGGCGAAATCATTATGAGTGATGCTCCCCCTAGAGGTATCACCACCCGTAATGGCGTTGGTCTCCTTTTCTTTGGTCACCTCACCCTCTTTCACAAAAACAACCTTTTGAGGGGGAGTAGTGACATTCTTGGATATCTTCGTTGACTTGGAAATAAACCCAAGTCCCTCTTTTCCTTTCTTGGCACCTTGAGAGCTTATTGCATTGTTGAGAATTCTTTCCTTCCCTACATGGTTAGTCGTAGTAGAAGAGGTAGGTGCAATAACAATGCTATTTGATGAAGATGCAACATGCTTATTTGATTGTTGAGCTAGAAGCTTGATTCGAGACTTGGCAAGTTTGTCATGAATTTCCTTGAGAGATTTAAACTCTTCTTTTAGTTTGTCGTGCTCCTCGTCAAGTTTTTGATGAGCTATTCCTAGCTTCAACTCTTCCTCTTCAAATTCTTTAAGCAAAACACGGGATTTAGCATGTTCTTTCTTAAGTTTGGCAAGAGATTTTTCATTATCTTTCCTAAGCTTAGAAACACTAATAGCATAAGAGTCTTGTAAACTAGATAGTCTTTCTTCAAGAGAGGCTCTCATGGATCTCTCCTTTTCGAGAGCCTTAATTAGTTCACCATCATGATTCTCATTGGTACCACCATGATTCTCCAAGGTCATGATGATTTCCTCTTTCTCATCAATGAGAGAGTTGGCATCATCAAGTTGCCTTAAGAGAGCTTTTACTTTTTCTTTAGTTTCACCTTCAAGACTACTCAACCAAGACCCTAGGTTCTTGGCCTCCTCATCGTCACAAATGTTTTCAACACAATCCAACAATGAGGGAGAGGTAGTGGTAATAGACTTGGAGGTGGAAGTTATTACCGCGGTGGCTTTTGCCATGAGACATGTAGGTCGGATCGATGTCTTCTCATTGGGAGATTCAAATAGAGAGACCGATGAAGAGGAAGTGGTAGCTATGGCGACGTGGGCAACACCTACGACTTCATCTTCTCCTTCATCTCCGGAGTAGTATGTCTCCAATGTGGGGCCTTCTTGAACATATAGAGCCCTTGGAACCCTTCTAGCGAGGTTCTTGTTTTGTGGAGCTTTGTTCTTGTCCTTGCGAACAAGCTTCCCTTCATTCTCTTCTCTTGGCCATGTGTGGTATAGTAGCAATAGGGTGGATAGAATCGTAATTGGGAGGCGGTGGAACTTTAGAGTTAGACCCCGAACCGTTAGCCGATTGAGACTTGGAGCCCTCGGAGTTCCCACTACTCTTAGCCTTTTTATCGGCTTTTGCTTTGGCTTTCGCCTTAGCTAAAGCGATGTTAGCTTCCATTTCATCAATGTCCGGAATGGATTCTTCATCCGAGCTAACATCGTTGGTAGTGAGAGGTGCTTCCTCGGACTCCTTGGTTCTCCCCATCAATACCTCCATCATTTTCTTGATGCTAGAAACCTCCGTACTGACAGTAGAGCTAACCTTAGACATTTCGGCTTGGAGGATTCCAACCGAGTCTTGTAGGTTAGATATACTGTCGGACATCTTGGAGATTTCCTCACTAGAACTACCGGGGGTATTTTCATCGACCATTGTACTCTTAGGCGGTTAAGCCCTTAGTAAGAGCCGAGGCTCTGATACCAATTGAAAGTGCACTATGGTCAACTAGAGGGGGGTGAATAGGTTGACTACCAATTTTTCTTTTCTTTTCTTTTTAAGGAGCTTAGTAAGAAGAGATACGATTCTCTAGATGTGCAACTAAGTGAACAACCTATGTGAAGAGAGTAGTATGCGCAACGGAAGTAAAGCGTAAGGTAGTAAAGCAAACAACAAGTGTAAACAAGGAGACAAGGATATGTTTCACCGTAGTTCCTTCTCAAAGAGAAGTACGTCTACGTTGGAGAGGTGGGGAGCCACCTAGGCGCTCCTCAATAGCACGGTTGTGCACACCTTGTTCTCCTTGAGCTTCTCCGGTGAGGGAGATGCTCGTTTCCACTATGAGGTCGACTTGAAGGCGTTGACCAAACCTTTACAAGGGCTTGAGGTCACTCCACAAGGATGGAGGCTCTCAAGCATTCCGTAGCTTCTTGCAACAAGGTGGAAACTACAAGCACGAGATCTACTAAGGTTTCTAGGCCTCAAGTAGGATTCTAGATCTACTAGGTTGTGGTGGATGGATTTGAGATTCCTTTGGTGGAAGTGTGGATCTAGGTCTCCTCTAGCTCTCCACCAAGTTTGGGAGTGATTGGGTGGACGGAGTGGGAGATCTAAGAGGTTGAAGCTTTCATTAATGGCTAGGAGAGAGAGTGGGGAAAGCTTGGCATTTATGAGGTAGGTGAAGGGGTATTTATACCCTTGGCCACGAAGTGGCCGTTTGCAGTCCAGGGCACCGGAGGCTCCGGTGGTTTCACCGGAGGCTCCGGTGGGTCTTCTGTGCACTGCGCAGTTGCGCAGTGCCCTAACTTTTGCGCGCTGCTGAGGAGGCCGGAGGCTCCGGTGGATAGAGCGGAGGTTCCGCCCACCGGACCCTCACCGGAGGCTCCGGTGGAACCTCCGCCACTTTCCAACAGAAGGGGTGGCTGGCGGAGCCACCACCGGACCCTCCAGCGGACCCTCCACCGGATGTCCACCGGAGCCTCCGGTGGAACCTCCGCCACTTTCCAACAGAAGGGTATTTCGGCGGAGGAACCACCGGATGTGCACCGGAACTTTATTTGCACACAGGTTGAGGGCTGAGCCTCCGGTGGATTCACCGGAGCCTCCGGTGGATTTACCGGAGCCTCCGGTGGGTTCACCGGAGCTTCCGCCCCTGCAAATTTTGGTTCCCTGGCTTTCTTTCTCTTAGCACTTTTCGAATATCTCAACCATTAGCCCCATAGATATAGTGAACCTAATAACCTGGGCATTTTCATCATTTGAACAAACATTAGATCAAACAGTTATGTTGTCATATAATTACCAAAACGGACGATGATCTTTCAGTAACAAGTGATGAAAGGCAGCCATAGGTAGCAAGTGAGTATACTTTCCTGAGATCCAGCAAGTAGAGGTACATCCGCAGAACTTGTCGTTGCTCACATCATCTCAACGTCCTATCCGTGAAGAAGCAACGAACTAGAACAAACACCGGATGCAACAATTACTTCTACGGAAAAAGATCCAGCACGATCCTATTTTATATGCATGACAATTAATTGGTGCATCAAAGTAAACCAGTTGACATGGTAAACATATTTAAATGGGCCCATATGCAATTTGGATTGCATATGGAAAAGCCCATGGATTAATGTTGAATTAAATGATCTACAAATAACCATCATGTGAAAGTTGATTAGAATGATGCATGGATGATGAAAACAATAAGAAAACAACAATAACTTCAGTTTGATATGTTGTTTACCAAGTTTGGAATTTTATTTGTTAAGTTATGAACTTTGGCATTTTAAATGATTTAAACAAACATTTGTTGTTTTCACAAATTTTAAATGTTCAAAACAGATAAAAAAAATTATATTTGGAAAGAACACAAAATTTTAGATTGAATACATATTTCATTTGTTGAATTTGGATTTTAGATGAGCAAGTTATTAAATTGACAATTTTAAATGCATTAATTAAGAAATAGTTGTTTTCAGCAATTTAATTTATTCAAAACAGAAAGCAAAGTTTATATTTGGAAAGCTTGTTCAATTTTGCATGGAAACCATATTTTACATGTTGGAATTGGATTTGAATTGCCCAAGTTATGAATTTTGCAATTTAAAAGGTGTAATTAAAGTATTGAATTATTACTCCCATTTTAATTAGGAAAATCAGTGAACAAATGGCATATTTGAAAATTACAGGAAATTTGGAATGGAATACATATTTTACTTTTCAAAATTGGAGTTTAAATGAATTTATTAGGTGCATTTGAAATGCAGGGACTTTTCTGCAATTTTTAGGGACCTTGTTGTGAAAAGAATTCTCAGATCTGGATCTGGGATCCAGATCTAACAGGGCAGCAACCTAACCACAGAGGCTGACATGCGGGGTCCAGCGCCACCTGGCGCTGACGAGGCGCGAGTGGGGCTATGGTGGCACACACGGTCAATGACCAGTGGGTCTCGGCCCGCGCGCGAAAATCCGAAAAAAGAGTGGCCTTTTATTCGGTCGTGCGGGGATTCAAACTCGCAACCGCGAGGTGCACGCGCAGAGTCCTTGCCACTGGGCTGGGCCGCGGTTTCTGAACATATACACATCTGAACTGTTAAGAGGTAAAACGGACGCATGTTTACTGACGAAACTGAACAACAGATCTTTGTACTGCACGGGACGGATGATACAGCAGCGACGACCGCCGGTAGCGCTCGATGGCGGGCATCCAGAGCAAGAGGAGGAGGCAGAGAGGTGTCCCTAGGGACGGGAGGCTCACCACGGGGTTGGTGTCGACGCGGCTCGTCCGCTCGTGGTCGAAGAGGACGAGTCGGTGGCGATCTTGACGCCAACGTGCTCAGGGACGAAGGTAGAAGATGATGCAGACACCGGCCTTGTCGTCATCCATCCAGACCAGCTTGTGTTCCATGCTTCAGCTAGGTAGAAGGAGGAGGGAACGACGATTCCATTCCCGAACGCAGGGGAGGGTGGCATGGATTCTGACGATGGCGAGGTGAGGTCCGAGCTCCGTCCATGGTGGTTTCGGTGGGGAAAAACGACCAGGAAGAGAAACGAAAAATATGGTGGCGGCGACTGAAGGAGGGAGAGGGGCTAGGGTTTGGGAGGAGGAGCCGGAGGCGGCTTTATGGAGGGGAAAGCCACGGAGGGGAGGGGACCAGGAGGTGGCCATGGTGGAAAGTAACAGGAGGGTGCTCTCCTCGTGCCCGTGTACGGACGAGGAAGGAGGGGGGTACCGGGCCAGAGACAGAGAAGAGGTGGGCTGGTTTTGGTTTAGGTGGGCTAGAAGGGAGAGAGGGCTGGCTGGGCTGGTGGGTTGCTCTCTCTCTCACTCAACCTTTTTTTTTTTGTTTCTTTTATTAATTTCCATAGATTGTTTTTGCACTATTGAAAATAATTTTTGAGGCCACAAACTCAACTTTGATTTTTATGAAGATTTAAGATTTCCAATCAATTAAATATTGGGTGAGTTAATGACATGATGGCATGATGCATGATGATGCGAAAATGAAAAACAAACACACAAGTTCTAATTGGGGAAAACCCCGGGTGTTACATAATGTGAGGAAATTTATGTGTGACAAGTTCATCTGTTTCTTTCATCTTTGGGGTTTCGGAGGTCCTTATTGGAAAAAAAGTTCGTTGACTAGCAAAGGGAAACGAATTTGGAGTGTACTCTAGTTAGTACAACAAAAGTTTGATTTAAAAAAGGGTTGCAAACACTAAATAAGAAACCTTTCAAATCAATATTGTGTTCTGATAATTTCCCAAAGAGGAAATTGGTGTTTGCTGAGTCTATCTCTTATAAGGCGTGTCAAGGCTACACGGATCCGAGGAGTTCGATCTCTAAGAATGTTTATCATGCACCTGATCTGTTTAAAACAGACGTTTCTGCTGTTATTACCTTTGGTTCTTTCAAATAATTTAATTTTACGCAAGAAAAGGTGACAAACTCGGACAATGAAACACTCTTGGAGGGCCAGAGTTCTTCCTCTACTCAATCTACCCCGCCAAGTATAGACGATGGCTTGCAGGCTATTGTTAATTTTGTGGAAGAGATAACAAAGAGGATGTGGACATGTGGACGTTGTCTACCTTTCAATCACGAGTCCAAATCGTGCACGAATAGAATTCGTTGTTGATACTGCTTCCACTATGGGCATATGAAGAAAAATTGCTACAAGTTTCAGGCCGAAAACAACCTCCAATGGATTCCTAAATGGGTTGCTTCAGACTTACCTAAACGGGTATCTCCGGACATATTAAATGCACCAGGAGATTCTGTCTTGACAGCAACTCCCACCGATTCCTCTTCCTCTAGTCTCCCCCCAACAGTTCCAACCCCTATCTCGGGTCCATCGCCGACTGCTTCCATGGCGGTGTATGAGGTTGATCCTTTTCTGTGGTTGCCTTGGGGGCACCAGATCATCGATGGAGGAGACACTAGATTGCCCAGAACCTTCTATTTTCGAGCGCAAGACCCACATCCCCAGCAACAAAGTTACTGCATTGCTGTTGTCAAGAAGGAGCCACCACCTGCCTTCTTGGAGGCTGGAGGTAACAAGTTAACAATTTTATGGTCAATCCTCCTCTGAATCGCGTCATCATTGATGCTCAGCCTAGTCTGTTTGGGGTGGGGATGTTCGAGATGAGTAACCCAAATTCTGCCAATGCTCTAATTCAACACCCCCTTTTGACATTCAGAATAATGTCTTTCTCATATTTATCTCAGTTGACAGTGGGGATTATCATCACTCAGCACAAGGGTTTATGAAAGGTTGGCTCATGTTTTTGGGTGTGCATCCTCATTATCGAATGATCTAGACATAGCCAATGCAGTTTCTACTTTTGACAAATACCACTTTTGGAACAGTGATGATCCTATTAAGACAAGGGTCTTGGTATATGCATCTTTTATTTCCCCTTCTCGAGTGCCAAGAGATGTGGTTTTTGGGAAGTTTTCTTCTGTTGGTGCTCTAATTGAATTATGGACAACACCTGTTTATATCTTAACTGTTGGTTTTGCTGATGTTTTCCCCCTGATGAGGACCAAATGCCTTTCAATGGAAATCCACATCCACTTCCTGGGCAGTTGCAGCCAAACCAAAATATGTTTGTTGTTCCACAGTACCCAGAGATTGGATGGGACATCAATCCAGAGCTTGTGCAGCCTGAGGGACTAGTGGACAATGATGTTGCAGAGGGAGTGCATGGTGGTGGTCTTGAAGATCAATTGTACATGGTTCTTAATCCTTCTAAGGGATCTGTTTCTTCAGTCTAAATGAAAAACCTAGGGAATTTCAATGTGCATCCAGTGGCACACAATATGGTTCAAGTGGGGATGGTTCTCCCAATTTTTGGACCTGTCTTGCCACCCAATATGCAATGGGAAAGGATGTTGAATAAGCTGGTACCTGAATGTTGGTCTTCTGTGATGACCAAGATTGCCAACACTTGTGTTTTTTCTGGAATTGCGAGGAAAAGGAATTGGGAGGATGCATTCACTGTTTACATGGGAAGTTCTCTTAGGTTTCTTAATAAAGAACAAAAAATGGATGTGATAATCAAAGGAAAATCTCTGGAAAATAATGTTTCTGACATAGCTATTGTGGATAATATGTTAGTTTCTTTTACTGCTACTCCTGTTGCAGTGCCTAAGAGAAAATCTAGGGAAAGGAAACAACTATTGGTACAACCTTATGAAAGAAGATTCACTAGAAGTGCTTTGAAGGACAAGGGTTTTAGACCTGCTCCAATTATGGAATTACAACCAAAGAAAAAATTTAGAGCTAGAGCTACTCTCTTGGTTCTTGATAAGGAAAATAGTAAGGAGAATTCCAGCAAGCAGTGGGCCCTAGAAGAGGTGAACTTCCTAGAGTCTCCTGTTGATGGTATTCAAAGGATTGACAGGGAACTGGGTATTGATGAAAGTAAGTTATCAAAGGAGCAGCTTGAACCTGATTCTGGTCCTTCCAATTCTACTAGTTCCAATGATAATTAGTAGCCCTATGTTTTTAAGGAGGTGGCTCCATGTTGCTAGCCACTTCTACTTGTTCCTTCTATGTTATTCCTTTTCTAGGATTTTAGGGATATTTCTACAATGTAATATTTATCTGTCACTGGCCCCCCTAGTTATTGATGCTCCCAGGCTTTGTACTGGGTATAAAGTTCTCTACAACTTCTGTATTTTGATTTATCAATGTATAAATTATTAATAAGGAAATTGAAGGTGCTTTGCTGGAATGTGGATGGCTTAAATTCGGAGATTAGACAAAGAGAAGTAAGAGAAAAAATTGAAGCGAATGTGATATTGTCTGTCTCCAAGAAAACAAATGTAAAAAAAATTGACTATAAATCTATTACAAAATTCTGCCCAAAAAGATTTGATTCTTTTGTTTTCCCCTTCAATTGGTGCCTCTGGTGGCATTATTGTTCTTTGGAGCTCTGCTAATTTTGAAGGATAACTGTTGGAATTGAAAAGATTTTGTATCTCTATTAATATGGTATGAAAACATAATAATGCTACATGGACTTTGGTACGTGTTTATGGGCCGTGTAATGGGCCACAAAGATTGGATTTTGTGGACTGGGTGATGGGCCTGTAGATCCGTGTTCTGCTGACTGGCTAATTATTGGAGATTTTAATTTTACTCGTTTGAGTGATAACAGAAACAAAGCTGGTGGTGATGTGAATGATATGTTAATTTTTAATGGTATTATTGTCCATCTCAGCTTTCTGGATCTTTATTCAAAAGGAAGGAATTACACCTGGTAAAATAAGCAAAGGGAACCTCTCCTGAAATATCTTGATTGGTTTTTCACTTCATCACGCTGGATCACTCTTTACCCTAACTCTTTGTTGTCTACTCTAGCAAATAATGGCTCTGATCATGTTCCATGTGTGTTCCATATTGATACAAATATACCCAAAGCCACAAAATTCAGATTTGATAATTGTTGGGTAGGCTTACGTGGTTTTAAGGACTGTGTGTCAGCTTCATGGAGTAAACACTCAAATAAAGGCTATAGCTCTGCTTTTATTTTAGAGAAGTTGAAATCCTTGAGATATGATTTGAGAAAGTGGCATGTCAAAATTTCAAGTATTAAATTTCTTATTCAAAACTGCAACAAAGTTATTGCTTGTCTTGACTTGCTAGAGGAAAATAGACCTATTTTCACGAGGGAATTTAACTTCAAGAAATTGGTAAGGCTGTATCAAGAGGAATTACTTCTTATTGAATGTAAGTACTAGAAAAAAGGTGTACCATTCGATGGATTAAACAAGGAGAGGATAACACACACAAAATCATGCTATGGCCATAGAAAGGTTTAGAAGGAACAATATTGCAGTGTTGGAAAATGAGCTGGGTGTTGAGGTCTCTGATCATGCAATGCTAGCAAGCATGTTTTATGCCAATTTCAAGGAGAGAATGGGCCAAACAACTGGTATAAATCTGCAATTAAATTTCAATGACCTTATTTCCCCAATGGAAGGCCTAAGTGATCTCACTAAGCCTTTTGAGATAAAGGAAATGGATGGGGTGGTGGCTTCGGTGCTCCCAGATAGGGCCCCTGGGCCAGATGGCTTTAATGGTCTTTTTCTCAAGACGTGATGGCCCATTGTTAAAAAAGAGTTCTATAATTTGGCCAAGAGTTCCATGAGGGAAATCTTAATTTAAGGAACATTAATAGTTCATATATCACCCTGGTCCCAAAAGTTTCTTCTCCTGTGACTGTTAATGATTTTAGACCAATTTCTCTCACAAATGTGTGCATGAAATTTCTAACCAAATTGGTTGCCAATAGACTGCAGGAGGTCATTCTTAAATGTATACCTAGAAATTAGTATTGGTTTCCGAGAGGCAGATCCATTCAAGATTGTTTAGGATAGGCTTTTGTATTTATTTGTGTCAAGCCTCCAAAAAACCAAGAGTGATTTTAAAGCTTGATTTTGCGAAGGATGTTGACAATGTGGAGCATGAGGCTCTGTTGAAAATTATGGGTTGTAAGGGCTTCAATGATAGATGGATCAAGTGGGAAAGAGATGTGTTATCTACTGGCACCTCCTCTGTGCTGTTAAATGGTATACCAGGCAAGGAAATTCTTTGTAAAAGAGGAGTGAGACAGGATGATCCATGGTCACCTCTTCTATATATGTTTGGTTCTGATTTGCTTCAGTCAGTGGTGAACAATTTACTGCTCAATGGGCTTATTAGCCTGCCTATCCAGACTGCTGACTATGATTTCCCAATAATTCAGTATGTTGATGACACACTGTTGATAATGCCTGCGGACAAGGACCAGCTAATAATTCTAAAGAAGGCCCTAGGGAAATACTCTTCTTCTACAGGTGTTAGAATTAGTTATGCTAAATCCAATCTTATTCCCATTAATGTGCGTGAAGAAGAGGTAGATCAATTGATTCAAGCTTTTGGCTATCAAGTGGGAAAATGCCCTTCACCTATTTGGGTTTGCCTTTGGGCACCTCTAGGCCAAAGATCCAGGAGCTGATGCCTTTGGTGTGTAGAGAAGAGAGAAGGATATCTTCTAGCTCCAGTTTTCTATCTCAAGGTTCAAGATTACAACTCATCAATTCTACTATGTCCTCTATGTCCATACATTTTCTTTGCACTTTGTAATTACCAGTTGGTTTGACTAAAGAACTGGATAGAATCTCGAGACGGTGTTTATGGAGAGGTAACACTGAAATTCACAAACATTCCCTGGCTTCTTGGGATCTATTTGGAAACCTAAATTAAAAGGAGGTCTTAGTGTAGTGAACTTTCAGAAACACAATGTTGCCCTGCTGATTAAGCATCTTGACAAATTTTATAACCATAAACAAATGTCTTCAGTTCAGTTAATTTGGACATAATACTATAGAGGTAAAATCCCCCATGAGGAGGAGTTGGTTGGGTCATTTTGGTCACAAGATATTCTAAAGCAGGTTGACAATTTTAGAGGAGTTTCCAAGGTCATAATGGGAGATGGGAACTCCTTCTGTTTTTGGAAGGATTCATGGGTTATAGAGGGTTCTTTCCAATCACTCAAGGATAAATTTCCTAGATTGTTTTCATTTGTGTTGGATGAGTCCATTTCAGAGGTTGTTGTATATGCTGTGGAAGACCTACATTCCTTATTCTATCATCCTTATTCTATCTTCCTCTCTCCCAATTGTCTTTTGAGGAATTAGAGAAGCTAAAACTTTTGATGGCAAATAATCCTGTGGAAGATACACATGATCAATGGGTCTATTGCTGGGTAATTCTTACTATGCAGCAAAGTTTTTATAAACACATACATTCTCACCTTCTAGTCCCTAAGGTCTATAGTTGGTTGTGGAAATCCTGTTGTACTATGAAACTCAAGGAGTTTGCATGCCTCCTTATTGATGACCCACAAGTATAGGGGATTGCAATAGTCTTCGAGGGAAGTAAAACTCAAATTTATTGATTCGACACAAGGGGAGCCAAAGAATATTTATAAGCCTTAACAATTGAGTTTTTAGTTCAGCTGCACCTGGAAGTAGACTTGCTCGCAACAGTTTATCAGCGGTAACAGTTTTATAGCAGTAGCAGTAGTAAAATAACAGCAGGAGTAAAATAGTAACAGCGGTAGCAATTGTGGGAAACAACATGATTAACATACTGTAGGCATAGGGATGGATGAACGGGTGTTGCATGGATAATATAGTTCATATAATAATTAAAACATGGGCATTGCAGATAGAGAATAATAAAGCATCCAAGTTCTAGGCAAACCATAGGCATGTGTTCCAATTTAGTCGTACTCTTTTGTCCTACCACCCCGTTTGCAGCGGGGCCTCAAGGGAAACTACTCGTAATTAAGGTGGTCCTTTTAATAAAGCACCGGAGCAAAGCATTAACACTCCGTGAACACATGTGATCCTCACATCACAGCCATCCCCTCCGGTTGTCCCAATTTTTTCACTTCGGGCCCTTGAGTTCTGTACAATGACATGTGTAAACAACTTGCAGATATGATCAAGAAACATAATTATACTCATGAAACAATAACATGTTCAGATCCGAGATCATGGCACTCGGGCCCTAGTGACAAACATTAATCATAACAAGTTGCAACAACAATATATAACACTAACAACAGATACTAGACACTATGCCTGAACAATCTGGCATTATTACATGAACGATCTCATCCAATCCCTTCCATCCCTCTCAGCCTACAGCGGGGATTACTCACACACACGGGGGAATAGTGGATGGTTGAAGGAGAAGTGGTGGCGATAACGATGGCAATGATCTCCTCCGAATCCCCTCCTGGCAGGGCGCCAGAACAGGAACTTCTGATCCCCGAATTGAGTTTCGAGGTGGCGGCGGCGATCTGGTGTGTTTCTATGGAATACGACAAACCCCCCTCGGTTTTTAGGTCACGGGGGTTGAGTATTCGAAAGGGGAGCCCGAGGGGGTGCCTGGAGCAGCCACACTAGCAGGCGAGGCGACCAAGGGGGCGCGCCATCCTATGGTGTGGGACCCTCCTTGCCCCCCTCCGGCTCTTCTTCTCGCTCTCGGGGTCATTGGGTAAAATAAGGACTTCAGGATCTTTTCCGAGCAATTTCCTGAAAGTTGATTTTCTGCACAAAAACGAGACACCAAGATAATTCTGCTGAAAACAACGTTAGTCCATATTAGTTGTATCCAAAACTCACAAGTTTAGAGGTAAACAACATCAAAAGTGTTCGGAAAAGGAGATACATTTTGGACATATCACTTATCAGAGACAAACTTAATACCAAATATCTCCTCAAGAGAAGGAACTGAAATGTTACACATGAGTTTCATTGTGAGCTATGCTCGGGAAGGATTTTTTAAGATAGAATTCATCGCTTATTTGAATGCGATTTCAGCAGGAGGGTCTGGAACTACCTGCAGATTGAATGTCCTGATGGGGATGAGATTCAAGAGGTTTTGGCTGCTGCTAGAAATTTGTTCAACAAATATTTCTTTATGGAGGTGATCATAGTAGTATGGTGGCATATTTGGTTGATAAGTAATGATAGGGTTTTAATGGAACCCAGCCATCCTTTGGAAGATGGAAGAGTTGCTTCATTCTTGATATGTCCTTGCTTAAGCATAGGATTAGAGCCAAATCTTTGGATAGTTTGTGATCATGGATTCACAATCTTGTATAGTCTAGGCAACTAGGTAGGTTTCCCTCCCTCCTCCTTCCTCTATGTTGTACATATTGGTTTGGGTTTTTTGAGTAATAAATTTGTGGGGGGACTTCTTGCCCCACGGTCGAAAAGCTTAAAAAAAGGTCACTAACAATCATAAGCATGTATCCTAAAAATAGTTGTACGTGTTTGCAATAAGAACTTGCACAACATCTTTTGTCCAACCATCCCGTTGCAGCGGGACCAATTTGGAACTAATGGTAATTAATATACTTGTTTCACCAAGTACCACATCGAAGCATTAACACTCAATGGATACATGTAATCCTCAAACTAAAATCCATCCCCCAAGATATCCCAACCTATCACTTTTGGGTCTCGGGTTCCGGACAATAATAGTTGCATACAACTTGTACATACGATCCAAAACAACATTTATATTCAGGAAAACATAAGATGTTCATATCTTAAATTATGGCACTCGGGCCCTAAGTGACAAATATTAAGCACTCTGAGTTGCAACAACCATAAATAATAACAATAGTGGATACTAGTCATCATGCCTTATCAATCTCATAGACTATTAAATGATCAATCAAATCCATCCTCTACCATCCCATCTGCCTACAACATCGAATTACTCACACATCGAAGGGGGAATCATAAATGGTTGATGGATAGACGTTGGTGATGATGACAGTGACGATCTGCCCCGAATCCCCGTCCTGGTAGGGTGGCAGAACAAGAACTTTGTCTCCCAAACTAGGGTTTCGGATAGCAGCGGAGTTGTGAATCGAATTTGGGGAAATCCTCCGGGAGTTCTCCGTTTCGGGGACGAAGTGACCTATGTACCAAAGGAGAGCCATGGGGGTGGTCCCATGCCACGAAGTGGACCCTCGGTGCGGGTTGAGCCAGGCCGCTCCTGGCACCCCTTGGTGGTTGTGGGCCCCACCTTGGATTGCCCTTCTGGCTCCGGGAGTCTTCTGGTGAAAAATTATTTCTGAATTTTTTCCAACTATTTCTAAACACTTTGATTTTTTGACCTTTTCTGAAATACAGTGACAAAATGAACAAAAACTAGCACTAGGCACTAGAATAATAGGTTAGTCCAATAAATTCTAGAAAACATAGGGAAAACATGGTTTAAACTGTAGAAAACAAGCATCGAACATCAAAAAATTATAGATAAGTTTGGGATGTATCAGCATCCCCAAGCTTAACTCCTAGTCGTCCTCGAGTAGGTTAGTGATAACAAAGATAATTTTTGAGGTGACATGATGCAAACACAAACTTGATGAATCAATATGTAAAAGCATTGTAAGCTGATATCAAAACACTTTAGCAAAGGCATGATAAATGTTTTTTTAACAATGAAAACTTAGCAACTATGTTGCACATGAAAAGTAGCACAAATAATTGACAATGAGAAATAATTCATTGAAAGTGATACGTTTGTTCAATCATAATGAAATACATGATAAAGTGGTATCTCGCTTGTCCTTCATGGAATAGAAAAACATAAATGCTAGGACACCTTCAAAGTTCAAGTGGTGACTAGCTACAGATAATTTTGGAAAAGCAATACCATAATCACATTCCAAACAATAATAAATTTTGGGATTATGCACATTATACTCAGAATGACAACTATGCTCTCCTAATTGGTGAATAAAGTAAGAAGGTGAAGACCCATCATATATCTAAAAGAAAGGCCCTTCACAGAGGGAAGTAGGGATCACTCATACTCGTGTGCTATAACTTTTTATCAATAGGAAAAGATGTTAAAGGACTAGGGATGTCCTCATCATCCTCCCTTCCCCTTAAAGGCGTTGACCTTGACGCGTCAAGGTCATCTCCAGTGTATGCCGTCAAATCAGCATATAATTGAAGATCAATCTTATATGCATTATAATTGATTTTAGCAATCACTTTATATGGACACACCTCATGGCATCAAATTGGACTCCCGCAAATTTGGGAACTATCCTTGAGAAAGTTCACCCAAACCATGTCACCTGGCTGAAACAACACCTCCTTGCGCTTCTTGTTAGCCCGATCAGATGTATGCTTTCCCTTCTTCTCAATTGCTTACTTTGTCTTCTCATGTATCTTCCTCACAAAATTTGCACGCTTCGACGCCTCCATGTGGACTCTCTCATTTAATGGAAGCAGCAGCAAATCAATTGGATTAATGGGTTTGAAACCATAAACCATCTCAAACGGACACAATTGCGTAGTTGAATGTACGACAAATTAAAAATATGTCCCTGAAAAACAGATTAGCAATATGCGACGCATCGTCGCTCTTATGGCAAGAAATAAAGTACGACATCTTAGAAAATCAATCCACTACCACAAATATAGAATCATGTCCTCTCCTGGTTCTAAGAAATACTAACACAAATCCATGCTAATATTTTTCTGTTGAGATGTAGGTGTAGAAAGAGGAGTATACAAACCATGAGGCTTTAGTTTGGACTTTGCCTTGTTGCAAGTGGTACAACGCTTCACAAATCTGTCCACATAAAGCCTTATGTGTGGCCAATAGAAATGATAAGCTAGTATAAGCAACGTCTTCTCGTGTCCAAAGTGTCCCATCAAACCACTGCCATGTGATTCCTGCAACCATAGAAAACGCACGGACGATTATGGCACAGATAATTTGTTAGCTCTAAACAAGTATCCATCATGTATATGGTATCTTGCCCATGCTTTCACCGCAGAACATTTAGCAAATGGCATGGCAAAGTAAGGATCTTTAGCATATAAATCACGCAAACACTCTAAACCAGGAACTTGAATATTTAGTTGTGTCATAACATGCTTTTCCTAGAGAGTGCATCAGCAACCACATTATCTTTGCCTTTCTTATACTTAATAATATATGTGAAGGATTCAATGAACTCAACCCATTTAGCATGACATTTATTACGATTAGATTGGCTTTTCATAAATTTCAATGCTTCATGATTAGAATGTATGGTAAATTCTTTTGGTCACAAATAATGTTGTCAAACCTCAAGAATTCTAACAAGCGCATACATTTTTTTTATCATAAACATGATAGTTGCACCATTCAGTTTCTCAGAAAAATATGCAATCGGTTTACCTTCTTGCATCAACACACCTCCAATTCCAATACCACTAGCATCACATTCAATATCAAATTGCTTATTAAATCAGGAAGTACAAGTAAAGGCGCACTAATCAAACGTTTTTAAGCTCATCAAATGTAATTTCTTGGGCTGCGCCCACACAAATTCTACACCTTTCTTAGTTAGATCATTTAAAGGTGCATCAATAGTACAAAAGTCTTTCACAAAACGTCTATAAAAACCAGCAAGACCATGAAAACTTCGTACTTGACTAACATTCATAGGAGTAAGCCAATTTTTAATAGCTTCAATTTTCGATTCAGTGACCTCAACTCCATTCTTAGAAACAACATATCCCATAAATATGACCTTATCTTTTCAAAATGTGCATTTGTCAAGATTACCATATAACTAATTTTCACGCAACACATGCAAAACTTGTCTAGTATGATCAACATGTTCAGTTTCACTTCGGCTAATATTAATATGTCATTAAAATACACAACCACAAAGTGACCAATAAAATCCCTTAAAATATGATTCATTAATCGCATGAAAGTACTAGGTGCATTACTTAACCAAAAAGGCATGACTAACCACTCATATAATACAAATTTAGTTTTAAAAGTTTTTTCCATTCATCTTCTTTCATCCTAATTTGACGATAACCACTACGCAAACCAATTTTAGAAAATAACAGCACCACTTAATTCATCTAACATGTCTTCCAAACATGGTGTAGGATGACAATAATGAATATTGATATTCTTAATTGCTCTACAATCTACAGACACGCGCCAAGTAGTATCTTTCTTAGGAACTAAAATAATAGGAACATCACATGGGCTTAAGCTCACACGAATATACCCTTTATCAAGAACCTCTTGTACTTGTCGATGTATCTCCTTTTTTCCTCGGGGTTTCTCCTATATGGAGCTTGGTTTGGTAGTGTTGCTCCAGGAATCAAGTCAATTTTATGCTCAATACCTCGCAATGGTGGCAAACCAGTGGGTACCTCCTTTGAAAAACATAATCAAACTCCTGCAAGACACTAGAAACACCAATAAAGAGAGGGTTCATGTTGTTAGAAAAAAGAATTGTTCCCTTGTACATAAGAACAAGAGGTACAAGAGTGGGATCCTCAAGAAACTCTCTCAAATAAGATTTGGTGGCTAAAAAGGTTGTTTTTTTTTTATCTCCCTCACTTTTCTTTTTACCACTCAAGTTTGGCTTGTGGCTCTTGATGACCCACAAGTATAGGGGGTGTATCATAGTACTTTTGATAAATAAGAGTGTCGAACCCAACGAGGAGCAGAAGGTGTTGACAAGCAGGCTGGATAGAGGATTCACTATAAACACAAGCAAACAGGTTTTTGGAGGTTTTTGATATAGCAGATAAATAAAGTGCGAGTAAATAAAGTGCAGTAAATAATGTTGCAGCAAGTGGCCCCATCCTTTTAAGAGCAAAGGACAAGCCGGTTGTATTACTTATGACTACAAAACATTCTCAAGGACACATGGAAATTTTGTCAAGTGCTTTCGCTTCGTTGTGGTTGATTAATATCCATTGGTTCGTGAAGTGTTGTGTGGGTGAACCTATGCTAATGCACCGCCCAACTAAGACTAATACATACTTGTGATTATACCCCTCGTAAGCATACAAGAAAGTAATTAAGATAAATCTAACCACAACCTTTAAACTCCGGGATTCTATGCTCCCTCGTGCATTGGTTTGCTAACGGGGGTTTAGGTTTCTGTCACTCCGGCAACCCCAAAATTAGTAGAAGATTACACAATGCATCATTCTAGGCCAATAAAGGTGAAGTATCACGTAGTCTATGTTCACATGACACCACTAGAAGAATAGCACCACAACTTAAATACCGAACCACGAGATATTACTTCAACCTAACTTCACTACTAACATCATGACTTCTCCCATGTCCTCAAGAACTAAACGAACTACTCACAAGACATCATATGGACCATAATCATAGGTGGTATAATGGATAATAAAAATCTGGTCATAAAGTGCTAACACTGATAAATCTCGCAAACATCAACTACTAACAAGTAATCCATGCCGGGAGAGAGAACTAATGTAAAACAACGATAGAGGCCCCTAATTGTTACAACAGGATGACGGTGGATGATGAGGGTGATGGTGATAGTGGTGATGATGATGACGATGACGATCTTGATGATGCCCGGAGGGATGACGGGGACGATGGCGATGATTTCCCCTCTCCGGAGAGGAATTTCCCCGGCAGATTTCTTCGTTCCAGAGAGCTTTTCTCTCTCGGGTGTTTTTCGCCCCGAGGCGGCGGCGGAATAATTCTCCAATGATAGTATGGGGCTTAGGGTTCCCTCGGGATCAAGTACACAAAAAATATCGACCAGAGGTGGGCCATGGTGGCCACACCATGTGGCGGCGCGACCTAGGGGGGCGCCACCCCATGGTGTGGGCCCCTGGTGGCCCCCTCTGGCTCTCCTCGTGGATGGCTACCTCATATGGACTTCTAAGATATCTCTGGTGCCCCCCTCTTCTTATGATCTTCTGAAATAGGGTATCCTGATGGTGCTTTTTCGATCAGATTTCTGGTCCCGGTGTTTATTCTCCAAAAATTATGAAACATGCAAAATAAGATAAAATAACATAAGTGATGCATCATGACATGAAATATATCGATGAATAACATAAAACAACAAGATAAAACGGTGATGCAAAATGGACTTATCAACTCCCCCAATCTTAGACCTCGCTTGTCCCCAAGCGAAACTGAACTCAGTAAACATGACCACAGGTTTATGGAGTGAGGTGTCGATAAATAAAATACGGACAAGAGGCATCACATCTAACAAAGAACAAGACATTTTAGACAACAACTTCCTCTCATATTATCAAACTTGAAACAAGTAGAGGAACAACAAAGGAGCAAAACGTAAATCAAAAGGAAAACTCCGTTCTTGATCAGAGAACAATCAACATGTACTTACATTTCGATCAGGGTCTTTATACTAGAGCTATATTGCAAACATTGGTTACTTTCAAAGTGGTATTCAAACAGATAAAAGCATTTGTAGAAACAAGGAAGAATAAATAACATGATTGAGTAAATCATCATGTAGCTTGATGAATCACAACAACTGGAATGCTTGCTTGAACAGAAAGAAGTAGGTTTACCGACTCAACATAAATGTAAAAGAAAGGCCCTTCGCAGAGGGAAGCATTGATCACTCATGTGATAGAGCTTTTATTTTATAAAATAGATGTATAAAAGTTTGACACTTTTCCCAACCTTTCTTACACAAACCATGGCTAACCGAATCCTCGGGTGCCTGCTAACAATCACAAACCGTGGAGGAGTGTCTAAATTTTGAGAGGTGTATGTTTATGTCAACGAATGGCAAACAAAAAATACAGTACGTCACAAGCCAACTAGACTTCACAAGAGCTGCTCCCGTAGAAGGACCCAACTGGTATAGAAGGTCATCCCTCTTTCTCATTTGTTTACACAAATATGCTTTGACTGATAAATCAGGGGCAAAAATAGTGAAGAGAATTTTTATTATTATTTGGGGCTAGGAACCCCGCTGCCAGCTCTTATAGCATTTGGATAATCGGATGAAGCCACTAGTCCACGGTGTGAAATCCAATCAACAAGTGAGATAAAGGTTCTCTATTCGCGTCCTCGTGAGCTAAAACAGGAGCACAAAACAGGTGTAATTTTTAAGGTTTTTAAGGTAGCACACAAGCAATTTACTTGGAGTGGAGGTGAAATACCACATATAGGTAGGTATGGTGGACACAAATGGCAAGGTTTTGGGATCAAGGTTTGGATGCACGAGAAGCATTCCCTCTTAGTAAAGGTTTTGGCTAGCAAGGTTTGGTGGCAAGCATAAGAATTGAAGTAAAACAAACAAAAACATATATGATAAAGCCAATCAGGCAATCTTCCTTGAAGGTGCAAACAAACTTATTTGAGAATACTAAGCTTATGAGCTAACAAGAAAGAAAGATCATGGAATAATATATCTACATGCAACTCCCTCTTTTCTACTTAAGTCTCAATGTATTGTTGCTACTGACCAATGCTAAGTTTGCCAAAACCAACTAGATTATCTTGAAGCTCCAAAATTGATACCAATACTAATAATAAGACCAGACACATAACAAAAATTTCAAACTAAAAAAAGTAGAACAAGTAGATGATGAAACTTCTCATTAATATTTCAATACGGCAACTCAAACCAAGGGATACAATGATAACTAACTAAGGAGCAACACTTCCATACTGCAAACCATTCTATATGATATTTTCTCTACTCACGATATGACTCTACTAAAAGGTAAAAAGGGTGAAAGATAAAGGTGATACCGCGACACTCCCCTAAGCTTGGAACAAGCCAAGGCGATGCCAATACCAAGGGCGAATCAATTCTTCGGTGGTGGTGAATCCTTCTCGACGAGCTTATCAATTGATTTTTTCAGATCTTCAATTGCGAACATAAGCATACGCATCACCTCCGTATTGTGATCAATATGGTTTGCGTGCTTGTCAGACGGTGAATTCCAGCCATCAAGATTTTTCTCCCACACTTTCTTAGGTCGAGAGCTTTCTTTATCTACACGGTTAGAACGATCCATATCCCAGCAAGAAGGCACATCTGTCGCACCCGGACTTCTAGAGGATACTCACAGCCCGCTAAACAGTAGATAAATGGCTTACGGGGCATACCGGCACCCGCATCTCAATATGAGCAGGCCAACACATAAACGTGTGACAACCATTCGCTACTATCCTTCGTCTGCGTAAACCATCCCATAGAAATCCGACTACTTCCATTGACGTACTTCATAACATACACACATGGTACGTCAACGGCATTTGAACAAGTGATATCACAACAAATCTCTAAGACACAAAGAAATAGAAATAAGTTGCAAATATCTCTCACTAGAGCAGAGATAGCAAATACAATCATCCAGAGGACACATGTCCCAACAAGTCATCATTATATCACAGCGGAAGCATCCAAAGTGTCTGAGTACAGACAAGATCCAAATAGGCCTAAGAGGCCGGGAACGAAAAGACGGAGCCCATCCACGATGTCTCGGATCCTGCCCGGGTCCGCTATCTACTCGTCAACAGCCTCGTCATACTCCACGTAGTAGCCACCATGGGGATCCTCGGAAACGTAGTCTGCGAAAACCACAGCCCCAAAGGGGTCAGTACAGACAAGTACTGGCAAGCAAGACGCACAAGATACCAAAGTGTACCCGGCAACACCAAGTACAGATGCTTTGGGTTCAACGGAAGATAGGTGATACAAAAGTGCGGCAGCGGGCTGCCTAACCAACTACAGAGACACGCTACAACATCCGGCTAAAAGAAGGGGATAAGATAGCGTATCGGAACCAACTACCACTAACCTCAAACAAACCCATCCTGGATCTCGCCTCTTATCCAAAGAAGCAATCCGAGGATAACTCACACAGTTGGATTAGTGAAGGTTCCAGTTATTGTGTCATTAAGCCTATTACTAGTCAAATTATTATTAATTAGGTGTAAGTTGTCTAATCCTTGTTAGCCAGCCCTATCACCAATTCATCCATAACCGCGGACAACACGGCTTCTCGAGAAGATTTAACCCTGCAGGGATGCACCAATTTGGCCTTACACGTAAGAATATCCCGCCAGACGGGGATCAAACCCACCAAGCGAGACACTCAACATAACCCAACTCTTCTTCGCATCAAGCCCAAAGAACCCCGTGCAATTGAGCGCACGGCTAATCAAGCCCCACGAAGAAAAGGGGGCCCTCATAGCACTCTAAGAACATGTCTCCCTAAATGCCGACTACAAAATTTACCACCCTGGCCTCGGGTTCGCACCTGCATATGCATGCGGCAAATGGAAAACCCGAACTAAATGAGGCGATTTGGACGAGATGCGAATCAAATCGAATTGAGGGGGGCGCCCATACACGCTTCCCACATGCGGTTAGCGCGCTCATCATGGATCTAGAGGACAAGAACCTTTTCCTAATTAAGGTCGACACTAGCAGGCCTCAAAACCATACCCGGCCTCCTGCCGGTGCCTTATCATCAAATTAGCATTACCTCATACATTAACAGATTGTTGTTTAAACATCGAGCCCCAGAACATAATAAATATGGTAACAAAAATAACGGACATCAAACTCGAGCATAAACAACCCTAAGCATGCTAGTAAGACACAGGCAACAAGCAACAAGATTATAGGAGTGGAGGATAGGCTATTTCAGGGTTACAGGATAACATGTGATAGGATCGGAACACAAGCAACGAATCTTAAGGCTAGCAGAATAGACAATGGAAAGTATCGATATCCGGTGTGGAAAGGACACAATGGTTCATGTGAGTGAATACTTGCCTGCAAACTCAGTAGCCTGGTACTGGGCTAACTCCTCAGAAGTAGTGTCGTAAACCTCGTCTGTCTCAACGTCGTCGTCTATTCGAGAAGAAGCAAACAAACAACGCAGAGAGACAAACAATCAATAACATGGCATAATGCACAATCATGGGATGATGCATGACAATTTAACTGATGCATCAAGATAAGCTAGTTGACATGATAACTTAACTAAATGGGCCCATATGCAATTTGGATTGCATATGGAGAAGCCCATGAATTAAGGTTGGATTACATGATCTATAACTAACCATCATGTGAAAGTTGATTAGAATGATGCATGGATGAGGAAAACAAAGAGATAACAACAATATCTTCAAATTGAAATGTTGTTTGCCAAGTTTGGAATTTTATTTATTAAGTTATGAAATTTGGCTTCCTAAATGAGTTACACAAGCATTTGTTGTTTTAACCAATTTTAATTGTTCCAAATAGATAACAAAATTCATATTTGGAAAGAACACAAAATTTCAGGTGGAATACATGTTTCATTTGTTGAACATGGATCTAAAATGAATTAATTATGAATTAAACAAGTTTAAACAAGATTTAAATGAATTTAATTCAAGTATGAATTTATTTGAATTTTTATTTGTTCAAAACATTAAATAAAATTCATTTTTGAAAAGATTATATTTTTCTGGTTTGAAAACATATTTTATATGTTCAAAAAGAATTTAGTTTGACCAAGTTATGAATTTAGCAATTTTAAATGATTTAAACAAGGTTTAAATTATTTAACCAATTTTAATTATTCAAAACAGGAAACAAAGTTTATATTGGGAAAGCTTGTTCAATTTTGCACAGAAAACATATTTCATATGTGCAATTTGAATTAAATTTGAATTAGTGATGAATTTGACCAAGTTTGAAATAGTAGTTTGAATTTGAATTTTTGAAAACATTTGAAATATTCAAAACAGTGCACAAACTGCGTATTTAGAAAGTTCATTTTATTTAGAGTGGTTTACATGTCTTACATTTTGAAATTAGATGTGTTTTGCAATTTTTATAGAGGTTTGAAAACCAGGGACTAATTTGTAATTAAACAGGGGCTGGATTTAAAAGAAAAAGGATCCAGAAAGGTTTTCACCCCGCGGTAACCCAGCCTGGGCCGCTGACAACGGGCCCTAGGCCACGTTGGCGCCGCGTGGCAGTGTGTGCGCGCGCGTGTGGCTGCAAGGTCGCTGACAGGGGAGCCCCACCTGTCAGCGAGTGTTGCAAAATGTTGGGATTTAATCCCGCGAGGGGGGATTCGAACCCTCGCCCTCGTGTGCGTGGGAGCAGTGTGTGTGCCACTGGGGTGTGATGCTGTATCTTCTCAGTAGAGGGGCGCGCGCGGTTTTGAGGCAAAGCCTCGAGTTTTATCTGACGAAACTGAAACCAGTTCAGTTGCTGAACCTGACGGAGAGCGCGGTGGTCGCCGGCGGCGCCGCTGTGCTGCTGCTGCTGCTTGTGGGCCAGGTGCAGGGAGGTGTACGTGCGCGTGCAGGTGATGCGAGGGAGCAGAGAGGGAAGGAGGAGGACGTGGTGCTCACCGGGAGGGGTAGAAGAAGATGGTCGTGCTCGGTGGTGGTGGTGGTGGACGACGGCGACGTGGACAGGGACGGCGGCGATGATCCAGGGGCTCCCAGTCCCTGGCGATGAAGGGAGGAGGGAGAGGAAGTAGCAGGGAAGCGATTCCCGCAGCTACCCAGGCCGGGAGGCGTCCATGGGCGCGGCGATCGCCGGAGTTGTTGCTCTGCGGTGCGGTGGCGGTGGTTCAGAAACAGAGCGAGAACAAAGGAAGGAGGAGGGGAAAACGACGGCGGAGAGAGAGAGAAAGGAGGAGGAGGTCTAGGGCAGGGAAGGGGAGCCCTCGGGCTAGGTTATAAGGAGGAGGAGGAGGCGCTGCTGGCCGTCCCATCCCCTACATGTCGACGTGGGCATCGTCGATGCCCTGCCGTACAGAGGTAGGGGATGAGGGGGTACGCAGGCCGTGGGCTGGTGGGCTGGTGTGGTGGGCTCAGCCCACCTGGCTGGCCTGCCCTCTCCCCTCTCTTTTTTTTTTTTTTTCTGTTTCTGTTTTTTTTGCAGAAAAAGAAAAGGAAAGAAAGGAGAGAAATTTGAGGGGTTCTGGGGGTTTTAAATTTTGGTGATTATTTTTATAGTTTGTTATTTACAAAAACCCAACTGTGCCATTGTTTGTTTTTCAAAATTTTAAACTTGGTTGCTGTTTGAAAATTCAAATGAATTTGAGCAATTTTGGTATTAATTGAATTATTTAAACTTAAGCAAGTTAATGGTTTGATATCTCAAGTTTAATGGAAACAAATGATGTTTTGATTTGTAATTTTCATTTGAAAAAATTGTAACAGAACAAGTATGAAACAAGGATTTGAAATTTGGTTTGAAATTCAAATGGAAAAACAAGGGAAAACAAATGGAAAACAAATGCAAAGCTTATGATGACATGATGCAAAACATAAATTAACAAAGAGCAAACATTCTAATGGTGTTTTTTCATACTTGGGATGTTACAAAACGCCCCCCTTGAAGGAATCGCGCCCCGAGATTCCTACTGAGAAGAGAAAAGGTCCGGATACTTCTTGCGAAGATCCTCTTCGGTCTCCCACGTTGCCTCTTTATCGGAATGATGAGACCACTGCACTTTTAAGAACTTGGGTGCTCTTGTTGCGAGTTTTACGCTCGGTCTCATCGAGAATGCGAAAAGGATGCTCTTCATAAGAGAGGTCTTCTTGCAGATCAATAGAATCATGATCAACTGCACGACCTGGATCTTTGAAGCATTTCTTGAGCTGTGACACGTGAAACACATCGTGCACCTTGGATAGCTTTTCTGGAAGTTCAAGACAATAGGCATTTTCTGCACGCCTTGAGAGAATGTTGAAAGGACCAATATATCTTGGTGCAAGCTTTCCTTTAACACCAAAACGATGAGTGCCTCTGAGGGCAGTTACACGGAGATATGCTTTGTCACCAGGTGCATAGACCATATCCCTGTGTTTGCTGTCATAGTAGCTTTTCTGACGAGACTGAGCAATCTTGAGATTGTCACGAATGATGCGAACTTTCTCTTCGGCTTCCTTAACAATGTCAGGGCCTAAGAGTGAACGTTCACCAGCTCCAGACCAATTGATTGGACTCCTGCATCTGCGGCCATAGAGAGCCTCAAATGGTGCCATGCCTAGGCTTGCCTGGAAGCTGTTGTTGTAGGAGAATTCAGCATATGGAAGACATTCCTCCCATTTCATGCCAAAGGAGATACCACATGCTCTGAGCATATCCTCGAGAATCTGATTGACTCTTTCGACTTGCCCTTGAGACTGAGGGTGATAAGCTGTGCTGAACAGAAGTTTGGTGCCCAAAGCTTCTTGAAAGCTTTTCCAGAAATGAGAATTGAATATGCGTCCACGGTCTGAGCTTATTTCCAATGGAACACCATGAAGAGGAACAATCTTTGTTGTGTAGAGCTCTGCTAACTGGCTAGCTGAGATTGTCTCTTTGACAGGAAAGAAGTGAGCTACTTTAGTGAGTCGATCAATGACAACGAAGATTGCATCGTTGCCCCTCTTGGACTTTGGAAAACCAGTGACGAAGTCCATTTCAATCATGTCCCACTTCCACTCAGGGATTTTCAGAGGTTGGAGAAGATCGGCTGTTTTCTGATGAACCGCCTTAACACGTTGACAAACGTCGCATTCAGAAACGTATTGAGCAATTTCACGTTTCATGCCAGGCCACCAATACAGTGTCTTGAGATCCTGGTACATCTTTGTACTTCCAGGGTGTATGGAGAGAGGAGTTTCATGAGCCTCCTTGAGAATTACATCTTTGAGACTTTGAATCTGAGGAACTGCAATGCGTCCTTCGAAGAACACAGTTCCCTTGTCATCCACTGAGAAGGACTTAAATTTCCCATTGCCTCCTTTGATGTGTTCTACAATCTTCTTGATTTCAGCATCACGAAGTTGTTCAGAACGAATCTTGTCCTCGAGAGTTGGAGTGGCTGTCAAGTTTGCAAGATAGCCTTGAGGAACAAGACCAAGGTTGAGCTTCTGGAATTCTTCATGAAGAGGAGGTTGGCTTTCCTTGATCATGAGATTATTGCAATACGACTTGCGACTGAGAGCATCGGCCATAACATTAGCCTTGCCTGGAGTGTAAGAAATGGTAAGATCAAAGTCTTTGATCTTTTCAATCCATCTCCTTTGCCTGAGGTTTAGATCTGGTTGAGTGAAGATGTACTTCAGACTCTTATGATCGGAAAATATTTCAGTGCGATTACCCAACAAGTATTGTCTCCATTTCTTGAGGGCAAACACAACTGCTGCAAGTTCAAGGTCATGAGTGGGATAATTGAGCTCATGTGTATTCAACTGACGTGAAGCATAAGCCACCACTTGACGTTCTTGCATAAGAACTGCACCTAGACCTTGGAGAGAAGCGTCACAGAATATTTGGAAAGGTTTGGATGGATCTGGGCCAACCAGAACTGGTGTAGAAGTGAGTTTAGTCTTCAGGAGATTGAAACCTTCATCACATTGTGGAGACCATACGAACTTCTTGTCCTTCTTTGTGAGGTCAGTGAGAGGTTTGGCAATCTTGGAGAAGTTTTGGACGAAGCGACGACAATAGCTAGCCAAGCCAAGAAAACTTCTTACTTGCTTCACCGTCTTTGGAGGTTTCCAATCAACAATTGCTTTAACCTTTTCTTGATCAATGGCTATGCCCTTGGCAGAGATGACGTGACCAAGGTAAGCAACTTCTGATATCCAGAATTCACATTTGGAGAATTTGGCATAGAGACGATGCTCGCGAAGCTTCATGAGAGTGAGAAGAAGATGTTCTTCATGCTCTTCCTTGGATTTTGAGTAGACAAGAATGTCATCAAGATATACCACAACAAACTTGTCGAGGTATTCATGGAAGACAGAATTCATGAGTCGAGAGAAGGTCGCCGGTGCATTGGTGAGACCAAAGGACATGACGGTGAATTCATATAGACCGTAGCGAGTGGTGAAGGCTGTCTTTGGAATATCCTCTTTTCTGATCTTTATTTGATGGTAACCCATTCTCAAGTCCAACTTGGAGAATATTGAGGCTCCAGCAAGTTGATCAAAAAGATCATCGATACGAGGAATTGGATACTTGTTTTTGATGGTCTTCTCGTTAAGAGGACGATAGTCAACAACGAGTCTCTTTGTGTGATCCTTCTTCGCAACGAACAGAGTTGGGCAACCCCAAGCCGAGGAACTAGGTTGAATGTAACCTTTTTCCATGTACATATTAATTTGTTCCTTCAACAACTTCAGCTCGGGAGTTCCTATCTTATAGGGATGCTTAGAGATTGGAGCAGTACCTGGTTCAAGTTCGATCACGAACTCAACAGCTCTGTCCGGAGGCATTCCTGGCAACTCTTCTGGAAAGACGTCAGGGAAGTCGCAAACCACCGGAACATTTTCAAGTGAAGGTAGAGGTTTTGCATCGAGGTTGCACAGCTGAAAGGAACTTGATTCATTTGGAGAATAGATTATCTGGCCAGAAGGGTGTGACAGAGTTATAGACTTTTGAGCACAGTCAATCCTTGCTTTATTAGCCTTCAGCCAATCCATACCAAGAATGACATCAATGTCAGAACTTCCCAGCAACATGAGAGAGGCAAGGAAAATGTGGCCTCCAATTAGGATTTGATTGTCCTTACTTATCTTGGAAGTCAACATTTGAGATCACGGGGAGTGAACAGTGATTTGATTGCTTAGTGGAACCACAATTAGGTTGTTTGTTGTGGCAAAAGTCTTTGACACAAAAGAATGTGATGCTCCGGTATCAAACAACACTTTAGCTGGAAAAGAGTTTACGGGTAATATACCGAGAACGACGTCAGGATCTTCCTCAGCTTTGTCGATCTTGACATGATTCACCCTTGCGGTCCTCCCGACATGCCTGATGTTGGAGTTGAAGGCCTTAGGCGGGGGAGCGCGCACCATTGCCTGGTTTGTGTTAGGACGAGGTGGTGGTGGAGGTAGCTGCCTCTGCGTGCACTTGTCAGCGTAGTGTCCCGTCTGCTTGCACTTGTAGCAAGTGACGACACGAGGAGGCCCTGGCCTTGGCTGCCCCATCGAAGCCCTTTGATCATGCATCTGAGCAGGGTTGGGTGGGCAGGGAGCGAAGCCTGGAGAAGTTTGGGCGTATGGAGCCCGAGTGACGGCACCATTTGGCACCCAGATGCGGCGCTTCTGCGGAGGGGTGGTCATGTTGGAGGAGGAACCACCCTCACGCGAGTGCTTGCGAGACTCCTCGAACGCCTTGCGCCCATTTTCTTCATTGAGCGCGGTGTTAACGAGATCCTCGAAGCTGTTGGCCTTGACGTTGGTGAGGGTATACTTGAGTTCCGGGTTAAAACCTCTGCGGAACCTTGCCATCTTCTTAGCCTCAGTGGAAACCTCATCTCCAGCGTACCGAGCGAGGCGATTGAACTCACTCTGGTACCCGATGACGTCCAACTTGCCCTGCTTGAGTGAGCAAAACTCTTCACGCATCCTTTCCATGAGACCATCTGGAATGTGGTGCTTCAGGAAGGCTTCCTTGAAACAATTCCACGTGACTGGTATCCCAGTTCTCATGGCCTGGAAGTTCTCCCACCAAGTAGCTGCCTGACCCTTCAGCAGATAGGAGGCATACTTGACCTTGTCTTCTTCAGCTACGTGAGCAATCTCCAGAGCCTTAGCTATCTCACGGATCCAGTAATCAGCGTCCAGAGGCTCGCGTGTGGCCACGAAAGCTCTTGGGCCCAGACTGAGAAACTCCTTGATGCTGACTCGTGGAGGTGTCTGGTTGTTGTGCTGATTAGTCTGAAACTGGGCCATCCGCGTCATGACTTGGGTCATCTGAGTCAACAGCTCCGCGATTGGCGGTGGCTCAGGCGCGTTGTTCCTTGTTGGCGGCATCCTGAATGGAAATGCATTTTAGCACAACAATAGAAAAGGATAGACTTGGCAACCGAAAGAGAGATTATTCCGACGCATGAATAGATAACCAACAGGTACATCCTCACATGTTCCAATACATCAGAATATCCAACACACCATAAATGGTTCGAATGCCAAAGGATAACTAAACATAGCTAAGAATGGATACATCGGTACTCCCATGCTCATCACGCAGGACGTCGACTAGGAGTACGGCGAGAGGTACGGTGAGGAGCACGCCCACGAAAGTAGGTAGAACGACGATCCACGTAGATCTGACGACTCTAGGCGTGGTGAAGTACATAGCGTCGACTCCCTGTGCTCTAAAGCGTGGAATCCCAGTGTAACCAGCACCAAGGTTGAGGAGTGGACCTCTGATGGGCTCGTAACCTCCAGCATCTGGCAGACGACACCCAACTGGCTGATCGAAACGTGCAAAGCGCTCGTCTCCAACAAAGTCTGTGGTGTAAGTCGCCAGACAAGTCAAAGCAAGGTAGAGCTGCTCTCTGACTGAAGCCAACTCCTGAGATAGTGTGCTGGCAACTGCGTCACTGTGCCTCACAAACTGAGCGGTGGTGTGCAGCCTGGAGTTATCATGCTCGTAGACATCCAAGTTTTCGTAGAGAGTGAAGTGAGCTCCCTCCGAAGTGATGTAACCACGGGGGATGTGGCGATAGATAGAATCATCAAATCCCCAGTAGTCAGCACGAAGGACGGTGAGACTCACATAAGTTGCCTGCTGCACAGCCATATCCACTGTGGAACCTACTGCCTCGTATCGGTGGACTACGCTCATGCCATCATCTGACAGAATGTAGACGATAGCCTGGTAGTAGGTCTGGTCAAACTCTCGCTGCTGCTCGTAGACCTGGTACTCTGGTGCCCAACGGAACCCCAGAAAAGTGACCATGTCTCTCAGCATCTCCGGATAACCGGCAGTGCTCTCGCAACGAGTCATACGAACCACCTGCGGGTAGAACCTGAGATCCATCTGCAGATGATGGGGAAGTTTTGATTAGACGCCGGTAGAAGAACTGAAGTGGCAAGCAACAACAAGGTTTCAACGGACGAAAAGGATGTTGAGAAGAACAGGATATCGAAGCAACATTCGGGAAACACGAGACCAACACTCCTGAGGTACTACGGAAAACCCATCTGGGCTTCTAAAGGATAAATATCTACTGCTTAAGGAATAGAGGATCTGCTTCCGGGCCTTACACGCCTCCGTTCTCAATCGTGAGTAGGCAACATGATAAATCATGTCACAACCACCTCCATTCCTATGGTCTAGTAGATATAACTATCCGAGAGAAACCAGGATACGAGAAATCCTAACTAGAAAGTTTAGATGAGAAGAGAAAACAACGTTGCACTTCCTTACCAGAAAAGGGAGGGTGGGTGGGGAAAGAAATAAAAGAACATAATTCCTACTCTCACGTTTCATTTTCCTATATAGCTACAAAATAGTTTCTAGACTCAACTGCGACCAGTAAAGGGATCCTACAGGCAGACATGCTCTGATACCATTTGTCGCACCCGGACTTCTAGAGGATACTCACAGCCCGCTAAACAGTAGATAAATGGCTTACGGGGCATACCGGCACCCGCATCTCAATATGAGCAGGCCAACACGTAAACGTGTGACAACCATTTGCTACTATCCATCGTCTGCGTAAACCATCCCATAGAAATCCGACTACTTCCATTGACGTACTTCATAACATACACACATGGTACGTCAACGGCATTTGAACAAGTGATATCACAACAAATCTCTAAGACACAAAGAAATAGAAATAAGTTGCAAATAGCTCTCACTAGAGCAGAGATAGCAAATACAATCATCCAGAGGACACATGTCCCAACAAGTCATCATTACATCACAGCGGAAGCATCCAAAGTGTCTGAGTACAGACAAGATCCAAATAGGCCTAAGAGGCCGGGAACGAAAAGACGGAGCCCATCCATGATGTCTCGGATCCTGCCTGGGTCCGCTATCTACTCGTCAGCAGCCTCGTCATACAACACGTAGTAGCCACCATGGGGATCCTCGGAAACATAGTCTGCGAAAACCACAGCCCCAAAGGGGTCAGTACAGACAAGTACTGGCAAGCAAGACGCACAAGATACCAAAGTGTACCCGGCAACACCAAGTACATATGCTTTGGGTTCAACAGAAGATAGGTGATACAAAAGTGCGGCAGCGGGCTGTCTAACCAACTACAGAGACACGCTACAACATCCGGCTAAAAGAAGGGGATAAGATAGCGTATCGGAACCAACTACCACTAACATCAAACAAACCCATCCTGGATCTCGCCCCTTATCCAAAGAAGCAATCCGAGGATAACTCACACAGTTGGATTAGTGAAGGTTCCAGTTATTATGTCATTAAGCCTATTACTAGTCAAATTATTATTAATTAGGTGTAAGTTATCTAATCCTTGTTAGCCAGCCCTATCACCAAGTCATCCATAACCGCGGACAACACGGCTTCTCGAGAAGATTTAACCCTGCAGGGATGCACCAATTTGGCCGTACACGTAAGAATATCCCGCCAGACGGGGATCAAACCCACCAAGCGAGACACTCAACACAACCCAACTCTTCTTCGCATCAAGCCCAAAGAACCCCATGCAATTGAGCGCACGGCTAATCAAGCCCCACGAAGAAAAGGGGACCCTCATAGCACTCTAAGAACGTGTCTCCCTAAATGCCGACTACAAAATTTACCACCCTGGCCTCGGGTTCGCACCTGCATATGCATGCGGCAAATGGAAAACCCGAACTAAATGAGGCGATTTGGACGAGATGCGAATCGAATCGAATTGAGGGGGGCGCCCATACACGCTTCCCACATGCGGTTAGCGCGCTCATCATGGATCTAGAGGACAAGAACCTTTTCCTAATTAAGGTCGACACTAGCAGGCCTCAAAACCATACCCGGCCTCCTGCCGGTGCCTTATCATCAAATTAGCATTACCTCATACACTAACAGGTTGTTGTTTAAACATCGAGCCCCAGAACATAATAAATATGGTAACAGAAATAACAGACATCAGACTCGAGCATAAACAACCCTAAGCATGCTAGTAAGACACAGGCAACAAGCAACAGGGTTATAGGAGTGGAGGATAGGCTATTTCAGGGTTACAGGATAACATGTGATAGGATCGGAACACAAGCAACGAATCTTAAGGCTAGCAGAATAGACAACGGAAAGTATCGATATCCGGTGTGGAAAGGACACAATGGTTCATGCGAGTGAATACTTGCCTGCAAACTCAGTAGCCTGGTACTGGGCTAACTCCTCAGAAGTAGTGTCGTAAACCTCGTCTGTCTCAACGTCGTCGTCTATTCGAGAAGAAGCAAACAAACAACGCAGAGAGAAAAACAATCAATAACATGGCATAATGCACAATCATGGGATGATGCATGACAATTTAACTGATGCATCAAGATAAGCTAGTTGACATGATAACTTAACTAAATGGGCCCATATGCAATTTGGATTGCATATGGAGAAGCCCATGAATTAAGGTTGGATTAAATGATCTATAACTAACCATCATGTGAAAGTTGATTAGAATGATGCATGGATGAGGAAAACAAAGAGATAACAACAATATCTTCAAATTGAAATGTTGTTTACCAAGTTTGGAATTTTATTTATTAAGTTATGAAATTTGGCTTCCTAAATGAGTTACACAAGCATTTGTTGTTTTCACCAATTTTAATTGTTCCAAATAGATAACAAAATTCATATTTGGAAAGAACACAAAATTTTAGGTGGAATACATGTTTCATTTGTTGAACATGGATTTAAAATGAATTAAACAAGTTTAAACAAGATTTAAATGAATTTAATTCAAGTATGAATTTATTTGAATTTTTATTTGATCAAAACATTAAATAAAATTCATATTTGAAAAGATTATATTTTTCTGGTTTGAAAGCATATTTTATATGTTCAAAAAGAATTTAGTTTGACCAAGTTATGAATTTAGCAATTTTAAATGATTTAAACAAGGTTTAAATTATTTAACCAATTTTAATTATTCAAAACAGGAAACAAAGTTTATATTGGGAAAGCTTGTTCAATTTTGCATGGAAAACATATTTCATATGTGCAATTTGAATTAAATTTGAATTAGTGATGAATTTGACCAAGTTTGAAATAGTAGTTTGAATTTGAATTTTTGAAAACATTTGAAATATTCAAAACAGTGCACAAACTGCGTATTTAGAAAGTTCATTTTATTTAGAGTGGTTTACATGTCTTACATTTTGAATTTGGATGTGTTTTGTTTGAAAACCAGGGACTAATCTGTAATTAAACAGGGACTGGATTTAAAAGAAAAAGGATCCAGAAAGGTTTTCACCCCGCGGTAACCCAGCCTGGGCCGCTGACAACTGGCCCTAGGCCACGTCGGCGCCGCGTGGCAGTGTGTGCGCGCGCGTGTGGCTGCAGGGTCGCTGACAGGGGAGCCCCACCTGTCAGCGAGTGTTGCAAAATGTTGGGATTTAATCCCGCGAGGGGGGGGATTCGAACCCTCGCCCTCGTGTGCGTGGGAGCAGTGCGTGTGCCACTGGGGTGTGATGCTGTATCTTGTCAGTAGAGGGGCGCGCGCGGTTTTGAGGCAAAGCCTCGAGTTTTATCTGACGAAACTGAAACCAGTTCAGTTGCTGAACCTGACGGAGAGCGCGGTGGTCGCCGGCGGCGCCGCTGTGCTGCTGCTGCTACTTGTGGGCCAGGTGCAGGGAGGTGTACGTGCGCGTGCAGGTGATGCGAGGGAGCAGAGAGGGAAGAAGGAGGACGTGGTGCTCACCGGGAGGGGTAGAAGAAGATGGCCGTGCTCGGTGGTGGTGGTGGTGGACGACGGCGACGTGGACAGGGACGGCGGCGATGATCCAGGGGCTCCCAGTCCCTGGCGATGAAGGGAGGAGGGAGAGGAAGTAGCAGGGAAGCGATTCCCGCAGCTACCCAGGCCGGGAGGCGTCCATGGGCGCGGCGATCGCCGGAGTTGTTGCTCTGCGGTGCGGTGGCGGTGGTTCAGAAACAGAGCGAGAACAAAGGAAGGAGGAGGGGAAAACGACGGCGGAGAGAGAGAGAAAGGAGGAGGAGGTCTAGGGCAGGGAAGGGGAGCCCTCGGGCTAGGTTATAAGGAGGAGGAGGAGGCGCTGCTGGCCGTCCCATCCCCTACATGTCGACGTGGGCATCGTCGATGCCCTGCCGTACAGAGGTAGGGGATGAGGGGGTACGCAGGCCGTGGGCTGGTGGGCTGGTGTGGTGGGCTCAGCCCACCTGGCTGGCCTGCCCTCTCCCCTCTCTTTTTTTTTTTTTTTTCTGTTTCTGTTTTTTTGCAGAAAAAGAAAAGGAAAGAAAGGAGAGAAATTTGAGGGGTTCTGGGGGTTTTAAATTTTGGTGATTATTTTTATAGTTTGTTATTTACAAAAACCCAACTGTGCCATTGTTTGTTTTTCAAAATTTTAAACTTGGTTGCTGTTTGAAAATTCAAATGAATTTGAGCAATTTTGGTATTAATTGAATTATTTAAACTTAAGCAAGTTAATGGTTTGATATCTCAAGTTTAATGGAAACAAATGATGTTTTGATTTGTAATTTTCATTTGAAAAAATTGTAACAGAACAAGTATGAAACAAGGATTTGAAATTTGGTTTGAAATTCAAATGGAAAAACAAGGGAAAACAAATGGAAAACAAATGCAAAGCTTATGATGACATGATGCAAAACATAAATTAACAAAGAGCAAACATTCTAATGGTGTTTTTTCATACTTGGGATGTTACAACATCTGCCTCGGGTACCCTCCTAGATTTATACTCATGAATTAAAGTACGTAATGGTATCTTTATGCCTGAAAGTGGTGTCCTTGAAGCTAAGCAGTGACGTGGGGCCTTCCCTCTGGTGCTCATCCTCGCCGTTTGCTTGGAAGGTTTTGCAACTACTCCAATGCTTGCGATGGTGGTGCGTGGACGCACTCGTGGGTTTTCTTCTACATCTCCTTCAGCTCCACTCTCGATCTCCTCCTCCGGCTTCCGGTCTTGGAGGTCATCTTCCTTCGGTCCCTTTCCCTTGTTGTTGTTGGCGGAGACCATGATGCTTCTAAAACTGAAAACAGATCCTCGTAGAAACAGCTCGAAATAGAAACACGACGAGAAAACGATATGCAAACCTTGGGGGGTCCGGGGGATTATATAGCAAAAATATGAGTAACGAAAGGAAGTCCAGGTCGAAAATGAGTCGAAGAGGGATTCCGGGGCGCCCACACCATAGGGTGGCGCTGCCAAGGGTGGGCCCGCACCCCCTCATGGTGTGGTGCCTCCGGGCACCTTATCCAACTCCTCTTCGGCTCGGGTTTTTTTTATTTTCAAAAAACCAATAAATTATAACTCAAAAGGTAACCCGCAAACTTTTTCTTAACATAACTGTTACCTATTCCAAAACAAACTCTACAGATTCTGGAATCTTCCCTCTAATGAACTTCTTCGGAGTCATTACTTGAATAACATCAACATCTTCATCATAGGAATCCCCCGAAATATAATGTTTGAGTCTTTGCCCATTAACCACTTGTGTAGTGTATCTTTGAGGGAAGCAATTTTGATTGCACCCAAACGATACACTTCTTCAATAATATAAGGTCCTTCCCATCGCGAGGGTAATTTTCCTGCAAAAAATCTGAGACGAGACCGATACAATAGAACTTTCTCACCAACATGAAACTCTCTTTTAAGGATTCTTTTATGATACCATTGTTTAACTTTCTCTTTAAAGATCTTGGCGTTTTCATAAGATTCACATCTCCATTCATCTAGATGATTCGAATCAAGCATTCTTTTCTTGCCAGCAAGTTTAAAATCTTTATCTAGTTCTTTCACTGCCCAATAAGCTTTATGTTCTAATTTTAAAGGCAAGTGACAAGCTTTTCCATAAACCATTTTGTAGGGAGACATACCCATAGGATTTTTATAAGCAGTTCTATAAGCCCATAAAGCATCATTCAACTTATCTGACCAATTCTTCCTAGATTTATTAATAGTCTTTTGCAAGATAGATTTAATTTCTCTATTTGATAATTCTACTGGCCCACTGGTTTAAGGATGATAAGCTGAGGCAATTCTATGATTAACAACATATTTAGCAAGGGTTTTTCTAAAACCACCATGAATAAAATGAGAACCTCCATCAGTCATAAGATATCTAGGCACACCAAACGTAGGGAAAATAACATATTTAAGCATTTTCAAAGAGGTCTCACCATCAACACTTTTTGTAGGTATAGCTTCTACCCATTTAGTAACATAATCAACAGCAACAAGAATATGAGTGTAACCATTCAAAGGAGGAAAAGGACCCATAAAGTCAAATCCCCAACAATCAAAAGGTTCAATAACAAGAGAAGAACTCATAGGCATTTCATTACATTTAGAAATATTTCCTACTCTTTGACATTCATCACAAGATAAAATAAATTTACGTGCATCTTTAAAGAGAGTAGGCCAATAAAAACCTGATTGTAGAACCTTCTTGCGGTTCTATCTCCAGTGTGATGCCCTCCATAAGCACTACCATGGCACTTCTTCAATATTTCACGATGTTCATGATCTGGAACACATCTTCTCATAATATGATCTACTCCTTCTTTATATAAATGTGGGTCATCCAAAAAATAATGCCTCAAATCATAGAAGAATTTTCTTCTTTGTTGAGCTGTAAATGTTGGAGGCAAATACTTTTAAACAATAAAGTTAGCATAATTAGCATACCATGGACTATCTTGGAATTTTACTTTTATTGCAGCCAACTGTTCATGTAATGTTTTCCAATATAGACAAGTTATCAGCAACAAGATTTTCAGCACCCTTCCTATCCATAATATGCAAATAAAACTCTTGTAAAAGCAACACCCATCTAATAAGACTAGGCTTAGCATCTTTATTTTCCATAAGGTATCTAATAGCAGCATGACCAGTATGAATAGTAACCTTTGAGTCAACAATATAAGGCCTAAACTTATCACATGCAAAAACTACATCTAAGAACTCTTTTTCAGTAGTAGCATAATTCTTTTGAGCAGCATCAAGAGTCTTACTTGCATAATGAATAACATTCAACTTCTTATCTACGCGTTATCCAAGAACAATACTCCCTCCGATTCTTTTTAGTTAGCGTGTAAGGTAAAGCCCAAATACCAAGGACTTGATTTATGGTTGCAAAATAGACATTTTTACCCCTTTGTTTGCTACAGATGAATCGCTGGGCAGTTAATGCATGCATGAAAACGAGTGGCCTATCTCTCTCCGTGCCTAAATTCCTGCGCTCACCTTCCTCTCTCTCCAACCATCTGCATGCAAATTTCTCTCTCCAACGCTGTGAGAAATTAATATGGCGGCGGAAACGGAGGACACGATTGGAAACAACCTCTCAAAGAGGCTAAGACGCAGAGTAATTAGGAAAAAATGGAAAAAAATTACACGCTTACTAAAAAGAATCGGAGGGAGTACCTACAACATAATCACTAGCATCACACATAATATCAAAAGGTAAATTTCAATCAGGTGGTTGAACAGTAGGAGCAATAGTTAAATCCTTATTTGAAGTCTCAAAAGCTTCCTTACATCAAAAACAAATGGTACATATTTTTCAAGAAGATTAGTAAGAGGCTTTGATATTTTAGAGATTTTTTAATAAACCTCCTATAAAAACCAGCATGACCAAGAACACTACGAATACCTTTAACATCCCTAGGACAGGGAATTTTCTCTATGGCTTCCACTTTAGCTCTATCAACTTCAAGACCTCTTTCAGAAATTTTATGTCCAAGAACAATTCCTTCATTAACCATAAAGTGACATTTCTCCCAGTTAAAAACAAGATTAGTTTCCTCACATCTCTGCAATTATCAAAAGAAGTTCCATAGACGGGAAAATTGTCCATCAATACTTCCACAATTTCTTCACAAAAACAATGAAAAATAGTACACATGCATCTTTGAAACGTAGCATGAGCATTACACAAACCAAAAGGCATATTTCTATAAGCATAAGTACCATAAGGACACCTAAAGGTTGTTTTGTCTTGATCTTACTTCCTAACAGCAATTTGAGAAAACCCAGAATAGCCATCAAGAAAGCAAAAATGAGTTTTCTTAGACAACCTCTCTAACATTTGATCAATAAAGGGTAAAGGATAATGATCTTTCTTAGTAACTTTATTAACCTTTCTAAAATCAATACACATTCTATAACCAACTGCTACTCTTTGTGGAATGAGCTCATTGTTTTCATTACGCACAACAATCATTCCTCCCTTCTTAGGGACACAATGCACATGGCTCACCCATCTACTATCAGCAATAGAAAAAATAATACCAGCATCAAGGAGTTTTAATACCTCATTTCTTACCACTTCCTTCATCTTAGGAATTAAACGGTGTTGATGTTCAACTACTGGCTTTGCATCAGGTTCAATATTAATAGCATGCCAACATATAGTAGGAGAAATATCCTTCAAATCATCAAGAGTATATACAATAGCTCAACGATGTTTCTTCATAATTCCCAATAATCTTTTCTCTTCTTCACCTGAAAGTTTAGCACTAATAATAACATGATATATTTTCTTATCATCAATATAAGCATATTTAAGATCATCAGGCAAAGTTTTAAATCAAAGACATGATCCTCCTTGGGTGGTAATGTGGTACCCAAGTCTTCCACAGGTAAATTGTGTTTTAGTATCACCAGTTGACGAAGAAGAATATCATCAATTTCATTTCTCTCTTCCATAAAGACATCATTCTCATGGTCCTCCATATATTGCTGCAAAGCATTGTTAGGAGAAAGATCAATAGAAGCAAGTTGTTCGACTTTAAAATTCTCATCAGGCAATTTAGATTCATAAGGTGCGCTAGAAAATTTGGAGAAATTGAACTCATAAGATTTTCCATCAAATTTAGTCAAAATCTTCTCTCTTTTACAATCTATAGTAGCATCACAAGTGTTCAAGAAAGGTCTACCAAAAATAATAGGACAAGTCTTACTATCAGCCTTACCAAGTACTACAAAATCAGTGGGATATTTAGTCTTACCACATAAAACTTCCACACCTCTAACAATGCCAATCGAAAAAACAGTTTTTCTATTAGCAAGCTGAATAACCACATCAATATCTTCAAGCTCACAAGAACCAATTTCATTCATAATTTCTCTATAAAGCTCATAAGGTATAGCACTAGAACTAGCACCAATATCACACAAACCATAATAGCAATGGCCACCAATCTTAATAGAAAGCACATGAACACTAGTTTTCTTAGGTCTATCAGGATGGGAAACAATATTAGAAGCATCCTCACAGAAGACAATGTGTTCATCCTCCACATTTCCACAAACAAGATCTTTCACTATCGCTACAACAGGTTCAACAGTTATTTATTCATTGGGTTCAATAGTTTTCTTATTACTCTTACTAACCACACTAGCCACCATAGAGTGTTCTTTCAACTTAGGAGGGAAATGCATTTTTTCAACATATGGCTCAGGAACAGCAGGATTAACAACATGCACTTCTATATTACTAGCAGGAACAATATCTTTATAAGGTGCATGGTACTTGTGATAATTCTCTTTAGGAATATCAGGATAGGAGGCAAAAGCTTTAAGACAGTTTGCAAAGATTTGGCAATCAAGACCACAAACATCACTAACATCATATAAATCATTGGTTCCCATGAAAGATTTAATGCATTAATAATCATAATTTATACCTGGCTTTCTACCTTTGTCATTCTCCCATCCTTCAGTGTTTTCTTGAATACGGTCAAGAAGATCCCATTTAGCTTCTTCCTCATACGTGTGAATGATCCAGAACAAGAAGCATCCAATAAATCCTTATCATGAAGAGAAATCCTTGCATAAAAATTATTGATAACGATATTTCTTGGGAGTTCATGAACGGGACATTTAAGCATTAATAACTTCACTCTCCCCCACACTTGGGTAATACTATCTCCATCATGAGGCCAAAAATTATAGATTTGATTCCGGTCTTTATGAATCTCACTTGGAGGATAAAATTTAGAATAAAATAGAGGAACAATTTCCTCCCATCCAATAGATTCACCATTGTTCAGTAATTTGAACCATTCAACGGCTCTTCCTTTCAGCGATAAAGAAAATAATTTCCTTTTAACTTGATCCATTGTAACACCTGCACACCTGAATGACTCGCATAATTCATGTATAACGAGCAAATGATCGCCAGGATGGACAGTTCCATCACCGTAATAGCAGTTATCCATAACACGTCCAACAATTTTCATAGGTATTTTATAAGGATCAATTCAGCAGATGACGAGTTACCAACTACCCTAGCAGCAACGGTAGAAGTACCCCTAAAAAGAGAACCCAAAGTATTCTCCATAATGAAATAAAACAACAGACAGAAATAAAAACAGCACTCACAGTAAAAGTTTCTCTTACCAATTCCACTTACCAATAACACTTCACTTCCCGGCAACGGTGCCAGAAAACAGTATTGATGACCCACAAGTATAGGGGGTGTATCGTAGTACTTTCGATAAATAAGAGTGTCGAACCCAACGAGGAGCGGAAGGTGTTGACAAGCAGGTTGGATATAGGATTCACTGTAAACACTAGCAAACGGTTTTTTGGAGGTTTCTGATATAACAGATAAATAAAGTGCGAGTAAATAATGTTGCAGAGAGTGGCCCAATCCTTTTAAGAGCAAAGGACAAGCTGATTGTATTACTTATGACTACCAAACGTTCTCGAGGACACATGGGAATTTCATCAAGTGCTTTTGCTTCGTTAAGGTTGATTAATATTCATTGGTCCATGAAGTGTTGTGTGGGTGAACCTATTCTAATGCACCTTCCAACTCGGAATAATACATACTTGTGATTATACCACTCGTAAGCATCCGCAAATACAAGAAAGTAATTAAGACAAATCTAACCAGAGTCTTAAAACTCCGAGATTCTACGCTCCCTCGTGCATTGGTTTCCTAACGGGGGTTTAGGTTTCTGTCACTCCGGAAACCCCACAATTAGTATCCAAATACACAATGCATCCTCCTAGGCCCATAAAGGTGAAGTATCATCTAGTCGATGTTCACATGACACCACTAGAAGAATAGCACCACAACTTAAATACCAAACCACGAGATATTACTTCAACATAACTAAACTACTCACATCATAACTTCTCCCATGTCCTCAAGAACTAAATGAACTACTCACAAGACATCATATGGATCGTAATCAGAGGTGATATAATGGATAATAAAAATTTGTTCATAAAGTGCTAACACCGATAAATCTCACAAGCATCAACTACTAACAAGTAATCCACACCGGGAGAGAGATCAAATGTAAAACAACGATAGATGTCCCTAATTGTTACAACGGGATGACGGTGGATGATGAGGGTGATGGTGCTGGTGGTGATGATGATGACGATGATGATCTTGATGATGCCCGGAGCGATGATAGTGACGATGGCCATGATTTCCTCTCTCAGGAGAGGAATTTCCCCGGCAGATTTCTCCCTCCTAGAGAGTTTCTCTCTCTCTCGGGTTTTTTCCGCCCCGAGGCGGCGGCGGAATAATTCTTCAATGATAGTCTGGGGCTTAGGTTTCCCTTGGGGTCAAGTATGCTAAAAATATCGACCAGAGGTGGGCCAGGGTGGCCACATCACGTGGCGACGCGACCAAGGGGGTGGGGCGCCACCCCATGGTGTGGGCCTCTGGTGGGCCCCCTCTGGCTCTCCTCGTGGCTGGCTCCCTCATCTAGACTTATAAGATATCTTTGGTGTCCCCCCTTCTGAAATAGGGTATCCTGGCTGTGCTTTTTCCATCAGATTTCTGGTCCCGATGTTTATTCTCCAAAAATTATGAAACATGCAAAATAAGATAAAATAACATAAGTGATGCATCATAACATGAAATATATCGATGAATAACAGAAAATAACAAGATAAAACGGTGATGCAAATTGGACGTATCAACTCTCACTCACCGAAGGTGGAGTCTCTCTCCTATCTAATCTTTCACACTCATCCTCAAGTGAACCTCAAAATTTTGACGAGGCTGATTGACAATGTCTTACAGCGTCATAGGCCTCAACATGATCTCCTTGCCTTGACAATTGATCTGATATGTATTTGTTCTCTCATTGTGACGTACATTCTATCAAATTGCCATGTACGTCCAAACAATAAATGGTACAACATTATAGGAACAACATCACAAGTGTCCTTATATGGACCAATAAAACATTCCACACACACTATATGTCTGATCTTCATATCTCCACTATCATTCAATCACTCAATATAATAAGATGAGGGTGTGGTAAATATTTCAGATTCAATTTTTGACAAAGCTCTTTACTAGACAAATTGTGGCAACTACCACCATCAATAAACACTTTGCACACCTTACCATTACCAAGTGCAGCCATAGTGTGAAATTAATTGTAGTGTTGTGATACGTCTCTAACGTATCTATAATTTCTCATGCTCCATGATGATATTATGCCAATTGCTACATGTTTTCACCCTTCTTTATAGAATTTTTACACATTTTTCGGGACTAACCTGTTCACAAGATGCCAAGTGTCAGTTCCCTGTTTTCTGCTTTTTTTATTTCATAAAAGTTGTTCTGGAAATATTCTCGGAATTGGACCACACAAATACCGAAGTTCCTATTTTCCCCGAAAGCATCCAGAAGACCGAAGAGGATTCGAAGACGGGCACCAGGGGGCACACCATGGGGTGGCGCGCCCCCCTTGGCCGCGCCAGGGGGTGGTGTGGGGCCCCCAGGGCTCCACCGCCTTTGCCCTTTCGCCTATTTATTCCCCTCCGATGGAAAACCCTAAGCACCTGATCAAATATCCCCGAAAAGTTCCGGAGCCGCCGTCGTCGTCAACCCTAGATCAGGGGGTTCTGAAGCTGTCTCCCGGCACCCTGCCGGAGAGGAGGTCATCACCGGAGGCCTCTTCATCACCATGCCTGCCTCCCAAGTGATGCGTGAGTAGTTCATCCTTGGACTACGGGTCCATAGCAGTATCTAGATGGTTGTCTTCTCCTCCTATGGCTCCATGTTTAGATCTCGTGAGCTTCCTAACATGATCGAGATCGTTCTTATGTAATTATATGTGCTGTGTTTGTTGGGATCCGATGAATATTGAACTTATGCCAAGTTGATTATATTGTTTATTTCATATATTATTTTAGATCTTGCATGCTTTCCGTTGCTAGTGGTTGCTCTGCCTAAGTAGTTGCTAGTGACTCCAAGAGGGAGTATTTATGTGAAGGGAATATGCCCGAGAGGCAATAATAAACTGGGTATTATCTTATTCCTTATTTATGATGAATGTTTATTTCTCATGCTAGAATTGTATTAACCGGAAACGTTGATACATGTGTGTTTAATAAACAAACAATGGTTCCTAGTAAAGCCTCTCTTTTAACTAGCTCGTTGATTAATAGATGATTAAGGTTTCCTGATCATGAACATTGGATGTTGTTAATAACGGGGTCATGTCATTAGAAGAATGATGTGATGAACATATACCCAAAGTGAATATAGCAATGCGATCAAGTCATTAAGTTTACATTGTTATATCAAACATATTAAGTAACTTATTCCTTAGACCATGAGATCATGTCAATCACTGATACCGGAAGGGTGCTTTGATGTCATCAAACGTCACACCGTAACAGGGTGACTATAAGGTGCCGTTAGGTATTCGGAAAGTGTTAGTTGAGGCTCATGGATCAAGAGTGGGATTTGTCCATCCAAAATGACGGAGAGATATACTCTGGGCCCTCTCGGTGATATCACATCAACACCGCTTGCAAGCACGTGATATGATCACAAGGATGTTATATCATGGGAACGAGAAAAGAGTACTTGTCGGTAACGAGATTGAACAAGGTATGGTTGATACCAATGATGGAATCTCGGACAAGTAAAATATCGCGAGACAAAGAGAATAGTTCACGACGTTGATGGTTCACACGATCACGACAGTCATCGTTGAATACATAGGAGTCATAACGGATCTCCAGATCATGTTGTTGATTATTGATCGGAGAGGAGTATCGATCATGTCTATGTTATTCGCGAACCGTAGCGTGACACACTTAAAGTTCGATGACGCATTTGAGAGGATACGGAATACCGGAGAAAAGTTTGGACATCACCGAAATTGTTTCGGGGAATATTGAAATAGTCACCGGAATTGTTTCGAGTAATTTTGAAATAGTTCAAGGGGATTCTTATCAAATGGTTGTTAATAGATTTAAAAACTAACTCAAGGGGTTATATGTTAATGTTTGTTAATGGAACTAGAAGAATACCCCGCGCGTTGCAGCGGGTATCTCTTAGAAAAATATTCTATAAACGAAATGAGTATAAGATGTAGGAAATATTCCATTATCATGATTCAATTGATCATATAATCGATATACTAAATTTAATTCACGTGAAATTGTTTTGTATTTTGAGAAATAAATATTAGTGATATGGATACTTATATGGTTGAAAAAGATGGCATGGTTATGTAGCATGAAATATGTAATATTACAATTATTAGTGGAGATGACATGGATAATTGTTTGGCTAAAATAGTGGATGATGTGGATAGCTTGCATGTTGAGATAGAAAAATCATAAATGCATCTTAGTGGGGTTTTGCTTTATAAGAAGTATAGATTAGCAGATATTAAAATAAAGAAATAAAATTGTTTTATTTATTTATTAAAGAAAACCCTTGGGATTTTGAGTGGGAATTAATGAAAGAATGAGTGGGTTGAGTGGAGACTCCACTCACATGATGATGGAGAGGTGGAGACACCCAAAAATTCGTGTCTGCCATTCCCTCCTATACAAGGAGGGGTGGAAGATCCCTCTCCCACACACACACACACACACACACACACACACACACACTTGTGTCATCTCTTCCTCCCTCCTCCCGCTGCTCCACCACTTGTTTGTGCGCTTGGTGAAGCCCCGAGCAATGTTTTCTCCACCACACCATGTCGTCGTGCTGCTGGAGTTCCGAGGGATCCTCTACTTCCGTGCCCCGATGGATCGAGGGAACGGAGGTCGTCATCAACCGTACGTGTGACCGATCACGGAGGCACCGCCAGGATTGCGGTGCACATTTTCTCGCTCTCGGGATCGGTGTGAGTACGACTACGCCAACAACGAGACTTGATCTCGTAACGCTTTGTGGTTTTCAAGGGTATGTGTTCTCTTTAACCCTCTCTTTACCCGTTGCACTTCGTCTCCTAGATTAGATCTTGGCCTTTCGGGTGTCTCTCGCGTAGGATTTTTTTTGTTTTCTATGCAACGAAGTTTACGTGTACTATGTACGCGAGAGTTGTCTCACTTGTGGCTAAGGGGGTGTCCGTTTCTCCTACTATAGTTAAGATCTAATCTACGAAGGGTTGTTAAAAATGTGTTTATCAACGTTGTGGTTGATGTTCGTAGGTATGAACGGTTCTATCCTCGAAATCCCTAAGCCACGTAAAATATGCAAAATTAAATTAGAGGAGTCTAACTAGTTTTTCATGGGCATGTGATGTGATATGGTCAATATTACAAATTCGATTATGAGATGATCTATTTTGTGAATTATTGATATACCGGAAGGTATCCATATGGTTGTCTTATTTTTTATGGACAATCAAGATTGGGGTGCCATGATACTTGGTACCACGCCGGTGAAATGATGAAGATCATACCATGATGCACATGATGGAGATCAAGTGCAAGAAGGACCATATCATATCACGTTATCCTTTCATGTGATGTTTGTGATGTTAATCCTTTTATGCATCTTGTTTTGCTTAGATAGCGACGGTAGCATTATAAGTTGATCCCTCTGACTTAATATCAAGATAATAATGTGTCCTTCCTTAAGTATGCACCGTTAAGAAAGTTCGTCGTTAGACTCAACGTTCGCATACAACGGGTGTTTTCAAGCCTACCATGTACGGCCATGGCCTTGAAACACACGCAATACAATGGTTCTACTTGGCGAGCCTAGCATGTACAGACATGGCCTCAGAACACGTCATCGAAAGGTAAAGCATGAGTCATATGGATGATATGATGAACATGTCGATGTTCGCCTTTGAAGCTACATCATCTCACGTGATTATCGGTTTTGGTGTAGTGAATTTGGTTCGTGTAATCACTAAAGACGACTAAGGGGGATGTCATTTTTGAGTGGGAGTTCATGGTTTAATTTTGAATTAACTTGAACTTATTTATCATGGACAACAAATCAAAGTGAATTTGCACAAATTGTAGTATTCATTGGCATCCATATAACTACCTTACACTTAGATTGTTAATTGAGATATAACTGTTATGATCTGGTAAAAATCATTTAAGATTGGTACCGTATTAGTGAAATTTAAAATTGAGTCCTATTGTAGATTTTCGGTATTTCCTACCTAGCTCCATATGATTAATGATTGATTGATCTAGAGAGCAAATAATTCCTACTTAGAATCCAGAGTCACGGTTGCTTCCATATTACTTTATCTTCAAAAGAATGTTTTGTTTATCAAGGTGATTTAGGAACTGAAAAGAGTTGTTTTCAGAAACAATCAAGTGAAAGATATATTTATATCTAGAAACTTTTTTTTAGCAACATGACTGAGTATAATTTAGTGTGACAATGTTTGCTTATATTATCGGAATATATGCAATGATTGAAGACGCTGGGCGTTTGAATATTCCAAGAAGTTGGGTGCTAAAAATTATCCTCTAAATTCCTTCCTTCGAGCTATAGTATCTTAATCATAAAATTGTTATGATGGGATGGATTAAAAGTATGGGTAAAGTCGTTTACCTTACTTGGAGATTGCTAAGAGTGGAATCTAGAAGGATACTATTAATATGGTGATATTAGTAGAACAATGAAACTCAAAGTATGACTCAATGGGTGATAGTATATGACTAACACGCCAAATAAAATGAGCTAGTACGACTAGCATTGTTTAATGTTGAATGATTCTTCTATAAAGGAAAGGGAATATCGAAAATATAATTACAAAAAGATATCTGGCAAAAAAAGAAGATAACTTGAAAGTCCATCTCAGGAGTATATACTTGATATACAAGTTATAGATGTATTACCAGTTAACAAAGTATTTTTTGGGTATTTTGATACCACATTGGTTGCTATGAGTTGTCATACAAAGCAACGCAATGCAAGAAATACAAAGGAACTAGTAATAGATGTGGAATAGATTATGACAAGAACATAAATAAAGTGTTATTGTGTTCATTGTCGTATCAAACCAAACATTCAAGATTTATTTTAAGAACTTAATAAGTTGTTATTTTGTTCTAGTCTTTTGTGAGAACAAATCATATTGTTCAAACCATGACCATATTCCATAATTGATGGATATGTTAATATAAATCATGTTGGTAAAGTAAACATCTATAAAACTAAATGCTAAACGTTGCAAGATGCAAAAGAGTTTCACTTAAATTGTGACACCACCATTTTAGTTCATATCAGAAAGGAAAACATTAAGGAACTCCATATTGATGGACTTCCGGAGTCATTTTGTTTTGAATAAATTAACGCTTGTGAGAACTCTTCCAAAAGATGACTAGAATTCCGTTCATAGGCCAAAGTAGAATGGAAGAATAATTTAGTGGATATTATACATATTGATGTATATAGTCCATTATGTGTAGTCATGTATGGTGGATTAATTTTTCCTTCATAAAATTTTGTCGATGATTTGAGTAGATACGTGAGTATATCTATTTAAAGAGAACAGAGTTTGACATTTTGAATTGGTTCAAAAGGTTGTTAATATGAAGTAAAAATCAATGTAACAAGATAATCAAGTATTTATGATTAGATCATAAAGGATAAAGTTTGAGTTACAAGTTTAGCAAAACATCTGAGAAGTTGCAGAATTGTTCTACAACTTATATTACTCGAATTACCCCACTTTAGTGGAGTGTCCGAAAGACAAAATCAAACCTTGTTGGACATGGTAAGATTAATAAAAATGCCATTATAATTTTGTAGTTTATACATTAGTGACAACCGTTTTTCCACTGAAAAGAGCACCATCACGATCCGTTGAAATTGACAACATATAAGATATGGTTTGGGTAGTGACCCGAATTGTCATTTTCTTAAGTTTTGGTATGCATAGCATGTGTAAATTTTTTACAACCAAAATGGGATAAATATATGTTTATAAGGTTATTCTAAAGAACACATTGGGTATTTCTCCCATCACCGACCAAACACAAATGTTGTTTGTCAGAAAGGGTTGATTTCTCGAGAAAGTAGTTCTTGCGAAACAAGTGAGTGGGAGCACGGTACAAACTCAACGAGATTAGAGAATCTTCATTACCATGTCAAGAGTAGCGCAGAGCTGGAAGTTGTTCCGGGGTTTTCTATTTTGACAAAGTAGAAGACATTACATCTGTTGTAGATACTTCGGATTAGTTTGCGTACTGAACCACAAAAGTCCAAAAACTTTGTACTTAGACCAACTTCTGGTTTAAGAATAAAGTGTTGTTTTGACGACGAAGGACCTGGACCTTATAAAGGAAGCAAATGATGGGCCCTGACTTCGTAAAATTGACTATGAGTCATTATATCTGCCATAGTATCCTTGTATGAATATCAAGTATGTGACTTTGTAGTCCTTTTGATAGGCATGATGCCTAACAATAGCATAAGGGTCTATATAGTGACAAAGACATGGATTTTACATCCTTTGAAAGTTGTACTTATCGAAAAGTTGTTTTCGACAAAGTTCAAAGAGTTGACTACTACAAGATTTTGATCTTCCGTAGTGATGTTTTAGTCTTTGCGGATAGTTCTAGCAAAAGTTACATATTATGATATGGCAGTTGAATAACAAAACCAACTCTCCTCTCGAGGAAGTTTGATCAAAGATGTGTACTTGACACAGTCTGAGAGTTTTGTAAAATTCAAAAGATTGCTAGAAAGTTAAACACACTTCAATTGTTGAAGTGAGCATAACGAAGTTGAAATCTTTACCTTAATGAAGTTATCAAAAGAGTTTGATTCCATCATGAACGATAAAGATGCTTGTAGAGTTACAAGAAATTAAGTGGGAGCGATATGACATATTTCCAATACTTTATGTAGATTACACATGGTTGATTGGAAAATATGTATTTTAAATTAACACGGTTAAGTTTTTCATATTGATGAAAGGCTTAAAAGATATTGGGCATCGTTATCTATAAGAGATGGATTGAAGCGCCTGATATAATTGAAGCCAAATTACATAGATGAAATATTGAAGTAAGTCAATATCCAAATCACAAGAAGGAGTTCTTGTCACATGGAAAATAATTGAGCAAGATTCAAGTGTTTTGACACATGATGAGCATCATTGAAATTGAGATTTCTTAGTCATGTTTCCATGCTATGTACACAACCAGATGAGTCATATGCTATAAAATGTTATAGCGGGATAATTCATATGATGATTAGACAACAGCGGGACAGAACCTTGTGTCATTTTAGAAATGTTAGGATATGTTTTCCTATGTAGCAATGACAAAATATTAGTTGTAATATGTTACACTAATAGTCTTGTCATTTATTCAAGTAATTTTATCTCAATTAAAATACGTGATGAAGGGTAGCACAATAGGCTGGAAGAAAGTTCCATGCTGGATTTGAAAGAGTTTTAAAATTAAAATATTGTGACATATGCTACAACAAAGGCTAAATTATATCGTTGTGTTGACAACTGATAGTAAGCGTATTTTGTGCCAGGGAGTTATTTATTGAACTTGGTGAATTTCCAAGAATGGTGACACTATGAAGCTACATTTTCAAAATGTTAGTAACATTAGTTTAAGCCGAGGAATTAAGGTATCACGGGAACTTGGTGAATTTCCAAGAATGCTAACACTATGAAGCTACATTTTCACAATGTTAGTGACATCGGTTTAAGCTGAGGAATTAAGGTTTCACCATTGACCATATATATACAAAGCCATCTCATTAGATAATGAGTGATGCGTGTAGACGCAAAGAACATGCAAATACAATAGGACCTGGAAAGTTCCGATCTTCTTGATGATTTTTACCACATGTGAAGCATGGTAATAACACTGGAACGCCATATGTGCTAAGTGCTTACAGACTTGATTATTGACTCTAGTGCAAGTGGGAGACTGAAGGGAATATGCCCGAGAGGCAATAATAAATTGGTTATTATCTCATTCCTTGTTTATGATGAATGTTTATTTCTCATGCTAGAATTCTATTAACCGGAAACGTTGATACATGTGTGTTTAATAAACAAACAATGGACCCTAGTAAAGCCTATCTTTTAACTAGCTCGTTGATTTATAGATGATCAAGGTTTCCTGATCATGAACATTGCATGTTGTTAATAACGGGGTCATGTCATTAGAAGAATGATGTGATGAACATATACCCAAGGTGAATATAGCAATGCGATCAAGTCATTAAGTTTACATTGTTATATCAAACATACGAAGTAACTTATTCCTTAGACCATGAGAGCATATCAATCCCTGATACGGAAGGGTGCTTTGATGTTATCAAACGTCACACCGTAACACGGTGACTATAAAGGTGTTGTTAGGTATTAGGAAAGTGTTAGTTGAGGCTCATGGATCAAAAGTGGGATTTGTCCATCCAAAATGACGAAGAGATATACTCTCTGCCCTCTCGGTGATATCACGTCAACACCGCTTGCAAGCACGTGATATGATCACAAGGATGTTATATCATGGGAACGAGAAAATAGTACTTGTCGGTAACGAGATTGAACAAGGTATGGTTGATACCAATGATCGAATCTCGGACAAGTAAAATATCGCGAGACAAAGGGAATAGTTCACGACGTTGATGGTTCACACGATCACGAGAGTCATGTTGAATACATAGGAGTCGTCACGGATCTCCAGATCCCGCTGTTGATTATTGACCGGAGAAGAGTCTCGATCATGTCTATGTTATTCGTGAACCGTAGGGTGACACACTTAAGGTTCGATGAAGCATTTGAGAGGATACGGAATATCGGAGAAAAGTTTGGACATCACCGAAATTGTTTCGGGGAATATTGAAATAGTCACCGGAATTGTTTCGAGTAATTTTTTGAAATAGTTCAAGGGGATTCTTATCAAATGGTTGTTAATAGATTTAACAACTAACTCAAGGGGTTATATGTTAATGTTTGTTAATGGAATTAGCAAATATTAAAATAAAGAAATAAAATTGTTTTATTTATTTATTAAAGAAAACCCTTGGGATTTTGAGTGCGAATTAATGGAAGAATGAGTGGGTTGAGTGATGATGGAGAGGTGGAGACACCCAAAAATTCGTGTCTGCCATCCCCTCCTATATAAGGAGGGGTGGAAGCTCCCTCTCCCCCCCCACACACATACTTGTGTCATCTCTTCCTCCCTCCTCTCGCTGCTCCACCACTTGTTCGTGCGCTTGGCGAAGCCCTGAGCAATGTTTTCTCCACCACACCACGCCGTCGTGCTGCTGGAGTTCCGTGTGACCGATCACGGAGGCACTGCCGGATTGCGGTGCACATTTTCTCGCTCTCGGGATCGGTGTCAGTACGACTACGCCAACAACGAGATTTGATCTCGTAACGCTTTGTGTCTTCGAGGGTATGTGTTCTCTTTAACCCTCTCTTTTCCCGTTGCACTTCGTATCCTAGATTAGATCTTGGCCTTTCGGGTGTCTCTCGCGTAGGAAATTTTTTGTTTTCTATGCAACGACCCCTTCATTATGCTCGATAGTGGGTTCATGCCTCTTTTTCGCCCATGCTCGAGTGACAGAAACGTGACGGAGGAGGATGTGTTGTTGCCACTAGGGAGAAAACAGCGGTGTGAGTGCCCGCGTGTACAATCATTGCTTACATTACACACATTTCTTAATGCGATTATCTGTTGCTTGCAACTTAATACCTAAGGGGGTTCGGATGATAACCTGAGGGTGGATTATTAGTCATACATGCAGTTGGATTACGGTCTATGTATATTGTTGTAATACCCGCACTAAATATCATAGTAGTCATCATGTCATGAATATGCACTACGGTGCAACCTCTATTTGTCAATTGCCCAGCTATAATTTGTTCACCCAACATGCTATCTTTTATGGAGAGACACCACTAGTGAACCTATGAACCCCGGTCCATTTACCTACACTGTTAAAAAAACCTCTACAATTTCCTGCTTTTCTTTACTTACTGCAAGCATACACCATTTTCCACACTATACGTCTAATCTTTGTTTTCATCAAGGCCGGTGAGATTGACAACCTCACTGTACCGTTGGGACAAAGTATTTTGGTTGTGTTGTGTGCAGGTTCCGCGTTGTTGCTGACACTGGTGAGGCGCCATCACCATCGTTAGTGGCATCAACCTTCCGAAGATCGTCTTTCTCCTACTGGATTGATAACCTTGGTTCTTAACTAAGGGGAAATTCCTACTGCTGTGCTCATCACACCCTCCTCTTGGGGTCTCCCAACGAGTGCAAGATCTGCACCATAAAGGACTTTTTCTGGCGCCGTTGCCGGGGAGAAATAAGTCTTCTGGGAAGGGGAGTATCTCACTCTCAACCTCTTTATTTTGTTTATTGTCTTGTTTTTATTTTTTTTGTCTTGTTTTGCTTCTTTATATCGAAAACACAAAAAAATTAGTTTACTTTATAGCTGTTATTTTTTCCTTTTCTGCTTTTAGTTTAATATCTAATCATGATTCTACCCAAGTTTACCTTGAAAGACGTACCAATAGGTAGCGGTGATATAATTGGGAAAGATAATATTGGAGAGTTATTTAATTATGTTAGTAAGCACAAAGAATTTGAGGATAGATCCTTAGCTGAACTTGCTCCAGATTATGAAACCGCTGCAGCATCTCTAGTTCGTATGCTGGAAGCTAGGTTTGTTTACCTTTATCCCATCATACAACAAATGTTCCTCAACCTTGATAACATTAGGGCTAGCGAAAAAAGAAACTTTGTTTAAAGTATTTGGTGATGTTGCCATTGAGGCTAGATTTTTTTTTACCGATTTGAGATGTTAGGCTCATGTGTAGATGTTAATAGCAGACTGGGTAAAGCCAACTATAAGGAAATTAAAATACCGATACCTTTTAAATTGGTAGGAATGCATGAAACTCTAAAAAAGAATTTTGATTGGATTGTTCCTGCAAACCCATTTGATGAAAGTTGTGTGCCTAAAAGTGTTGATAAAGGGACATATAAAACTTCTATAGATGAAATACAATTCATTGTTGAGGAGATTTCTAATCTTAATGTTGATGCTTATTCACTTGAAATTACTTGAGTTGCTTTCTATGCCTAGCTGAAAGGCGTTAAAGAAAAGCGCTACCGGGAGACAGCCCGTTTTATTTCTCCGTTTTCAACCCGTTTTCCGTCGTTTTCTTTTGTGTGATTTGCACCTGGGTGTTTTCTATTTCCTTAGAAACCCTGTTGTATCTTTTCTTTGTGTTTTTGTTGAGCCAAGTAAAGCCTCTAGTGGAAAGTTGAGACTATATTTGGGATTTCGGCGCAGGAAATAGATTTCTGCTGTCCACTATTAAATTCGTATAAAATCTCAGAAAATTCAAAATGACCTGAGTTTTTTTCGTGCGTAATCTTGGGCTATATATATGCAACTTTTCTTAGTTGAACACTTTTTTATTTGAGCAACAGAATATTTTCGAAAAAAATCATCTTTACATGATGTCCTATTTTGACAGATTTCTGCCAATAATTGCATTTAAATGTTAATCTCTTTATTTTGGTGTTATTTTGAGAAAAAGAGTTTTAAAAGAAGTTGTGACAGTAGCTAATGTGTTTATGATTTTTAGGCTTGTGTTGAAACTGAACCATGTGAATTTATTATTTCGATTGCACTAACGTTGCATGAAGATTGTGAGAAGTTTGATGTGAAGGAAGTTTTCAAGGGTCAATAGAAGAGGATGATATGACGTGGTAAAGAAGAGTGAAGAGCCTAAGCTTGGGGATTCCCTGGTGGTACATCCCAGCAAATTCCAAGAAGACTCAAGCGTCTAAGCTTGGGGATGCCCAAGGCATCCCCTTCTTCATCGATAAATTATCAGGTCACTTCTAGTGAAACTATATTTTTATTCGGTCACATCTTATGTGCTTTACTTGGAGCGTATTTTATTTTTTATTTAAGTTTGTTTCTATTTTTGTAATAAGCTTGGTTGGATCCTAGGATTCTTTTATTTTAGAGTGGCATGCTCCGCTTTTTCATGGGAATACTTTGTATTCTTAATCTTTGTCTGGCTGCTGCATTTATTTAGCTCCTGTTTTGCATGCATCTCTTATCAGAGTTGTTAGTTTTAGTAGTGTTATATGAGTACTCTCATGTTTGATTGTTGTAGCATTTGGAGAGTTTTTGGTAAAGCATGTTTTGTATGGAGCTTGTTGGGAAAAGAAACTGCTGCTTGAAGTACATTTTTTTAACAGTGCAAGTAGAAGCTTGTATAGACTGTGGCTAGAACTTTTTCATGGCATGCTAAATGTTATTTTAGTTTTAAAGCCTTGTGGTTATTGAGTATCATGAATAGCCTCAAATAGCTGAGAGTGTTTAATGTGCCATTGAAAGATTCATGAGTTGTTCTTGTCATTGTAAAGCATAAATTTATGGTATTCTCTTTCGAATGTTTTATTTGGTTGACTTGGAGCATGCTCACGCCAAGTTTATAACTATGAACCAGTCACGAATAGCCTCCATGAACATTTAGTTTTTAAACTTGTGATACCTCTTATGCTTAATTAATGATGTTTATGTCGCTATGCATGATTATGGCTCTTATGCTCTCTTGATTTGTTGCTCCCAGTCTTTTGCTAGCCTCCACCTGTACTGAGTATGAGCTCTACTCGTACATCCAACTCCCTAAAACCATTTTTTTCCCATTGTGTCCACCATAACTACCTTCATGTGGTATTTAACCCCACTCCAAGTAAATTTCTCATGTGCTACCTTTAAAACTTTCAAAATTACTCCTATTTTGTGTTCTTGTTTTTGCTCATGAGGACATCAATAGAGAATCTTTATCTCACTTTCTGATTGGATTTCACACCCTAAACTAGAGGCTTCATACGCTTATCCAAATGTCAGAAGAGCTGGCAGCGGGGTGCCCAGCCCCAAATTAATGCAAACAAATTCTCTTCACTATTTTTTGCCCCTAATTTATCAGTCAAAGCATAATTTTATAAACAAAAGAGAAAGAGGGATGACCTTCTACCCAGATCCGTCCTTGATATGGGAGCCGCTCTTGTGAAATCTAGTTGTCTTTTGACGTGCTGTATTTTCTGTTTACCATTCGTTGACATTACCATACATCTCCCAAAATATAGATACTCCTCCATGGTATGTGATTGTTGGCAGACACCCGAGGATTCCGTTAGCCATGGTTTGTGAAAGATGGATGGGAGGAGTGTCAAACTTTTAATACCTCTGTTTAATAAAATAAAAATCTCTAGCACATGAGTGATCCCTGCTTCCCTCCGCGAAGAGCTTTTCTTTTACTTTTATGTTAGGGTCTCCATCTTCTAACTTTATGCACAGTTGAGAGAGCATTTTTGCCATTCTGATTTTTATGTGCATTTGTCACATAAACATCATTAATTTATTCATGATGTGCTATTGTTTGTTCTCAAATTATTTGCTCTAGTCTTCCTCATGAACTTTGAAGGTGTCCTGGCATTTATGTTTTGCCCCACTCTTAAGGACTAGCGAAATACCACTTTGCCATGCTTTCTCTATACTTGAAACAAACGTTTATCTTTCTTTGCATTATTATTCATGATCTTTTATTTGAGATACTCCTCATGATTTCTATGCTTTATTATTAAAGTTCTATTTATCATGTTTGTGTTTAAAGTTCTATGATCTCAGCTTACATATGCTTTTACATTATAATGATAAAGTTTATGTTAGTAGCATGTCACCTCAGAAATTATTGTGTTTTATCGTTTACCTACTCGAGGACGAGTAGGAACTTAGCTTGGGGATGCTTGATACGTCTCCAACGTATCTATAATTTCTGATGCTCCATGATTGTATTATGCCAATTTCTACATGTTTTCTCCCTTCTTTATAGCATTTTTACACGTTTTCCGGGACTAACCTATTAACAAGATGCCAAGTGCCAGTTCTCTGTTTTCTGCTGATTTTTATTTCAGAAAAGTCGTTTTAGAAATATTCTCGAAATTGGACCCCACAAAGCCCGAAGTGCCTATTTTCCCCGGAAGCATCCAGAAGACCGAAGAGGAGTCGAAGACGGGCACCAGGTGGGCCACACCATGGGGGTGGCGCACCCCCCTTGGCCGCGCCAGCTGGTGGTGTGGGGCCCCCAGGGCTCCACCGCCTTTGCCCTTTCACCTATATATTCCCCTCCGGTCGAAAGCCCTAGGCACCTGATCAAATATCCCCGAAAAGTTCCACAGCCGCCGTCGTCGTCAACCCTAGATCAGGGGGGTTCTGAAGCTGTCTCACGACACCTTGCCAGAGAGGAGATCATCACCGGAAGCTTCTCCATCACAATGCATGCCTCCGGAGTGATGCGTGAGTAGTTCATCCTTGGACTACGGGTCCATAGCAGTAGCCAGATGGTTGTCTTCTCCTCATATGCCTCCATGTTTAGATCTCGTGAGCTGCCTAACATGATCGAGATTGTTCTTATGTAATACTATTTGTTGTGTTTACTGGGATCCGATGAATATTGAACTTATGCCAAGTTGATTATAATGGTTGCTCTGGCCAAGTAGTTGCTAGCGACTCCAAGAGGGAGTATTTATGCTCGATAGTGGGTTCGTGCCTCCTTTTCGCCTGTGCTCGAGTGACAGAAACGTGACGGGGGAGGACGTGTTGTTACCACTAGGGAGAAAACAACGTTGTGAGTGCCCGCGTGTACAATCATTGCTTACATTACACACATTTCTTAATGTGATTATCAGTTGCTTGCAACTTAATACCTAAGGGGTTCAGATGATAACCTGAGGGTGGATTATTAGTCATAAATGCAGTTGGATTACGGTCTATGTATAGTGTTGTAATGCCCGCACTAAATATCATAGCAGTCATCATGTCATGAATATGCACTACGGTGCAACCTCTATTTGTCAATTGCCTAGCTGTAATTTGTTCACCCAACATGCTATCTTTTATGGAGAGACACCACTTGTGAACCTATGAACCCCGGTCCATTTTCCTACAATGTTAAACAAACCTCTACAATTTGCTGCTTTTCTTTACTTACTGCAAGCATACACCATTTTCCACACTATATGTCTAATCTTTGTTTTCAGCAAGACCGGTGAGATTGACAACCTCACTGTACCGTTGGGACAAAGTATTTTGGTTGTGTTGTGTGCAGGTTCCGCGTTGTTGCTGACAGCGGTGAGGCGCCATCACCACAGTCAGTGGCATCAATCTTCCAAAGATCCTCTTTCTTCTACTGGATTGATAACCTTTGTTCTTAACTAAGGGGAAATTCCTACCGCTGTGCTCATCACACCCTCCTCTTGGGGTCTCCCAACGAGTGCAAGATCTGCACCATCATGCTGCTCCACAGGACTTGGTGTAACACTTAATGTTCTTGTCGTGCAAACAATAGAGGCAAATGCGCAATATCAGCATATATAAAACCGCCCGGTCTTCTTTCTCCACAAAATCAGATTCAGGATCCAGCTCATCACCACTCTCATATTCACCAGATTCTTCATTCACCAACATATAATTCTTATTAGGACAATCACGCTCGAAGTGACCCTTGCCTACACGTATGGCAGTTCATAACACGTGTGCGGGCTGTTGAATTCAAAGAACATGTAGCACTCTCCGTAGGTGGCGCTGTAGGCTTGTGAGATGGTGTAGCCAAAATAGATTTTGTAGGTGCAGCTCCATGAGAACTTGGTGCAATGCTAGATGGAACCGCACTAGGTGTCGCTCGTGATGAAAAACTTCCTCGGCCATAAGAAGAGAGAGACAAATATTTAGCATCGTCGGCCACTTGTAACTTAGTTTCACGCACTTGATGCAAAAAATCCTCTATATCAACATATGGATAATTACATACAATTCTCTTAATGTTAAAATTTAAACCTGACAAGAAATGCTGGATGGTTCGTTCAGGTTCTTCTCTCACTTTAGCACTTTGTATTATCAACCCCATCTCCTTGTAATACTCATCCATAGAAGAAGTAGCTTGCCTCATATTTTTCAACTTGTCATCCAATGACCGTGTATAGTTACAAGGAACAAAATGATGCCACATCTCTTCCTTCATCTCTCTCGAAGAGCGAATAGGCAAATCATTAGCTTCACGCCTTGCATTAACAAGTCCATGCCACCAAAGCAAAGCACAACCATCAAATTCAGAAGATGCAAGTTTGATATTTCTATCTTCAATATAATCATGCAAACGCCACAATTGCTCCATCTTCAACCCCAAATAATATATTCCTTCATATCAATAGAGCCTTCAAATTTTGGAATGCTGAATTTTGGCTTATCCAAACCATCATTATCACGATTGGCTGCATGGCCAATATTGTCCGAAACACGACGCACACCAAGTGGTGCAAATCCATGGCCCGTAGGTACACCACCCCGACATCTTCCACGCCCCCATTAGCAACACTGGGGGCGACATTACATTGTTGTTGCTGTCCAGCTCGCAACAACCTCTCACGACGCTCATTAGCTTGATCATCATCCTCCTGCTCAGCAATATCATCCGTACCCAGCTGATCATCATACTCACCAAGAGCACTAGCATCATCTGTTGGCTGTCCATGACGATGTGTCAACACCTGTATAGAACGGTTCATAGTAGCCATCAAATTTTGAATTTTCACCAATGCAACTGTTGAACTATGAGTTGTTTGAATCACATTCTCAAACTTAAAATCTGTGTCAGCCAAATCATATTGTAACTTGTCACATTGTGCTCTGAATAGACGTGAGAGATTATCACGAAGAGCCACGTACTCCCTCCAATTTACTGAAGCAGAATCCTCCTTCAAAGGAAATTTATCGCGACATTTCCTTTCAAGTGAGAGAAATTACCGTGCCTTTTGGAGTTTCAGTTGCACCGCATGCTAGAAAAAATTCCATAGGACGCGCGGGAAGATGGGGAAATAGCGACGGGTGCCTAAGAACCTGTCTACAAATACAACCTGCTAGTACTTTAAATAGTTAATTTCTTAAAAAACAAATTTCTTTCTATAAAATTACTCTAGAATATATAGGCTTCATTTTGTTGTGAAATATAGGCTTCATTATCTCCCACATGATGATTCGATCTTCTTGAATTTCAATATCTCAAAGAATACACCTATAGGTGATCTCAAACGGAACACCACCTGTCAGACAGAGAAAGATTGAAAAAAAAGTTATACGGGGAACGGAAAAAGCCCAACCCGTGCCCCCCGTGTCACCCCAGTAGGCCATTCGCGCGACGCACCATCGTAGCGCCGGCGGCCAGAACTATCAAGACAAAGCCCCTAACGGTGTTCGACAACGTCGGGTGCTCGCGCACGTCTGTGGTCTCCTATGCTGGTGCCATCGCTAGATGGGGCTGACATCCTCCCCGTGGTGGTCAATCCCATACTCCAATGGTGGTAAATCCCATGGTGACGGGCAACAGGTGAGAGTGTGGGATGCGAGATCTTGGATGCCAAGCCGCAACGACAGTACCCCTATAATGCGTCCCATCCCCCTGATCCAAAAGGGTTTACACATGACCGGGCCTACACTAAACCCTAACAATATGGTGTACATCCAATCTCAATTGGTTTACATCCAGTATCTCAGAGAATCTGTGTTCGGCGACCTTGGTGTGTCTTGTACTCCAATATGATGTGTCTGGGCTCCCGTTTGGGGTTCAAACACTTTAATGTCATGGTGATCCATGAACACACCACTAATAACATGGTCATTGTGGTGTGTCATATATGTACACAGAAACAAATCCGGATTCTTATATTCGCTCTTGGGGTCGCATACTACCTCGGATGAGTATGACACGAAAGGAGAAGTTGTTTGTCTAAAAAACCCGAAAAACTTTTATGTTTAGCACTTTTCCATATCAAGCAATCTTGATAACTCTACGACACCATCTTTTTCTTGATCCCATGTGGCTAAGTTTCAGCCACAGTAACTCCTCCGAGTAAATTGATTTCGGATTTGGTGTAACTATGTGATTTTTTTTACGTTGTTAAGAAGATCCACTTTGTGAATTTGTTGGACCACGTAGTAGTGACAACTTTGACTCCCTCGGAGTGGCGGAGTGGATCTCGAAGGTGTTGGCGCTCCATAGGTAGGGTAAAGGTTAGATGACATGTACTAATTGCGGGTACCCAACCCTAGGGATTTTTAAATCTACAAATTTTAATAGTGTCATGCCAAAATTACACGCGCCACAAGTATTCTCGTTACTAGTGGTGTGCGGGGAGGCACACCGATAATATCTAGTGGCACCATATTAGTGGTTAGCACCCGCACAACACCAGCAACAAAAATTGACACACCAGTAGTAGACTTTTTAGTACTAGTATTAGTATTAGTGCGACATACAAAATTCAAAAGTTAGTGAGAGAATTTGAATATAACAAAACTACTAAAACTGACATTGTTTAATCATATTTAGTCTTCTTAAAAAAATCATGATTTGATTAGCAAGATCAAAATACCAAAGGATATTTAGTCTACTTAAAAAAATCATGATTTGATTAGCAAGATCATGGTAGACTTTTAAGGCTTGGTTATTGTCAAAGTAAAGAGTAGTAGGTGGCAAGTTGAACAGGGGACAAACAATCATCGTTTGGTATTTTGAACGAGCGAGTTTAAATATGATATCAAATGAGAAGTCAGATGCAAGAAATATTTATACCTCGTCGAGATAAAAAAAATGTTAGGACATTTCGATTTGTATTTGTATGCAAAACTAATAGTGCAATTACTGAATCTCCGACATGATCCAACAAATTTGAATTTCTTATTTGTTTGATTCGGACGTATTTATTTTTAGTTGTTATAGCATATGTATCTTCTTAGAAATCTATTTAGTTAAACTCTTAGTTGTTTTTTGGATTTCTTAAAAGAAAATAACCTCATTTTTTGTTTAGAATTAAGAAAAAACCTCATATTTGCTCATGTGCGAAGATCACAACATTTCTAGTTCTTTTATTCATAGCGGAATCACAGCCCAATTTAACTACTCGCTGGTCAACCTGCCCCTTCTTTCTAATGGGCCTTGGCCGAGCTGAAAATTGTGTTTAAAATAGCACAACCTCAGTCAAAGCCCGGCTGTAGTTGCATGTTCAGATAGTATGTACTCCCTCCATTCAACAATAGATGGCTTCCACATATCTATATATGGATGTATCTAGACATAAAAATATGTCTAGATACATCCATATATAGATATGTGGAAGTCATCTGTTGAACGGAGGGAGTAATCGTGATGGTGATCGTGATGCTAAAAAAAAATAGTAGGCGATCGGCGATCACAGGTTCTTCATTATTTTATTTTCTTCATGGTTGTCAAATGACCCGCTATGTTCGTGGGTTTTGTGTTGGGCCTGCTGCATGTTCGCATGTCCTGAATTTTTTATCCGGACAGACTGGTTTACAGGCCCACATGTCCTATTCTGTTAGCCTGCTGCTTGTTCACATGGCTTGAAGTTTGTAGCGGCTCTCACTGTTTAAGAGGATAACATGTTCCGGGCAGCTGCGCGGGCTTCCGGCCGGCCGGCACGATGTATTTACATACACATTTGACAAAATACTAGCAAATTAAGCCTTTAAATTAGCATTTTTCCTAGGTTTAAAATTTTCTGGGTTCACTAATGCATGCCCTGTATTTCTTATTGCAAGATTATCTATTAATAATACTTACCCTCCAAAAATATATAATACTTTTTCTTGAAGAAAATCTATATACCACCGCCGATCCGTTTTAAATGTCGCAGTAAATAAACTAAGCATGTACAAGCTGAGAGTACAAATCGCGTCATTTTTTTAAGACCGTAATAATATGCTTTCCTAAAAATAGTATAATATGCTGCCATGCTAATATATTTTTTTTAAAAAAAGACCAATTTTGTCAACGACCATCGAGACTCCATCATCGCCAGCGCCTGTTGGGGCAAACAGGGAGAAGAGGATACCAGGTTGGCTTGCAGGCCACAAATTGGGCTAAGGCCTTGTAAGCGAGATAGGGCTAGTGTTTCTATTTATCCGTGTCGTGTTGGAGTCGAGAACTTGGCTTGGAAGGAACCACTGGAAAGGAACGGCGGTGCCGTTTGTAATCGAACTAGCTCGGGGGCGAAGGGGAGTAACGAGCAATTCCACCAATTTATGTGATAATTCGCCAATCCCATGAGTAGACCCTTACAAATTTAAGCCATATTTATACATCTTATAAAGCAAAAACCCACTAAGAATCATTTATGAATTTTCTATCTCCAAGGGTTTAAATCGTCTACAGTAACTGCAGCCCCTGACATGTGGAGTCAGGTCCACCTGTAAGTGATAGTAATTGCACTGCAGTTACTATAGAGGAGCCGGGTATCTCGACATGCAGTCTATCCACGTCGTCTTTAAATCAAGGCCATACGATTCTTATCATTATCCGTCCATTACCCGTGCATGCACCCAACCGTGCAGTCCCAAACAATGTGTACAAAGTTCCCCTCCCATGTCACGTGAAACGGCCTCCTATGCCAAGCGTTTTCATCAAAAGAACAAAAAGAAAAGCCTCTGAGAGTCCCAGACCAAGGTAGCACTCCGCACGTCAATTTTTTTGGATACTACACAACAGTTCCCCAATTCCATGGCATCCATGGCGACGTCGTCGACCCAGATTACCGTAGGATTCCATCCCCTCCCCGTCGACCTCCCCCATGCCATGGCTTTGACCTCCGCCTCCGTTCGCCGCACTCCTTCCCTTTGCCAACTACGTGGGACTAATCCCACAAGGCTTCGTGCGGAAAGAGGGGCAGACGCACCCCCTCATGGGCCCCAAGTGGCCCATGTGGCCGCCTCCCTTTTTTTTTCTTTCTCCCACTTTCCCCTAATGGACCTCTTTTGCCCGGAAGGCCCATTAGTGGAATAAATGCATTTAAAAATAAAATAAACTGTAATTTAATTATTAATTACAGTAATTAATAATAAAATATACATTACTTATTGTAGATCTCATATTTAAATAATGCAAGAACTCTGTGTTATTGTGCTAGTCCCTGAATCAATTGCTAGCACCACGGTTCAAAATGAAATATCATGCAAATGCGTCAAAATCCTATTACATCGCATGATCCCGTCTTTACAGAATATGATTACAACTTGCATAGTCTCAGAAAACTAGCATGAAACAGAAATACGGCGGAAAACATAGTACAAAACTGAGCCTCGTCTTCTTCATGCGCCACATGCAAAACATGTTGGTTGTAGACTCGAGATCCTGAACGAAACCTCAGTCGTCTTCAGATTCATCTGTAGGATGGAATATGCAGCCACAAGAGGATCAATGCAATTTAATGTATTGGCAAGTAACACTATGGTGGATATAGATGATAAGACTATATCTACATGCATATTTGGCTTGGTGGAGTTTTGGCTAAGTTTGCATAAAGCAATTTTTCTCCTATCTCTTTTGTAAAACAAAATTTTCTTTTCAAAGGGTGGCAACATTGGATTGAAATCCAAGCACCACAACTATTGTTCACTTGGAAAAAAATTTACTTATTGAAATGGTGTTGAGATTCTTCCGCCATTCCTTGTCCAGATGCTCATAGTTGTCCATAACCGGGGACACGGCTAAGATTTTAGTTTCTAAATCTGCAGAGGTTGTGCACTTTCACCATTTGTCTTAAATTAGCCAAAACATCCTATACACACGGAGTGCATCATGGAAAGGAGAGAATTGAGACGAGACCCTTTCATAAGTAAGAATCCAACCCACCAGCAAGACCCGTTCCACCTATAATTATGCTACATCTGCTTGTCAAGCACATGCTGAATTCCCACAACTTAGTTGATCAAGACAAAGCCCATATTGTCAAAAGGCTACACCGGAAGCTACCAAACTTAGAAGGACAGAGTAATCTCTTTGTTCTTGGTTGGCCATCCGCAAGTGAATACCCTTCGGGGAGACACTCAATTCTCATCAACCGAACAACCAAATCCACCTAGGTAGTTCATTAAGCTTAGTACTTAGAATTTTCCTCAACATCTAATGAAAACAATTTAATAACAATGCTAACCATCTACTAAGCTTAATGGCTACAAAGAAACAAGGTTAAAAGGATGGCTACACACTACTAGGATAATAGCATATCATAATATAACTTAGTAAAATTTCCTATCATGCATACTACTCAAAAATCAACTAACGCATATAGAAAATAATGGGTAGTTCATAGTGTGTTACTTGCCTTTGAAGCTGGTGAAGAACAGTCACCTTTTCTTCACAAAATAGAATGTTATCTTCGTACAATCTAAACAATACAATTAAACAACAAGAAGCAAACAATCACAAGCAAAATAACAAGGTATAACAATCAACAAAGTACACAACAATCTATTCTACCAAAGCAATTATTGTGTTTGGGTTTAGTGTATAGCAAACGGGTATTGGGTTGGTCAAGGATTGGATTTGAAGAGTTCAAACTTAATTGATCATATTTGTTAAGGAAGTTTCAAAAGTTTCACTAAGTATTATCACATTTACTCTAACATGCAAAAGGGAAAACATGTGATAACAATTAATTTCAATGCACGAAAGAAACTAACTGATTGTAGTTAGAGTTTTCCATTTGTTATAAGGGTTGGTGGTATTGGTCTAAACTATTTCTGTCTTAGTCTTCTTCAAGTCTTCTTTTGCTTCCTTGAGTTGCTTCCGATGTCTAAGTCTTTATGCATGTCCTTCCAAGGCCTTGCTTGTATTCCTCCTTATTGAGTTGAAGAAAATCTTCAGAAGTACTATCTAGGATTTAGGGACTTAGTCATATAGAGCAAGAGAGGGGTAGATGAGATTGCTAGAGTTCCACTAAAAGGGACTTGTAAAATCTTATGTTCTTCTTCATCTTCTGGAAAAGTATTCTTCATGAGTTGGCTTCTTGTTGACGTTGTTCTTCTTGATGAAAAGATCCTTGTTGAATTCTTGGTCAAAAACTCTCATCTCACTTGGACAACAAATTCTAACTCTTAGGAAAAACACACTAATCATCTTGAAAACAAATTCTAAGTACTGGAAAACAAATTCTAAGCCTTCACATGATTGGTCTTGGAAAATCTTCACGCTCCTTTGTAGCTTCCTCCTTGGTGTGGTGACTTCATTGGAAAAACTTAATGGTCTTGGTACAAACTAAGGTTGGCCCTGATCTAACTTAGCCATAGAAGAAGGTCTAAGGGAACAGAAAAGAAAGGGAAGAAACAATTAGAGAAAAAGGTGTGGTTGGTCTTCTTAAAGTTCTTCTTGATTTTTCTTGCGCCTCCTTCATTTGCTAAGTCCTTCATTGATCTTCTAGCTTCATGTTGATAATCATCAAGTTGAAAAATGGAGCATCTTCCTTGCACTTCATAATTTTCTCATCTTGTGACTTAGTGGTTTTTCACTAGGAGGGCCAACTAGCACAAAATTACATGGACATGGTTTCAAGGCATCCAATGGCTTAGGTTTTTGGTATATCTGATCTAACGTTATTACTTAGAGCAAAATTGCTAAAGAAAACATATTGAAAATATTTACAGAATTTAAACCAAGTCAAAAACACTAAAAAGGGCCTAACAATTCTAAATTCAGTTTTAATTGGTTCAAAAGATCATATGAAATTACACATCCTAGGGTTTCCAAAAATATTTTATTTAGAATTTTTGGAATTATAAAATTTAAGTTATGTCAAAGATCATTAAACAAGCATATTTGAATTTGAACAATATTAAGTTCGTCAAATTGGAATTTCAACAGTGCTACATGTTGTGCCGAATTCAAAACGTCCAGGACTCTTGGTCCATGCGAGCGGTCTTCGAGGCGTGCTTTCCCTTCCCGGGAGGTTGATCTCCTGTGGAATCACGGGTTCTGGATAGCGCCGCTCTGTGTGCACTCGAAGCTTCTGCTAAGCGTTGGCGTGCGTCGAGCGCCCAATTGGCGTTTATTATATCCTGACTTTTCTTCGACACGAGGTAGTGGTATGCGATCAGATCTTCTTGGGAGGACCCAGCCTCTATCGGTTGGCTTGCCATCGCCACCTTCTTGGCCTTGACCCAGGCGGCTAGCGAGACGTGGATGGTTTGCCTCTCCGTCACGCTTGCCACTGTTTTTTGGCGGGTTCCTCGTCAGGCTTGGCCATGCAGAAGTGGGCCAGATATGGCTCGTGAGTCTTTGGGATGGGCCAGTAGTTTCCGTCGAGATCGGTGGGTTCTTCAGCCGCGATGGCCTGGAAGTCGAGCTTATTGCGGCGGACGGGGCCGTCGCTTGACTCTGAGCTGCAGTCGATGTTGTCGAGCGGCGATTCTTGAGTCGTCGTGCTCGAAACGGATTTGATGTCAGATCCGTGTGTGTGTGAGTGTCTGGGAAGCGCATAATTCCTTCCCTGGTGGCGTAGAAGTGGAGGTCGCCGAACGTCATCCTGACGCCCTCCTGGAGACCACTGAACACCGGGCGAGAAGCCGGCGAGTGGGGCGTGTAGATGAACGACCCGAAACAGATTGGCTCTATGGGAGCCGAAGATTCTGAGATCCAGTCGAAGCTCGGTGCAGATGAAGCCGACGAAGCCAGGGATCCAGCGCCTGCCGTTCCCATAGATGGCGGCAATTGTTGATGACTCATATCAACAAATCGTTCGGGTTTTCCGGCAGGGTTTCGAGTATAGGAACTGATTAGGCGCTGGTGGATTCGACGATTAATAGGGGGCAAAATTTATACAGGTTTGGGGCCCTCGTAGAGGTAATACCTTCACTCCTGCTTGCATGTCTATGTATTATGGTGTATGATTACAATGGTGGGCGCGCAGATCGAGAGATTGGATCTCAAGAAGCGACTCCTATGGTGTGAAGTCTAGATTGGCCCTCCTCCCCGGGTGGTTCTCCCAGCCTTTATATAGGAGGCTGGGTCTCAATCCCGTACCCGTGTGGGTTACAAAACCCTAGCCCTAGTCGGTAAGTTTCTTCCATCTTGACCCGCAAGTCTTGCGGGTGGGACGTAGCAGGGACTTCTAGAACAATAGGGCGGTTCATCATGCTGGGCTTTAGTGTCGAGCCTTAGACCAGATAGGCTCATTTGAGGGACTCAGGAGTCATCCCCACGTCACGTACGGATCTCTCGGATCAAGTCGAACTTATTCTTGTTGAAACCACTTCACCTTCACAGCGGGTCCGCCGAGCCAATAAAACCTGAAGGGTTAGTTGAGGAAGATTAGGGAGTTGCTAGTTGAATTCCAAGGTAAAAGACTAACTAACTCAAGGAAACTCTTGACACAATCCAAATTACAAGGTAAGATGGAGTAGGCTTGATACAGTTCTAGATACACACTATAAACAACCTCTAAAGAGGAACATAGTGATGCACCCAACATGCATCTACTTTTCCAAGCACTTTGCATCGTATTTATCTCCGGAGTCCCCCCATAATTGAATAAATCTGCAGAATCTGACGCTGTTTTTAGCAAAAGTCTTCTTTCCGTCTATTTTAGCAGGACTTTTCACAGGGGACGAAAACCACGTAACTTTTTATGGAAAAGAAGGGGAATGAGCACCAGATGGGGCCGGGGGGCCACCCGAGGGCCAAAAGGGGGCCCCACACGCGGCCATATTCCTTGGCCGCGTGGGGTCACCCCTTTTGGGCCCAGATGGCCCACTCCGTCTAGGTCTTCGATGTACCCCTCTATATATACGAGAAACTGACGGGTTTCGAAGGGGAGGGCTATTCGCGAAACAGAGTGCTGCCGCCACCATGATCTTCGATTTTGGAGTCAGATTGATCCGGGATTTCACCCCCGGAGGTGGAATTCGAGGGGCTTTGTCACCATCATCATCACCACCATCATCTCCATCGACCATGAGCTCCATCACCCCCTCCATGTGTGAGTAGTTGCTGTAGGCATGTGAGGTGTGAGGGGTTTTGGATGAGATTGATCATGTAATTGCTACCCGGTATGCGGGATCTAGGGGTTTGTCTTGAGAATTCTTATGTCTTATGTTGATGCACTATTGCTAGGCTTAATGCTTGTTACTAGGGCCCAAGTTGCATGATTTCAGTACTGAATTTACATTGCTACATCATATATTTGAGTTTGGTATCTATCTGCAATGTGTATTACCTGCTATTATGTTGAACCTGCGAACCCTAAAGTGACAGCTAGGGAAAACAAGGGGGATATGTTCTAGTTTGAGGATTATGTGTGTTCATGGAGTGTTAATGCGTTGGTCCGGGATATTCGAAAGGGTATACCTTAATTACCTGTAGTTCCAAATTGGCCCCGGTGAAATGGGCAGGTAGGACAGTAGGCTTTGTGCAAATTCTCTTGGTTAGTGCGCACAATAATTTACGGAACACACACCTACATAAAACAGAGATAGAGAAAGGCCCCGCTGCTAGCAAAACATTATTACATGATCAATCTTATCCGTGAAACACCCCGATGTCACCTCATGCCTGCGTTTTAGTCTCTGGTTTACTTTCACTCTTTTCCGGTGAAAACTGGGAAAACACTTGCTCTCCATTTACTTTCTGTTTGTTTACTTTCACTGCATTATTACACTCACCACTCTCGCTGCAAGTTTGTTGATACACATGTGTGGTTGGGAGTGACGTCCCAATTGCTAAAGTCTCACCGGTATTCTTGTGTTCCCACTGAGTCGAACTACAAATTTGGGTAATACTTCCCATCGAAGACTACGATTGATCTCCTGTACTTGGGAGCCATCAAGACTGTTTTCTGGCGCCGTTGCCGGGGAGCCTAGCTTTATTGGTAAGACCACTTGTTATTGTCTACTTGCTAAACTTTCTTGTTCCCTACAATGGGAAAGGGAAAGGACACTTCGAAGGAGGTAATGCCTTCGACTACTCGTTCTGGTAATGATTTGCCCAGTAGACCAAAATTTTCACCTAATATTGTTTCTACTGTGGCTGCTAAGAAAAAGAAAGAAATAGCTGGTAAATCACCATTGTCAAAAATGTCTACTAGTACATCTAATGATCAAACACTTGATAATGTAGACAAACAACTAGCTTCTGAAATTCCTGAAACTATTGAAACACCTGAGGCAAATGAAACACCTGAAATTCCTGAATCTTCTGTAGATGAAAATGTAGAACTTGAGCTAGAAATAATTGAGACTCGTAGAGAGTATGAATATGGGGCCTCTTCTGAATAAGAATAAGCATTTATTGATGCCTTTATATCACCTAATTATACAAAACTTGATAAACTCTCTATTTATGATGATGCATCTCTTGGAAAATGTTTTGCTGCTACTAGGAATTTGTGTGGCCCAGCTATTAGAATTAGAGATAAAGATTATGAATTCAATGTTAATCCTGAGATAATTGAGATAGTTGAGAAGTCTAGATTCTGTGGAAAGGATGAGGAGTCTCCTATTGATCATATTGCTGAATTGCATGCTTTATCTACTACATTTGGAAATGATGAAATCCGTCAACATTATTTATTCTTAAAATTGTTTCCTTTTTCTTTGGGTGAAGATGCTAGAGTTTGGTATAATCGTTTAGGACCTGCATGTATTACTAGTAAGGAAGAATGCTTGCAATTGTTTTTCAATAAATATTTTCCTGTTGAAAGGATACATGCATTAACTGTTGAAATTGGCAATTTTAAACAAGATAAGAAAGAGAGTCTACCCCAAGCTTGGGGGAGATTTGGTAAAATGTGTAAGAAATGTCCTGGTCATGGTTTTAAACCTCATGAATTGCTTGATATATTCTATAATGGACTAATGGGGGGAAACAAGAGACTACCTTGATAGTATTGCATGGAATATCTTTAGGGACAGAAGTGTTGATGAAGCAATTGAATTACTGGAGTCTATTCTCGAGAATGAAGCTGATTGGAACATTGAGGAGATAGATAAAAAATGAGACACTCCCAGAGAAGAAAGGAGGTATACTCAAATTGAACCAAGAAACAATGGCTGAAGCTTCCAAGGATATTAAAGAGAAGGGAATTAAAACCTCTCATCTCAACGAATTATCTGAAATGGGTATTAAACTTCCTACTGATGATCCATGCTTTCCAATTCAAGTGAACTCTATACTCCCTATGGAAGGTAATTAGGAGTTAACACCTCCTGTTGATGTCTCTTATGTTAACAATTTTGCTTATCATGATAATCCTGAGGAGCGTAAAATTAGAATGACTATCATGGAAAACCATCATAAAATTAATTTCCTCCGTGAAATCTTAAATGCTAGTGTAGGGGAAGTTAAAAGAATTGTTAAACATTGTGAAATGATGAACAATCAAGTTGAGCAAATGATTTCTTTACAAAATCAATTGTATGAAAATATGAATAAACAAAAACAATTATGTGGAGTTAATACAAGGGGAGGTGCAAGCACCCAGGATCCTGATTATCCTGATGATCATCCTAAAAGAAAAGAGCAAGTTGCTCTTAAAGATAAATCTTTTGCAGGAAAATCTCCCAATGAAAATGAGCATGATGATGACTCCAATGAGCAAGACAAGGATATTTCTATTTCTGATGCTGAAACTGAGGATGATAATAAAGAAGAAGAAGAATCATCTCCACCTGATATTGAACAACATGATGATAATAATGAAGAAGTTGCTGGTAAGGAGGATCCTCAGCCTCCTATTGAGAAGACCAAGAAGAAGAAGAAACCAAATAAAGATAAAGATAAAGGTAAAGAAAGGGATCCATGGGTACAAAGACCCATTCCATATCCCCAAGAGGTATCAAAAACAAAAGATGAAGAGAGGTATGGGCAATTTTATGATATGATTAAGAATATGAAATTAGAGATTCCACTTATTGATGCTATTAAGAATCCTCCATATTCAAAATACATGAAAGATATTGTCACTAATAAAAGAAAGATACCTATTGATGCTATTACTGCTATGCTGGCTGATTATTCATTTAAAGGAAAATTGCATGAAAAACGTGGAGATCCTGGTATTCCTACTATTCCTTGCAAAATTAAAGAAGCCTATGTGAAATATGCATTATGTGATTTAGGAGCTGGTGTTAGTGTTATGCCTTTCTCACTATATAAGAAGCTTAATTTGAACAAACTAGTTCCAACAGAAATATCTTTACAAATGGCTGATAAAACAACTGCTGTACCTATAGGAATATGTGAGGATGTTCCCATCTCTATTGCTAATGAGTTGATACCTACTGATTTTGTTATATTAGAAATGCCTGAAGATGATAATCTATCTATTATTCTTGGTAGACCTTTTTTGAATACTGCAGGAGCTGTGATAAATTGCACTGAGAGCAAAGTGACATTTAATGTTAAAGGCAAAGAGCACACTATTTATTTTCCCAAGAAGAAACATGTTACAAGTATGAGCACAAGTGTGAATGCTATACAAATAAATTCCATTAAGATTGGTAGCATTGAAATACCTATACCACCTCCAGCACCAAGGTATGAAATATTGATGATTGGGACCATTCCAATCAAATATGAGGTAACTTGATTTATTGTTTTATAATAAGTAATAATAAGAATCATGAGCTATATTATTTACATGTTGCTAATGAGACCTGGTCAACCTCATTACTAATGTGGAAATGATAAAGGCATGATTCACAAACATTTAAATTGCATTTTTTATGTTATTTTCTTTAAAATTGTGAGACATAGACATAGTATTAAAAAATTTAGAATCAGAAATCACAGAATATGAAGTTTTAGAAATTCTCTGTAGAAAAGTTTCACGTAAATTCCAGAAAAATTAGGGGGTCAGTTTTTTGCCCGAAGGGACCAGCAGCCAGTGGGGGAGCACCAGCAGGCCACCAGGGGCCAAAATAGGTACCTCCACGCGGCCAGATTCCTTGGCCGCGTGGGATACCCCATTTTTTGCCACAAGTGGATGCTGGGGCCCATCCAATGCTCATCTGCTCCCTTTCGACCGAAAACCAACCCCAGTTCATCTCCTCCATTTTTCCCGTGCTCTGTTTCTCCGTCAATCCTTGATCTCCACATTTGAGGCAGATTTTTCAAATCTGTTTGATGGAATCACTCCTTGGTATGTAACTCCTCCAATCATCCAATTACTTTTTGCTCTCATGCTTTGTGTATGAAGTATTTTGCTGCACTAGGTGTCACTTATTATGTCTAAGAACTCCATGAATTTAAGTTTTCTAGTTGATATGGATGCATGATATTGATTAGAGGACTAGTTATGGATGCCTTATCAATGTTTTAGAGTGATACAATTTAATTTTTGTTGAATTTTATTTTGGTACAGCAAGGTAACATGCTGAACAAGGGAAAGGCATTGCTTGGGATGTCCTCAAGGACAAGGAGAAGAGAATCAAGGGTGTCCAACAATCATGATGATAATAAGTTATGGGAGGATGAATTGGTTTTTGCAGGTGAAAATCTGCGTGTCCATACCACAAGATGGCAAGACCCCGAAGCTCTTGAACATTGAGGGATTGCTGAAGATTTCCAAGCCTTTGCTGCAACTACGGGGCTGCTCGAGTTCTCACGCCATCCACGCAACACATATGTGGAACTCTCGAGGGAATTCCTCTCTACATTCAGGGAGGTTCGTTGAGTGGTGGACATGATTACCACCCAGGATACTAGCTTGATCACAAGCTTGGGGGAGTATTTCTCTCCCTCCTCATTCGTTGTGTTATATCACTTGCATGTTATTTGTTGTTTTATGTTCTTTAAATCTGAAAAACACAAAAATATTTTTGTTATTTGTTAGCTAGTTTACTTCTGGTTATTTACATTATGTTTCTAAAAATCAAAAACCACAAAAAGATTTTTGTTTTCTTGAGTTTAGTATAAACACGGAGCTGCAGGAATTGCTGAAATATGTTCACTATTATATGCTTTAATCTTTACTTGTGACTCCATTTGAGCTGAAAATATAATCACTACTGCAACTTTTTATGGCCTTCACCTCTGTAAAACATGAGAAACTTTTGAGGTGTTTAGGTAGGTAAACAAATTGTTGAATGCAGTAACTTTTTATAGCAAGATTTGAGTTTTTATTGAGCAGTTCAAGTGGGGAGAGGAGAACAACAATGATATGATAATGTGCTTGAAGGGATGAAAGGTATGACACCTTTGCCGTGCTTATGTATGCTTTTTAATAACAACAAGTGCACACCTTATGATTCTCTTAACACTTAGTGACATAATAGCCATTGTTTATCTTCTCCGTGGTTTAGTAGAATATATTCTGATGCAACTGAAATATTGTTTAGTGTCATTACTTGGCTGATGGATTGAATAATTGTAGCCTTAAGCAAAGGTTTACGCATCCCATTGTGCTTACGGAACTTGCAAACCAAGGAAAGAATTAAAATAGAAAATTTCATGAATGATAAAAGTGGAGTCTTATGCTTGACGAACTTATGGTTGGGGGTTAGTCTAAATGTGTATCACATGGAAAACTTTCAACGGTGCACTAACAATTCTATATTCAAGTTGATATCATGTTCTTTTAACTGTGGATGCCTGTCATGCCGAAATGAGGTAGAGGAATAGCAAGTCTTGATGACTAAGTATATATGATTAGAGAGACGCATTGGGCCGCTAACCCAAGCCATGCGATATCATGGTGGAAATTTACTTATAGCTAGAATGGACTCCGCAACATATCCTATAATAAAATAAGAAGCTATGCATATAGTGAATGAAATAAAAAAGGATAATGAGTCCATTCCATTTGTTTGTCTTGCCATTTTGACATGGGCTGGTTTCCATGTCATGGGGCAAGAGGTACCCCAATTGCTGCTCTCTATGATGTCATTAATACTTACAATGATTGTACAAGGCTTATTAGGAATCTAGAGTTGAGTAATCATGGTGCGGGACTTCGCTTTTAAGGGGCATGAGGCTTTCAACTTGTAGTTTGTCAAGCATAAGAATCAAAATGAAAAATTAGTGCTTTAGCAAAACTGAGAGCAAGGTAGTAAGCACAATGATTTTACTTGTCAACATATGAAAGAATCAGAGATCTCAAAAATCTTGATATGATTCAATCATCAGCGATGCACAAGCCTTTGTTTATGTCTACAATTGAGCGAACTCATTCAAGTATTAACACTTCATGTTATTTCTATTGCAACAAGTATATATGCTTCAACACTGAGTAGATGCACACTTGCTAGTATTTTGCTACTTGTTACAGGAATCATGTCTTGAGTATTTGCTAGTATTAATTGATGATGCATATGCAATGCAAAGTTCTTGCCAAAGTTTTTATCGCTTCTGCATTGCGTTTGAGTTGTTCGAGGACAAACAACGAGCTAAGCTTGGGGGAGTTGATGCACCCAAAATGCATCTACTTTTCCAATCACTTTGCATCGTATTTCTCTCCGGAGTCCCCCCATAATTGAATAAATCTGCAGAATCTGACGCTGTTTTTAGCAAAAGTCTTCTTTCCGTCTATTTTCGCAGGACTTTTCACAGGGAAGAAAACCACGTAACTTTTTATGGAAAGGAAGGGGAATGAGCACCAGATGGGGCCGGGGGGCCACCCGAGGGCCAAAAGGGGGCCCCACACGTGGACATATTCCTTGGCCGCGTGGGGTCACCCCTTTTGGGCCCAGATGGCCCACTCCGGCTAGGTCTTCGACGTACCCCTCCATATATACGAGAAACTGACAGGTTTCGAAGGGGAGGGCTGTTCGCGAAACAGAGCGCCGCCGCCACCACGATCTTCGATTTCAGAGTCAGATTGATCCGGGATTTCACCCCCGGAGGTGGAATTCTAGGGGCTTCGTCACCATCATCATCACCACCATCATCTCCATCGAGCATGAGCTCCATCACCCCCTCCATGTGTGAGTAGTTGCTGTAGGCATGTGAGGTGTGAGGGGTTTTGGATGAGATTGATCATGTAATTGCTACCCGGTATGCGGGATCTAGGGGTTTTTCTTGAGAATTCTTATGTCTTATGTTGATGCACTATTGCTAGGCTTAATGCTTGTTACTAGGGCCCAAGTGGCATGATTTCAGTACTCAACTTACATTGCTACATCATATATTTGAGTTTGGTATCTATCTGCAATGTGTATTACCTGCTATTACCTGCGAACCCTAAAGTGACAGCTAGGGAAAACAAGGGGGATATGTTCTAGTTTGAGGATTATGTGTGTTCATGGAGTGTTAATGCGTTGGTCCGGGCTATTCGAAAGGGTAGACCTTAATTACCTGTAGTTCCAAATTGGCCCCGGTGAAATGGGCAGGTAGGACAATAGGCTTTGTGCAAATTCTCTTGGTTAGTACGCACAATAATTTACGGAACACACACCTACATAAAAACTGAGATAGAGAAAGGCCCCGCTGCTAGCAAAACATTATTACATGATCAATCTTATCCGTGCAACACCCCGCTGTCACCTCATGCCTGCGTTTTAGTCTCTGGTTTACTTTCACTCTTTTCCGGTGAAAACTGGGAAAACACTTGCTCTCCATTTACTTTCTGTTTGTTTACTTTCACTGCATTATTACACTCACCACTCTCGCTGCAAGTTTGTTGATACACATGTGTGGTTGGGAGTGACGTCCCAATTGCTAAAGTCTCACCGGTATTCTTGTGTTCCCACTGAGTCGAACTACAAATTTGGGTAATACTTCCCATCGAAGACTACGATTGATCTCCTGCACTTGGGAGCCATCACATAGGGAGGAAAGCTCAAATCTCAAATCATCTCTAACCTAAATCTGGATCCATGGGGTGCTATTTATAGTCTAAGTGCAGGGGGGGTAGGTGGAAGAGGAATACAAGGGTCAAAGGACCCAGATCTGGGCGCGCAGGCCGCACACTAGCGGTTGTAGCGCTGGAAGAACTGGTAGTACCGCTAGTTGGCGGTGGTACCGTTGGCTTGAGCGGTAGTGCTGGCAGGGGGTGGCCGAAAGCCTTTTACGAGCAGAGCCAGACCATTATGAAAAGAAAACAAAACAAACCACATAAATTAGGATATATTCGAATGGAAAAACGCACATGCAAGACGTAAATAGTTTCCTTGTTAGACTCCACACAATAGTAGTTAAACACACAATTAGTAGAACTGTCAAACGAAGCCAACGCCGAGACCCCCTTACAATGGATAACGGCAACACAAGATTGCCTGGAATGTTAGCTGACACATAAGAACAACCAACACGATACCCGCCAGGCAAAGAAAATACGGTGATGTATGAATAACATCTATACGAACATAAACATTAACAATAGATAAACACACAATCATAGTACAATAGTACACATCATAGCATGTAACATACAAACAGGTAAAGGAAACATAAAACATAAATAACGCGATGAACCACAACCGGTAATTAAGAAGGCTTTGCAAAATCCTCCCTCATCCCCGAAGCGTACTTATAACAAGATATATAGGCCATGATGTGATAAAATATCTCCCTGCTAGACCTGACACGAGGAGGACGCAACATTCTCATCGTGAATATAAACAATCGCAAAACGCAAAAAAAGGAAACACGGAATGTACGCGAAAGGGTAACACAACACGAACAGAGACATGTACCTCTCACGTCAAGGACCGGCAACGAGATGAACACTGCCCGAAACAAAAAAGGAAACAAATCCCGATGAAAGAACCGGGGACTAAACCCAAGAAGAACAACACAACAAGTAACACTATTAAGAACGCAACAGTAAATCTCACCATAGGCGCGCACGGGAATAAACACACGAAAAGAACCGCGGGCACCCGCCCCGTAGATCTTCAAGGAAAGAAAGAACCGCTAAAAAAAACCATATCAGAAAAAGCTAGGGAGAAGCGTGAAAAAACCCATAAAGCAAGAAAATAGGGCTCGCTGCGACCAAATGCCTGATGGAACCCAGGTATACCTCTCCCCACGGAACCGTCATCACACATCGACCAATCACGAGACACCATCGAGACACGCGAGACGTGGATACCGCCACCTAGGACCCAGAGGGTGCGAAAACCCCGTCATACCCCCTCCCGAAGGGCATGACCTCCATAGTCTAGAACGACGACACAACAAACCTCTAGTTGCCCTGTCCGATAATTATAATCTAGTCTGAGAAGAATCCGAGTAAACACTAAAATTAATGACCAAAAAAGTAGATATATTTCGGACATATCAAGCATTACACACCAAACGACGTGATCGAGTGCGGAGGATTGGCAGGAGGACATCAACACATACTCGTGGGTGTCGACTATGTTAGTCACACCAACCAGACCAAGACACGGGACTCTTATTCCACGTGAAGTCACCTCGCTGAGGACTATAGAATTAATCAACCTACTACACTCCAACACGACGATTTACGTCTGCTCTCGCCTTGGGGGGGGTGAACAGGCCGCCGGAGGAGAGGGGAATCAACGTCCAAACTTACGGGCGGTTAGGTTTCTCTTCCCCCTGCCTTGTGCCAATATTGCCATCTAATAGGCCTCCATTTGTTAGCACACCCGGAATGCCTTGTCTCGAATAAGAGCCTTTGTGAAATTGGGTTTTTGTAAGTATATAATTTGAGCAAGTTAGGCTACCAATTTTGGGCCGTGTAGGACCTGAAAAGAATATCCACAGAAGTACTTTTGGATGTCAATTTGGGTCGGAGGTGCAGAATGGCCCACAGCCCGGTCAATAACTGGTGAGTGGGAACTGCACCTATAATCCTCCATGAACACAACGCAGGGAGTTCTGCAGCTCAATTAAGGAAACTGCATCCGCATGTGTGTAAGTCCGCGTGCTAATTACTGGAGGAAGGTAAGTGGAAGAATCACTTGGTTCCTCCTCCACACGGCGATGTGGATGCACTACCGGAGGAGATTGGTGGGCAAGGAAGGCAGAGCTAGTAGCACCCTCACATGGTCGTAGTAAATGTGTTTTGCAGTTCAATAAAGGTGAATGTGTGCGTACGTACTCCCCAACAGGCCAACCGAGGGAAGGCGAGGCGAGGCCTGGCCATCGTCTCTACTAGTGTCACTGTGTGTCAACATTGCTGGCATTCATTGGGGGATCAGCATGTCCTGCTAGCACCCCGATCACCCCCTCGCATCATTCATTTCCAACCCCACTACTCTTCTCGCATTCTTGCCTGCATTGCATTGCTCTCGTGGAAATGCAGCAGGGGAACCACTACGCTGCGGTTTACGTTCCAAAAGAGACGCGGGGATACGAATGATCTCGAGAACGAAAACACAAGACCGAACGTCATTCTTTGGGGCACGATGAAGAAGATGCAGTTCATATACAGCAGTATACGCTCCAATGCTCCATGCATTGCGTGCATGACGCGTGTACGAGCACGGACGGCGGCGATGTGGAGGGCACGGCGGAGAGAGAAGATACGGCGATCCTGGCGGGGGCAGTACGCGCGGGGGAAACGCGTGCGAGCATTGATGCACTCTCGTCCATCCATCGCGAGACCTCACTACCCGCGTACTCCGGGGTACGTTACAGCCACTGCAGTAACGTACGACGACCACGGTGGCCGGGGGGACACACACGCCACGCACGGCGCACCGCATGTACACAGCTAGCGCGCCCAAGGCAGCACAACACAACACATGGGCGCCATGCCCGAGGCGCGCCGTAACGCGGCAATCGCCACAGGGACGGCCGCGATCGATCTCCCCCCGAGCGCCTAGGCTGTAACGCACGCTGCGCATGCTGCAGCAAGGGAAAAGAACGGGGAAGGAAACGTGTTGACTTCTCCATCTGGACGACGTGCGAGAGCAAGGAAGCCACAGTCCCGTGCTGCAGTCCAGACCGCCCGTTACTGTGGCGAGAGACCGACGCGTGGCCCGCGGTGGGGAGGAAAAAGCAAGCGGATTCACGGCGACCGCCCGCTCGCCCGTTACTGTGGCGCAGTTAAGGCTAGCATTTACACCTCACCCCGCGCTGTAATCCGCTCCTAATTACACGCATTAAATTCCTCCCTATTTTGCACCTTTTCCCCTCCGCGTGACTGCCTCCCGGGCCCCGCTGCCGCGCTGGTCACTCACGTCACGAGCGCCTCCACGAGGCACGCGCGGGCGGGGGTCGCCGCCACGTGGGGTCGCGCACCCGCGGATTCAACGGCGGGGCCGCGCTGTCAGCGACCGCAAACCCGTCTGGGCCCCGGGCCAGCTGGCCCGCTGGCGTCACTGCGCTTCTCTCCTCTCCTTAGGTCAAAGCGGACAGTGTGCTCTCCTTCCTTCCTTCCATATCGATCGCTCTCCTTCTGCGTTCCCAATAAGAGGAGCCAGGGAGAGGCCGGGTCGACCGAGTTCGTCCGTTCGTTCGTTCGTCTTCTCCGTCGCCGTCGCGGAACTCCAAGTTGCGGGGGGGAGACAGGCGCGCAGGCGAGGCACAGAACAACCGACAGGGTATTTACTCCCGCCATTTACTTCTCCTTGTCCCTCGTTCCTCCCCGGTTTCACCCACCCATCCATCCATCCCCACTCTCCTCCTCCAAATCTTTTCCCTTTACTACACCCCTCCCTCCAACTCCTCCCCCGCCCTCGCCGTCTCTACTCTACCATGCCGCTTCGTCCTCCTCACCTTGGTTTTACTCCATCTTAGGGTCAAGCAGGAAGGGACTTCGCTGCCTGCTGCTGCCGCCGCCAGGTGTTTAATTTGTTTCTGCTTGGTCGGTCGGTAGGCCGAGAAATACAAGACGAGGACGATGTTCGGGGACTGCCAGGTTCTATCGTCCATGGCGGCCATGGCCGGGGCCTCCTCCTCCGCCGACGCGCTCTTCGCCTCGCCGCTCATGCAGCCCAACCATGCTGGCGCGCTCGCAGGATTCATGTCCTCCTCTTCCGCCATGCCCTTCCACCACCACCACTTCTCCACCAACTTGGTACCTGTAAGTCGACGCTTCTTCCCCATCTCTGCCCTTCCTCTCCTTACTTTGTTGCGCGCGCGCGTATGATATGGAAAAGGAAAACGTAATGTCTGGGCTTTGCAGAAGGAGGAGGGCATCATGGCGGGCCTTCACATGGCCAAGGACGAGGAGCTGGACCTCGACATGGAGATGGAGCTCAGCGGCGGCTCCGGGAGCGGCCACCTCGACGGCCTACTCAGCTTCGCCGACGTCGACGACGACAGGGACCACAAGCCGCAGCACAGCGAGCCGGACGGCGCTAGCGCCGGGCACCACAACTCCTCCTCGGCGGCCGCCGCGGCGCCTGGCGGCAACGGCAAGAAGAAGCGCTACCACCGCCACACCGCCCACCAGATCCAGCAGATGGAGGCGTAAGAACCAAGACCCAACCTCTCCATAGCGCCGCCATTAATGACAAAAATCTTGTTCTCGAATTACTAGTAAAATCCGATTTGGCACGTACGCTGCAGGCTGTTCAAGGAGTGCCCGCACCCGGACGACAAGCAGCGCCTGAAGCTCAGCCAGGAGCTGGCGCTCAAGCCCCGGCAGGTCAAATTCTGGTTCCAGAACCGCCGCACGCAGATGAAGGCGCAGCAGGACCGCGCCGACAACGTCATCCTCCGCGCCGAGAACGAGTCGCTCAAGACCGACAACTTCCGCCTCCAGGCCGCCATCCGCAACGTCGTCTGCCCCAGCTGCGGCCAGGCAGCCGTCATCGGTGACATGTCCTACGAGGAGCAGAACCTCCGCATCGAGAACGCAAGGCTCAAGGACGAGGTATCCGTTCGTGTTTGCATAAACCCTAAGCTAGCCGGATCAATGTTTAATTCTTGTTGTGTTCTGTGCGAGCTATTTGTTTATTATCCGGCCGGCTAGCTAAGTGTGTCTGCGCATCGTGGAATATGTTGCAGCTGGACCGCTTGGCGTGCATCGCGACCCGGTACGGTGGCGGGCGCCAGTCGAGCATGTCGTCGGCGCTGAGCTGCATGTCGGCGCCGCCTCCGGTGCTCATGTCGCCGCTCGACCTCGACATGAACGTCTACTCGAGGCACTTCGGCGAGCAGCAGCACGGCGCCATGGACCACATGGTCATGCCGCAGCAGATCACAGCCGGCCTGCACGGTTCATACATGCATGGCGCAATGGCGCCCGTCGTCGTCCAGGAGCAGGACAGGCAGCTGGTTCTGGAGCTCGCCCAGACGGCAGTCGACCACCTCGCCCGAATGTGCCGCGCTGGAGAGCCGCTCTGGGCAGCGCGCCGCCGGGCCTCCGGCGACGTCATGGACGCCAACGAGCACGCGCGGATGTTCAGCTGGCCCGGCGCCGACGCCGCTGCTGGTAGGACGGAAGGGACGCGCGACAGCGCCGTCGTCATCATGAACAGCATCACGTTGGTGGACGCCTTCCTCGACGCGGTGAATATTCCATCCCAAATTAATTCATCTTCCATTGCGCACGCATCAATTGAACTTGATCATTTACGTTTTTCGGGCTCGATTGCAGAATAAGTGGATGGAACTGTTCCCTTCGATCGTGAGCAAGGCAAGAACTATTCAGGTGATACACAACGGAGCTGCTTCCGGCCATCTCGGCAGTGGATCTCTCATCTTGGTAACTACAGCTACACCGATTTAATCCCAGCTGGAACTACAGTAGTAAATTGAATTTAACTGAATCGATCGATCAATTTGGTGGTTACTTGATTGTTGGCTGATGAACGGGAATGCATGCAGATGCAAGCGGAGGTGCAGTTCCTGTCTCCACTGGTGCCGGCGCGGGAGGTGGTCTTCTTCCGATACTGCGTGCACAACCCCGAAGAGGGGAGCTGGTCCATCGTCGACTTCCCGGCGGACGGCTTCCAGGAGGAGCTTCTCCAGCAGCAGCAGACCTGCTCGTTGGTCCGGTGCCGGCGGCGGCCGTCCGGCTGCATCATCCAGGACGCGCCCAATGGTTACTCCAGGGTACGCACACCGATCTCCTGATCTGGTTCTAACGCATGCATCATGCATGGCTGACGTGGCATAGAAGATTGGGGTGCATGTGTGAGGTGGCATTGCATGCGTGAACTTAACTTTGCCACGTGGATTGATATTAACAGGTGGTGTGGGTGGAGCAGATGGAGGTGCTGGGGGAGGAGCAGCCGCTGCAGCCGTTGTTTAGGGACCACGTCGCCGGCGGCGCCGCGTTCGGGGCCACGCGGTGGGCCTCCGCCCTCCAGCGCCAGTGCGAGCGCCTCGCCAGCGAGCTCGCCCGCAACATCGCCGACCAAGGAGGTACATATATCACCATTGCGTGCATCACATCGCCTCTGCTGTCTCCAAATACGTAGAACATCTGGGATATCTGATTAATTCTCATCCTGCTCTGTGCGTGATTGGTAATTGCGGTTCTAACCTTGACGTGCCAAATCCGATTGAGCCCGCCATGCATTTCTAATTTTCTATGCTTGTGCTCTGTATGTTCTTGCCTGTCTGCCTACCTATCCGCCAACTGTTCGACATTTTGCCTCGCCGACCAAATGCTTAGCCGCTTATTTTTAACAACATGCCTGTTTATGTGCCAGTCATCGTACAATTTGGAGGGCATGTTGTAGCTATATATGCATATGAAATTGTTTGTACTTGGTGCCGCTATTCGGATCAATCTTCCACTTGTATAACACACATGTTCTTCAGCAAAACACTTGAGAATAGCCTAACTGTATCGATTTCTGATTCCCAGTTATCCGCACCCCTGAGGCGAGGACAAATATGATGAAGCTTTCTCAGAGGATGATCACTGCCTTCTGTGCTAACATCAGTGCATCCGGTAGCCAAACTTGGACGTCGTTATCCGATTCTGCAGAGGACACAATCAGGGTAACAACAAGAAAGAACACTGAGCCGGGGCAACCCAGCGGTGTCATCCTCACGGCTGTCTCCACGAGCTGGCTTCCTTACAGCCATCAGCAGGTGTTTGAGCTTCTTGCAGATGAGCAACAGCGCTGTCAGGTAGGACAGATATTATGTTATCTGCTCAAATGTTGTTATCCTTGTCAGCTTTAGTTACCCCCTGCTAATCGATGGTATGCTTTTGCAGCTCGAGATTTTGTCAAATGGCGGCTCACTTCATGAGGTGGCACATATTGCAAATGGATCACACCCAAGGAATTGTATTTCTCTTCTTCGCATAAATGTAAGTACTCTTTCTAGTCATCATGACTCACAAAATCTCTATGCTGCTTGAGTTCCATACTAGTATTTCATGCATTTGCAACAAAGAGCTATGTACACTAAGATGCGGCAAATTTTCTCCTTCAAGGGCATAAGCACAATAAATTAGCTCTTCCATTGGTAACCATAACTATTAATTAGTTAGTACTTATTCAGAATTGTCATAATCGATTGCTATTGACCAAGGTTCGATTGTAAGTTAGAATTATTAGAATATATACAAATATAAAATGTTTATTCGTATTCTACAGGAAAAATACCAAATAGGAACCAAAAAGTTTTCAATAGCTTAGTGCTATTCACTTACTGCATTTACTGTATCTTGGTGAAGTACTACTGTTCATGTTGATAATGCTTCAAAACACCTACTGTTTGCTACCAATACCAAGGACAAGAAATTAAACTAGCTACTCAAGATACCACAATAAATGAGATTTGAGTGAGGTGTAGGCTGAGATTGGGTTCATGCATCACTTCAATATGAGTGGTGTAGCTTTTAGATTCGTTTTATACTTTCAGCTCTGCCATTACCATCACAAGGATATGAAATAAGGCAAATCCATTTTAGAAATATCATGTTGAAGCATGTACATATTATATGTCTGATGAATTGCTCTATATTAGCTTTGATGTTCTGTTTTTAAATTTTTACAATAGCTATCTAAGATGATTTAATTTTCCGACTTTTTTCTGAATGGCTCCTTACATGCACAAACAAATTTAGATTACTATTTATTACGGGCTGATATTTCAGCAAATGTTTGAGAGCTAATATTTTTGCAACTTTTTCAACACAGGCTGCAAGTAACTCGGCCCAGAATGTGGAGCTCCTTCTGCAGGAGAGCAGCACCCACTCTGATGGTGGAAGCCTCGTGGTGTTTGCTACCGTGGATGTTGATGCGATCCAGGTGACAATGAGCGGGGAGGACCCTTCCTACATCTCTCTCCTCCCCATGGGCTTTGCCATCTTCCCAGCGGCCAATCCTTCACATGCAGCCACCAGCGCAAACACCGGCGATGCCGCAAGTAGTCCAGGTATCTCAGATGAGCCCGCCAATGGCTGCCTCCTCACGGTCGGCATGCAGGTGCTAGTGAGCGCCGTACCTTCAGCGAAGCTCAACCTCTCAAGTGTCACCGCAATCAACAGCCATATCAGCAACACCATTCACCAGATCACAGCAGTACTTAAGGGTGGAGGAGCTAGCCGGTCCGAGCCGGCATCTGCTGGTTCCGACCAGTAGCAAGAAACGCTGGGTGGGAATGGAGGGGGAGCACACAAGCATGCAGACCAAAATGGCCGACTATTTTTCTACCTGCTAACATCTCAATTATGCCTGTTAGCTCAGCTGCAAGGGAGGATTTGACAGGAACCCGACACTAACAACATCGCAGCCTTTGAAAACTGCCCTCTTCCCGCCATGGGCCTCTCAAAATGACAAAAATACCCCAAAGTGAACACTGGGGGCATTTTGATCATTTTGGGAAGGTAATGTCATCTCCAACAACCCAGGAAGGGTCTTGTCAAGCTCTCACTTGCACCAACCAACAGAATCCAGCCAAGGCATTTTGGTCATGAAGTTCTCTCCCTCTCTCCCTCTGTTCCCTTGCTCGGAAGTCAAAGACTGAAGGTTAGCTCTGGTATCTTAGTTTCGATTTTGTAATAATGAGGATACACTTAGTTTGGGCGCGTGAGCGATTCGCGGTTTAGACCTGTTCCAAGACTTATTATTAAGCAGACTGTATAAGCGAGAAGATAAAGGAAAAGAGAGGAGGAGTCAAGAGCGAACCATCCGTGATCCTTCCCACTAGCGACGGAAGGGTCTCCTGGTTCGGGAATTGACTTGTTTCCTCTCTTCGCTGCCTTTGCCTTGTCTGTAAACCCTTTGGCTTGTTTCTTTTCATTATTATTACTGCTGTGTTGCTCACTCCAGTTCTTGCAAATCTATCGTCCCTCTCTGTGTGGTTGTTAGATGGTATTGAATGTGGATGCTGGGCTTTGTTTTTTGCGGCAACCTAATCTGCGCCAGGCTTTGAATGCCCCCTGCTCTTGGTGCTGGAGCATTGCGCATCGGATCCCTTGTCCTCCTTGGCGCCTCATCAGGCTTTTCCCTTGGCTTGGAAAATATTCTGACAGGCTACTACAACCGTGGGGGTGGTGGAGGACCAATTTTTGAGCTGCGAGGCAATGCCATTGTAAGCTTGCGCGTATTTATTTCTTCCCCTGTAAGTACTATACCGCCACACATGGAGATGCTGCTGGGTCGTATGATGGGTAGGTGGGGGGATGCCTCTCATAAATAACACTATGCAAGGGTTCTAGTACTTCCTTGCCTGCATGGTGAAGTGAAGCATGCTACCATAGATCTCCTTGTCTAGTGTATCTATCCATGCTACCCGCCCTGCCCATGCTGGACGTGTTTGATGCTTTGACTTGCGCCTTGTATGCAATGTTGCCGCATGCTTGCTCCTCTAGCCGGATCAGGCAGGGGCCTCTCCCTACCTCTTCAGCTTGGCCTTGGAGTTCTGACAGTGACAACGCCAGAGGTTGGAGGTGTCCTTGCATGCATGTTTTGAGCATTTTTGTCATAAATAAATGGTCCTCCTCTGCCTATGCATTTGCTATGTGCTGTGTTGTTGAGGGAAACAACTAGTGGTATGAACTGTGTGTCACTTGTAGAAAATGGATTTTTAGCCGGTTCCAGAGGCCATTTAGTACCGTTTGGACAACAGGTACTAATTGATCGACACTGAAGGCCCACCAGACTTTACCGGTTCCTTACGGACCATTATTAAAAAAGACTTCACGTGATCCAGGAGGAGCCCACGACGGGTTATCTTTTTTTTTTGTCTTTCTTCGATTTTTTCCCGAAAAAAATCCATTTTATTTATTTCTATTGTTAAACTCACATCTATCGCTAAGCATTCTTAATTTCAATCTAAATTACTTCTCTGCCTATGTATTTGCTATGTGCTGTGCTGTTGAGGGAAACAACTAGTGGTGTGAACTGTGTGTCACCAGTAGAATAACACGTACTAATTAATCGACACTAAAGGCCACCAGACTTTAGTACTGCTTCTTTACGGACCATTATTAAAAGAGACTTCATGTGGCCTAGGAGGAGTCCACGGGTCCTGTTACGAAGCGGTACCAAAGGGTTGTCTTTTTTTTCTCTTTCTTCGATTTTTTTCCGAAAAAACCCATTTTATTTCCATTTTATTTATTTCTATTGTTAATCTCACATTTACCACTAAGCATTCTTAATTTCAATCTAAATTACTCTCTTCTACTAACACTTCCCGCATAGCTTACCCATCCTCACACTACTCCAGCACTAGCACGCTTAACTTCTTAGTTCCTTCCATATGAGGGACCTACAAACAAAAGGTACTTATCTGACAATAGTATAATATCAATCCTATTAACTCATGGACTATGATGTCACACACATTTATTTTATGAATCAAAATAATTATTTAAATAAAAAGAAATGAATCATTAATAATATTTTGATTAAATATTCTTAAATGCATATAATAATTAACTTATTTGCCTTTTTTCATTTAATATTGAATAATTCATATATGCAAATCCGTAAATTTAAATTTGACAAACAATATGTCTAATCGAATAGAAAAATGAGAGAAATCCAAATATGAGACATCCATAACCCAATTTTTTGATAAATTTCTCTCATGTTTGTCTGATCTAGTATTTTTAAGCTCTAAGTCATGAAACTCCCTACCTAGAGAGAAGTTGATACCGGTGAAATAGATCACACCCTGAAGTGCAGTGTCTGTCATCCAAAACCCATAGCACATTTGTACACACATGTATGGCACCCCCTATCTTGTGGTGGGATCCCAACGCCGGAGTCCCTCTCCGGTGAAACCCTAGCCCCCTTGTAGAAAAATCAGGCTTATACGAATAAAGCCGGTACCAGCGTCAAAATGGGATAGAAAAATGTCTAACTAGTTGCTTGGTTGTATTAGGCTAGTTCCTAGAAAGTAAGAAGAACATAAATCCCAATTACTCATATTATACTTAAATGAACATAAATCTCCGATGAAACCCAACTCTTGATAAAAGTACTCACATCATAGAGACATTACATAGATCACAATAAAATTTTCTCACATCATACTTAAACTTAAACATGAACATAAATCTCAAGCACAAGAACATAAATCCCAAGTACTCACATCGTACTTAAACTTAAGCATGAACATAAATCCCAAGTACTCATATCATACTTAAACTTAAACATGAACATAAATCTCCGATGAAACCCAACTCTTGATAAAAGTACTCACATCATAGAGAGATTACATAGATCACAATGAAATCTTCTCACATCATACTTAAACTTAAACATGAACATAAATCCCAAGCACAAGAACATAAATCCCAAGTACTCACATCGTACTTAAACTTAAACATGAACATAAATCCCAAGAACAAGAACATAAATCCAAAGTACTCATATCATACTTAAACTTAAACATGAACACAAATCTCCGATAAAACCCAACTCTTGATAAAAGTACTAACATCATAGAGAGATACATAGATCACAATGAAATCTTCTCACGTCATACTTAAACTTAAAAAAGAACATAAATCCCAAGCACAAGAACATAAATCCCAAGTACTCACATCATACTTAAACTTGAACATTAAAAAAAATCCCAAGCACAAGAACATAAATCTCAAGTACTCACAGCATACTTAAACTTAAACATACTATAGAGATCACAAGATCGACCCCCAGGCACTACACACTAGTAGTCGTATGAATCATCATCATCATTATCATCAAGTGCTAGTGCTTACGGTACGAGGTGACGCTGCCCATGGTTTTTTTGCGGGGGAATCAGAGAGCTTTATTTAGCTAAAACAGGGGCCGATCGATCAGCCAAAAGACTGATGACCAGAAAGTCTGGGATACAATCGAACCAGCTCCTCGTCACCATCAGCGTGCCAGCTAGTTTCGCACACAAATGGGCCGGTGGTTTGCTGTTCTCGCAACATGCTGAATAACAAAAGAAGAAAAACTATGAGTGAGCTCTCCTATTTCTTGGAGGATTGGCGTCACAACAGCACGAGTGTTATGACGAGTTTTCCAGAGATCACCCATCTCCAGAAAATCAGTTTCCATGACAATTCTCTGGAAACCTCTGAGCTTAGCAAAGATGACACCATCACGCAATGCTAATGCTTCAGCAATCAGGGGATCATAGATCCCTTCATAGGGCTTGCTCCACGCTCCGAGATACGACGAATGTGACCTCGCAACACCACCACCTCCTCCCTGACGGAAGTCCAAAGACAAACCTCCATCAGTGTTAATTTTGACAACATCACCTTCAGGGGGTCGCCAACCGTGTCCTGGAACAACAACAGCTAGCTTCCTTGGCACTTCAAGCACAGAGAGTGCTTCTTTTGCCATTTTAATAGCCTGGACTGGATCATAAGCCCCTCGATTATGCGTCCAACTATTCCTCGAACTCCAGATTACCCACATAACAGTAATGATCTTCTGGCGAGTTGAGCGCGAAAACCTCTCATCACAAAGGATATCTCGTGACCATGTGAGAGGGTGGAGGTTCAGAAGTGTAAAATCCATCCAGGCTTGCGCTTCGCTCCAGAATCTACGATCATGATCACAGAGAACAAAAGCATGCATAAGGTCTTCCATTGCATGTTGACAAATTCTGCATTTGTCAATCTGTGCTATATGTCGATGCTTCAACGTGTTTTCAACTGGGATAATTCCACGTAAAACCCTCCACCAAAACACCCTGACTTTTGGCATCACATATAATTTCCAGAGTGCAGACCACATCTTTTTTTTCTGTAGTTGAGGATTTTGTAATTGTCCCTTCGTCTAGAGATAGATACTCGGTGCGACTGACGCTGCCCATGGTTGACCATTCGAATAATGCGGTACAACTCATATGCAACGTAAGAATCTATGGCGGTATACTCAATGTTCTTGAGGTGAAGTGGGGTCTTCTCCCACTCATCGTGGTTCTCGATCTTGGTCTTCATATCAGTATAGTAGTCGTCGATCAAATTGATTGCCATATGAGCCATTGAAGTCCTATCATGCCGAGACCTGAATATGTCCTGATGATCAATGTGGCAGGCAGCCGGTATCTCAATATCGAACATTCTCTTCATGTTGATCTTGTCATTATTGATATCAACGCTAACAAAACGAATGCCGCTGCGGCAAAGGAAGTTCATGAGAGTTGTACACTCCTTGTCACTACTGCAACAACAAATTAAAATGGAACAAATTGTTCATTAAGAATAACAACAATAACCTACTAATTAAATATATATGCCAATAGGAAAATTAATTCACTACTAAATAGTATTGATCTTTCATATAGAATTCAAATGGGAACAATTTGCTATCCTCTGCAATTTTCCAATATACATGCATGTCGTAAATTAACTATATGTCATTTTTCTATCCTATGCAGTTTGCTAATATGCATTTTTCTATATATGTTCTATCATGGATTTGTCAGTTTGTAACAAGGAAAATTAGTTCACTACTAAATAGTATTGATTTTCATATAGAATTCAAATGGGAACAATTTGCTATCATATGCAATTTGCCAATATGTACTAAATTAACTATGTCTTCTATCACGGATTTTGCCAAGGAAAATCAATTCACTACTAAATTAACTATATATCACACACATATATGATTCAAATAGAGATCATACATGTTGCTATCCTATGCAGTTTTCATCATAAACCTATGTATAGATCAAGAGCCCCAATTAAAACGCACCTTGCCCATTGGAAGACCAAGACATTCTTCTTGAAGCATAGTTGGATGACGGCAACACCCTTTTGATCGCGCATAAACTCAAGATCAATCCCTATGAACTTCTCTTGTTCCTTCGCGCTTTCAACCCATCCTTGAAACATGGCAAGATAACCCAGCATGTTGGCGCTCTCGTTGGTGTAGCAAAAGTAAGCACGTTCGTGCCATGTGCACGAACATCCCCAGTGCGAGTGATTGGTTCCATGGTGGATTATGGCAAGAAGTAAGAGAGAGGGAGAAAAGAGGAGGAGAGGGAGACGAAAACAGAGAAATGGCGTGCACTGTGCGCAGTTCGCGATTTCATACGCGCGGAAGGCAAACTGTTCGACCCTTTGGTACGGTTTTAGCCACCAACCGGTACCAAAGGTGCCCACGCCAGGCGAAAGGTCGCCACAGTACCCCTGCCACACCCCTTTTGTACCGGTTTTCGCCACCAACCGGTACCAAAGATGCCCACACCAGGCAAACGGTTGCCACACCCCTTTGGTACCGGTTCTAGCCACCAACCGGTACCAAAGGTAAGGTTCAACCCGGTATTAGCCGTGCCCGGCGCCCTCCCCGTTCGAACCGGTACTAGACCCCCATTAGTACCGGTTTTTAACTGAACATGTACTAAAGGTCAAATCCTTTGTCCTTATTTCCACTAGTGTGTGTTATCGGTGCCAAGGAAAGAATAAGAAGCCATCTAAATACGGAGATTAAGAGCATCTCTAACACTAACAGATGCCCTATCCTATAACCACTTTTAAACTTATACAACACATGTTTTAGTGCACCAAAACAAATTTTGCTTTACCAGATGCTCTATTTTAGGGCACTACTTTTCCAACAGATGCCCTATTTTAGACAAATTCGATAAACATTCAAACATTATTCGAAGTACAAACCATCATTCGAACTCGGTTTCATAAACTGAACTCGATTCCACAAAGTGAACTCGATTCCAACTACACCCCGATGCTAATCCTAACCATCTCAATCTGAATCATCTAAGGAATCAGACTCGCTGTCCCCTGACCACTCGAAGGAGGAGGATGAGCTCAACTCGATCACCACTGAAAGAGGAGCCTCGTTCCCCGTCTTCATCGTGGATGGTACAAACTTCTTCTTCTTCTCCATCTCTCGCTTCCATAAGTACTCTTGCTCATACTGCATGTACTCGGGATGCTCCGAGCAAACCGAGGCATTGCCTCCTCGTCGGTCTCAATCACCCTCGCCGGCTCCTCCCTCTTCTTCACCAAGCGGGTCTTCACCACTTCTTCATTGGGGGCCCGACGAATATGGCGTTTTGTAGGAGGTGATGCTCGGAAAGTTGAGCTGCTCCCGCGGAACGCCGAGCCGTCACCTGACGACATCGTACCCCCGAGCGGCCCAATCGGTGGTGTCAAAAGTGTCGAGGTAGTAGAAGACGATGTCGTGCTGCAGCTCGGTACTCCACCGGCCCGACGGCCTCATCCGTACGCCCTTGTAGCCGGAGCTCGCCTTCGTATTCTTTGACAGCGCCATAGCGGGGATGCCAACTAGGGTTTTCAGGCGGCGGCGGGTTCGCAGGAGCGGCGGCGGCTGTGGGTGGGGATTTGGCGGCAGCGGTGGCTGGTATTTGGAGCAGCGGGTGGGATTTGGGTGCAAGACAGACATGGATTTCGGGCGGCTCCGCACGTGATTTGGGGACTGTCGTGGTGGTATCACGGCAGATGCCATAGGATGGCTAATGTTTAGGGCCGATGGACGCTGGAGGTGATCGGGGAGGGATCACACAACGAGTAGCCGCGTGTAGGATGCATCTAACACTGCAGACAACAGGATCTTGCCCAGGTTCAGGGCCCTCGTGAGGAGGTAACACCCCTACTCCTGTCTTTATATGTGTGTTCACCGAGTAGCCACAGTACAATCAGGCCTTCAGCCGAGTAGCCACTCTAGCTCTCTCTACGTGAAGCAAATGCTAAGTGTTACGATGATGTGAACGAACTCAGCGACCCTCTCACAGGAGGAGGTAGGGCACCTTATATACCGGTGCCCAGCCGAATAGAAAAAGACTAGAAGGTACGACTCGATGGGACATTCACACTGCAGAACAGAGCACGCCTCCGGCTTCTCGCTGACGCGGGTGCGGGAAGTCGTCGCGCGCCGTTCGGGGATGGGACCTGTCCACCTTGTCAGTGAGATAGGGTAGGCCCCTAGCCCTGTCCTGTCCCCTCTGTCAGTGACAGGACTTGACAGGCGCCTACCGCACTGTAGCCACGCCGTAGCGCGGATAATCACGCGCTCCGTAAGTTGAACCGCACGCCGTACGGACGCAGAATACGCGGGATCCTTTATCAGAACGGCTCCATTGACTTCTGCCCCGAGTAGGAATCCCCTCCCTCTACTCGGACCATGTCCTCTACTCGGAAGAACATAACTTCCTTGATTCTTCCTTCTGGCCATTGGTGTGTACGGCCGGATAGCAGTCGACCGGGTAGCAAGTACCGGGTAGCCAGCTACTCAGTCAAACATCTCCTTTGGCCTTGCCTTTAGCACTTGCCTTACCCCTACTCGGGGGTAACCCCCCGACATTAGTCCCCGAAGCTGGTAGAGTCCTGCGAACTTGTTCACTGGGCCCTGCCAGCTTAAAAAACAAATTTTGTCTTCGTACTGTAAGATGCCGAGTAGCACCTCCATGTAGCCTTTAACTCTTGTTTGAATCTCTTCTTCTCCGAGTAGCACTGTCTTTCTTCTCTGATTCCGAGTAAAATGACTTAGAGAAATTTCGAACTCACTCCCGCTGAATCAGACCAAATCCATATCTCCGTGTCGCTACAGGGCACGTGTCACACCCCTGTACCCCTGACGCCTCGGTGCCTGGGATACAGCAGGCCACGCGCCCATAACTGCGACCATGGCCCACTAGCCCGTTAAATCACTTCAACCGCACTCAAGTGCCCACGATCTCGACGTGGGATTAACTGCGCCCGTTACGCGCGCGATATGCGCTGTGTGCGTTTCTAATGGTTGCGCAACCCACGCCGCACGATCTCCGCGCACGATCAATCCGCGAATAACTCACCGGTAACTGCAACTCGAGGGAGCGGGATAAATACCCCCTCGACGCTTCCTTCTTCTCTTTCCTGCTCTTTCCAATCTCTTGCCCCTTCGCCTCTCCGCCGTCGTCGAGCACACCGCCACCGCAACCGCTTGTCGCGCCGCTGCTCCACGCGCCGCCGGAGAGACAGAGAGAGATTCACTTCCGCCTACAATTTGCATCTCCCACCAGTGCCTCCGCTTCCCAGCTTCGATTCGCATCTCCGCCGCCATGGCTGCACGCGGAGACGACGATGCCGCCGCCCGCGCCGGCTGGGAAGGATCCGAAGTCACGGCAGAGGACTGCCAGTGGCTTGTCAACACACGCCGCGTGCCTCCCGGCGTGGTGTGTCGACATCCAGGTAATGAGATCATTCCCAAGCCCGAAAAGGATGAATACGTTGTTTTCCTTGCGCACTTCCAGCGCGGCTTCGGCCTTCCGATTTCCGAGTTATTCTCCAAATTTCTTGAACATTTTGGCCTCCAGCCACATCACCTTCCGCCCAACTCTTTTATCATGCTCTCCACCCACGCCGTGGTGTGTGAAGCTTTTCTGGGCATGTACCCAACTATCCACACTTGGGCTCGCTATTTCTTCCTCCGAAAATAGAGTATCCCCAATCCGGGTAAGACAGACAGCGCCCACACCATGACCCAGACGGGATGCGCTATGATGCTGCAACGCTCCACTGGCAGCCATCCACGAGCTAAGGGACTGGAATCTGTGCGCAAGTGGCAGCGCAACTTTCTCTACGTGAAGAACGTTGCCACAAAAGACGGGAAGCCGATCCAGGACCGGATAGGGCTTCCCAAGTTCAAGAATGACCTGCCAACTCAGCAGAACTGGGGCTACCATCCGAAGAACTCCATCGAGGATGTCGTCCAGGTTGAGAAACGCCTGGGCGAGTTGCGGGAGGAGGGGTTCCGCCGAGATGATCCAATCGCATGCTGGATCTCGCGCCGAGTACTCCCGCTCCAGCGCCGCTCGCACAAGATGTGCTACATGGGAGGATCCCGTGACTGCACAAGAACGACCACCTTCGAGCTTACCAAGGCGGACGTGGCTATCTGGGCCAGGTCCATCATGCAGACCACGCTCTCTAACGATTGGCTGTATGGCTTCGAGCGGTATAGCCGCACCAAGCGTATAGGACAGGTTAGCCTTCTCTGCTTTTCTTTTGCACTTTGATACCGAGTAGAACGCCATGAATATCCTGTTTGGCTTTATATGCGTTGTGTTTGCATGCCGTGTCGAATAGAAATCCTTAACTAAATATGCTTTGTGTTTGCATGTTATCCCGAGTAGAACTCCTTAGCTCTATATGCTTTAGGTTTGCATGTTGTTCCGAGTAGAATCACTTAGACGAATATGCTTTGTGTTTGCATGTCCTTCCGAGTAGAACTCCATAGCCGAGAGCTCAACTCACGGTGCTATCTTGCTTGTCTTCATAGCACATTGACCGGCAGAGAAAAGAAGATTCTGAGGTCTTCGAGAGCAACTGGCACGCTGACCGAGAAGAGGATGACGAGAAGGCCTATGACACCCAGGACACCCTTTGCATCCCTCATGCCACTCAACCTGGTAAGCACCGAGTTGACGCGTCTATCCGGGACTGGTCCGAGGATGACGAAGGTGACCAAGTTCACCTCTCTTCTTACCCGCAACACGGTTTGATTTCCTTCACTGTTTCTGACTTTATTCTTTCTTCTACCCCGCAGAGGATCCCGAGCTGGAGGGTGACGACGAGGCCTTGGAGGTTAACCCTCTGTCCATGGCTGCTCCCCCAACTCGGAAGAGGGTGGGCAGTGGTGCCCAAGAACCTGCTCCCAAGAAGCCCAAGAAGGCGAAGAAGATCACCACTGCTAGAAGACAGCCTCCCACCGTCAAAGGGTAAGTTACTTTATCCGAGTACCAGTTTGCTGCTGCTTCTTGATATGCTAATTTCCTTCCCTCTTCCTGAACTCTTTTTCTCTTTCAGCGATCCTCTGGATGCTGATGCTGCCGCGGCCCCTACTCGCACCAAGAGGAAATCCATGGTGGACCTCGAGAAGCTCGTCGATCTCTCCGACGAGGATGATGAACCAGCACCGCAGGATAGGGCGCGTGCGCCCTCTCCTATGAAGTTAGAAGAAGAAGACACCGGCGCCGAGAACACGGGCGCTGGTGACCAAGATGTTGAGAACCTGGAGCAGCAGACCTACGCGTACCAGAGTGCGCAGGATGCTGCTCAGAACGAGACGCCTCCCTCTCCCCCAGCTACCTCAGCTGGGGAGAATGTTGAACAAGAACCCGAGAACCAAGATCGCGCCGCCCTTGAGTGGCCAGATGACAACACCGAGCAGCAGGAAGAACAAGCTGCAGCTCAAGATGACCCCGCGGCCAGGCCGCGGGTAGAAGAACAAGTTGACGCAAGACCTGATCCCGCTGCCGAGCAGCGGGTAGAGAAGACCGTGGAGGAGCCCGTGCTCCAGAGCCAAGCGCAGCCAGACCCTGCGCAAGGTAGCCGGCCCCTTGTGCCGCCTACCCAGCAAGCGACTCCACCAACTGCACCAAGCCCTCCAGCGAAACAGAGTACCCCCAAGACTGCATCTCATCTGATGCCTCCTCCCACTTCACGCCAAGTGCCTCCGCCTGCTTCCCGGGCGGACACCGCCAAGCCTGTAGCTATGACTCTTTGGAAGAATCTGTCACGCAAGGTTGTGCAGTATGGAGATCTGATGCCGCCACCCAAGGCACCTCTTGCGCCACTAGCCGGGAAGCCGACAACCAAGAGCACGCAACTCACCATTGGCGCTGCTGCTGGATCTGCTGGCCCAGGTGAAGGGCCAAGTGCCGGAGGTGCTGCCCGCACATAAGGTAGCTGGCCATCATACCTGCTGGAGGTATCCCAGCAACACAACATCTCCCTGGCCAAGGCGAGAAGCGGCTTTACGCCTTGAAGGAAGGCCAGGCCAAGGCTGTGGATGCCAAGCTCAAAGCCAAGAAACCCCTTGAGTTCCACTCTCGCGAAGAAGGTGAGGACGAGATTGAATAAGAAGGGCTGGCCGCGGTCCAAGACCGGGTAGGCTTTGTGGACAAGGTATGGGAGAGCGATGCTCACGGCATCGAGAAGTGGAACGTCAGCACTCTGGGCAAGGTTGACCACTACCGCGTCGACTGGAACAAGGCCGACATCGGCTCTGTTCCAATGACCATCGCCTCCAACACCTGCATGTTAGCCGGGAAGCTGTTCTGCCTCCACAAAGCCGCCGAGGACGTCAAGCAAACATATGCTGTAAGTTTTTCTTGTTTTTCCGAGTTGCAGTTTTTCATTTCTTCTTCTCTTCTTTTCCTCTTAGCTACTCCCCAGTCCCCGAGATTCGGACCGAGTAGGCGGGTACTCAACCGAGTTGCCGTCTTCTCGGGCCAAATCTTCCAAAAATCTCTAACTCCTTTTCTTCTCTTTCACAGAATAGCCTCCTGAAGAGGACCAATGTGTTCCGCCGGCTGCTCTGGAACCAAAGCATAGCCAAGAACCGCATCGCGACTCTCGAAGCCGAACGCAAAGATGATGCCGCGATGGAGCAGGCGGCACTGGACCGCACTCTCCAAATTTCTGAGATAGAAAGTAAGCTTGTAGCTGTTCGGTTTGTGCGTCTTATGTTTACGCCCACATTTTCTTTTTGCTCTAACTCTGTTTAATCTGCAGGCAAATTCAACGAGCTGAAGGAGCAGCACGAACATTGCCGTGTCTTCTCTTCCTCCGCGGAAAGCAAAATCAAACATCTGGAAGGTGAGTTGCTGGCCGCTTTGTACTCGTGCTTCTTTCTTTACTTGGTTACCCTGCTAACAGTGTTGTTCTTCTCGCAGAAGAATATAAGAAATTCCAGGAGCAGCACCTCAACTGCCTGGTGCCTGCCGAGGTGCAGCAGCAGCTGGAAACCCGGGAAGCTGAGCTCCAGAAGGAACGCGACGCAGAGCGTGCCGAGTTCGAGCAGATGCAGATCCAGCTCAAGACTGCTCTCCAGGATGCCTTGGATCAAGATGTCGAGAAGGAGGAAGTCAAGAAGACAGCTGCTGCCAGAGAAAAAACACTTGAGATTGAGCTCTCGATGGTGAAGCAGCACAACGAGCAGCTCATCCTCCAAATGGCCAACGCGCCCAGCATCGAAGACAGTCACATAGGTGACGAGGAGGACTGGAAGATCAAGCTGGATGCACTGCTGGTGGATCTCCAACGTAAGTTTCCTCTTCTCTGCACTTAGCTGTTTCTCTTCTCCGCTACCTGGCTTGCTTTTCCTCTCACTCTTTCTTCTTGGTTTCATCTCTTCTCTGCTTCCATTTCTAACTTCTATCTATTTCTTTTTTAGATATTTTCCCTGATCTCCGTGCCGCTAGCACGCCTGCTCTGGCAAAAGCACAAGAAATCCGAGCTGCATCCGGATTGCCCACCAACACCACGTCTACTATCAACGACAACCTCACGAGCATCAAGACTCAGCTTCGCCAACTCCGTGGCTTGGGAACCACCATGGTGTCCACCGCATATAAGATGCATGATCTTTTCTGGCCAGATCAATCTGCGCCAGACAGATTAATCGACATTGCCGAGAAGCTGGACGGTGTGAAGGCCGAGTTGAAGAAGTGGCGCGCCTCGGCAGCTCGTGCAGGAGGGGATGAGCTGCTCCACTTCATCTGCAGCTGGTATGAGAACCTCGACCTTGACAGGATCCTCGAGATGCGCCTAGATTCCAAATGGACCAAGGATCCCGATTGCGTTGCTCGCCGGAAGGCAGTGGCTTACGAGGTAGCCTCCTACGCGGACACTGCCACCTACATCGACGGCCTCCCCGAGCCAGAGACCGAGGCTGAGGAAGAGGACGATGATGAAGATGAGGACACCGAGTCGGAGGACTTGAGTGTGTTCGAGCAGGATGCCGTGAAGGGAGCTGTCGGGAAGGGGAAGGCCAAGGTTGATGCTGAAGCCGGGGAGCCGGAAGCCAGCGCCCAGGAGGCCACCATCACCACCGAGATGGTGATCCAGCAAGCGGCTCCCGAGTTGGGCTCGACTGCTGGTGCGACACCTGATGACGCGGCGCTACTCCGGACTCAGTCTACTGCATCCACCTTGGCCACCGACCCCATCTCGGTTGCCACTGCAACTTCTGAAGCTGCCAACGCCAACTCTGAGGCTGATGCTACCAACGCCAACATGGACAACACCGCTACCTCCACTTAGTGAAATCCTGAAAAACTTAATCTCTAGAACTTTTATCAGATCCCCGGCATGTCGTGTGCAAATGTATCCAAACTATTAAGTCTTTGTTGCTACTCAGTTTTATTCCATTTGATGTTTGATATTTTAGCAATTCTGGCTCGATGCCGGGTTGCGTTATTATGCAAGTCCCCGAGTTGCATTTTTTATCCACTTTCTCTTTTCGTCTCAGCTCTTACCTGCCACTTGTGGCTTTTTTGGTAGTCGAGTCACAAGATATCAAAGGTTGAGTTTCAAATACTTAGCCACTTAGAAACATTCATAGTAAGGATGCCCACCACTTAGCCGAAAAAAGATAGCAAAAAACAATAAAGAACACTCTACTCGGTTGCCACACGTTTCCTTTCCTTAGCAGCTTTTCGTGTGTTCATTGACCTTTGACTTGTTCTCTGGCTTGCCATGAAGCCGGGTTTCGGACAGCAGCAGAGTCGCAGAATTGGCCCGTGAGTTTGAACACACTACTTTACGTGCTTTTGAAATTCTAAGTGGTTCAACCGAATAGACAAGATAGTAACAAAATAGACATAAGGAGCAATTTGGACGAGGGCAGTCCCCGAGTTCAATTTCAGATTGCCGAATAGAAGTTTAACTCGGATAAGAGAATACATACACAGTTTGCTCATGAATGAAAATGTCGGAGTAGAGCTACAGTCCAGGGGCGCTTAGATTCCTCTCCGGCTCTATCCGGCCTGTTCTTCTGGGGTGGCTGTACGTCAACAAGATAATAGGCATCATTGTGCAAAGCCTTGCTCACAATGAAAGGCCCTTCCCACGGAGGAGATAGCTTGTTCATCCGGCTGTGATAACGCCTCAAGTTTTGCTGGTAAACAGCTGAACATGACAGAGTAAGCTCTCTTGCTTCTTCTAGCATGTCAACGTCATTTTCTCGAGCTTCTCTCGCCTCCGCCTCAGTGTAGAGGGTTACTCAGGGCGAGTCATGCTCTAGGTCAATGGGCAACACGGCCTCAGCTCCATGTACCAGGAAGAATGGTGTGTAGCCGGTTGACCGGTTAGGGGAGTCCTTAGACTCCACAACACCGCTGGCAACTCGTTTAGCCAACACCCAGGTGTTTTCAGTAGTGGCTCAATCAGCCTTGGCTTTATGCCGGATAGCACCATGCCATTTGCTCTTTCAATTTTCCCATTGGAGGCGGGATGCACAACAGATGCAACATCTAGCCTGATCCGCTTCTCTCTGCAGAATCTCGCAAAGGCACCCTCAGCAAAGTTTGTGCCATTGTCTGTGATGATGCTGTGCGGGTAGCCGTATCTCAGGATTATATCCTTCAAGAAACTTACAGATGTGGCTCCATCGCACTTCCGAATAGGCTTCACCTCAATCCACTTAGTGAACTTGTCAACCATGACCAGGATGTGAGTCATGTTGCCTCTAGCCGGCTTGAAAGGACCTACCATATGCAAACACCAAACAGCAAATGGCCAAGTAATGGGAATGGTCTTCAACTCGGAAGCAGGCATATGAATCTTACTTGCAAATCTTTGGCAGCCGTTGCACTTTCTCACAATATCTTCAGCCTGCTTCAAGGTAGTGAGCCAAAAGAAGCCATGCCAAAAAGCCTTGTTGACCAGAGCCCGAGAAGAGGCGTGATGTCCACATTCTCCTTGATGTATTTCCACCATAATTTCTTCTCCTTCTTCTTGTCGTGGTGGTGTCACGGCAGATGCCATAGGATGGCTAATGATGTGGGGACGATGGACGCTGGAGGTGTCCGGGGAGGGATCACGCGACGAGTAGCCGCGTGAGGTAAGATCCACACAACACAAACAACACGATATACCCAGGTTCAGGGCCCTCGTGAGGAGGTAAAACCCCTACTCCTGCCTTTCTCTATGTATTACGATGTCTCTCCGAGTAGCCACAGTACAAATGGTATCACTACCGAGTAGCCTCTCTCTCCTTTCCGAGTAGAGCTAGGTTAAGAACTTAGGGTTTCTAGGGTTTCCAGGGAGCAACCGTTAGCATCTATGGGAGCGTGCCTCGCGCAGGAGGCGGCGGGGCACCTTATATACACGGTGCCCAGCCGGATACGTCCAAATCCTAGACAAGTGTCGACATAGTGTGCACACTGTCCTTTCTCCGAGTACCCGCTGACAGCTTTGGTCGTTGATCTTGGCAGCTTCTGTAAAGTCGTTGGGCAAAACTAGGGGACAGACTGGTATCACTGTACCTAGGCACAGAGTAGGCCCCCCTTATCCTGCCACCGACTGCTTCCATGCTGTCACTGTCAGGCAGGCCGTCCCCACGTGAACAGTAGTTCGAATGCTGCCAAGTACGGACCCAGGATACGCGGGATCCTGTGTCAGATTCGGCTCCTTTGACTTCCTGCCCGAGTAGTTTCCCGCCAAAGGTTCCCGCCAATTGTACTCGGGCCAAACCTTCTACTCGTCAGGGCAGAACTTGATTGATATCTCCTTCTGGTCATCTTGAGGTGAGACCGAGTAACAGTCGACCGGGTAGAGAGTACCCGGTAGTCGGCTACTCGACCAAACCTCTCTTCTGTAAGCGGCCTTTACCACCTGTCTTTACCCTACTCGGGGGTAACCCCCCGACAGCAGTCCCCGAAGCTGGTTGAGTCTTGCGAACTTGTTCACTAGGCTCTGCCAGCTTAAAACCAGCCTTTGCATCTCAGCCATCGAACCTCAAGATGCCGAGTAGGTTCTCCGAGTAACTATCCGGAGAGTACCTTGAGTTTCCTCTCTTCCGAGTAGCACTTGCTTTCTACTCTGTAACCGAGTAAAAAGACTTAGCGAAATTTCGCAAACTGAGCCTCTGCAGCGCAGAGCAACATCCAGCCCTTCACGCAGGCACTGCCCACGTGTCAAGCATCCACGACCTCGTCGTTTGGTTGCCCAGGACATGACGCCACGTGTCCAGTTTTCACGCTGTGGGCCCACCGGCCGTCATGTCCCATCACGCGCAATTACTGGCCACGATCTGATGGTGGGATCAAATGCGGCCGTTACGCGCGCAGCCCGCGCTTGTGTGCGTTTCTAGCCGGCCACAGGACCCACCACACGCCACAGTCGATCCCACTACCGCGGTGGTAACGGTAATCTCGCGAGGGAGATATAAATACCCCCGCGGTAACTTCCTTTTCTTCTTCCCTGCACTTTTCCCCTTCTGCCTCTTGTCCTTCTTCTCCACCGAGCCCTCCGCCGCCGCGCAAGCTTCCGCGCCGCCGCGGACTCACTCCACCGAGCAACTCCACTCGAAAATCATCCACTCTTCCCACTCGCAACGATGGCCAAGGCTAGCTGGGCGGGTTCCTCCGTCACCAAGGCCAATCTCGCCTGGCTCGTGACCAGCAGAAGGGTTCCCCCCGGCGTGGAGTGCCGGGCACCCGACGACGAGGTTGTGCCAACTCCACGAGACGGCGAGCGGGTGGTCTTCATGTCGCACTTCGAGCGCGGCTTTGGACTGCCCGCCTCCGACTTCCTGCGCAAATTCCTCGACCACTTCGGGCTGCAGATGCATCATCTGCCGCCCAACGCGGTCGTCTTCCTCGCCTACCATGCGGTGGTCTGCGAGGCTTTCCTCGGCATCAGGCCCACGACTGATACGTGGCTCAGGTACTTTAATCTCCGCCAACAGTCAGTCGGGAAGAAAGACGGTGCAGGCATCGGCCGCGCCACCGACACGGGCTGTGCCATGATGGTGCAGCGGACCGGTACGAACCATCCCCGCATCCAGGGGCTGGATTCCTGCCGAATGTGGCAGCAGTCGTTCTTCTACGTCAAGAACGTCCCCGCCACGGAAGGAGGTGTGGTTGATGATCGAATCAATCTGCCCGCTTGGAGGAATCGCGCTCCACTCGGGTCGAACTGGAAGGAGAAGCCCACCATCGACGAAATCGCCATCGAGATAGAAGACAGACTCGGCGAGCTGAAGAAGCTGGGCCTCAAGAACGACGACCCGGTGGTGTGCTGGATCAAGCGCCGAGTACTCCCTCTGCAGGAGCGCTGCCATCTCATGTGTTACATGGGAGGCCCTCGCGACTGCACCAGGACCACCACCATCGAAATCGACGACGCCGATGTTGCCTATCATGCCAGGAACATGCTGAAGACAAGCCTTACCGAGAAGTGGCGGTATGGCTTCGTCCCGTATAGCCGCACGCAACCGATTGCCCGGGTACGCTGTTCCTACTCTGCTTTCACCTCTGCTTCCCGAGTAGATAACTTCCCTTTGCGCCCCGACTAGCAATCACCTGGTGCACCGAGTAGAGCACTTAGTCGACTCGCGCTTAGGCTTAGTATGCTTTGTGTTTGCACGCCTATCCGGGTAGAACACATAGAAAACTGCATAGGCTTAGTGTGCTTCGTGTTTGCACGCCTATCCGAGTAGAATACTTAGAAAACTGCATAGGCTTAGTGTGCTTTGTGTTTGCACGCCTATCCGAGTAGAGTTCCATCCTGATACTCGGTTGACTTATGATCCTTCTCTGTCTTTCAGACTCTTACTCGACAGTTGATTGAGAGTCGCGAAGTTTTCGAGGACAACTGGTTCGCCGATCGCGAGGAGGATGACATGCTGCCCTCTGATGACGCGGAACAGAGCAGCCCCGTTCCTGACAAGCGCGATGCTCTCCGCACTTGGTCAGATGAAGGCTCTCATGGTATTGTTATCTTTAACTCGTTTGTTTCTGAAAAACACCAACCCCTTGCATTGCTGTTTCTGATTCTTCCTTCTTCTCTTTTGAATTTCTCAGATGAGGCCGCTGCGGAGAAGGACGACGAGGATGAGGGCGAGAACGAGGGCGATGCGCCCCTTGTCGTCCAACCTCTGTCTACTGCCCCTCCCGAAACCCGCAAGCGGACCGGCAGCGAAGCACAGGCACCCCCAGCCAAGAAGAAGAAACTTGCCGAGAAGGAGGAGGCCGCCGAGAAGAAGAAGAAGGTTACTGTAAAGAAACCCCAACGACAGCTTAAATCCACCACTGCGTGAGTTCTCTTCTCGTTTGCCCTCCTTCTCGCGTAGTACTGTTTTCTCCCAAATCTTCTTCCAATCCCTGATCTCTTTCTTCTCTGCAGTCCTGCCATGGATGCGAACGCAGCCCTCGCGTCCGACCAAGCCCAGAAGAAACCAGTACCTCTGGTCAACCTGGACGATGATGATGAGGACCGCGACGCCAATGCTGCTGCTGCTAATCCAGCACAAGGAGCAGCGTCAGAACCAGCAGCACGGGACACCGCCGTCCACGACGAGAGACCCCCTTCTCCTCCGGCTAGCAACGCCGAGGAGAACCAAGAACGAGAAATGCAAGATGCCGCCGCCCTTGAGCGGCCAGAAGTAGACCGGGAGCAGCCCACCACCGAGGCTGCCGCACAAGAGAACATTACTGCCGAGCAGCTGGTGACAGACGACACCGCCGCGGATGCTACCATAGCAGATGTCTACCCACTGCCAGGCGATGGATCTGCGGCGCCACCAACTGCGCAAGGCCCTACGCCACCAACTGCGCAAGGCCCTACACCACCAACTTCCTCCTCGTCTCCTCAGAGCAAGGACACATCCAGCCCTCCTGGGCGAGCAGCCAAGCAACAGGCCCTTGATGCTCTGAGGGATTACTGTTCCAAGAAAGGCCTTTCTGAGAAGGAGACTGCCGATAAGGTGGCTGCTGAGAAGGCCAAGGCCGAGGAAGAAGCCGCCGAGAAGGTCAAGGCTGAGAAGGAAGCTGCTGAGAGAGCCAAGGCCGAGCAGAAGAAAGCCAGGGCTGAGCAGAAGAAGGCCGAGAAGCAAGCTGCCGAGGAAGCAGTCGCCGAGAAGGCAAAGGCCAAGACTGACGGGAAGAAACCCGAGGATCTCGAGAAGGAGGGAATCGAGAAGGAGCAAACGAAGAAGAGGGCCAGAGACCAAGGCGCATCCGCAGGCGGAGCGCTCGTGATCCATGAGTCCGGCCCGATTCCTGCCGCGCTCTCGGCTGATGCTCGCGCTGCTGGTCAGCCCTGCTACCCAGGGTATATGATTGAGGTTAGCCAACAACACACCATCGGCTTCCCTCCCCAAGATAAAGCTTTAGCTATTCAGAAGGGAAGGAAGGTTGTAGCCAGGAATACTCCTCCCTTCGATCCAGCTCAAAACAAACCCGTCAATATTGCTTCTCGGGGAGCCCAAGACAAGCCAATAACCTCCAAGGGTCTTGAGCAGGTACTGGACACTGTTGGCCACATCAGCGCCAAGTGGGACAGCAGGGTTCTCGGAGAGGAGAAGTGGCACGGCTTGACCCTTGGCTCCGTCGACCACTACCGCGTGGAGTGGAACAAGATCGACCTGGGACACCAGCCCATGTCCGTCTCCACTGATACCGCAACCCTCGCAGCCAAGATGTTCTTGCACCGCAAGAACGCCGAAGATATCGAACAGAGCTACGCAGTAAGTCTTTTTTTGCCTTTCCCGAGTTGAATTTTCTTCTCTTCTACTCGCCTTTCTTCTTTCTTACCATCACCCCCAGTCCCCGAGATTTGGGTCGAGTAAATGGATACTCTCCGAGTAGCCTCCTACTCGGGCCGAATCTTCTCTGCTTTGCCTAACTCATTTTCTTCTCGGTTTTCAGGATAGCGTTCTTAAGCGGACCAACTTATACCGCATCCTTCTCTGGAACCACTCCATCGCCAGGAGGCGTATCGCCGTACTGGAGAAGGAGAAGACAATGGCCGAGGCCGCGAGCAAAGATGCTACCACCAGCACCCAACAGCTGGCTGAAGTGCAAGGTACGCCTTTAGCTCCGCGGTTTCTGCGTTTTATGTGTACGCCCGCTTTTGCTTTCCTATGCGCTAACCCTTCCTTCTCTGCAGAGAAACTAAAGGCCCTGGCCGAGGAGCATGAGAAATGCCGCACTTTCGTGGCGAACGCCGAGGCCACCATAAAGAAACTTGAAGGTGAGTTTGCTGTTTTTACTCGGTGTGACCTTGAGTTTGGTTCTTCTCTGCCCATTTACTGACCTCATCTTATCTTTTCGCAGAAGATCATAAGTCATTTGCTGAGGCGCACCAAGATTGCGTCAAGCCAGTGGAGGTGGAGAAGCAGCTATCCGACTAGGCCATTACTCTGGTGAAGGACCACACCACCGAGATGGAGAAGCTGCAGGTCCGGCTTCAGAACGCACTCCAAGATGCCGTCAAGATTGGCGCCGAGAGGGACAAGGCAATCGCCGAGAAGGCCAAGGCCGAGACCACTTTCAAGGCCAAGGAGAGGGCCCTCGAGGCTGAGTGCGAGACTCTGAAGAAGACCAATGCTGATCTTTTCGCTCAGATGGACACCCTGCGCCAGATCCAATCAAAGCACATTGGCAACGAGGAGTCCTGGAGAACCAAGCTGCAGCAGCTGCGCCGCCAACTGATCGGTAAGTTTTCTCTTCATTGCATCTTTTCTTCTCGGTCTTATTCCTTCTCGCTTCCTTTTTTCTCTCTCGGTTTTTGATCTTGCCACTTGCTATTTCAGATATCTGGCCTCGTCTTGAGTCTACCTCTGCGCCCACGATAGCCAAGGCCCGAGCAGTTCGCCTTTCGCTGGGTGAGCCGATTGACACCAGGGCTGATATCGAGGACAGCTTGCTGGTGCTCCAAGGTTACTTCGAACAGCTGGCCGGCTGCGGGACTGATTTGATGCATGCTGGCTTTGAGCTCCACCGGCTGTTCTGGCCTCATGATCCTGAGCCAAAAAGCATGCGGGAGCTCGCCCTCAAGCTGGAGAACGTGAAGGCCGAGTTGAAAAAGTGGCGAGCCTCCGGAGCCCGTGCTGGTGCGGACGTGATGCTTCTCTGCATTGCGTCCTGGTATGAAAACCTGGATATGCAGCTTATCCGCGGGAAGCGCAATAACTCCAAGTGGGAGACTGATGCCGATAGCGTGGCCTTGCGCAAGCAGATTGCATATGATGTCGCAGAATGCGCCGAGACGGAGGTCTACATCGATGGCGTCCCCGAACCCGACACCGAGTACGAGGACGAAGAAGATGATGACGAAGCGGAAGAACTTGGCGACTTCTTCGAATCTCCAAAGGGCAAGGCCGGAAAGGGAAAAGCCACCGTCGTCGCGAGTAGCGACGAAGACGAAGGGGCGCACATCGACAGCGAGCCACTCGACTTCGGCACCTCCTCAGGTGCTGCTCTCGACGACACGGTGCCTCCTCCTGGCCACGCTTCAGGCTCCTCCTCGGCTCCAGGACCCGTCTCGGTGGCCACGGCCACTTCCGAGCAGACGGCCACCCAGGAGGATGCCGAGATGGAGGAATCCGCCGCCGTGCAGACGGAGACGGATGCCACCCACGCCAGCAACGAAGGAACAGCCGCCACGACTGCCACCGAAGAAGCTGCTGCCAAGACCACCGCCGAGGAAGCAGCTGCCAAGGCCAGCGCCGAGAACACTGCCTCCTCAAGTTGAAGCAACCTGCAATCTTTATTCACTTGAACGCTTTATCAGATCCCCGGGATGCCGGGAGCAGATGTAATAGACTACCTTTATCTTGTTTGTTACTCAGTTTTTATGCCCACTCGGTTTATGTTGACATTAATCAATTTGAACGACACTGGCTTAATGCCGAGTTGTGTTTCCATGCGAGTCCCCGAGTAGCATTTCTTATTCACCCTGTCTTTTCATCTCTGCTCTACCTGCGACTTGTCGCTTGTTTGGTATTCGAGTCACAAGAATCAAGGAGCAAGGCTGCAAATACTTAGCCGCTAGAAACAATCATGATAACGCAGCCCACCACTTAGCCGAGAAGACGACAACAGGGAACAAAAAGTAACCGACAATCTACTCGGTTCCTGCACTCTTTCTTCCTTAGTGATTTTCGTGTGCTCATTGACCTTTTGCTTGTTCTCTTGCTTGCCATGAAGCCGGGTTTCGGACAGCAGCAGAGTCGAAGAGTTGGCATATAGGTTTAAACACAGTACTCAATGCACTTATGAGTTCTGAAGTGGAGCAACCGAATAAACAAAGGAACAAGCCGAGTAGGAAAAACACTTAGAGCAATTTTGGACGAGGGCAGTCCCCGAGAACAATTTTAGATTGCAGAGTAGAATTTCAACTCGGATAAGAGGGTACATACACATCTTTGCTTACGAATGAAAACGACGAAGTAGAGCTACATTCCAGGGACGCTTGGTTTCCTCTCCAGCTTTATCTGCCCTGTTCGCCTGTGATGGGCGCACATCTACAAGATAGTACGCGTCATTGTGCAGCGCTTTGCTGACAATGAAAGGCCCTTCCCATGGAGGAGACAACTTGTGCATCCCTGCTGTGCGTTGCACAAGCCTAAGGACCATGTCTCCTTCTCGGAAAACCCTTGGGTTCACCTTTCGGCTATGATAACGCCGCAGGTTTTGCTGGTAGATAGCCGAACGTGACAGAGTCAGCTCTCTTGCTTCTTCAAGCAGGTCAACGTCGTCTTCTCGAGCTTCTCTCGCCTCCACCTCAGTGTAGAGGGCTACTCGGGGGGAGTCATGCTCTAAGTCTATTGGCAACACGGCCTCAGCCCCGTATACCAAGAAGAATGGCGTGTAGCCGGTTGACCGGTTAGGGGTAGTCCTTAGACTCCACAACACCGCTGGCAACTCTTCTAGCCAACACCCAGGTGTTTTCAGCAATGGCTCGATCAGCCTTGGCTTGATGCCGGCCAGTACCATCCCATTAGCTCTCTCAACTTGCCCATTGGAGGCAGGGTGCGCGACTGACGCAATGTCTAGTCGGATATGCTTATCTCTGCAGAATCGCACCATTGCCCCCTCTGCAAAGTTGGTGCCATTGTCGGTGATGATACTGTGCGGGTAGCCATATCTCATGATCACATCCTTCACGAATTTCACAGCTGTGACTCCATCGCACTTCCGAATAGGCTTCACCTCGATCCACTTGGTGAACTTGTCCACCATGACCAAGATATGAGTCATGTTGCCTTTAGCCGGCTTGAAAGGACCAACCATATCCAAGCACCAGACAGCAAAGGGCCATGTGATAGGAATTGTTTTCAACTCGGAGGCTGGCATGTGAATCTTACTTGCGAACATCTGGCAGCCAGTGCACTTCCTCACAATATCCTCAGCTTGTTGCAGTGCAGTGAGCCAGTAGAAGCCATGCCGAAAAGCTTTCTTGACCAAAGCCCGAGAAGAGGCGTGATGCCCACATTCCCCTTGATGTATCTCCACCAGGATTTCTTCTCCTTCCTCTGGGCTCACACAGCGTTGTAGCACACCAGTGGCACTTCTCTTGTGCAGCACATCTCGGACTATGGTGTAGCCCTTGGATCTTCTTTGGATCTGTCTCGCAGTCACCTCATCTTCAGGTAAAGTACCGTCCCTTAGAAAGGATAATATGGGCATTGCCCAACTCGGTGTCTCCCGCACGGGAAACACTGGTTCGTCCATTTCCATTGGGACAGGCTCTGGTGGTTGCACAGGAGGAGTAGGAGCGCTTCTCTGCAGCCCAGACCGATTGGCGAGAACTTCTTCAATGAATGCAACAGCTTCTGGGTTGAGGGCGGCAGTCCCCGAGTATGGAGTGGCAGTCCCCGAGTAAGGAATGGCAGTCCCCGAGTAGGGAAAGGCAGTCCCCGAGTAGAGGACGGCAGTCCCCGAGTAAGGAATGGCAGTCCCCGAGTAGGGAGCGGCAGTCCCCGAGTAGGGAATGGCAGTCCCCGAGTAGGGAATGGCAGTCCCCGAGTAGAGGACGGCAGTCCCCGGGTTCCCTGCAGCACTCTCCCAGTCAATCTCCATTGGGTCAGATTCTTCACTTGGCAGAGAAGGGACAAAGATGGATTCCGAATTGGGGGAAGGCTTGATGGATGGCTTCCTCAAATGCTCCAAGGCAATTCCTGCCGGGATGGACTGCCGAGAAGATCCCAACTTGGATAGCTCGTCTGCTGCTTCGTTCTCTGCTCGGTGAATATGCTGAAACTCACAGCCTTCGAAAAACCCAGTCATTGACTGCACCAGGAAGCGATACGATGCCATGTTGGCATCCAAAGCATCCCAGGTACCTGAGACTTGCTGCACCACCAGATCTGAATCGCCATAGCATATAATGCGCTGCACACCAACCTCCTTCGCTACTCGCAAACCATGCACCACTGCCTCGTACTCGGCTACATTGTTGGATGCCTTGAAATGAATCTGCAACACATACTTGAGCTGATCCCGCTTGGGTGATGTAAGCACAACGCCAGCACCAAGGCCTTCTTTCACCTTTGAGCCATCAAAATGCATCTTCCAATAGTTGGAAACTGGAGCAGGAGGTTCATACTGCATCTCGGCCCAGTCCACAAGAAATTCCGCCAGTACCTGAGACTTGATTGCTTCTCTTCTCGTATACGCGGGAGCGTACGCGGCTAGCTCAATCGCCCACTTGGCTACTCTGCCACTCGCCTCCTTGTTACCCATGATGTCCGAGATGGGAGCCGAGCTCACAACAGTGATGGGATGCTCCTGGAAGTAATGTTTCAGCTTCCTGGCGCCCAGGTACACACCGTATGTCATCTTCTGGTAATGTGGATAGTTTTGCTTGGAACTGGACAGCACTTCACTGAGATAATAGACTGGGCGCTGCACACTCTTGCCTTCTTCTTCTCGCTCCACCACTATCACCACGCTGACTACCCGGTTAGTCGCGGCAATGTACAGCAGCATAGGCTCCTTGGGTAGCGGACTAGCCAAGACGGGAGCGCTAGCCAGCATTGCTTTCAGCTCATTGAATGCCACATCCGCCTGTGGAGTCCAGACAAACTTGTCACTCTTCTTCATCAGCTGGTACAGAGGCAGAGCCTTCTCGCCCATTCGGCCAAGAAAGCGACTCAGAGACGCCAGACAACCCGTGAACTTCTGCACATCTTTCAATGATCTCGGCAAAGACATGCTCTCAATAGCTTTTATCTTAGACGGATTGGCTTCAATGCCCCGACTAGAAACGAGAAAGCCGAGTAGCTTTCCAGCTGGTACACCAAAGGTACACTTACTCGGATTCAGTTTCATTTTGTACCTGCGTAGGTTAGCAAAGGTTTCCTCCAAGTCGGCAAGCAGAGTATGTGTTTTATTCGTTTTGATGACGATGTCATCTACGTACACCTGCACATTCTTGCCGAGCTGGTCATGCAAGCATTTCTGCATGCATCTCTGATAGGTTGCACCCGCATTCCTCAGGCCAAAACACATGACACGATAGCAATAAGCCCCGTACGGGGTAATGAAAGCAGTCTTTATTTGATCAGCAGGGTTGAGTGCAATCTGGTGGAAACCAGAGTAGGCATCTATGAAAGACAACAGCTCACAGCCGGCAGTGGAATCGATCACCTGATCGATGCGAGGTAGCGGGAAGGGATCCTTGGGGCATGCCTTGTTCAAGTCGGTGTAGTCGACACACATGCGCCATGCGGTGGCAGCCTTGGGATCTTCCTTTTTCTTCTCGACCATGACCGGGTTGGCCAACCAGTCCGGGTGCAGCACTTCCATGATGAAGTTACTGATCAGCAGCTTGGTGATTTGATCACCGATGGCCTTCCTTCTCTCATCCCCGAAACGGCGCAAGGCCTGCTTCACGGGCTTGGCGTCAGGACGCACATGCAAAGAGTGCTCAACCAACTCCCTCGGAACTCATGGTAAATCTTCATTGGTCCAGGCGAAAACGTCCCGATTCTCACGGAGGAAGTGGATGAGCGCGCTTTCCTATTTCTCGGCCAACCCAGCACCAATGATAGCCACACGCTCCGGGAACTCGGGGTCAACCTGGACTGTCTTGGTCTCCTTGGCAGCTTGGAAAGCAGCACCATGCTGGGTACTCGGCACACCTTGTGCGCCAGCTTGTGCGGACTGAGCCATGGCCACCACCTCGTACATCTTCTTCTTCTCGGCAGCAATCACCATTGACTCCGCCAGCTGGGAGCTAGCAGAGGCACACTCCATGGACTTCTTGTAATCTCCCGAGATGGTGATGATGCCATTGGGACCGGGAATCTTCATCTTCAGGTAAGCCACATGGGTAGAGGCCATGAACTTGCTCAGAGCAGGCCTTCCGAGTAGAGCATGATAGGGGCTCTGATGATCCACCACCTCAAACTGCAGGCGCTCAGTGCGGCAGTTCTCCCGAGTACCGAATAGCACATCAATCCACACTCGGCCAATCGGGTTGCATGAGATCCCGGGCACAATGCCATGGAAAGTGGTCTTGCTGGGCAGCATCATGTTCTCGGCCAGGCCAAGCTTCTCGAGTGTGTCCTTGTACACAATGTTGATGCTGCTGCCGTTGTCGATCAGCACCTTGCTGAATCTCACATTCTTCTCGGGGCCCAGGAAGGTGGGATCCAGCACCAAGGCATAGGTACCCGGATTAGGCATCACCTTGGGGTGATCTGCCCGAGTCCACCTGATCTCCTGGTCGCACCAGTACATGTAGTGCGGGACAGCAGGAATCACTGCATTGACCTCCATGGCCCGCCTGTGCTGTGACTGCTTGTCGACTGCCTCAGAAGTGAAGATCATGTAGCTCTCATGGTGCTCTTGGTACTGGTTGGAGCCATTGCCCCCGTTGTTGCCATTGTTGCCGTTGTTGTTGCCCTGATAGTTGTTGTTGCCTCTGTTGTTGTTGTTGCGGTTGTAGTTGTTGTTGTTGTTGCGGTATCTCTCGTTGTTGAAGCTCCGGTTGGCTCCTAAAGCCACCTGGTTGACATTCTCTCTTCTAGGATAAACTGGCGGCCGAGTTGCGGGAGCGCGAGTAGGCTGAACAGTAGCATTGGCAGCTGGCAGAGGAGGAGGAGGAGGCAAGCCATCACTCTTGATCACATCCCACCACTCGCACTGCCGAGTAGTGTGGTTCGCAGGCCTTGAGGGGTGGTGAGTGTGAAAGCTGCATGGACCATCCTTCATGTCATCAAAGACAAACTTCTTCGGCTGCTCGGAGTTCCCGCTACCCGGCTGCGCAGTGCGGAACGGTTTCTTGTTGCCTTGGCCCTGGTTCTGGTTCTGCCCGTAGGCTCCAGCAGGTTTCTGCCTTTGGCCACCACCGCCTCCAACATTCACTGCATTCACCTCTTCGGGATCATACCGAGTATCTACTCGGCGCTTGTTGCGGAACTCGTTGCGCTTGCTGCTGTTGAAATTCCTTCTCGGCTCAGAGGAATCCATCAGTGGCTGGGTAGGATCACCGAGTGCGTACTGATCTGCGATCTTGATGGTCTCGGCCAGGGTGTTCGGCATCTCCCTCTGCAATCTCTGCCAAAGCATGCTGCCATGTCGGCAACCCTGCGCAAACCAAGTGATGGCCTGTGCTTCATTCACACCCTCACAGGTGTTCCTCAAGGTGCTCCACCGAGTAAGGTACTCGCGGTCCGTCTCGTCTTCTCGCTGCCGGCAAGCCGACAACTGCTGTGGCCTATTCGGCCTCTTGTACGTACTCGTGAAGTTGCTGATGAAGGCATCCGAGAAGTCCAGCCAGCAGTTAATGCTGTTCTTGGGCAAGTTGTTGAGCCAAGTGCGAGCTGGACCCTCTAGCATCTGTGGCACATAGCGCACCGCCCATCTCCTGTTGCCGTTCGCGATATGGACCGCGGTGACGTAATCATTGAGCCAATCTTCAGGCTTGGTGCTACCATTGTAGCTCTTGGTGCCTCTCGCAAGCTGGAAGCCCTTCACGGAAGGCTCGTTCATGATGCGCGGGCCAAAGCATTCGGGGCCGGGAGGACCCGTGCTCTCAAGCCGCGCTGACAAGCTGATACGGTCCAACTGGTGCCTTTCATCTCCAGGCGCCAACACGCGCTCACCAACACGGTCATGGATGTCATAACCAGCCATCTCCATAGCCGAGTAACCATCATCATACCTATCCACCTGCATAGCAGCAGGCTGCTCCACCGGGTTGGCGACTGGTGCCACCGGGCGCGGCTGCTGCCTCTGCCGAGTAGGCGGAGCTGCGGGTTGCCGAGAAGTACCCGGACGTGCGGCTTCTCGGACACGGCTTTGAGCTTGATGGGCTTGAGAGCCTGCTCTTGCAGCGTTGTGTTCCTGCCCGGGCTGCTGCGGCACAGCAACCTGTTTCGCGGCAGCAGCCGGGTCATACACCTGCATTTGCCTGTCTCTACCCGTACGCCCGCTGCGGCTCTTCTCGCGGCTAGGATGCGGAGATGAGGCTTGATCGTTAGATCTAGCCGCGTGCGAGTGAACCACCTGCGAGGCTCCAGCTCCCGGGTTGGCCTTGCGAAACTCCTCGTTCTGCCTGGCGGCCTCCAGCACCAACTCGTTGAGCCTCTCCTGCTGCCTGAGACGCGCCTCTCCATCTAGGCGCGGCAACTCGGCAGCCACAGCCTGCGCAGCTCGCAGCGTCTTGGCGGGTGTGCTGTACCTTGGCCTTGTGAAGGTGTTCGCGGTAGCGGACTGCGCGGGCTCCTCCGCGACTGTCGCCATCTCGGCGCCCAGGTTGCGCCGCGTAGCGCCTACTCTGCTGGGCCTCCTGGCGACCGGCGTGAAGCCGTGAGCCTTGTTGTACTCGAGCTGGTCCAAACTCAGCTCAAGCCTGATCTTCTCCAGCTCCGCCTGCTCGGCGAGCAGCTCCTGGCGTTGCCGCTCGAGCTGCTCCCGCGCGGCTAGGAGCTCGACGTCGGTGGGCGTGGGCATGCCGGTTCGCGCTGCAGACGCGGGGATGACCGTAGACGTGGAAGGCGGCAGGTTGCTCTCCTTCTCGTAGGGCCGGTGGTTCCTGCCACCAGCGGGCGGGTCGTCAACCTCCTCGACAACGGCCGCAGCGCCCGTAGCAGCTGCGCCAGTGTTTGCCGCCAAGCCCGTCATCATCACCTCAGCGCAGCATGCAGAGCTGCGCGCAGGCCTTCCGCGAGCAGCAACCACCGCGGGAGGATCCTCCGCGTCTTGCACCAGCTCGGGGTAGGCGCTGTTGGCGACGGTGGCGACGTAGACGAGATGCGAGCCGAAGGAGATCACCGAGCCGCCCTCGGGCATGGCCATGCCGCCGAAACAGCCGGCGTTGTCGGTGACGAAGTCGAAAGAGCCGAATCTGTGGACAAGGCCACAAACTACGCGCTCCGCCGATGAAGATCCCGTCCGAACAGAAACTCCAGCCAGCGCCGCTGGTTGCCCCACGGTGGGCGCCAACTGTCGTGGTGGTGTCACGGCAGATGCCATAGGATGGCTAATGATGTGGGGACGATGGACGCTGGAGGTGTCCGGGGAGGGATCACGCGACGAGTAGCCGCGTGAGGTAAGATCCACACAACACAAACAACACGATATACCCAGGTTCAGGGCCCTCGTGAGGAGGTAAAACCCCTACTCCTGCCTTTCTCTATGTATTACGATGTCTCTCCGAGTAGCCACAGTACAAATGGTATCACTACCGAGTAGCCTCTCTCTCCTTTCCGAGTAGAGCTAGGTTAAGAACTTAGGGTTTCTAGGGTTTCCAGGGAGCAACCGTTAGCATCTATGGGAGCGTGCCTCGCGCAGGAGGCGGCGGGGCACCTTATATACACGGTGCCCAGCCGGATACGTCCAAATCCTAGACAAGTGTCGACATAGTGTGCACACTGTCCTTTCTCCGAGTACCCGCTGACAGCTTTGGTCGTTGATCTTGGCAGCTTCTCTAAAGTCGTTGGGCAAAACTAGGGGACAGACTGGTATCACTGTACCTAGGCACAGAGTAGGCCCCCCTTATCCTGCCACCGACTGCTTTCATGCTGTCACTGTCAGGCAGGCCGTCCCCACGTGAACAGTAGTTCGAATGCTGCCAAGTACGGACCCAGGATACGCGGGATCCTGTGTCAGATTCGGCTCCTTTGACTTCCTGCCCGAGTAGTTTCCCGCCAAAGGTTCCCGCCAATTGTACTCGGGCCAAACCTTCTACTCGTCAGGGCAGAACTTGATTGATATCTCCTTCTGGTCATCTTGAGGTGAGACCGAGTAACAGTCGACCGGGTAGAGAGTACCCGGTAGTCGGCTACTCGACCAAACCTCTCTTCTGTAAGCGGCCTTTACCACCTGTCTTTACCCTACTCGGGGGTAACCCCCCGACACTTCTAGTTCCACACAGCGTTGCAGCACGCCAGTAGGACTTCTTCTATGCAGCACCTCTTTGAAGATTGTATAGCCCTTGGATCTCCTCTGAATTTGCCTCGCGGTAACTTCATCACTTGGCAAGGTGCCGTCCTTTAGAAAGGATAATATGGGCATAGCCCAACTCGGTGTCTCCCGCGTGGGAAACACTGGTTCGTCCACTTCCATTGGAACAGCCACCACTGCATCTTCAGAGTTGAGGACGAGGTCACGAGTCCCCGAGCATCCAGCAAGGACCCCCTCGATGAACGCGACAGTCCCCGAGTTAGGAGGGGCAGTCCCCGGGTAAGAAGGGACAGTCCCCGGGTTGTAGGCGCCAGTCCCCGGGATGGAGACGGCAGTCCCCGGGTTCTCTTTTGCAGCCTCCCAGTCAATCTCCATGGGAACAACTTCTTCGCCTGGCGGAGAAGAAATGAATATAGACTCCGAGTTGGGGGATGGCTTGATAGATGGCTTTCTCAAATGCTCCAAGGCAATCCCAGCTGGGATGTATTGCCGAGAAGACCCCAACTTGGACAGCTCATCAGCTGCATCATTCTCTGCTCGGTGTATGTGCTGGAACTCGCATCCTTCAAAGAATCCAGTCATGGTTTGCACCAGGAATCGATATGACGCCATGTTTGCATCCAGAGCATCCCAGGTACCGGAAACTTTCTGCACCACTAAATCCGAGTCGCCGTAACAGATGATGCGTTGCACGCCAACCTCCTTGGCCACCTTCAAGCCGTGTACCACAGCCTCGTACTCTGCTACATTGTTGGATGCCTTGAAATGAATTTGCAGCACATACTTGAGTTGATCTCGCTTGGGTGACGTGAGCACCACGCCGGCACCAAGGCCTTCCTTCACTTTGGAGCCGTCAAAATGCATCTTCCAGTAGTTGGCTACTGGCGAAGGAGGCTCATATTGCACCTCAGCCCAATCCACCAGAAATTCCGCCAGAATTTGTGACTTGATGGCTTCTCTTCTCGCGTACACAGGAGCGTACGCGGCCAGCTCAATCGCCCACTTGGCTACTCTGCCACTTGCTTCCTTGTTGCCCATGATGTCCGAGATGGGAGCAGAACTCACCACAGTGATGGGATGCTCTTGGAAATAGTGCTTCAGCTTCTTGGCGCCTAGGTACACGCCGTAAGTCATCTTCTGGTAATGCGGGTAGTTTTGCTTGGAACTGGATAGCACCTCACTGAGATAGTATACTGGCCGCTGCACAGTCTTGCCTTCCTCTTCTCTCTCCACCACAATCACCACACTGACTACCCGGTTGGTAGCCGTAATGTACAACAGCATTGGCTCTTTGGGTAGCGGACTAGCCAAGATGGGAGTGCTACCCAGCATGGCTTTCAGCTCCTTGAACGCCACATAAGATTGCGGTGTCGAGACAAACTTGTCACTCTTCTTCATTAGTTGGTAAAGAGGCAATGCCTTCTCACCCATTCTGCCCAGGAAGCGGCTCAGAGAAGCCAAGCAACCAGTGAATTTCTGCACATCCTTTAAGGATCTCGGCAAAGACATGCTCTCTATAGCTTTTATCTTTGAAGGATTGGCCTCAATGCCCCGACTGGATACCAAGAAGCCGAGTAGCTTGCTAACTAGGACGCCAAAGGTGCATTTAGTCGGGTTTAACTTCATCTTGTACTTGCGCAAGTTGGCAAATGTTTCCTCAATTTCACTAACCAGAGTATGTGTTTTATTCGTTTTAATGACAATGTCATCTACGTACACCTGCACATTCTTGCCAATTTGATCATGCAAGCATTTCTGCATGCATCTCTGATAAGTAGCCCCAGCATTCCGCAACCCAAAGCACATGACACGATAGCAATAAGCCCCGTACGGGGCAATGAAAGCAGTCTTTATTTGATCAGCAGGGTTGAGAGCTATCTGATGGAACCCAGAGTAGGCATCTATGAAAGACAAAATCTCACAACCAGCAGTGGAATCGATCACCTGATCTATGCGGGGTAGCGGAAAGGGATCCTTGGGGCAGGCCTTGTTCAAGTCGGTGTAGTCGACGCACATGCGCCATGCGGTGTCGGCCTTGGGGTCCTCCTTCTTCTTCTCAACCATAACCGGGTTGGCTAGCCAGTCCGGACGCAAAACCTCCATGATGAAGTTGCTTATCAGCAACTTGGTGATCTGATCACCGATAGCTTTCCTTCTCTCATCACCGAAGCGGCGCATAGCCTGCTTCACTGGCTTGGCATCATGCCGCACATGTAGCGAGTGCTCAACCAACTCCCTCGGGACACCCGGCAGATCCTCATTGGACCATGCAAAGACATCCCGATTCTCACGGAGGAAGTGGATGAGCTCGCTTTCCTATTTCTCTCCCAACCCGGCGCCAATGATGGCAACACGGTCTAGGAACTCGGGGTCAACCTGGACCTTATTTGTCTCCTGGGACGCCTAGAACGCAGTCCCGTACTAGGAACTCGGCATCCCGTGCGCACCACCTTGCGCTGCTTGCGCCATAGCTACCACCTCATGTATCTTCTTCTTCTCGGCAGCAATAACCATGGACTCCGCCAACTGAGAACCAGCAGAGGCACACTCCAAAGACCTCTTGTAATCACCCGATATGGTGATCACTCCATTGGGACCAGGGATCTTCATCTTCAGGTATGCAGCATGGGTAGAGGCCATGAACTTGCTGAGGGCAGGCCTACCGAGTAAAGCATGGTAGAGGCTCTGATGATCAACTACTTCAAACTGCAGGCTCTCTGTGCGGCAGTTCTCCCTGGTACCGAATAGAACATCTATCCAGACACGGCCAATCGGAGAGCAAGATACTCCTGGCACAATGCCGTGGAAAGTGGTCCTGCTAGGTAGCAACATGTTCTCAGCCATTCCGAGCTTCTCTAGTGTGTCTCTGTACACGATGTTGATGCTGTTGCCGTTGTCAATCAGGACCTTGCTGAACCGGACATTCTTCTCAGTACCCAAGAAGGTGGGATCCACCACCAAAGCATAGCTACACGGGTTGGGCATCACCCTAGGATGATCAGCTCTGGACCACGTGATCTCTTGGTTGCACCAGTGCAGGTAATGAGGAACAGCAGTGATCACAACATTGGCCTCCATCGCACGCCTCTGCAGTGACTGCTTGTCGGCGGGCTCGGAGGTGAAGATCATGTAGCTCTCGTGGTGCTCCTGGTACTGGTTGCGGCCTTCCCCACCATTGTTGCCGTTGTTGTTGTTCCTGTTGTTGTTGTTGTTGTTGTTGTTGCGGTCGTTGTTGTTGTTGAAGTTCCGGTTACCATTGTTGTTGAAATTGCGGTTGCCGTTGTTGTAGTTGCGGTTGGCTCCTAAAGCCACCTGGTTCACATTCTCTCTTCTCGGAAACACTGGAGGCCTGGCAGCAGCTGCTCGGATAGGTTGCACATTGGCATTCGCAGCTGGCAGAGGAGGAGGAGGAGGCAGGCCCTCATTCTTGATCTCGTCCCACAGCTGCATTGCCGAGTAGTATGGTTGGCAGGTCTACCCGAATGCCGAGTATGGAAACTGCATGGCCCAGCCTTCATGTCCTCAAAGACAAAATTCTGAACAGGACCCGAGTTGCCTCTACCCTGCTGGGGAGCATTGTATGGCTTCTTGATGCCTTGGCCCTGATTCTGGTTCTGCCCGTACTGGGCTCCAACGGTTTTTTGCCTCTGGCTAATCCCAGCAGCCGTAGTCACATCATTCACCTCCTCGGGATCATACCGAGTATCAATTCGGTCACTTCTGCGCTTGTTGCGGAAATCATTGCGCTTGTTGTTGTTGTAGTTCCTTCTCGGCTCAGCAGAGTCGACCAGAGGCTGAGTTGGGTCGCCAAGTGCGTACATATCCGCAATCTTGATGGTCTCGGCGAGAGTACTCGGCATCTCTCTCTGCAGCTTCTGCCATAACATGTTGCCATGCTTGCAGCCTTGAGCAAACCAAGTAATGGCCTGGGCCTCATTCACACCCTCACAGGTGTTCCTCAAAGTACTCCACCGAGTAAGATACTCGTGGCCAGTCTCCTCTTCCCGATGCCTGCAAGCGGACAGTTGCTGCAGCCTATTCGGCCTCTGGTAAGTGCTGGTGAAGTTGCTGACGAAGGCTTCCGGGAAGTCTAGCCAGCAGTTGATACTATGCTTGGGCAAGTTGTTGAGCCAAGTTCTTGCTGGACCTTCTAGCATCTGCGGTACATACCGCACAGCCCATCTCCGGTTGCCGCCTGCAATGTGCACGGCCGTGACATAGTCATTCAGCCAGTCTTCTGGCTTGGTGCTGCCGTTGTAGCACTTGGTCCCCCTAGTGAAAGTGCACTATGGTCAACTAGAGGGGGGGGCTGAATAGGTTGACTAACAATTTTTCTTTTCTTTTCCTTTTAGTGAGGCTTAGCAAGATAAAGTAGGGTTCTCTAGATGTGCAACTAGGTGAGCAACCTATGTGATCAAAACGATATGCGCAACGGAAGTAAAGCGTAAGGTAGTAAAGCAAACAACAAGTGTAAACAAGGAGACAAGGATATGATTCACCGTAGTTCCTTCTCAAAGAGAAGTACGTCTACGTTGGAGAGGTGGGGAGCCACCTAGGCGCTCCTCAATAGCACGGTTGTGCACACCTTGTTCTCCTTGAGCTTCTCCGGTGAGGGAGATGCTCGTTTCCACTATGAGGTCGACTTGAAGGCGTTGACCAAACCTTTACAAGGACTTGAGGTCACTCCACAAGATGGATGGAGGTTCTCAAGCAATCCGTAGCTTCTTGCAACAAGGTGGAAACTACAAGCACGAGATCTACAAAGGTTTCTAGGCCTCAAGTAGGATTCTAGATCTACTAGGTTGTGGTGGATGGATTTGAGATTCCTTTGGTGGAAGTGTGGATCTAGGTCTCCTCTAGCTCTCCACCAAGTTTGGGAGTGTTTGGGTGGACGGAGAGGGAGATCTAGGTGGTTGAAGCTTTCATTAATGGCTAGGAGAGAGAATGGGAAAAGCTTGGCATTTAAGAGGTAGGGGAAGGGCTATTTATACCCCTTGCATTTAAGTGGCCGTTGCAGTCCAGTTCCACCGGAGGCTCCGGTGGTTTCACCGGAGGCTCCGGTGGTCTTCTGTTCACTGCGCAGTTGCGCAGTGCCCTAGCTTGTGCGCGCTGAAGAACGGACCGGAGGCTCCGGTGGAAACTGCGGAGGTTCCGCCCATCGGAGGCGCACCGGAGGTTCCGGTGGAACCTCCGCTCTTCTCCAACAGAAGGGTGGATTAGCGTAGCTACCACCGGACCCTCCACCGGAGCCCATTTGCACTGGACCATGGGGTCCACCGGATGTCCACCGGAGGCTCCGATGGAACCTCCGCTCTTATCTAACAGAAGGGCGTTTTGGCGGAGGTGCCACCGGAGGCGCACCGGACCCTGCTTGCGCGTGGGCCAAGTGTTTGGCGGATGGCGGAGTCTCCGGTGGAATTGGCGGAGGTTCCGCCCACCGGAGATCCACCGGAGGTTCCGCCGTAGGTTCCGCTCTTCTCCAACAGAGGGGTGGTTTGGCGGAGCCACCACCGGACCTCCACCGGAGCCTGAGCGGAGCCTCCGGTGGATTCACCGGAGCCTCCGCTCCTGCAAATTTGGTTCCCTGACTTCCTTTCACCTAGCACTTTTCATATAAAACAAGCATGTGCCCCATAAACTTAGTGAACCTAATAACCTGGGCATTTTCATTCATTGAACAAACATTAGATCAAATGGTTATGTTGTCATATGATTGCCAAAACGGACGATGATCTTTCATTCTCCCCCTTTTTGGTAATTGATGACAACATAATAATTTGCATGATTATGGACACAATATGAACGGAGCTCCCCCTAAAGATATGCTCCTTTCATATTGAGATCATCTAAGGCATGATATAAAATAGTAATATGACAATGATAGCACATAACACATAAATAATATAACGAGGTTCACACACGAACATAATATAACGAGGTTCACGATAGATACGAATAATGTAAACAAACGAAGTTCCAAATAGTTCAAATAAACTCCCTCAAGAGAAAGATGCAAATCGAGAGAGCTTGAGGGAGACCCATGCAAATGCCCGTTCCTAATATAAATCTCTCCCCCTTTGGCATCAAGATACCAAAAAAGAGAGAGACCAAGATGCAAACGTCCCAAATCACTCGGAGGAGGAGGAAGAGGCTTCCGGAGCCGGGGAGGGATCACGGTGGTGAGAGCTAGTGGCTTCATCTCCTTCTTCCTCGGACCATTCAATGAGCTTGCCCTTGGAGTCCTTTGCTTGCCATGCATCCCAATCTGTGATGCTATCAAGAGCCGGGGATTCAATGGAGAGACCCTCTTCACGGAGACGTTCACGAGATGCTTGAGCCTTTTTGCGGTCCTTGAGTTCCCGATCATAATGTGCTTCCCATTGATGTTGCTCTATTTTCTTGTTCAACCGAAACACTTTCTTGAGAGCCCGTGCCATCCATTTGAAGGCATTGCTAGAGGGAGGAGGTTGAGATGGACCCTCGGCTTCTTCCTCATCAACAATGATGCAAGGCCTAGCCTTGTGCTTGCGGATGGCGGGAGTGGGATGCACAACGGGTTCGGTGTGATCTTTCATGAGAAGCCTGTTTTCCGTGTGAGAGATCCAATGTGCATCATCAAGAGGTTCATTCGGAAACTTCTTATTCCATACGTCAAGGATGATCTTCATGATAAATGGCCCAAAACAAGCATTCTTCCGGTTGGCAATGGCATACCACAACTCATTCCAAATATAATCCAACACATCAAGCTTGCGTGGAGTGTCATCCATCTGGTGTTGGTGAGTAAGGAGCATAAGGTTCTTCAAGAAGCCTTGAATCTCATCCACATTGCCCGCCTTTGGGTTGATGGTCTCGCGATAGATGCGCAACATGATGTCATATGTGGGATAGAGGCCCTTCACAAACCCAACGGCGTATTTCTTCCAATGATAGAGAGGAGTAAGTCCATCCTTGGGAAGTGAGGAGGTGTTAATGATATGAACTCGGAACCATCCGTTGGCAAACGCTTCTCCCTCAGCAAATGGACCAAAATCTGGGTAGCCACCAAGAATGATGCCAACATATTTCCATGTGATGTCAAGCTGCCTATCCTTAGTCATCCAAATCATATTACGCTCGGTCACATTGGAGAGATGAACCGTGGCAACAAACTGACAAACAAGCTCTTCGTCGAAATCTTGTTGAAGAGTAATAATGGGACCAAGACCAAACTTTTGAATGAGCTCAGGAGCCTCTCCAAAGTACTTGTGATTCCTTTCCATGTGTCCAATATTAATGGCGTGTTGAGGGACGACATTTTCCTTCGGCTTCCTCATCAAAATCTCATTGTAAATCTGCCCTTGGAAGACGGTGTGAAAACGAGGATCCTTACCCCGGAATTGGGGCATCAAACGATCACGGGCAATCACATATGGGTTCGCACCCCTTTCCTTCAAGAACATAGCCTCAGACATCTTGGAGGCGGTTGGTGTGGTGTTCCTCCTTGGCAAAGTCTTCTCGGGAGCCGGGAAGCGCTTGCGCTTGCCTTGAGAGCTGTCAAGTTCGGCTTGAATCTCATCCACGGGTTGAGGCTTGCGGCGGCCGGTGGTCTTGTACCGTTGCCCTTTTCCCTTCGAACCGGAAGCATCTAAGACAGAAAGCAAGAAGAACATGAAGAACGAGTAAAGCTCGAGACGATAAAGCACGCACAAAACCAAGAAACCAAGATACTCATGGTGTTAGGGTTGAATAATCTAGGGTTAGGGCAAATGAATCTCCCCTACAACCACAACGATTCAAGCCTAACATGCATTTTCAAGGTTGCTAGGGTTTGTACTAGGGAAATTCCACTTCAAAAACTCCAAATCCACAAATCTAGAAGGCTAGAACATGAACTCCTATGCATCTCATCCATCAACTAGATGAGAGAGATAGAGAGCACGTACCGGCTGCATCCATGGTGAAAAAGGAAGGAGGGAAGGATCCCGCAGCGTCCCGAGGCAAGGAGAAGGCCTCCCCGCGGTGGAGCACCCAAATCCGGCAGCGGAGAGCTTGGGGGCAGCGGCGGTTCGTGAGGAAGAAGATGGGGGCGGGTGTGGGAAAATGAGATTGGATCTCACTTACCCCCGCGCGCCCTCAACTTATCCACAGAAATTTTCCGCCGGCGGAGCCTCCGGTGGATTCACCGGAGCCTCCGCTCCCGCCAACGGAGCCTCCGCTCCCTGTCCCAAAACATTAGGTTTTGGCCCGCTGAGCCACAGGGACCCAGCGGAGCCTCCGGTGGGGTTCCGGTGGACAGGCCCAGCGGAGCCTCCGGTGGTTTCACCGGAGGTTCCGCCCAACTGGAATTTTGGCACGCCAAGATTGGAAAATCACGAGCAATACTATAGAAACAAGGGTTTGGGCAAGTGGGGCTTGGGTTGGAAAAACGTTACTGATATACGAGAGACATTACTCGATGGGGTCCGCAAAAAGCAACAAAAAGATAGAAGACCGAACCCGTACGAGTTGTCAAGACGGAGATATGATAAACGTGAAAGATCCAAAACACAAAATGGTCGGTGGCCGAGGCCACCATGTTTGAGTGTGTAACTTGGCGCCGCGAAGATATACCTTGGGTCCAAAATTACTACTCACAATTAAGCACAGTAAGTCACAAATGACTAGATATGCAATGATGATTTAATTTCGCATAATAGGGGAAGTGCATATTCATGAATTGAGTAGTGCTCCCCCTATGTCCATGCCTACATCTAAGCCTAATAGCATACATAATGAGGGTAGATATGCAAGGTTTCAAGTGAAGTTGGAGGAATCTATGACATTTAGTTCATTCCTCAGGCTCGAAATCTTGGTTCATCAAGGGCCTTCGTGAAGATATCGGCAAGTTGATCCGTTGTAGAGACATATGAGAGATCAATATCACCTTTCTCAACATGATCCCGAATGAAATGATGACGGATCTCAATGTGCTTCGTCTTGGAATGAAGAACCGGGTTGTAGGCGATCTTGATAGCACTCTCATTGTCACAAAGAAGAGGCACCTTGTCAAAATGAATACCATAATCCTTCAAGTTTTGCCTCATCCATAGCAATTGGGCACAACAACTTGCCGCGGAGATATACTCGGCCTCGGTGGTGGAGAGAGCAATACAATTTTGCTTCTTGGAGGACCAACATACCAAGGAGCGGCCAAGAAATTGACAACCCCCGGATGTGGACTTCCTATCCGTCTTCTCTCCCGCATAATCCGCATCCGAGTATCCAATGAGCTGAAAGCTTGAACCCTTGGGGTACCAAAGACCGAAGTTTGGGGTATGAACTAGATATCGAAAGATCCGTTTCACAGCTTCCAAATGACTTTGCCTTGGGGAGGCTTGAAACCTTGCACATTTACCTACGCTATACATGATATCGGGTCTAGATGCACAAAGGTAGAGCAAAGAGCCAATCATGGAGCGGTATACCTTTTGATCTACCTCTTTACCGTTGGGGTCGGGTTTCAAGTCAGTGGTAGTGGACATAGGAGTCTTCATAGGTTTGGCATCATTCATATTAAACCTCTTGAGCATGTCTTGAGTGTATTTGGCTTGTTTGATGAAAGTTCCTTCATAATATTGATTTACTTCAAAGCCAAGGAAGAATTCCAACTCTCCCATCATAGACATCTCAAACCTATCGGTCATAAGCTTGCAAAACTCCTCATTGAACAAGGTGTTAGTAGACCCAAAAATGATGTCATCCACATAGAGTTGGCATATGAACAAGTCACCTCCAACCGTCTTGGTAAAGAGGGTGGGATCGATTAAACCAACATTAAACCCGCGATCTACTAGAAACTCTTTAAGGTGCTCATACCACGCACGTGGAGCTTGTTTAAGTCCATAGAGCGCCTTATCAAGTTTATAGACATGATCGGGGTGGTTGGGATCCTCGAAACCCGGAGGTTGCTTGACATATACTAACTCATTAATGGGACCATTAAGGAAAGCACTTTTGACATCCATTTGTTGTAACTTGAAGTTATGATGAGATGCATTAGCAAGTAAGATACGAATGGATTCAAGGCGAGCTACGGGGGCAAAAGTTTCACCGAAATCGATACCTTCGACTTGAGAAAAACCTTGGGCCACCAATCTTGCCTTGTTGCGAATGACAATGCCATCTTTGTCTTGCTTGTTCTTGAACACCCATTTGGTGCCAATGACATTTTTGCAATCCTTGGGTCTTGGCACTAATTTCCACACTTTGTTGCGCTCGAAGTTATTGAGTTCATCATGCATGGCTTCAAGCCAATCTTGATCTTCGAGAGCTTCATATACCTTCTTGGGTTCAATGAAGGAGACAAAAGCATGAGCCTTGCTAAAATACGCCAATTGCCTTCTAGTGACCACTCTTCCACGAACTTGTCCAAGAATCATGTCCTCCGTATGACCCGCTCGTTCAAGATTCTCTAGCCTTCTCTTTGCTCTACGAGCTAGTATCTCCTCCAAAGATTCCTTGGATATTGATTGAGAATCACCTTCTTCATCGGAGACATGTCCATCTTCATTTCATCCTTGATCAAAGATGGGTGATGAATCACCACTAGGTTGAGAATTCTCAACAATAATAGAATCTTGATCATGATTTAGATGTGTTGCTTGGCCTTGTTCATTAGCTTGGCCTTGATTGTTAGCTTGAGGGCTTGGTGCATCTTGTTGGATAGCTTGATCATCAATGGGTGTAGTCAATGGCTCCACTTGAGTGGGGCATAGTCCTTCTCCCTCCGTCATCCGGTGTCCCTCAATGGGGATTATTTCACCAATCCCCATTCTTCTTATGACGATGGGAGGAATTGCATCTCCTACAACACCATGATCTATACGCCCCCCTTGGGAGCCATTATCCTCATCAAACACCACATTTATAGCTTCTTCAACTTGTCCGGTGGACTTGTTGTAGACTCTATAGGCGTGAGCGTTTGTGGCATAGCCAACAAAAATGCCCTCATAAGATCTAGTCTCAAATTTTTACAACCGTTTACCTTTCTTGCGAATGAAGCACTTGCAACCGAAGACCTTGAAGTAAGATACATCCGGTTTCTTACCGGTGAGAATCTCATAGGGGGTCTTGTTGAAGATCTTGCGAAGATATAACCGGTTGGTGGCGTGACATGCTGTGGAGACAGCTTCAGCCCAAAAGTTATAGGGAGAAGAGAACTCCGCAATCATAGTTCTAGCCGCATCCATCAAAGTCCGGTTCTTTCTCTCCACAACACCATTTTGTTGAGGGGTGTAAGGAGTGGAATATTGATGAGCAATGCCTTCTTCACTAAGAAAACCCTCCACGGTGTAGTTCTTGAACTCCGAGCCATTATCACTCTGGATTGCCAATATGGTAGCATTGTGTTGGCGCTCAACTAGAGTGATGAACTCGATGACTCTACTTTGAGTTTCACTTTTCCTCTTGAAGAAATACACCCAACAATATCTTGAATAGTCATCCACAATCACCAAACAATACTTCTTTCCTCCGAGGCTATCATAGGATAGTGGACCAAAGAGATCTAAGTGAATGAGCTCGAGAATTCTTGTGGTGGAGATTGTTGTCTTGGTTGGGTGTTGTTCCCCATGTTGCTTCCCAAAGGTGCAAGAGCTACACACACGATCTTTAGAAAACTTAGCTTTGGTTAGTCCTAGAACGTGATTGCCACTTTGGAGATCATGTAACATTCTCATATTGGTGTGGGCTAGTCGGCGATGCCAAAGCCACCCCACATCAACTTTAGCCATTAGGCATGTCGCGGCACACGTGTCTTCTTTTGAGAAGTCCACTACATACATGCCGTTCTCGACAAACCCAACAAAAGCTACTTTAAGAGATGTCTCCCAAGTGACAATCACACTCTCTTTATTAAAGAACAAGGTGAAACCACAATTTGCAAGTTGAAGAACGAACATCAAATTATAGCCAAGGGACTCAACAAGGAGAACGTTCTCAATTGACAAATCATTTGAGATTGCTACCTTGCCTCGTCCCAATACCTTAAGCTCGGACTTATCACCAATAGTAACGCAATTGAGATGAGGTAGAGGAGGTTCAAGATTGCTTATTGCGTCATGGCTTCCGGTCATATGTTGGGATGCACCACTATCCACTGTCCATTTGTTAGACCCGGAAGCATTTCCCTACAAGAGATCAATTTCTTGATTTAGGTACCCATCCTTCAATGGGTCCTCTTTTGTTAGTCACAAGGGTCTTAGGAACCCAAATAGTCCAATGATAATCATCACCATAGGAAGTACCAACGTATTTAGCATACACATGTCCATCTCTAGATTTCATAAGAACATAAGATGAGTTATATTTTCCGGCGAAATCATTATGAGTGATGCTCCCCCTAGAGGTATCACCACCCATAATGGCGTTGGTCTCCTTTTCTTTGGTCACCTCACCCTCTTTCACAAAGACAACATTTTGAGAGGGAGAGGTGACATCCTTGGATATCTTCTTTGACTTGGAAACAAAACCAAGTCCCTCTTTTCCTTTCTTGGCACCTTGAGAACTTATTGCATCATTGAGAATTCTTTCCTTCCCTACATTGTTAGTCGTAGTAGAAGAGGTAGGTGCAATAACAATGCTATTTGATGAAGATGCAACATGCTTATTAGATTGTTGAGCTAGGAGCTTGATACGAGACTTGGCAAGTTTGTCATGAATTTCCTTAAGAGACTTAAACTCATTTTTTAGTTTGTCATGCTCCTCGTCAAGTTTTTGGTGAGCTATTCCTAGCTTCAACTCTTCCTCTTCAAATTCTTTAAGTAAAACAAGAGATTTAGCATGTTCTTTCTTAAGCTTGGCAAGAGATTTCTCGTTATCTTTCCTAAGCTTAGAAACACTAATAGCATAAGTATCTTGTAAACTAGATAGCTTTTCTTCAAGAGAGGCTCTCATGGATCTCTCCTTTTCAAGAGCCTTAACTAGTTCATCATCATGATTCTCATTTCTACCGCCATGGTTCTCCAAGGTCGTGATGATCTCCTCCTTCTCATCAATGAGAGAGTTGGCATCATCAAGTTGCCTTAGGAGAGCTTTTACTTTTTCTTTAGTTTCACCTTCAAGACTACACAACCAAGATCCTAGATTCTTGGCCTCCTCATCATCAACAATGTTTTCAACACAATCCAATAAGGAGGGAGAGCTAGTGATAATAGACTTGGAGGTGGAAGGTATTACCGCAGTGGCTTTTGCCATGAGACATGTAGGTCGGATCGATGCCTTCTCATTGGGAGATTCGAATAGAGAGACCGATGAAGAGGAAGTTGTAGCTATGGCGACGTGGGCAACACCTACGACTTCATCTTCTCCTTCATCTCCGGAGTAGTATGTTTCCAATGTTGGGCCCTCTTGAAAATATATAGCCCTTGGGACTCTTCTAGCGAGGTTCTTGTTTTGTGGAGCTTTGTTCTTGTCCTTGCGAACAAGCTTCCCTTCATTATCTTCCCGTGGCTCAAAAGGACACTCTTTGATGAAGTGGTTCGCACTTCCACAATTGTAACATGTCCTTGGCCGCTCCCCTTTCTTCCTAAAGGTCTTGTTCCTTGAAGGTCTAGGGGCACCGGCCTTGTGAGCCTCCCATCTCTTCCAATACCCTTGCGTGGCAAGAGCAATACATTTGTGGGCACCCTTGTATGTATCCTCATAGTCCTCGTCATCATCATCATCATCATCATCATCATCCACTTCTTCTATCTTGGCCATGGCCTTAGATTTTAAGGCAAGGTTAGGAGACTTCCCATGGCCTCTTGAGCGAGCAAGAGCATCATCGGCGCTCTTGTGAGACAAAGATATGGCTATGAACTCACTAAGGATGCCGATGGAGTTGAGTGAGTTGTAGTCGGATCTTGTTCGAATGCTAGTGGAGAGATTCTTCTCAAAAGGAGTTATGGCCTTGACAAATTTCCTCTTGATCCACTCATCGGAGATTTCCTCCTTTCCAAAATCCCTTAATTGATTGCCAAGGGTGACAACTCTTCTATATAGCTCCTCGGGACTTTCATCTTCATGCATGACAAAGTTCTCGGACTTGTCAAGAGCAACATCATATTTTGATGATTGGATGCTTGCATTGCCTTGGAACAAGGAGTCAAGCTTATCCCAAGCTTCCTTGGCGGTCTTGATACCGCGAATGTGTTCAAGATGTTCTCTTGGGAGGGCCTTTTGGATAGTCACAAGAGCGGTCTTGTTGAGTTGAAATTCCACATCCTCTCTTGGAGTCAAGTTGTTCGGATCGTGAGGGTGAAATCCATATAGAATGCTTCTCCACAATGCGGTGCAAGATCCTGAAATGTGAGACTCCATATCGAACTTCCAAGAAGAAAACTCGTTAGTGTTAAGCATGGGAGGAACTCCAACATTAACCATGTGTGGCATAGTGGCAATAGGGTGAATAGAGTCGTAATTGGGAGGTGGTGGAACTTTAGATTGAGACCCCGAACCGTTAGCCAATTGAGACTTGGAGCCCTCGGAGCTCACACCACCCTTAGCCTTTTTATCGGCTTTTGCTTTGGCTTTCGCCTTAGCTAAAGCGATGTTAGCTTCCATCTCGTCGATATCCGGAATGGAATCTTCGTCCAAGCTAACATCGTTGGTGGTGAGAGGTGGTTCCGTGGACTCCTTGGTTTTCCCCATCAGTGCCTCCATTATTTTCTTCATGCTAGACACATCCGAGCTAACACTAGAGCTAACCTTAGATAGTTCGGTTTGGAGAACTCCAACCGTATCTTGTAGGTTAGATATAGTGTCGGCCATTTTGGATATTTCCGCACTAGAACTTCCGGGGGCATTTTCATCGACCATTGTACTCTTGGGCGGTTAAGCCCTTAGTAAGAGCCGAGGCTCTGATACCAATTGAAAGTGCACTATGGTCAACTAGAGGGGGGGTGAATAGGTTGACTACCAATTTTTCTTTTCTTTTCCTTTTAGTGAGGCTTAGCAAGATAAAGTAGGGTTCTCTATATGTGCAACTAGGTGAGCAACCTATGTGAACAAAACGATATGCGCAACGGAAGTAAAGCGTAAGGTAGTAAAGCAAACAACAAGTGTAAACAAGGAGACAAGGATATGATTCACCGTAGTTCCTTCTCAAAGAGAAGTACGTCTACGTTGGAGAGGTGGGGAGCCACCTAGGCGCTCCTCAATAGCACAGTTGTGCACACCTTGTTCTCCTTGAGCTTCTCCAGTGAGGGAGATGCTCGTTTCCACTATGAGGTCGACTTGAAGGCGTTGACCAAACCTTTACAAGGACTTGAGGTCACTCCACAAGATGTATGGAGGCTCTCAAGCAATTCGTAGCTTCTTGCAACAAGGTGGAAACTACAAGCACGAGATCTACTAAGGTTTCTAGGCCTCAAGTAGGATTCTAGATCTACTAGGTTGTGGTGGATGGATTTGAGATTCCTTTGGTGGAAGTGTGGATCTAGGTCTCCTCTAGCTCTCCACCAAGTTTGGGAGTGTTTGGGTGGACGGAGAGGGAGATCTAGGTGGTTGAAGCTTTCATTAATGGCTAGGACAGAGAATGGGAAAAGCTTGGCATTTAAGAGGTAGGGGAAGGGCTATTTATACCCCTTGCATTTAAGTGGCCGTTGCAGTCCAGTTCCACCGGAGGCTCCGGTGGTTTCACCGGAGGCTCCGGTGGTCTTCTGTTCACTGCGCAGTTGCGCAGTGCCCTAGCTTGTGCGCGCTGAAGAACAGCCCGGAGGCTCCGGTGGAAACTGCGGAGGTTTCGCCCACCGGAGGCGCACCGGAGGTTCCGGTGGAACCTCCGCTCTTCTCCAACAGAAGGGTGGATTAGCGGAGCTACCACCGGACCCTCCACCGGAGCCCATTTGCACTGGACCATGTGGTCCACCGGATGTCCACCGGAGGCTCCGGTGGAACCTCCGCTCTTCTCTAACAGAAGGGCATTTTGGCGGAGGTGCCACCGGAGGCGCACCGGACCCTGCTTGCGCGTGGGCCAAGTGTTTGGCGGATGGCGGAGCCTCCGGTGGAATTGGCGGAGGTTCCGCCCACCGGAGATCCACCGGAGGTTCCGCTGTAGGTTCCGCTCTTCTCCAACAGAGGGGTGGTTTGGCGGAGCCACCACCGGACCTCCACCGGAGCCTGAGCGGAGCCTCCGGTGGATTCACCGGAGCCTCCGCTCCGGCAAATTTGGTTCCCTGGCTTCCTTTCACCTAGCACTTTTCATATAAAACAAGCATGTGCCCCATAAACTTAGTGAACCTAATAACCTGGGCATTTTCATTCATTAGATGAAATGGTTATGTTGTCATATGATTGCCAAAACGGACGATGATCTTTCACCTAGCCAGCTGAAATTGCTTCACAGATGGCTCATGCATGATGCGATGATCAAAGCACTCTGGGCCAGGCGGCCCCTTGTTCTCGAGCTGCACGGACAGGTTAATCCGGTCCAGCGTGTACCTTGCATCACTGGGCTCTAGCACGCGGTCACCCACGCGATCAGTTACATCTCTTGGATCAGCATAGCCGGCTAGCCCCATCGCCGAGTAGCCATCATCGTATCTGTTCTCCCGCACAACTGCGGGTTGCACCACCGTGTTGGCTGCTGGCGCAGCCGCACGCGGCTGCACAGCAGCTGGCTGCTGCGTCCTCTGCCAAGTAGGCTGAGCGACTTGATGCCGAGAAGGGCCTGCATGATTTCCATCTCGCGTCCTGCTGTGAGCTTTATGGGCTTGATAGCCTGCTCCTGCAGTAGTGTGTTTCTGACCGGACTGTCGCGGCACATCGTGCTGTTTCGCGGCGACAGCCGGGTCGTACATTTGCATATGTCTATCTTTCCCAGAGTACACACTCCGGTCCCTCTCACGGCTGGGATGCGGCGATGAGGCCTGATCATTAGATCTGACCGCACGCGAGTGCACAACCTGAGAAGCGCCAGCACCCGGATTGGCTTTCCGGAACTCTTCATTCTGCCTAGCAGCTTCTAGCACTAACTCATTGAGCCTGTCCTGCTGCCTAATGCGCGCGTCGCTAGCGAGATGCGGCAACTCAGCTGCTACAGCCTCTGCAGCTCTAAGGGTTTTGGCGGGGGTGCTGTACTTGGGCCTAGTGGCAGCAGTGTTCTGGCTAGCAGCCTGGCTAGCGGTCTCAACAACTACCGCCATCTCGGCGCCTAAGTTACGACGAGTAGCGCCTAGCTTGACAGGCCTCCTAACCACAGGAGTAAAGCCATGGGCCCTGTTGTCGTTCTGGTCTAGGTTAAGCTCAAGTCTAACCTTTTCCAGCTCCAGCTGCTCCGCGAGCAGCGCTTGACGCTGCTGGTCGAGTTGCGCCCTCATGGTCATGAGCTCGAGCTCGCTGGGAGGCGGCATGCCCACCCGCACAGCAGATGCCGGTATCGTCGATGTCGTGGAAGGAGGAATGTAACCCGGGATGTTCTGGGGCAGCTCATAAGGTTTGTGGGTCCTCTGGGCACCACTTGGGCCAGCAGGTTCCTCGAGGACCGCCGCGGTTGCGGCTGCGCCCTTCCTGGCATTGATAGCCGCGCCGGTCATCAGCACCTCCACGCTGTCCGCAGAGCAGCCGGTTAGCTTTCCGCGGGCAGCGAGGACAGCAGGGGGATCCTCCGCGATGAGCACCACCTCTGGGTACTCGCGGACGATGGTGGTGGCGACGTAGACCAAGTGCGAGCCGAAGGAGAGCACCGAGCCGCCTGCCCGCATGGGCCTGCCGCCGAAATCTCCGGCGTTGTCGATGACGAAGTCGAAGGAGTCGAATCTGTGGACAAGGCCACAGACCACGCGCTCTCTAGTAGCAGAAATGAGTCCCGTCCAAACATGGACTCCAGCCAGCGCCGCTGGTAGCCCCACGGTGGGCGCCAACTGTCGTGATGGTATCACGGCAGATGCCATAGGATGGCTAATGTTTGGGGCCGATGGACGCTGGAGGTGATCGGGGAGGGATCACACGGCGATTAGCCGTGTGTAGGATGAATCTAACACTACAGACAACAGGATCTTACCCAGGTTCAGGGCCCTCGTGAGGAGGTAACACCCCTACTCCTGCCTTTCTCTTTATATGTGTGTTCACCGAGTAGCCAAAGTACAATCAGGCCTTCAGCCGAGTAGCCACTCTAGCTCTCTCTACGTGAAGCAAATGCTAAGTGTTACGATGATGCGAACGAACTAGCGACCCTCTCACAAGAGGAGTCTGGGCACCTTATATACCGGTGCCCAGCCGAATAGAAAAAGACTAGAAGGTACGACTCGATGAGACAGGCACACTGCAGAACAGAGCACGCCTCCGGCTTCTCGCTGACGCGGGTGCGGGAAGTCGTCGCGCGCCGTTCGGGGATGGGACCTGTCCACCTTGTCAGTGAGATAGGGTAGACCCCTAGCGCTGTCATGTCCCCTCTGTCAGTGATAGGACTTGACAGACGCCTACCGCACTGTAGCCACGCCGTAGCGCGGATAATTACGCGCTCCGTAAGTTGAACCGCACGCCGTACGGACGCAGGATACGCGGGATCCTTTGTCAGAACGGCTCCATTGACTTCTGGCCCGAGTAGGAATCCCCCCCTCTACTCGGACCATGTCCTCTACTCGGAAGAACATAACTTCCTTGATTCTTTCTTCTGCCCATTGGTGTGTATGGCCGGATAGCAGTCGACCGGGTAGCAAGTACCGGGTAGCCAGCTACTCAGTCAAACATCTCCTTTGACCTTGCCTTTAGCACTTGCCTTACCCGTACTCGGGGGTAACCCCTGACAGGGACGGTGGCGGGTGCGGAAGGCGGGGCAGAGGAGATTCGGGGGAGGGGGAGGGGGCGGTTGAAGGCGGGACGGTGGAGCGTGGAGGAAGAAGACGGTTGGGCCGCCCGCGCGAAAATGGAAAGGACAGGGCAGCCCCACGCGTGTTCCTCTCTGCCCCAAATAAAGGGCAGAGAGGGGCAAAATATAGGGTTGTCCTATTTTAGGACACCACATAGGGCACCTGTTGGAGACTTGGAGTGTCAATTTTTACCTCTCATGCCTAAAAAATGGGTTTAGGGCCGGATGCTAATATAGGGCATCTGTTAGAGATGCTCTAAGATCTCTCCTGTGAATCTATCTCTCTCTCTTCCTGCACCTTACATTACATGTATGTTTGGCATGCTGCCCTGCTGCTGCAGGTGACTTGTCTCTGCTGAGTCAATGGAGTTCCTGTACCTGGCGCAGTGGGTGTCATACATGGACCAGGATGCAACAGCTCAGGCTTTGCACGCCACTCATGCCGTTGCCATTGCTCTGCCCTGCTCCCTGGCATTGCCTCTCTGGTTCCTGAATACCATACAGACAGCTTGGCCACTGAAATGTGAGGCCGGCCATCAAATGCAAAGAGAGAAGAAGCCAACAGCCAACTACGTAATCTCCTGGATACTTTCTTGAGTCTCTGAATGTTTGCATGACATGATACAGAAGCCAGGTACTCAAGTTCAGAGCTGACCGCTTCATCTTATCCTCTTCTGAAGCGAACGATTAAAACGGCAGGAGAGCAAAGACCATCAATGGAAGGTCAAGTCAAAAGCAAACATGCGTACTTGAATGACAAATCAGTTCTACTACAGTACATGGAGAACACAAATTGCCACGACCAACTGATATTCGGTAGAGCTATGGAATTCCGGAGAGTTTACACGAGTGTGCATGTACTGTATGTAATATCTCTACTCTACAGAAAGTTTTGTCTCACAGTTCTGAACCGCAACGCTAATCCTACTCGTAAAGAAAGTTTCTGTGCAACAGTTCTAAACCAAAACTTGCTCCTGTGACAGTTTTTCAAGCGCGAGCTGATCGATGCCAGATACGTCAACACCATCCTATGGATCATCAGACTCTCAGTGCACTGCAGACAAGAGGATATGATCATGGTGTGTGTCTCGCTCCTCCTAGTATGCACAATGACCCTGCAGTGCCTTGCAATGCTCCAGCAGGAATGGGTTGGACTCCACGCAGACCCGACGCTCGGTGTCTAGCTTCGGCGTCCTCGGGCTTGGGAAGCCTTCTCTGGCCTCTAGCTGCGGTGTGCTCTGGCTCGGGAAGCCCTCGCCTGCCTCTAGCTGCGGTGTGCTCTGGCTCAGGATGTCCTCACCGGCCTCTAGCTGCGACGTGCTCTGCCTCGCCTCCAACTGTAGCGTGCTCCGGCTCAGGAATCCCTCGATCTCCTTGCGGTCCGCCTCAAATGTCGCCCCCGGATCGCTGTCCCTCATCCCCAGATTGGCTGAATTTTGTTCAGGTTTCAGGGTTCTTGTCAGAAAATGTAGATTGTGTTGCAACTGAATTTACTCCCAACCAAAGAATACTGAAGAATCAAAAAACGAGAGGCAGAGACGCAAATTTAGTCCACTGTTACATCAAGATTCAGTTAACCATTTTGCTCCTTTGCTCAACTTTTACCGCATCAACAGGATGTGAACATATACAGCTATCTTTGATCATGTTTTAGGTTTCTTGTCAGTAAACCGACAATGTGTTGCAACCGCAGCACTCGAATCAAAGACAGCTGAAGAATTCAGAGCCAGTTTGAATTACAAAAAAAGTAAAGATACCAAGTAAAACCCACGGTTCCACCCAGCTTTCTTGAACTTTTCGCCATGTCGAACTACTGTACGAAAACTCAAACAGCTACGAGTACTTCACTTGCATTTGCAGATACAGAAAATCCATTTTCTTAGCTAGCCTGTGGACATGCTGCAGTTCATCGTCAGAAATTTTAACTTGTCGCAGCAACAATACTAATCATATCAAATACTACTGAAGAATTAACCGAATCCTAGTTTTTAAGTTTACATGGAACTCTGCAGATGTATGAAACCAAATTTTTCGTTAGATTCTTTGGACTTTGTCAATTTTCTTGGCCACGCCCAATCCTATAACTAGCTACTGCATTTACATTTCAGATACACATAATTCAGTTTCTTGTCAACAACAAATTACTAAACGTGCCAAGCGATGAACAGTTAGCTATCATAGATAGAATTTCTACAGCTTTCCGATCAAAATTTACTGGTACAGTAACTACTTATCCTCTGAAACCAAATTTGTGTTGTAACATCATTACCAATCAAATCGAAGACTACTGAAGAATCAAACAGGTCCTACTCGTGTTGAAGTTTTCATGGAACTCTGCAGATGTACGTACCAATGTGACCAATAAAATTCATCTACATTCGCTGAACCATTGTGACTTTGTCAATTTTCTTGGCCATGCGCAATCCTAACTCGCATTTCAGAGAGAAATAATTCAGTTTCTCCTCAGGAACAACTTACTAAACGTGCCTAGAGATGAACAATTAGCTATCACAGAGCGAAGTTTCAACATGTTTCTCCAATCAAAGAATGATGAATCAAAAAACGAGAGACAGAGACACAAATTTAGCCTACTGTTACATCTAGATTCACTAAATCACTGCTTCTTGGTTAAACTTTCACCGCATCAACAGTATGTGAACATATACATAGTTTCTTGTCAGGAAACCGGAATTGTGTTGCAGCCGCAGCACTCGCATCAAAGACAACTGAAGAATTGTTAAACAGAGCGAGTTTGAACTAAAAAAAAGTATACTCCCAAGTTAAACCCACGGTTCCACCCAGGTTTCTTGTACTCCCTCCGATCCATATTAATGGTCGCTAAATCGGATGTATCTAGCACTAAAATATGTCTAGATACATCCACTTTAGCGACCATTAATATGGATCGGAGGGAGTACTTTCCACTATGTCGAACTACACAAACTCAAACAGCTACTTCACTTACAAAGTTGCGTTTGCAGATACAATCCATTTTCTTAGCTGGACTGTGGACATTTTAACTTTCTTGTCGCAGCAACAGTACTAATCATAACAAAGGCTACTGAAGAATCAACCAAATCCTAGTTTTGAAGTTTCCATGGAACTCTGCAGATGTATGTAACCGAATTTTCAGTTAGATTCATTGCACTTTGTCAATTTACTTGGCCACACCCAATCCTATAACTTGCTACTGCACTTGCATTTCAGATACACATAATTCGGTTTCTTGTCGACAACAAGTTACTAACGTGGCTAGAGATGAACAGTTAGCTATCATAGATAGAATTTCTACAACTTTCCGATCAAAATTTACTGCTACAGTAACGTCCCATGCTCTGAAACCAAATTTTGTGTTGTAACATCATTACCAATCAAATCGAAGACTACTGAATAATCAAACAGGTCCTACTAGTTTTGAATTTTCCATGTTACTCTGCAGATCAGCAGATGTATGTACCAATATAACCAACAAAATTCATCTACATTCGCTGAACCATTGTGTATTTGTCAATTTATTTCTTCTCAGGAACAAATTACTAAACGTGCCTAGAGATGAACAATTAGCTATCACAGGGAGAAGTTTCAACATGTTTCTCGCCTAAATTTACAGATATAATAACGTCCCGTAATCTGAAGCCAAAAGATATGGAGGATTAACCAAGTAAAACATTTCCGTCCAGACTCAGTAACCAACTCTGAAATCAACTTGTGTACTGCGTGTGTACCTCTAGTTCTAAAACCAAAAGAAGGCAGTGGGGGATTAACCTAGCCGAAATTCCGTCCAGGTTCAGTAGTGAGCAGTCAGTTGGTGTACGCACGCACGGACTTGCGACGGAAGGAAGGGAGATGACGAGGTGCTTACCGTCGGGACGGTCGTGCGGCCATGCGAAGTACTCCCAGTCCCACCTCTCGAAGTCGTACCTGGGGCGCTGCAGCCTCACCAGCGGCTCTCGCACGGCGGCGGCAAACCCCAGCTCCGGGCTCCTGCATTGCAATTCGCGAATCAAACACCAAGAATTAGTCGGATACGGAGACAAATCGAGCAAGAAACCGGGGAATTCTTGAATTCGCAGAGAAAAACGGAGGAAGAAGAATAAAACGACATGATGAGAAGATGGAAGGAGAGAAAGCAGAGCTCGGAGGTACAGCAATGGCGGCAACCGCAAGAACTGAGACGAACTCACCAAGAATCGGCGCGCGGAAGAAACAGAGCAAGGAAGCAACATTGGAGGGAAGAACCAAGAAGAAGAAGAAGAAGAATCGAGAGAAGGAATACTCACCTGGAAAGAGAGATGCCTCTGTCCATCTCGATCTCCGCCCTGAACCGGCCGCAGACGCTCCTGTGCTCTCCTCTCGTGGCGGACCTCGCCATCACCGGCGACACGTCGCTGCAGCTGCTCATCTCTCGAAATGGCGCCCTCTCCGAGCCTGTCTCCTCCGTGGTCCGCGCGCTCTCTCTCCCTCTCTCTCTCTCTCTCTCCGGGAGTCGTGCGTCAGAGGAAGAGAGGAGAGACGCTCGGGGAAGAAGGAAAGGGTGGAGATGGCGGGCGGGGGTTTGTTAGTTCCGGCCGTTATATACGCTCGGACCCCTTCCTGCGGCCTTTCTCGTGTGACCACACCTGTGTCCGTCCCAAATCTCACACGGACCGTTCCGTATGGTAACGCCACGTCAGTCAAACCAGTCAACAAATTTTATCTCAGTTGAAACTGCATTCAGTATTCTCATCCTAACGAATACAGAGAAGAGAGAATTCCTTATTTGGCCATTTCTTAAAATCTTGTTTCCAATTTGGGTCTAAAAAAAATTTCTTCCCTATTTGACATCTTAACTCCATTTTCTTCCTAACATGGCCCTATAGTGCATTCTAAACACAAATGGGAATGTAAAAAGACTCTTTGGCCCTGATAAATTTTTGGTCCAAAATTCATACTGTAATAGAAGTTGAAATAAGCATAATTAAATTTTATGTCATGTTGGTCCACACGATGCTGCCTCCCTATGATCCACCTTTGGTCCCTTGACATACATGCTGTACTACTTCTTCTGCATCCTACTAACTTTATTTCCCATCCATACTACTAAATAAATTAAGGGGAATGGTGTATACGGTAAGCACTCAATGGTTGCAAAGGTGTACATGATAAAAACAATTTTGTCTGCATCTGTTTGGTGTGTTCTCTACACTGCCATGCCTTAGATGGTTCTATCGTGTACATGGTTTCCCACCTCCTGTCGCACACGGGATATCCCTTTGTGAGAGACTAATTGATGTCAGTTCCTTTAATTGAATCCTTTAATTGAATCCATGAGCAGGAGAGATTTTGATGTTACCTGATGCGGCCATCAACAGCAGCAAAGAATCGTGTCGGCTAGCGTGATTAGTAGAGAAGTGATTAGTCGTGTACATGGTATTCTATTCATTTGTTGGCACCGTTCTAAGAAATAATATCAGCTTGTTTTTCTCTTCTCCTACTAATCTACTAGCATCTCATGTCTCTTAATTAATTCCTGCTTGGGACCATGCATGCGTGTCCAATTTCACGCTAGGAAAGCACCGTACATGCACGATCAATACAAATAGTCTACTTGGCCATACAAAGGCACAAGGCCTAGTGGGGCCATGCGTGCACAGCAAAAGTGAATGCGTACAAGTGCCAGACTATAAAATCGTGTGTGGCGCGGATGGTGTAATTTGCATAAGCCCATTTTTTTGTCAGCTATAAAAATACAATTATAGTTTATAGATATGTAGAGTAATCAATAAAAAAGTTGACGTCTGGACATTAATTAGGATAGTGACCGACGACATTTAGGTAGAGCTACTGAATTAGTTGCGGTCTTCTATATGGTGTTTATTATAAGTAATATATTAGGTCTTATCTATTAGTGACAATATCGAAGAGATTATTATGTGTATGAAAAATGATTTTGTGACAAACTGACAAAAAATACATTAGGTTTGTCTTTTTTGTTTTGAAGTACGCAAAAGGATTGCCTTTTATATTCGGGTTTATATGGATATAGGAGAAATAAACATCGTTTTTCGTGAAAAAACCCAGAGAAATCGATTAATTAGAGCACAATTTCCGCTAAGTGTGTGGCATCAACCAAAATCTAGATCCCGCTCTCGTCTTTATCTTTTTTTTGAAACGGGAACAGTGTCCCGGGCTCTGCATCAAATTGATGCACAGCCGGTTTTTCATTAATATAAAAATCAAAGAAGTACAAAGTAAACAAACCTGAGGCCGCATGCCTCGCAACAACACCTCTCCCAGACTACGTTTAAACTAATGGCAAAAGATAAAAGCAAAGATACATACATAACTTCTAGACGAAGCATTCAAGAAGGAAAAGCCACACGTGCGCCGATGATGGCGAGTCCGATCAAAGGCCGAGCTCGGGATTTTCATCCCTAAAGTCAAGCTTCGAACCATCACCTTCAGCAAGGTAACGACGCAAGCGTGTGTCAACTTCGCCCGAGATGTTTCCACCAAAGTGTGTAAACTCGACACCAAATCTTCTACCATCACCACCTCTCCGGCCAGCGAATAGCCAGATACCACTGGAGGAGAAACTGGAGGCCGATGACGTCCCATACCGCTCAGCCTCTAGCCGTTGTCACACCACCTTCTATCGAACAACAGCAGGCATGTCTTGACACCGGGGAAAAAAGTCGTGCGTAGCACCTGCCAGGATCAGGCATATTGCCACCGCCGGCCAGGCATGACTTGACAGCTCCTCTGAAGTCGTCGTGCGTAGCACCTACTGCGTCGAAAAGAACCCTGTCTCGAAATGGAGGGGGCGTCCCATACCGCCGCCAGCCTCAGAACTCTGCAACCACAAAAGAGAACGTCACATACCGCCATCGACTGTGACTTACGAAGCCAGAGACCATCACCATCTCAAAGATCAGCCATCGCATCATCCACATGACCACGAAGACCACCACCGTCGAAGAAGCCGGGCCGCCGTCCCATCTCCAAACTCCTGCGGTGTCGACGACACCGCAACGAGCAAATTGCGGCCAGCGCGCCGCCTCTAGACCAGCTGCAAGCAACCACGCTGCCACGCAGCATCAGCTACCGACAGCGACCTCCTCCTCGCCGCAAGTCGTTGCAGATCCTGATCCATAGGTCCGATGACCTGGAGAGTCGAGGCTGCCACGACCTCGGCTTCGCCGCCGCTGGTCCCTCCATCCGGTGAAGACTCCAAAGCGATGCCCGCAAGAGGGAATACGACGCCGGGACGCCGCCATCGCTCGACCCCGATGGGATCTGAGGTTTTCCTCGGAGATGCATCCGGAGGTCCGCCGAACGCAGCCCATCTGCGACGAAGAAGACGACTGCCGCCACCAACCCATCGACCAGAACGCCGCCACCAACCTCCAATCCGGGATCCGAAGGGGAAGGCCCCCACTTGCACCCAAGGAAGAGGATGTAGGGGCGGCGCAACACCGGCCTCCTCCGATCACGGCCGCGCTGGCAAGGATCGCCGCCCGCCCGTCATCACCGGCCGCCATGGCCGCCGCCGCGACCAGGGCGTCGTCGCGCCTGGAGCACGGGGCCGGCACCCCATCGAGACCGCCGTCTCCGCCTCGGCACGGCCACCGCGAGACTGCCCCGCCGCCGCCTCGCAGATGAACCGCCGCATCGGACGTTCCCCGCCGCCGCCGTCATGGACTCTGCCCGGGCTTAGCCCGACGGGGTCTCGGGCGACGACGAGGCGTGCGCTGATGACGAGGGAGGGGCTCGGGCCGGCGACGTTCCCCCCGAGCCGCCTGGAGGGCGGCGGCGCGAGGGGTTAGGACGAGGCGTTAGGCCCAGCCCCTGCACGTGAAAACGCTGCCACGAAAATGCATGTATGGCGTCTTTATCTTTTGAAGGAGCATATATGGCGTCGAAGCCACATTGTTGAAACCCCCAGCGTTTCTTTCTTTCCAAACCTATAGCTACCGCCGATTTTAGGCCTTTGGAACAATGAGTGGGTGACTTAACAATGGAGTGCCAGTATTGAAGGACAGTGGGGGTGCCCCGAGCCCAAGTCCTGTACAAGGGAAGGGCCACAACAAGCCAGATGCGTCTGGAGTATCGACATTCTAATTGGATGTGTCTTGAAGTCTCGACGTGACATTTGCAAAGCTGGTAAAGTGGATTATGCGGCGACCCTCTGATGGCGAGGTGATCCAAAGTTCAAAATCTGTTCTACACGGCAAGCGAGGCGAAAAAACGACATTTTGGCGGTGCCCAAACCTTCCATACTATCCTCTCGAAAGAGTACGGGGTTATACCAAGGAATTGAGCCTTATATGCCGACCGTTATATGTTGACCCTGCCATGTAGCAGCCACTAGAACAGAATAATGTAAATGCATATTTCTAAACAAATATTCAAAATAATCTAAACAGAACAAGGACAATAACATAATCATAACAACAAAAATAACCTCAATAGAACATACTCGATTGAGACAATAACCCTATATATAAAGACAACATAATTTATAGGCACGAAAGACGATAGCACAAATATTTATACCTTCGATCTGGTCGGAGTTTGTCAGCATTGTTGTCATCAGGTTCAGCCGGTCCATCATTGGTAGTGCCGCTCACAGTCTACACACCATGGGATCCAGGATACCTCAGCATTGGTGCTAGCCTCTGCCACACAGATGAGCGAGCCCGAGAGGAATCTTGATGCGCCTGACGCCAGCCGGATCCGCCCACATCCATCAGGGTTCTTCTTCAATCTCTGCTCCTGGGCCAACTCCCGCCTGGTGTGACCAGATCTGGCTGAAGAGGAGAGGGGGACGAGGAGCCACCATGTCTTGACACAAACAATACAGTCTCTCGCGTCGGAATAGTACACGAGAGGTAACTAGGTCACCTCGAGTGCCTCCGGTGCACCGCGTATGTGGGGAGAGAGTGGCGATAAAGTGAGGGGTGGTTTTTTTTGTGAGAGTTATGAAGTTATATATAAAACGAGTGATGCTACACTTACGGAATCCACGCCTACAGAAACGTTACAGGATTAGATGATGGTAATCAGGTAGTGGGCCCCCAGTGAAATTCAGGGGTCGCGTGGGAGGCTGATGACTAATTATATTGTGACACGTAACCCCGTAAGACGGTCAGTAGCTTTTCCGTTCCGTAGGTCTAGTATTATCGATATAAAACCATGGGCCTTTGGTAACAGGCTATTATGGACCATTGTTAGAACGGAGTTACTTATTGTACACGGAGAACTTCAATTGTCCGTTTGCAATATATTGCTAACAGGCATTATAAAATAACCACGACCCATGTAGCCTCCGCAAAGACGGTCCATTTCTGGCAGGCCTCATCGACCATGCACAATTGTGAATTGGCCTTCCCGCTGCGTTACTGTGGGATTATCCTTAACGCCGCTCTGTAATATTGTAGAATTCCTCTTGGCACCGCTTCCACAACAACTCGAGTTCTTCCATACGCTTCTTTTTTAGTGCCTCATAGATCTAGCGTAGATCATCGATAGTTCGTCATGGGTGGGTTTGACTATGTTGTCGGTGTGAATCTGTAAGGTGTCAACGATATTGGGATCGGTAATATCCGCCGGATCTCAGATTGAATTTCCCCAGTAGACTCGCAAAAAAAGTGTGTTCACGTCTACGCCGAACACTTCCTCGTGTACCCTCAGAAGCAGATGTAATGTACTGCGAGCTACCTAAGAAGGCCTGCCATAATGGTGATCTGGAAGATATATAATCCGGCCGGAGAATTTCAACCCATAGCCCTACTCACCGAGAAGGACCCTGTTAGGCTCGCAATGACTATTGGCTGAGCTAGATGGATTAACTCGTCTCTAACTCGGTTATCAAACAACAAGCAAAATAATAGTATTTTGAAGTCACCGATGAACGAAATGAGGATATAAGTTAGGGTAAAAAAATAGATGTATTGATATGTTTCGATTTATGTTTGCTAAGTTTTTTTTGAAAGTTATGTTTGCTAAGTTTACAACCTCCCATTACCCTTACATTATATAGGATCGACTGGTCCTGCCATGCAAGTCACGGACCACGCGTTTACATGCAGAATTTATGTACAAATTCTACTCCTAAACTGGGAAGGTTTTCCTTCATCGTGACGGTTCAGGACTCAAGTGTCCATGCCCACCTTCGTTTTTTATGTCGTATTTTTTTCTTGAAACAAGGCAAAAGTTTTAACTTTTATATTGATATAGTAGGAGAAAAAACAACCAAAGGCCTAGGCCAGAAGGGGAAGGATCAGAAAAATCAAACACACAAATACATAATTAAATCGCCAACATCACCGTGTTAGTCAATCATGTCCGCTAGCTTCTTTGCTCCAGCCATGCTCCAGTTTTACCTTCGTTCTTAATGCGTTGGACGAAGGTGGATGTCGTCGAGAATTTGTTGTTAAACAACCTCGCGTTCCTCTCCTTCCATATCTCCCAGGTGATGAGAGTGATTGCGGGATGTCGTCATGGTTGCCAGTGCCTTCCAGTAGTCGCAAACTGTTGTCTTATCTGAACCAACACTTGTCAGTAGGTCTGGGCTTTTTAACCAAGTCGCCGCCTCCGTCCAAATTCTTCTGGAGAAACGGCACTCAAAAAGGATATGTCGGGTCGTTTCCGGCCGGCATCTGCATAACTGACAGTTCGGCTGATGGGGCCATCCCCTAACGACCATACGATCAGAGGTTCAAAGCCTGTTTTGGACGGCCAGCCAAGCGAAGAAACTACATTTCGGGGGGAGGGAGAGCGGAGGGGGCATGTCTTCCAGACAATATGCATGAAGGTGCAGGAGTAGGAGCCCATAAATTTTGCTTTGTAGGCCGAACTAGCTGTGTAAGTGCCATGGCTTGTAAGGGTCCATAAGATGGTGTCGTTGGTCCCAAGAGTGAGGGTCACCTCCTCAATTAATTCCCATAGGTGGACAAACTGGGCCACATGCCGAGCCGTGAAGTTTCTCGATAGAGAGGTCAGATATCCATTTAAAATCCGTGAGCGTGTAGTGGACCTTCCTATTTTTGTGTTTGGAAGTTTTGAATAGATCAAGCGCGATTGCCTTGGGAGGGGGCAATGCCATCAATCCAAGAGGAGTACCAGACGGAAGCTTTTCAACCATCGCCAATCGTCACTTTGGTAGCCGCATTGAAGAGTTGACGGTCCAAGTCGTCATTTGGTGTCTCCGACCCCACCCAAGGTTTATTAGGGGAAGCCCATTCATGCCACAACCAGTGGAGGCGAAGGGCCCTCGAGAATTTCCCAAGGTTGAGGATCCCAAGGCCCCGACACTTCTTCGGACGACAGACCTTATCCCAATTGACCTTGCATTTGCCTCCACTAACCGTGTCACTACAGTTCCGCAATATCGCCCTCCGGAGTTTATGAAAAGCCTTTAGAGTGCGCTTGTCGGCTTTGATGGCAGTCAGAAGGAAAATGGGCATCGAAGAGAGGACCGATTTCACGAGTGTTGTACAACCAGCCCAATTTATGAGTTCCCCTTTCAGGGCTGGAGGCAAGAGGCAACCTTATCGATGTAGGATTGAAGGTTGACTGTAAAAGCGCATGGTGCCCCCATATATGGTTTTGGTAATTAATGATAATCCTTATGGATTGATGTTTGCATTGAGATATTCTTATAGATCTTGTCCATAGGAAATATTGGAGTTCATGTGTTGGACTCTAGAAGTTTTCATGATTACCATTGTTATATTTAAGTATTTATATGAATAATGGCCATGTATAGAGTTGTGCATATTGCTAGTGTGTTTTGAAGAAAAGGATTAGGTGATCTTTCATGATTATCTTCAAGACATCCTCATATGAAGATTGAAGAAAAGATACAAGGTTGATCAAGCAAGTGATCAACACACAAACCTACAAGATGTACCAAGTGGGAGTATCTTTCCATGGGCATGCATCAAAAGAATTATTTCAGATAGCCCATGGTCTATGTCGTCAAGCGTGTTCGTCATCAAGCTTGACATGGAAGTTCAAGTAAAACATCTCAAAGAAATCCTATGTTTGATGCTTGCCACCCATTAGGAGATTGTGGCCTTTTGAAGATTTCCATAAAGGGACTCTCCCATAATGGTGTATGGGGAAGCTAGTGAAAGATCATCTTCCGTTTTGATAATTGATAACAACATAACTATAGGACTAATGTCTATTTGAGAGTACTTGCAGGTCCTATTTGATATATATGAAAATGCCCAGGTTCATCAAGTATACAATCTGTTACAAAAATGTTTCGAATGGAATGAGCTCGAAGAAACAAAGCTGGAGTGCCATTTTTGCAAGCAGCGGAGGCTCCGGTGAAACCACCAGAACCTCCGCTCCATGCATTTCCCAGCTCTTCCAAGCGCTGGCCTCCGGTGGTGGATCCGGTGTAGCCTCCGCTAAAAACACACTCATGTTCATAAGAGCGGAGGCTGCAACGGAGCCTCCGGTGAAACCACCGGAGCCCCCGCTGGCTCCATTGCCCTACTATGGGGATAGCCTCCAGTGGCGCCTCCGGTGTGGCCTCCGCTAAAAACAACTTCGGGTGCATAAGAGCGGAGGCTACAGAGGAGCCTCCGGTGAACCTCCGGTGGATGGAACCTCCGCCAACGCCACCGGAACCTCTGCCCCGAAGATTTCAGATTGAAGCAAGCGAGCTGCGCGTGTGCGCATAAGTGAAGACCACCGGAGCCTCCGGTGCTTCGTGGACTGCACAACGGCCACATTGGGGAAGGGGTATTTAAAGCCTTCCCCTACCTCATAAATGCTAAGCTTTTTCCCACTCTCTCTCCTAGCCATTAATGAAAGCTTCAACCTCCTAGATCTCCCTCTCCAACCACCCAAACACTCCGAAACTTTGTGGAGAGCTAGAGGAGACCTAGATCCGTGATTCCACCAAAGGAATTTCAAATCCATCCACCACATCCTAGGAGATCTAGAATCCTACTTGGGGCCTAGAAACCTTAGTAGATCTTGTGCTTGTAGTTTCCACCTTGTTGCAAGAAGCTTCGGATTCGTTGAGACCCTCCATCCATCTTGTGGAGTGTCCTCAACCTCATGTAAAGGTTTGGTCAACGCCTTCAAGTCGACCTCATAGTGGAAACAAGAATCTCCCTCACCGGAGAAGCTCAAGGAGAATAAGGTGTGCACAACCGTGCTATTGAGGAGCGCCTAGGTGGCTCCCCACCTCTCCAACGTAGACCTACTTCTCTTGAGAAGGAACTACGGGAAACATATCCTTGTCTCCTTGTTTACACTTGTGGTTTATCTTGTTGCCTTTTGTTTTACTTCTGTTGCGCATCTTATCTTGTATCACTTAGGTTGCTAACCTAGTTGCACATCTAGAGAACCTTATCTTATCTTGCTTAGCCCTAATTAAAAAGAAAAGAAGAAAAATTGGTAGTCAACCTATTCACCCCCCTCTAGTTGACCATAGTGCACTTTAAATTGGTATCAGAGCCTCGGCTCTTGCTAAGGGCTTAATCTCCTAAGAGTATAATGGCCAATGAAAATGAGCCCGACGGTTCTAGTGCGGAAATCGCCAAAATGGCCGGCACTATAACTAACCTACAAGAAATGGTTGGAACCCTCCAAACCGAATTGTCCAAGGTTAGCTCTAGTGTTGGCTCGGAGGTTTCTAGCATAAAGAAAATGTTGGATGCCATGATGGGGAAAACCAAGGAGTCCGAGGAACCACCTCTCACCGCCGATGATGTTAGCTCGGATGATGAGTCCATTCCGGACATCGCCGAAATGGAAGCTAACATTGCTTTAGCCAAGGCGAAAGCCAAGGCAAAAGCCGATAAAAAGGCTAAGAGCGGTGGGAGCTCCGAAGGCTCCAAGTCTCAATCGGCTAACGGTTTGGGGTCTAACTCAAAAGTACCACAACCTCCCAATTATGACACTATCCATCCTATTGCCACAATGCCACACATTCTAAATGTTGGACTTCCTCCTATGCTTAACACTAACGAATTATCTTCTTGGAAGTTCGATATGGAGTCTCATATTTCAGGGTCTTGCACCACCTTGTGGAGAAGTGTTCTCCATGGATTTCATCCTCACTTTGCAAACAACTTGACTCCAAGAGAAGACGTGGAATTTCAAATCAACAAGACCGCTCTTGTCACTATCCAGAAGGCTCTCCCAAGAGAACATCTTGAACACATCCGCGGTATCAAGACTGCCAAGGAGGCTTGGGATAAACTTGACACCTTGTTTCAAGGAAATGCTAGCATCCAATCCTCCAAGTATGATGTGGCTCTTGACAAGTCCGAGAACTTCGTTATGCTTGAAGATGAAAGTCCCGAAGAAATATATAGAAGACTTGTCACTCTTGGCAACCAATTAAGGGACTTTGGAAAAGAGGAAATCTCCAATGAGTGGATCAAGAGGAAGTTTGTCAAGGCCATAACTCCTTTCGAGAAGAACCTCTCTACTAGCATTTGAACAAGATCATACTACAACTCCCTCAACTCCATTGGCATTATTAATGAGTTCATATCCATATACCTATCTCACAAGAGCGCGGACGATGCTCTCGCTCGCTCAAGAGGAGTTGGAAAGTCTCCCAACCTCGCCTTGAAGTCTAAGGCGGTTGCTCGGATAGAAGAAGTGGATGAGGATGATGCGGATGATGAGGATTATGAAGATACATAAAATGGCGCTCACAAGTGCATTGCTCTTGCCATGCATGGTTATTGGAAGAGATGGGAGGCTCACAAGGCCGGTGCTCCTAGACGTTCAAGAAACAAGATCTACAAGAAGAAGGGGGAGCGGCCAAGGACATGCTTCAATTGTGGAAGTGCAAATAACTTCGTCAAGGAGTGTCCTTTTGAGCCAAGAGAAGAGAATGAAGGGAAGCTTGTTCGCAAGGACAAGAACAAAGCTCCACAAAACAAGAATCTCGCTAGAAGAGTCCCAAGGGATTTATATGTTCAAGAAGGCCCCACATTGGAAACATACTACTCCGGAGATGAAGGAGAATATGAAGTCGTAGGTGTGTCCCATGGCGCCATAGCTACGACTTCCTCTTCATCGGTCTCTCTATTCGGATCCCCCAATGAGAAGGCATTGTCCGACCTACATGTCTCATGGCAAAAGCCACCGCGGTAATATCTTCCACCTCCAAGTCTATTGCTACTAGTTCTCCCTCATTATTGGATTGTGTTGAAAACATTGTGGATGATGAGGAGACCAAGAATCTTAGCTCTTGGCTATGTAGTCTTGAAGGTGAAACCAAGGAAAAGGTAAAGGCCCTCTTGAGGCAACTTGATGATGCTAACTCTCTCATAGATGAGAAGGAAGAGATCATCACGACCTTGGAGAGATATGGTGGTGGCCATGAGAATCATGACAATGAGCTTGTAGAAGCTCTTGAGAAAGAGAGATCCTTGAGAGCCTCTCTTGAAGAGAGACTATCTAGTCTAGAACAGACTTATGCTATTAGTGTTTCCAAACTTAGGAAGGATAATGAAAAATCTCTTGCTTTACTTAAAATCTTTGAATAAGAAGAGTTGAAGCTAGGAATAGCTGATGAGGAACTTGTTGAGCGTCATGGAAAACTAGAAAAGGAGTTCACGTTTCTTAAAGAAATCCATGACAAACTCACCATATCCCTAATTAAGATTATAGCTCAACAATCTAATAAGCAAGTGACTTCTTCCTCTAATAGCATTGTTATCATGCCTACCTCTTGTACTACTACTAACGTTGTAGGAAGAGAGAAAATTCTCAATGATGCCATAAGCTCTCAAGGAGCCAAGAAAGGAAAGGAAGGGCTTGGCTTCTTTGCCAAGTCAAAGAAGAAAACCAAGAATGTCACCTCTTCCTCTCGGAATGTTGTCTTTGTGAATTACGGAGAGGTGACCAAGGAGAAGGATACCAATGCCGTGGTGGGTGATGATACCTCTAGGGGGAGCATCACTCACAACGACTTTGCCGGAAAATATAACCCCTCTTATGTTCTTATGAAATCTAGGGATGGTCATGTTTATGCTAAATACGTTGGTACTTCTTATGGTGATGATTATCATTGGACTATTTGGGTTCCTAAGACCCTTGTTACTAAAAAAAGAGGACCCATTGAAGGATGGGTACCTAAATCAAGAAATTGATCTCTTGTAAGGAAGTGCTCCCGGGTCGGGTAGATGGACGGTGGATAGTGGTGCATCCCAACATATGACCGGAAGCAATGACGCAATGAGCAATATTGAACCTCCATTACCTCATCTCAATTGCGTTACTATTGGTGACAATTCCGAACTTAAGGTATTGGGACAGGGCAAGGTGGCTATCTCAAATGATGTATCAATTGAGAATGTTCTCCTTGTTGAGTCCCTTGGTTATAACTTGATGTCCATTCTTCAACTTGCAAATTGTGGTTTTACCTCTTTCTTCAATAAAGAGAATGTGATTGTCACTTGGGAAACAACTCTTAAAGTAGCCTTTGTTGGGTTTGTCGAGAACAACATGTATGTAGTGAACTTCTCTAAAGGAGACACGTGTGCCGCGGCATGCCTAATGGCTAAAGTTGATGTGGGGTGGCTTTGACATCGCCGTTTAGCCCACACCAATATGAGAATGTTGCATGACCTTCAAAGTGGCAATCATGTTCTAGGACTAACCAAAGCTAAGTTTGCTAAAGATCATGTGTGTAGTTCTTGCGCCTTTGGAAATAAACATGGAGAACTTTACCCAACCAAGACTAATGTCTCTACCACAATAATTCTTGAGCTCATTCACTTAGATCTCTTTGGTCCACTATCTTATGATAGTCTCGGAGGAAACAAGTATTGCTTGGTGATTGTGGATGATTATTCAAGATATTGTTGGGTGTATTTCTTCAAGAGGAAGAGTGAGACTCAAAAGAGAGTCATCGAGTTTATCACTAGTGGAGCGCCAACACAATGCTTCCATATTGGCCATTCGGAGTGATAATGGTACGGAGTTCAAGAACTATACCATTGAGGGGTTTCTTAGTGAAGAGGGAATTGCTCATCAATACTCCTCTCCCTACACCCCTCAACAAAATGGTGTTGCAGAAAGGAAGAACCGGACTTTGATGGACGCGGCTAGGACAATGATTGTGGAGTTCTCTTCTCCTTATAAATTTTGGGCCGAAGCCGCCTCCACCGCTTGTCATGTTACCAACCGGTTATATCTCTGCAAGATCTTGAACAAGAATCCTTATGATATTCTCATGGGAAAGAAACCGGACGTATATTACTTCAAGGTCTTTGGTTGCAAGTGCTTCATTCGCAAGAAAGGTAAACGTTTGTCAACATTTCAGACCAAATCTTATGAGGGTATTTTTTTTGGCTATGCCACAAACGCTCACGCCTATAGAGTCTACAACAAGTCCACCGGACAAGTTGAAGAAGTTATAGACGTGGTGTTTGATGAGGATAACGGCTCCCAAGGGGGGTGTATAGATCATGGTGTTGTAGGAGATGCAATTCCTCCCATTGTCATAAGAAGAATGGGGATTGGTGAAATAATTCCCATTGAGGGTTACCGGATGACGGAGGGAGAAGGACTATGCCCCACTCAAGTGGAGCCATTGACTACACCCATTGATACACAAGCTACCCAACAAGATGCACCAAGCCCTCAAGCTAATGATCAAGGTCAAGCAAGTAATCAAGGCCAAACTTCTCATCAAAGTCATGATCAAAGTCCCATCATTGTTGAGAGAGCTCAACCTAGTGGTGATCCTTCACCCACTAATGATCAAGGCCAAGATGAAGATGGACATGTCTCCGATGAAGAAGGTGATTCTCAAGCAATATCCAAAGAATCTTTGGAGGAGATACTAGCTCGTATAGCAAAGAGAAGGCTAGATAATCTTGAACGAGCGGGTCACACGGAGGACAAGATACTTGGGCAAGTTCGTGGAAGGGTTGTCACTAGGAAGCAATTGGCGGATTTTAGCAAGGCTCATGCTTTTGTCTCTTTCATTGAACCCAAGAAGGTTTATGAAGCTCGTGAAGATCAAGATTGGCTTGAAGCCATGCATGATGAAATAAATAACTTCGAGCGCAACAAAGTGTGGAAGTTAGTGCCAAGACCAAGGATTGCAAGAATGTTATTGGCACCAAATGGGTGTTCAAGAGCAAGCAAGACAAAGATGGCATCGTCATTCGCAACAAGGCAAGATTGGTGGCTCAAGGGTTTTCTCAAGTCGAAGGTGTTGATTTCGGTGAAACCTTTGAGCCCGTAGCTCGTCTTGAATCCATTTGCATCTTACTTGCTTATGCATCTCATCATAATTTTAAGTTGCAACAAATGGATGTTAAGAGTGATTTCCTAAATGGTCCCATTAGCGAGTTGGTATATGTTAAGCAACCTCCGGGTTTCGAGCATCCCAACCACCCCGATTATGTCTATAAACTCGATAAGGCACTCTATGGACTTAAACAAGCTCCACGTGCGTGGTACGAGCACCTTAAAGAGTTTCTAGTGGATCATGGGTTTAATGTTGGTTTAATCGATCCCACACTCTTTACCAAGACGGTTGGAGGTGACTTACTCATATGCCAACTCTATGCGGATGACATCATTTTTGGGTCTACTAACACTTTGTTCAATGAAGATTTTTGCAATCTTATGACCGATAGGTTTGAGATGTCTATGATGGGAGAATTGGAGTTTTTCCTCGGCTTTGAAGTGAATCAATATCATGAAGGAACTTTCATCAAACAAGCCAAATACATGGACATGCTCAAGAGATTCAATATGCATGATGCCAAACCTATGAAGACTCCCATGTCCACAACCCTTGACTTGAAACCCAACCCCAACGGTAAAGAGGTAGATCAAAAGGTATACCGCTCCATGATTGGCTCTTTGCTCTACCTTTGTGCATCTAGACCGTATATCATGTATAGTGTAGGTAAATGTGCAAGGTTTCAAGCCTCTCCGAGGCAAAGTCATTTGGAAGCAGTGAAATGAATCTTTCGATATTTAGTTCATACCCCAAATTTTGGTCTTTGGTATCCCAAGGGTTCAAGTTTTTAGCTCATCGAGTATTCGGATGCGGATTATGCAGGAGAGAAGATGGATAGGAAGTCCACATCCGGGGGTTGCCAATTCCTTGGTCGCTCCTTAGTATGTTGGTCTTCAAAGAAGCAAAACTACATTGCTCTCTCCACCACCGAGGCCGAGTATATCTCCGCGACAAATTGTGGTGCCCAATTTCTTTGGATGAGGCAAACCTTAAAGGATTATGGTATTCATTTTTACAAGGTACCTCTTCTTTGTGACAATGGGAGTGCTATCAAGATCGCCTACAACCCCGTTCTTCACTCCAAGACGAAGCACATTGACATCCGTCATCATTTTATTTGGGATCATGTTGAGAAGGGTGATATTGATCTCTCATATGTATCCACCAAGGATCAACTTGCCAATATCTTCACGAAGGCCCTTGATGAACCGATTTCGAGCTTTGAGGAATGAACTAAATGTCATTGATTCATCCAACTTCGCTTGAAACCTTGCATATGTACCTTCATTATAGGTGTTATTAGGTTTGGATGCAGGCATGGACATAGGGGAGCGTCACTCAACTCGTGAGTATATACTCCTCTTATTATGCAAAAATCAATTCATCATTGCATATCTAGTCAATTTGTGACTCATTGTGCTTAATTGTGAGTAGTACCCTTGGACCCAAGATACATATTCACGGTGCCAAAGTACACACTCAAACATGGTGGCTTCGGACACCTACCTCCTCCTCTCGGAGTTGTTTTTATCTTGGCTCTTTCACGCACATACTATTCCCCCTTGACAACTTGTGCGGGTTCGGCTTTTATTTCTTTGCATCTTGCGAACCCACATCGAGTAATGTGTCTCGTATGATAGTTATAATCTTCCAACCCAAGCTCCCTCTGCCCAAAAGACTATTTCTATCCGAATGCTCTCGTTTTTCTGGTCTCGGCGTGCATTACCTCTTATTCATGCTTTTATTGCTATATCTCTTTCATAGATGCCTTCGGTTCCAAGGGCAAGGGCACTCGCACCAAGAGCGTGGCTAGTCGCAAGGCTCCAAGAGTTGATGAAATCGAGGAGACATTGGACCCATCTCAGCCCAAGGGCAAGACGAGATTCCCGGCTCCCGATAAGACTTTGCCTCGCAAGGAGAAATCGTCCTCTCAAGTTTCCGAGGGAGTGTTCTTGGTGACTTGTCGCGAGAACCCATATACTGTTGAACGCAACCGCTTGATGCCACAGTTTCGGGCTATGGATCCACGATTCCACACCGTGTTTCAAGCCCAAATTTATCATGAGATTTTGATGAGGAAGTCCAAGGAAAATGTTGCTCCTCAACATGCTATCAATTTTGGTCATATGGAGAGGAAGCCCGAGTACTTTGGATAAGCACTAGAGATTGTGGATGCATTTGCCCTTGCTCCCATTATGCAAGTGCAACAAGATTATGATGAGGGATTGGTTTGTGAGTTCTTGGCCACGGTGCACCTCGCCAATGAAATAGAGCGTCATCTTATCTGGATGACCAAGGGACAGAAGATCACTATCAAGTGGTCCGAGGTTGGACTCCTTCTTGGCGGCTACCCGGATCATGGACCCTTTGCCGGTGGCCCGGAGTTTGACAATGGTTGGTTTCGTGTTCATGCTCCCAATGCTCAATCACTTGCCAAGGATCAACTCACTCTTCTTTATCACTGGAATAAGTTCGCTGTTGGATTTGTCAAGGGCCTCTATCCCACTTATGATATTATGCTCCGCATCTATCGAGAGACCATCAACCCAAAGGCAGGGAATATTGATGAGATCCAAGGCTTCCTCAAGAACCTCATGCTTCTTACTCATGAGAAGCGGCTTTCCGGTCTGACTCAGATGCTTGATGTGCTCGATTATCCGTGGAATGAGTTGTGGCATGTCATTATACAAAGGAAGAATGCTTGCTTTGGGCCTTTCATAATGAAGATCATCTTGAATGTGTGGGAGAACAAGTTCCCGGAAGATCCTATTGATGATGCTCATTGGATCCCACATACAGAGAAAATGCTTCTCATCAAGGACCACACCGAGCCTATTTTGATCCCACTCCCGCTGCTCGCAAAGGCAAGGCCAAGCCACGGGTCATCATTGACAAGGAAGACAAAGATGAGGAAGTTGGTCCCTCTCGTCCTCCTCCTTCTGACGGTGCCTTCAAGTGGATGGAAAGGGCTCTCAAGAAAGTGTTCCGAGTGAACAAGAAGGTCGAGCAGCACCAATGGGAACTTCACTATGACAAGGAGCTTAAGCACCGCAAGGAAGCAAAGGCCGAGAGACAGCTTCGTCGTGATGGTGGAGAATCTGTGGAGTCCCCGAGGGAAGATAGCATCACCAACTGGGACAAGTGGCAAGCCAAGGATTCCAAGGGGAAGATCATCGAGTGGTCTGATGAGGAACCTGGAGAAGATGTCACCATCTCTCGCCGCCGCGCCCGTCCTCCGAGCTTGGATAACTCCTCCGAGTGATCATTGGGACGTTAGCATCGGTATCCTACCTCTTTTGGTATCTTGATGCCAAAGGGGGAGAGAGGTCTACTTAGGAGCGGGCATTTGCATGGGTTCTCTCTCAAGCCTTGTTTTTTATTTGCCTCTTACGTCTTGCTTGAGAGAGTTGGCTATTTGGAAACTTTTTTTAATTATTGTCCGTTGTGAACCTCGTTATGCATTATGTGAGCTTGTGAACTTAGTACCTTAATTTTATCACTTGCTATGTGCTCACTATTATATGTGTTTAGCTATCTATATTGTTTTAATTCTCTCAACATGAAGGGAGCATATCTCTAGGGGGAGCTCCGTCCATGTTGTGTGTGTTATAGTTATGCAAATAGGGATGTTGTCATCAATTACCAAAAAGGGGGAGAATGAAAGATCATCTTCCGTTTTGATAATTGGTGATAACATAACTATAGGACTAATGTCTATTTGAGAGTACTTGCAGGTCCTATTTGATATATATGAAAATGCCCAGGTTCATCAAGTATACAATCTCAATGGGTTACAAAAATGTTTCGAATGGAATGAGCTCGAAGAAACAAAGCTGGAGTGCCATTTTTGCAAGCAGCGGAGGCTCCGGTGAAACCACCGGAACCTCCGCCCCATGCATTTTCCAGCTCTTCCAGGCGCTGGCCTCCAGTGGTGGATTCGGTGTAGCCTCCGCTAAAAACACCCTCAGGTGCATAAGAGCGGAGGCTGCAGCGGAGCCTCCGGTGAACATCCGGTGGGCGGAACCTCCGGTGAAACCACCGGAGCCTCCGCTGGCTCCACTGCCCCACTCTGGGCTAGCCTCCGGTGGCTCCTCCGATGTGGCCTCCGATAAAAACACCTTCGGGTGCATAAGAGCGGAGGCTACAGCGGAGCCTCCAGTGGACCTCCGGTGGGCGGAACCTCTGGTGGGCGGAACCTCCGCCAACGCCACCGGAACCTCCGTCCCGAAGATTTCAGATTGAAGCAAACGAGCTGCGTGTGTGCGCATAAGTGAAGACCACCAGGGTCTCCGGTGCTGCGTGGACTGCACAACGGCCACATTGGGGAAGGGGTATTTAAAGCCTTCCCCTACCTCATAAATGCTAAGCCTTTTCCCACTGTCTCTCCTAGCCATTAATGAAAGCTTCAACCTCCTAGATCTCCCTCTCTAACCACCCAAACACTCCGAAACTTTGTGGAGAGCTAGAGTAGACCTAGATCCGTGATTGCACCAAAGGAATTTCAAATACATCCACCACATCCTAGTAGATCTAGAATCCTACTTGAGGCCTAGAAACCTTAGTAGATCTTGTGCTTGTAGCTTCCACCTTGTTGCAAGAAGCTTCGTATTCGTTGAGAGCCTCCATCCATCTTGTGGAGTGTCCTCAACCTCGTGTAAAGGTTTGGTCAACGCCTTCAAGTCAACCTCATAGTGGAAACGAGAATCTCACTCACCGGAGAAGCTCAAGGAGAATAATGTGTGCACAACCGTTCTATTGAGGAGCGCCTAGGTGGCTCCCCATCTCTCCAACGTAGACGTACTTCTCTTGAGAAGGAACTACGGGAAACATATCCTTGTCCCTTGTTTACACTTGTGGTTTATCTTGTTGCATTTCGTTTTACTTCCATTGCGTATCTTATCTTGTATCACTTAGGTTGCTCACCTAGTTGCACATCTAGAAAACCTTATCTTATCTTGCTTAGACCTAATTAAAAAGAAAAGAATAAAAATTGGTATTCAACCTATTCACCCCCCTCTAGTTGACCATTTTGCACTTTCAGCTAGTCTCTCCCATAATGGTGTATAGGGGAGAAACTTGCAAGTCTTCATCAAGCGGACCATGTGCTAGAAAGCACGATCAAGAAAGATGATCCAACTTGAGAGAGTCAATATCATCATCATCTAGCTCAAGTGGAATTCTCAAGGAAAAGGTATAATCTTGATAGGTTTCCTATTTTACCGGTCTCATACTTTTGGTGAGACCGGGTTATAGGATCGATAGTCGTACTATCAAGAGGGGCTCTCAAGTGAGTAACTTGACCGAATCATTGTGGAGAGCTCAAACCTTTGCATACTTGGCATATCATCTTTCTTGGTTATTATTTTTATTTTCTCCTTGTGAGGTTTTGGTGCTTGTCGTGATGTACATGACAAGCCAATGTTTATCGAAAACGGTTTTAGTAAGAAAAACTTATTGCGTTTTGGTGGTGAAAACTATCCGGTTCAGCTTTGAGAATGTTCCCATACCTTCCATGTGTGGTAACTTCTCCATTCCTTTTTTTCGATAGTCCTTGTTTTTATCTTTCCAACCCATTTGGATTCACCTCTTTCGGAGTTCATTCGCAAAAGTTATGTGCGTTTTCGGCGATGGAGGTTTTACCAGTTGTTCTTTTAAGAGAGGTTAAACCATTCACCATTTGGTTTTATCTTTCATTGTTGCACAATGATGTTCCTCTTCATATTCTAGTAGTTCTCGTTGTTTCTATTTCAACAAGCCCAAGAACATCGAAAATGGAGTCCGTATGCAAAAGTTATGGCATTTCTCGTATCGGTGTTCAGTCCATTCCGAGGCATTCCGGATCCATTCCAGATTCGACGAAAAACTGCCTAACGGCTCTATTTCGTGGGGACATATAAAGTGCCCCCTTCTTCCCCAAAGACCCAATACTTTCCTAGCCCCCTTTTCTCTCTCTCTCCCACCGTTGTTGACCTTGGAAAGCGTGCCCCTCTCTCAATCCCTCCTATGATTCTTGCGTATCTTTGAGGGAGAAGATAGAGGAGATACAAATCTATATTTTCACCAATCCATCTTTCTTCTAAGTGAGGGAAACCTAATGGATCTTGATCTTTAAGTTCTTGGTGTTTCTCCTTTGTTCTTCCGCTCTTATTCCCCCATAAGCATTTATTGCTTTGTTGGAATTTGAGAGTGATGGATTTGAGCATTTGTGCTCTTGCCATTTGCATTGGTTGCATCGGTTTGCTCTCTCCACGAGGATTCATGGAAGTAAACGTTTGTGGACTTGTTACTCTTGGGTCTTGGACTAGACGACTTGTGGTGTATTCTTGGGATCCTCCAATTGAGTTGTGGATGCGTGCCCCAAGATTGTGGTGACATCGAGAGCCTCCCATTAAGTTGTGGATGTGTGTCTCGATCAAATTTTGCCAATAATGGAAGGTGAACTAGCCCTTTGTGGCGAAGTCCATCGGAGAATAGGGTGATACCTATGTGGCATTGAGTAGGCCTTTGTGGCGAGCTCACACCCCTCCAACAATACGTACTCCCCTCAAAGGGAGGAACTCGGGAATACATTTTCGTCTTCGTGTGCCTCGGTTATTTCTATACCCGGGCTTTTTTACTTATGCAATTTACATTGTGATAGACTTCGTGCTTGAAGTTATTTATCATGCTCTCACCTTGTTACTTGTCTTGCTTAGCATAACTTGTTGGTGCACCTAGTTGACCCTAGAATATTTAGGTTGTGTGCTTGTTAATTTAATCACCTAGTTTATTTCCGCATTTAGCAAGATTTAACCGAAAAAGTTTTAATCGCCTATTCAACCCCTCTAGGCGACATCGTTGTCCGTTCAATTAGTATCAGAGTCCGGGCTCTCTTTATTAGGTTTTACATCCTATAGAGTATGATGTAGTTTAGGAAAATAGAGCATGATCCCGCTTTTATATTCTATGGTAAAAATTATGATGTTTGGAAAATTCGCATTCTTAATATTTTTACGGACATGGGTCCAAAGTATGTAAGGATAATTGCAGATATGGATTTTCCTCCTCCAAAGGATTCTCAAGAGTTATCTTTAGAGGACGAGAAAAACTCTTGTCTCGATACTCTGGTATTTAATGGTCTCTTGTGTGTTTTGAGCCATGTAGTCATTGAATCAATCAAGCCTTTTTGGAATGCTCATGAGTTACGGACAAAACTTCAAGATATATATGATATTTCCAACATTATTTAGGATGATTGTGCTCCATCGAATTCCGTCCATGATGAGTTCACATCTTATTTCACTCCACCAACATGTGAGTTTTCACAATATAATGATATGGTGAGTGGTGATAGAAATTGCATTGTTGATAGTGAATCTACTATTGACTATACTTCATCTTTATCCCATTGCAATGTTCTATTTCGGACCTAAAATCTTCTAGCACTCAAAATGTCTTGTAGTTGTTTAACTAAATCTCATGATGATATGATCCGTATGTCTTGTTGTCATGAAAACAATGCTTCCATTTTCTCTAGTACTTGTGTGGCTAATAATGTAGAGGAATCCCAAAATTTGTTGGAACAAGACATGCACCTCAATGGAGCTTCAAGTATTCTGTCTTCATCACCTTCCGATTCTCACTTGTGCCTTATGGCTAAGGATTCAAAGGCATCTTCACCTTTGGAACCCTCTACATCTTGTGATGAGGAGGATGAAAATCTTTATTATGGAGAGAATAATGATGATGTCTCTTTAACAGAGAAGGGTGAGTTGGTTCTTCATGCTCTCCCTAAAGGTAGTAAAGCCATCTCTCCTTTATGTGAAATTTTGGCTTATGTTATTAATAGCGCCAAAATAATTGAGAATAAAGGAGATATTGAAATAGAAAATGCTTTTGAAATTGGTTCTCTTACCGTTATCCTTGAGGAAGAGCATGAGCTCCGAGTTACTCTTGAGGAGAAACTTGAATCTCTTGAGGAGCTTTAAAATGAAAACAAATCTTCTATCGCTAAAGCACGTGACCATGCTATTGCTAAATATAAAGTGCTTAAAAGGAAAAGGTTGAATTTATTATTGGCAATGCTAATATAATTGAAGGAAATTTTAAGTTGAATAATGAGCTTGCCAAGTTTTCTTCTTCAATTTCTAATGATGCTTGTGCTACTAACTCCACATCTTGTAAAGCATCTATTTTGAAGGAGAATGTTGAGCTAAGGGCTCAACTTAAGTTGATGACTAGCAAGTGTGGGAAATTAGAAGAAACCATGAAAAGCTATCTAGCTCTCATGAGTATCTTCTAGCATCCCATACTCGGCTAAAGTTAGCTCTTGAGGCTATCACTACAAAGGTAACATCTTGTGAGACTCATGTGGTCACTAGCACAGCCCCCCACTAAAAGTGCTATAATGACATGTGATAATCCTAGTAATTCATTCTCTCATAATGTTTGTACATCTTGCGATGAATTACTTTCCTTACATTGTTGCTCTAATAATGACGCCTCAACTTCCTCTATCTCTTGTGTTATTACTAACCATGTAGAGGAAATCAAAGAACTCAAGGCCCAAGTCACTTATTTGAAGAAAGACTTGGAGAAGTGTCATGAAGCGAGTTCCACCCTTGACAATATGTTGAGAGTGCGAAGACTTCCCAATGACAAAAGTGGACTTGGATTCAACTCCAATATGAATAACAAGTCCAAGGTTGACAAGAAGAAGGGCCAAGAACAAGTAAAAGATTTGTCCAAGATTATTTGCTTCAAGTGCAAGATTGAAGGGCACCATGTTAGATCTTGCCCTTTTAAGAATAAGCCTCTTAGTGAGAAGCAACTAGGGAAACGGCCTCTTGTTCAATGTCATGCTTAACCACGAGTTGAAAAATGGTCACCTCCTAAGAAGACTCAAGCCATTGCTCCTCAAGTTGAGGAGCCTAGTAAGAAGAAAGAAAATATTCGATGTTGCTACTTTTGTCGTGAGAAGAGACACTTTGCCTCTTCATGCACTAATGGTACATTATCTAACCCTATCCTAGTTAATGATGCTTATTCCATTCGGAAGGATAAATGTGGGAAATGTGTTTGACAAATATGTTGGAACTCAAAGTGGTGTCAAGAAAAGAACCATTTGGGTTGCCGAAACTATTGTGACTAACCTCTTAGGACCCAACTTGATTGGGACCAACAAGATCAAACTTGATCAATAGGTGTTGTCAGAGGGCATTGGAAACTTGGCTATCTCATGAAGAATTATGGGATCTTCATCAATTATATTTCCTCAAGCCAAGTCATTTGGATTATATATATCTCATATCCAATGTTCCTCCTTGCGGTAGCTTGTATTTAAATCATATAATTGAAAGTTGCTTTCTCCCTTGCATATGTTAGTTTTGTTTCTAGCATGTGTTTGTATATGTTGTGCTTACTACTTACCCACCTTGGTTAATCTAGCATGAGTTTGTTGGTTTGCACTACATGTACTTGTGTGCTTTGTGTTATAGCCTTCATTGCAACTCTTGTATTTTAGTTGGTTCTTTGGGAGATCAATGGACTATCCCATTTTGGGGGAGTAAGATTCTCTTGGAACTTTACTATCCTAAAATGTGTGTACATGAGGATTACCACTTAGTGTTGATATATCAATACTATCTAGTCTCTATGTGGTATGTCATTCTCATGAGAAATTCAAATTCTAATGTCCATTAACTTTCCCTAGTTGGATTTTTATTTGCCTCTTATTGAAAATGAATTATCACATTATGGTGGAGTAATAAGATATGTGCATATTACAATCCTATAAAATGTGAACATGTGAGGTATTGCCACCTAGTGTTGATATTGTTAGTTATCTTGTTCCTACGTGGCGTGTTGCTCAAAGAAGTTCCATATTTTCTTAAAATGTGTTTTTTCTATCTTCTTTGGTATCTTGTTTGCAAGAGTTTTTCTTGGTGCTTTGCATATTCGGTTTTTATTTGAAGCCTTCAAGAATCTCTCTCTAAGCATGTTTTTGGACTCCTATCATTTGTCACATGATTATGTTTTGTGAATATGATTGTGAATAAATATTCTACCACCGAGAAATATATCCATACATTTCTTGTCTTTGACAAGTTATAATAATTTGTGGTAAATGTATTGATCTTATTTACATTATCCTTTTCTCGAAATTTGACCAATTTCTCGAAATTTGTGGTGAATTTATGGTACATTATCCTTTTCTCGAAATTTGTGGTAAATTTGTGTTACATTATCCTTTTCTCAAAATTTTGCTTGTGTCTTCCTTGTACCTTTTGGATCCTTTTGTTCTACTCAAAATTTGTTTTGTGCTTTCTTTCGTTAGGAAAAGCAATGATCCCATTCTTGCGCACTTTCATTCGAAGTCATACTTCTATATATCGCATTATTGGGGAATTTATCCTACATTGAGTAGAACATCATTCTTTAAATTGTTATTGCATCTTATTGTTTTTCTTGATCTTGACTAGTGTTTGAATATTATATATGGAGAGTAATGATCCAATTGTGTGCATTTTGTATTAACATGCAAGATAATAATTAATGCACTATTGTTGGAGGAGCTACCCTATATGCGTTTGAACACTTGTTGTCTTAAAATTGGTATTTTATCCCAATGACACGTCTCTTTAGAAGACGAACATTTTTTCGTCTTGATACTTTGTGTGCCATCATGAAAAGTGTAGAGGGTTTGTTTATTATTTGATTTTATTTTATTTTTTGGTATCTTCTCTATTTGGTATCATCAATCATGTGTTGATTTGGGTTTTGATATAATTTGGACAATTCTCTTACTTTTCACTCTTGTGAGTGTATTCTTGGTTTAATTGGTGTTTTGTCCAATTTGTATCTTGTTTGGTTCTTGAAAGTTTTGTGCATTATATTTAATATGTATATGTTTTGACATGCTTACTTTCTTTGATCCAATATATAGGATAAACTCCATCAAATCCTAATGGCTAAAATGTGCATGAAATTCGAATTCATATTAATAATTTAATATGCACACATATATGTGAAGTTTGTCCTATGTATTGTAGTTTCTCTAACTATTTGTACCCAATGAGTTTGGGTACCGTGTTGTACTTGAATTTTGTTTTTAGGTACAATGGAGATGCATTTTTTGATTGCCTCATTTATAAGGAAGGTGTTCTCACCATAGGATTATAGGAGTCAAGCTATGATGATTGACGAACTCACATCCTCTTCATCACCAATGTCTTATCGGTAAGAAGTATCTATCTCATGCATGCATTTTTAGCTTTAAACCTTGTGTAGGTTGTATCTTGGCATGAATCCCTTTTGTTGCAGTTCTTGTGGTTCTTAAAAATGTTTTATCAAAAACATCTTTGTTGTGAATGTAAGTAAGCTAGGATGATTACATATCAAGGGGATGTTTATAATTATTTTCATGATTCATCAATCCCAAGTATGTTAATCTAGCAACTTCTACTCAAAGTCTCTCATATGCAATATTGATGAATTCTCAAAACCATTTGCCTTTGTGATATGTGTTACCTTTCTCGAAGAATTCCAACTATTACTTTTCCCTTGTGATATTTGTGATGTTTGGTTGAGTTTCTTGGTTGTTCATCTATATCCCTTTAAGATAAAATTGAGCTTTGTGCTATGCTTTCAATAAAAAAATCTTATTGGTATATTTATGAACTTCTCATGGATATCATGTTGTTCACCTTAGTACCTATTTTGTGTGTGCATATTTCTTTGTGTACTTATATTTTTGTGATTGGTGCCCACTTAGAAACTTATACACATGAGAATAGTTACATCTTTAATTGGTATTCCAATTCTTTAGTGACCACCTTTTATTGCTTCTTATTCATTAGTGGTTCCTAAAAGGCACAAGCTTTGATTTTCATTTGGTATTCATTTTGCATCTTAATAAGCTTGTGGACCTATTTTTTTTATCCTCTTTGGTTTGTGTGTATGGGAAAGACATGATATGCACTATGTGCCTCATATATTGAAAGATTATGCTATTTATCGCTCCTTGATCTTATTTTCTCAACATTTGTTTGTTGCAAGTTGCTTTGCTTAATTTCCCATCTATTCTCTTGCACTTGTTTGTGTTCAAAATGATCTAGAAGGGAGTGTTGATTCCATGTTATGCACACTATATAGCATACGAATCCTACTTTGTGCATGTACCTTGGGGAGATCCCTCTTGATTTTCTTTAACATTTGGTTTATCTTATCATAATATTTTTTTTGGTCAATTGGTTTTTCGGATCCTTTGGCACTTCTTGTGGGTTAAAGATGATTACGAAGGAGTGGTAACTTATTGCGTTTTCGTCGTGAAAATATCCGGTTCAGCTTTGAGAATATTCCCACACCTTCCATGTGTGTTAACTTCTATATTTATTTTGTTTGGATAATACTTATTGTTATCTTTCCAACCCATTTGGATTCACCTATTTCAGAGTTCATTTGCAAAAGTTATGTGCGTTTTGGGTGATGGAGGTTTTACCGGTTGTTCCTTTTATAGAAGTTAAACGTTTCCCCATTTGGTTATATCTTTCATTGTTGGACAATGATGTTTCTCTGCATATTCTCGTAGTGCTCTTCGTTTCGATTTCAACGAGCCAAGAACATCGAAAATGGAGTCCGTATGCAAAAGTTATGGTATTTCTCGTATTGGTGTCCAGTCCATTCCGGGGCATTCAGAAAATTCTGGATTCATTCCGGATCCATTCCGGGACCCAGATTCATTCCGGAATAAAAGTGAAAACCTCTGTTAGCATATGGATTCATTCCGGATTCGACAAAAAACTGCCTAACGGCTTTATTTCGTGGGGACCTATAAAGGGCCCCCTTCTTCCCCAAAGACCCAAGACTTTCCCAGCCCGTTTTTTCTCTCTCTCTCTCCCACCATTGTTGACCTTGGAAAACTTGCCCCTCTCTCAATCCTTCCTATGATTCTTGCATATCTTTGTGGGAGAAGATAGAGGAGATCTAGATCTACATTTCCACCAATCCATCTTCCTTCTTAGTGAGGGAAACCCAGTGGATCTTGATCTTGGAGTTCTTGGTGTTTCTCCTTTGTTCTTCCTCTCTTACTCCCCCATAAGCATTTGTTGCTTTGTTGGAATTTGAGAGTGAATAATTTGAGCACTTGTCTCTTGCCATTTGCATTGGCTGTATCGGTTTGCTCTCTTCACGAGGATTCGTGGAAGTGAAAATTTGTGGACTTGTTACTCTTGGGCCTTGGACCCTAGACGACTTGTGGTGTTCTTGGGAGCCTCCAATTGAGTTGTGGATGTGTGCCCCAAGATTGTGGTGACATCGAGAGTCTTCAATTAAGTTGTGGATGTGTGACTCGATCAAATGTTGCCAATAGTGGAAGGTGAACTAGGCGTTTGTGGCGAGATTCATCGAAGAATTTAGTGGGACCTTTGTGGCGTTGAGTAGGCCTTTGTGGCGAGCTCACACCCCTCCAACGAGACGTACTCCCCTCAAAGGGAGGAACTCGGGAATGCATCTTCGTCTCCGTGTGTCTCGGTTATTTCTATATCCGAACTTTTTATTTATGCAATTTACATTGTGATAGCCTTTGTGTTGGAAGTTATATATCTTGCTATCACCTTGTTACTTGTCTTTCTTAGCATAAGATGTTGGTGCACCTAGTTGACCCTAGAATATTTAGGTTGTGTGCTTGTTAATTTAAACACCTAGCTTATTTCCGCATTTAGCAAGTCTTAACCGAAAAAGTTTTAATCGCATATTCACCCCCCCTCTAGGCGACATCGTAGTCCGTTCAGACTCTTGCACGTTTTATGTCGTGTCTGGACCCAAGCGTCCGGGTTAAACTGGACTTCATACAACGAGACCCACTCTTAGTTTGGTCGACGTAGATCGTGTTCATTTCTGCATTTAGCAAGCCTTCATACAATGAGACCCACTCTGTCTTGATCTTTGGTATGAGCTGACTTCCTCATCTGGCCTTTACTTCATTACACCTTTCATTAGAAGAGGATACTTGAGGATCTTGCACTTGTCATCATGCTTTGTAGATTATTTGTGTCTTCAAGCCATCTTCCGTTCGTGTGCTACTCCGTGTACCGATCCATCTGGATCCGACTCCCACTTGGACGCGTTCATCCAGGTGTTCACTCTTCCGCAGATTTCCGCCTTCAACAGGGCAGTCGACCAAAATGAGCACTGGGAAATCCATACTTCTGGCGTTAGGCGATCCGTGTCGATGGAGAGCACCGCTAGGCATTGTTCGGTGTGGTTGCGTGGGTGTGGTTCTAGTTCTTTTGCTATGCCCACCGGTGTGTGCAATGACGGATCGACATGTGGTGGAAACACATGGTGGCTTCTGTCACGTGGTGCTCTTTGAGTGCCGGGTCTTTTGCAGGAGTGAAAACTTTAGATTCGACCTTCTTTGGTTAAACCTGGCAAGGGCGACGTTCAAGTGGCATTGCCTTGTTGAAAGCATTGCATGGAGTTTGGTCAGACTTCTCTTCGAGATGAAAACCCATGATCATGCCCCTCCATTGTTTTCTTAATTTGGCTATTTACAACTTTAATGTGGTGGCTAAATTTTAATATCATGTTGGTGTATAATTTGGATTTAATTGGTATCATACTAATATAATATCTCTCATAAAAAATGTTCATCTACTCCCTCTGTCTCAAAATAATTGCCACTGATATGGATGTATCTAGATACATCTATTTTAACCCATTTCAACAACAATTATTTTGAGACCGGGGAGTATTAAAAGAAACGCATGAATACAAAATTCAAACGGGCACGAACAATTGCAATAAAGATTATAATTTTGCCATATGCATAAGTGATCCTAGCCATATCTTACTGCCAATTGATATATTCGTTCGAACGACCTGCTGCACTTCCACAAAAAATTGGCAAAAATGCGTGCCTTGCCTTGCCGGTTCCAACTTCCCGTACTAAATCAAATCATAAGCCAACAATGGAAATAACAAAGAGAAACTATGAATCCGTCACTTCAAGCACTATAATAGATGTGAAATCCATCAATTCAAGAGAACGAACAAACAAAGCTAGAGCTAGATTCCATATTATATATATATATATATATATATTCATAGTCACAGATGATTATGGACTGTTCCTATTTTACGATCGATAATGCCGATGCTATGCCTAAATCGGCATTTCGAACAAGCCCATAGCGCCTACAGAATTGTGCATTTCACATAAAAGTTGGGGTCAACTGCAGAGTCACCACTGCGCTAAGGAAACCCAAAGGTAATTTAATTGCCTGATTACATCTCGCATTCATCGATCCTGCTTCTGAGCAGCTGGAAAGCCGGAATCACCCAGGCTCCGCAGCTGCATTGCATACCAGCCCAGTCGAAGGATCCCAGTCGGGTCTTGCAGTCCATGCACCAGAGCTTATGTGAAACATGTCCCTCTTCCACTTCAGATTGACAACACGCACAGTTTAGAAAAAAAAAATCATCTGAACCAAAAAGAAAAAGGCAAAGTTCATACTATCCTATAGGGAGGGAACTACTCACCAGCTTCCATCCACTTCATAGGTTCCACAAAGATGGCAGGGGTACATTCAGGTTCCTTGTCATCCGTTTTGTGCCTGAAGAAACGATTCTCACCTGAACCTACTTTGTGGGTAACAACATACTCTTGTGTTGCCACCATCCTCCGACATTTCTTGCAGCGGTAAATCACACTTGCTGGATTACTGGTTTGCTTTTCTGGGTTAGCTTTCGTTTCGACAACAGTGTCTTGGTATCTCTCCACAGGTTTTTGATTAATCTCTGTTCCCGGCTCCATATCAGTTTTCTTTCCTCGAGCTTCCACATCTGAGCCAAGCACAGGCTTTTGGTTAACCTCCAATCCTTGCATTTCACCAGTTAGCTTCTCTAGGTCAATACCAGTTTCCACAGACTTTTCAGTAACCTCTAGTTCCGACTTATGTTCCACTCCAGTTTCTGCTGTCTCCATCTGTTTTACACCACATACTATTAGGATAGCATAGGCCTACGATACCACATACCATGCTGTTGCAATATAAAAGGTCTCAACAACAACAGTCACGTTTTACAAGATTAGCTGCAAACCCATTAGAAAAAAATGCGCATCTAACCAAAAGCACATAGCGTAAGGACTTGAATGGAAATAACCATTGCATTGTGCCAACAATCAGGTATGTCATGTCACTATGGTATGCTACTAGTTTTCGGAGACCCAATACTACAGATAACAAGTTCATATCCAGTAAGACACTTTCAGCCAACTTTACCTAGGGCCTCTTCGATTTCCTGGATCGAAAAAAGTTTCAGGAATAGGAAAACACACATGAATATGCTTGGGATTGTGCTCATTTGATGTTATAAAGTTAAAGTCTGTCGTGAATGCTTAAAATAATATGAAATTTCTTCGAATCCCATAGGAATCCTTTTATACTCCTATGGATTGATTCCCACAAATCAAATCGAGCTGTATAGAAAAATCCAAAGGATGTAATCCTTCAAAATTACTTTGAATCAAAGAGGCCCTTAACATTTACTGAAGTTCATCATCAGGCAATGAAAATAAAATTAAACTTAGGGCATGTTAGCCAAAAAAAATTACATGACAAAAAGTTTGGCATATCAACAAATTATATTTCCCATTTAGGCCCATCGCGATTATTTAATTTTGTTATGCATAACTTACTTTATCATATACCGTGAAAAAGTAGTCATGCAATTAGGCAAAACCTTGTTAGCTAAACAATAATAATATAGCTAAAAACTGGTTGGGCAAGAGGGGTTATTGCAATGGCAGATGCAACCTTAGTTTGATCCACAAAGTTGGCATGCCCATATGCCTCACCAAATTAGCAGTTGACTAAAATAAAACAAATCCAACATTGACTTTCACAATTTGGCGTTGCCAAATAATTGGTAACCAACTGGCAAGGCAAGATTTCACAGTGAAACAAACATACCAAGGTTCTGCATAAATTGTGCACAAAAAAAATCATAGAATAGTAAGCATTCAGCAACTAACAAAACACAAGTTCCAAGGTATTTCTAGCTGGTATGGCAAAATTGAATTCCTTCTGTTCCATAGGTTCACAGATCAGAAATTGATTCCATGGCCGATCAGAAATTGATGCCATCCCACCAAACTCTAGTGTTGCACAGACTTTCATATCGGCCATTCTTTCCGGTAGGAAGTATTGGCAGGATACAATCTGGAGGAAATCTCCCACTTGATTGAAGAGAAAGAGCTGCGGGTTATCGATGGGGCTCTGGACTTGGCCCGTCACAAGGATGTTGACAGCCTGATGAATAAATCCATGATACTTGCTCTGCCCGCTCCAGCCAACACAGGAGCCACCACCACTCCAGCCCCTTCTGCACAGGAGAGAAAGAGCCTGTATCTAGACGTAATTACATTACTGTGTAGGCACCTCAATCTACCATCTAAGACGCCGCATTGCGCAACAATCAAACAAGGGAAAATAAGACCCTAATCACGACGCCGGACACAAATGTCAGAGTCGTCAAACAAGCTCAGGCACGTACTGCCTTCGCTGCAAAACCGAATCGGCCGGTTTTGGGAGGCGTCAAACAGGCGTACGTATGGATTTCGAATCGTGCTCACCTTGGATGGGGGGAGGTGCTTCCGGCGGCGCCGTCCCCGCCCTCTCAGCTCCTCGCGCCGCCGCACCGGGGGGTTGGGACCTTCGAGTTGATGCGGTGTGGGGGCTGGATCATGCAGGCCGCACCGCCGCAGGCAGCTGCAGTCCAGAATCAGACTCGAGTTTCGCTTTCGGTACTTCAGAGAAGGCAACGGGCCACACGTGTTGGATTGTTCTTTTAGGGGAACCCGTGTTTGATACGTGATTATTTTTTTTTTTTGATAAAACACACTCTTTATTCAACTGATAATAAGTTTATGGGTACAGAAGAGGGGTCATAAGGAACCCCCAACCACAAATGTCTACCTAAACCCAAAGAAAGACCATGCTTAGCTAAATTGTGAGCTTCCCAATTAGATGATCTGAACTCATGCGCCAGCTGACAGTGATCAAAAGTTTTGATCCTTCTCTGAACCTCTCTGATAACCGGACCAGAGCATCCAAAAGCCACCGAATTAACAGCATCCACAACAGTTCTACAATCCGAGGCCATCTGTATATTCCTCAAGCCAAGGTCTTCCGCAAGAGCAAGACCTTCTCTACATGCCATGGCCTCAAACACCTCCGGTTCCTGTACCCCTTCCACAATCAATACCGAAGAACCAAGATAAAGACCATTCCCATCCCTGCAAACTGCAGCAGCTGAACAAAAATTTCTCTGTTTTGAAACAGCACCATCAACATTTATCTTGGCATTGCAACCACTCGGAGGAATCCATCTTAGGACTGATGAATTGTGTGTTCTAGGATTCTGTAACACAGTGTTTGATTCTGTGTATTCTTTGATAAATCTTCCCACAAACAAATGAGTAGCGATTGGGCTCTCGAAAATGTCCTCATGAATTGCTTTCCTCCTGGCAGTCCAAACAGCCCACATTTTCACCACCACTCTCGTGAATTCCTCCTGATTCAGAGAATCATTCAGTATAAACACCCACTTCTTTGCATTTGATTCTCCAAAAGACTGAATTTTGTCGAACAGATCATCCTCCTCAAGAGCCCATATGCTCCTAGCCATCGGGCAATCCAAAAGAGAGTGCCTCCATGAATCATCATCGCCACACAGGGAACAACCATTAGAAACAGCCATGTTTCTATGCATCATCACGTCAGCAGATGGGAGAGAGTGTTTTGATAATCTCCATATGAAAAAACGAATTTTCGGAGGAATTTTGAGCTTCCAAATAGAACTCCAAGCTTTCTCTTCAATCTCCGAGTTTGAAACACTTCCTAGTCCCCGATCACTTTGTTGGATTTTTTCTGTCAATAACATTCTGTAGGCAGACCTTACCGAAAAGGCCCCATTCTTCTCATGCAACCAGCCCCAAAAGTCATCCAACGGACAGGTGATAATAGGAATTGATTTTATCATCTTTGCATCCATAGGAAGGAAGAATTGATCTAGTAACTCATTGTTCCACCTAGCTTCGTTATGGAGAATAAGCTCATGAACAAAGACTGGTGGATTAGCATGGAGGGCCAAAAGTGGCCGAGGCATAGACACCCTAGGCAACCAATTATCCACCCATATTTTTGTTGATTTACCATCTCCAATTCTTTTAACAGTCCCTTTTTAAGTACCTCCAAACCATCAGTAATTCCTCTCCATATTTGAGAGGGGTGGGAGCCCAAACTTGCCTCTAAGAAAGAACAGTTTGGATAATAAACAGCTTTAAGAATCCGAGCACTAAGAGAACTTGGATCCTGAACAATCCTCCATGCTTGTCTCGCGAGAAGCGCAAGATTAAACAGTTCCAAATCGCGAAAACCAAGCCCACCCATGAATTTGGGCTGGGTCATTGTCTCCCATGAGACCCAGTGGACCTTCCTCTTGCCTCTTTGACTGCCCCACCAAAACTGTCTTATAACAGAGTTTAAGTGCTCACAAAATCCTTTAGGTAAACGAAAACATGCCATGATGAAAACCGGGAGACTTTGAGCAATAGATTTTATAAGTACCTCCTTCCCCGCAGCGGATAATAATTTCTCCAACCATCCTCTCACCTTATTCCATAATCTATCCTTCAAGAATTTAAAAGTACCACTCTTAGATTGTCCCACCTCTGTTGGCATACCAAGATACCTCTCAGACAATGACTCATTCTGTACCTGCAGCACATGTTTAACCCCATCCTTTACATGAGCAGGGCAAGCTTTACTAAAATGGATAGAGGATTTATCACGATTAATCCTCTGCCCCGAAGCCAAACAGTAGGTCTCCAACAATTTCGATAACTCTTCCGCCCCTTGAACACTTGACTTAAAAAACAGCAGGCTATCATCCGCGAATAGGAGGTGGTTCACCGACGGTGCCGATGGAGCCACCCTAATCCCATCCAAAAGAGATGACGGTGGTCTAAATTTTAGGAGGCACGAAAGGCCCTCTGCTGCTAATAAGAAAAGGTAGGGTGAAATCGGATCCCCCTGCCGAATACCTCTCGATGGCCGAAATTCCTCGAGCTTCTTCCCATTAAAAGAGACCGAGAACGACACCGAGCTTACCATACCCATAACGGTAGCCACCCAAGAATGATCAAATCCCAATTTCTTCATCATAGCTTCCAAGTAACTCCACTCCACCCTATCGTAAGCTTTCATCATATCAAGCTTGAGGGCACAAGTACTATTGATTTTAGCCTTGCTTCTCTTCATGAAATGCAGACACTCATAAGCAGCAATAATATTGTCTGTTATTAATCTCCCAGGTACAAAGGCAGATTGCTCTTCAGAAATAATGTCCGGCAATATTTGCTTCAATCTATTAGAGATAACATTCGAAGCAATTTTGTAGAGAACGTTGCAAAGACTTATAGGCCGAAACTGGGATAGAGAGGATGGACTTTGTACCTTTGGAATAAGAACTAACACCGTATGGTTAATAGATTCCGCACTCTCCTCTCCTTTAATAATTCTCATAACAATCTTGGTAACGTCTTCACCACAGATGTCCCAATGTCTTTGGAAAAAGTGAGCGGGAAAACCATCGGGGCCGGGAGCTTTAGTGGGAAACATCTGGAACAAAGCCTCCTTAATCTCCTTATCTTTATATGGTGCAATAAGGAGATCATTCATCTCACAAGTAACCTTTGATGGAACATGAGATAATACCTCCTCCATACCAATAACCCCCTCCGAAGCAAATAAATCTCTGTAGAAAATTAAAGCCATATTCTCCATCTCACTCGGACAGTCAGTAGATTGACCATCAGGTTTCGTGAGTGATGTAACCAGATTCTTCCTCCTTCTCATAGATGCTCTGAGATGAAAAAATTTAGTATTTTTATCCCCAGCTCTCAGCCAGTCCACCCTCGATATCTGCCTCCACATAATCTCCTCTCGTTTGTATAATTCAATCAAACGGTCATTAATTTTGATCTCCAAATGATTTGTACCGGTCCTGTTAGGAACATTCTGTAGCTCCTCCAACCTTCTACGTAATTTAGAAATCTCTTGCTTGACATTCCCAAATACCTGTTTGTTCCAAGTGCTCAAGTCGTCCCCGAGGCCCTTCAACTTTCGATGGATGTCAGTAACCGATAAAATCCCATCACCGTTAGCCCAAACGGAAGCAACTTTTTCTCTCAGCTCGGGGTGGTCCTCCCACATTAACTCGTAGCGGAAGGGTTTCCGTTGAGAAATTAATCCACTAGAGTCATCAAATTTCAGCAAGATGGGACAGTGATCAGAAGAGGCTGCCGTGATATGTGTGAGAGACGCCATGGGGAATTGAGCACACCACTCAGCTGAACCGAAAGCCCTATCCAGCCTCACCCTCGTAAAAGAACCCCCTGCCACTCTTTTCTCAAAAGTCCAGAAGTGTCCATTAAAGCCCAAGTCCAACAAGCCGCAGACATCCACAGTGTCCCGAAAACCCTGTATTTGGGAATTAGTTCTCTGTCCAATTCCATCATGTTCCGTGGGGAGAAGCACTTCATTAAAATCACCTATACATAGCCAAGGTAAAGAACTTAGACCACAAATATTTTTCATTGTGTCCCAAGTTTTATACCTCTCATGAGTTTGTGCTTCTCCATAGATACATGTCAGCCTCCAGGGATCCATTCCCACTTCAACAATTTTGCAATCAACATGATAATGAGAATAACCAAGAACATCCACTTTTATTTCATGATTCCAAAACAGACCAATACCACCACTTCTACCCGAACTTCCAACAGCAAAACCATTATCAAAACCAATTCTCCGAGCTAAACCTTCCGTACTACTCTTACTAATCTGGGTTTCTAGAATACAAAATAACTTAGGAGCAAATTTATTAGCGAGATCCCGGATCTCGTGAACTGTCGCGTCGTTGCCCGCACCGCGACAGTTAAAACTTATGAGACTCATTGCTCCCGGTGGCACCCCCCTGGAGGCCCGCCGATATATTTCCATTATTCTCGTCATCACCTTTGTTCTCTCCCATCTTCACTCTTTTAGGATCCCTCTTCGGTGGTGGACTTGGAGGAATCAAACCACTAGAAGCATTACCACTTTCAAACATTGTCAGAACATTACCAACATTTCCCGCAGGGGAATTTGCATTTGATAGCGCCATCCTCTTGCGGTTACCATCATCACCCTCCTCCTCTTTAGTATCCATCTCATGATCATCCGAAGCCTCCTCTTCATAGTCATCTGGTACCACATTACTTCTTCCTCCTTGGCCTCCTCTGCCACGACCTCGGCCACCAAAACCCCCTCTGGTCCTATTTTGTCTGCCAGTATCTCGAATACTCCAAGCAGCCCGTAGGTCTTTGAAGACCAGCGCCGAAGGAGGGTGAAGACCATTGCCATGCTCTTTAAACATGTGTCCCAACTTGCCACAAACCGCACACCAATCCGGGAGTTTCTCGAATTTGACCATGAAGATCTCCCTCTTCCCAGCCCTACTAATGGACACATGGTTACGAAGAGGTTTTCGAACATCCAATTTGACCTTCACTCTAACAAAATTTCCAGAAAAGTCCATCGAAGCAGGTTCCGAAGCAATGAATTCTCCCACCTTAGATGACAATGCTTTCACCATAGGCAAATATCCATCAGGAAGATCATGGATTTGTATCCAAATTTTGATAAAGTTAAGCTCAATTTTTGATGGTTTAGTAAATGCATCGTAAGGGGCAAGAACAACCGGATTCCCTCTAAAGTTCCATGGACCTCCTTCCATAACCTTCTCCCAATCTCCTAAGCAACTGAATTGCATAGTGTAAAGATTGCTCTCAAGGGTTCTGATACGCACCTGCTGGGCAAGGTCCCAAGCAGTGATCATGTTCTTTTTAAACCAAAAGTCACTGTAATCTTTCTCTGTATAAACTCTGGCAATTGCTAGCCACCGAACCGCATTATCAGGTCTCTCCACCTCTTCCTCGAAAACCACATCGTCAAGATCCTCCTCCGCAAGCCCTGGCTGTTCCATCATCGCCTGAAGGTCATCACCTCCTCCACTGCTAGACGATTCCGCCATTGTCAGTTCGTCCTCTAGGAGCCCTAACCTCTGTCGCGAAATCCGTCTGAGATCGATCTCCACGGCCGGGGCAAAGAGGCGAAACACCCCTTAATAGCCCGAGCGGGAGCGCCCCGACGAATCCGCCCCGGAGTAGGGGACGAATCTCCACGCCGGCTCGAAGTCGGCGAGAGCACCGATAACCCTAACGAGAGGATGAAACAAAAATTGCTACTCTTTTGGGCCTCGTTTCGGTGGTTTTTGGCGGGCTTCACGTTTTATTTATGCCCGATTTTAATCAGTAAAGTCATAATAAGTTCGCAGACACGCGGGACAAACTTTTTTTTTTTTAGCCCCCTTAGGTTTTCCAGGTTGGCTCGCGTTTTTGCCAAGCACGAACTTTAAGACTAGTCGTAGTGGAGAGTATCATACCCAATTATCATGCATATGATACTAGTGTATGATACTACCTATATAATGCATAGTATCTTATAGTACTATCATAATCTCATTCTATTTATTATTTTGTAGAATCTCAATGCAAATATGTGTACAAAATTTAAATGCAATTAAAATTTTCTAGTTTTACGTGTCATGATACGGTATCTACCTATGTTACTCTAACCATCTCGCTCCTCCTTAATTACCTGCCACATCACCTTTTTTCTGGGTACAAGTTGCATGATATCACCTATGATACCACCACTATGGCTAGTCTAAATAGCGTTAGGCCAGATCCGACAGGAACCAAGCCACCCTCGCGTAGGGAAAAATTGGCACGTTGGGCGTACGCGTGGCGAAGGGGCGGGAGATGCTGCATCCTTTGGGAACATGCGCCATAAATCCCCTCACCACTCACTCTCCCCGCTCACTTCACTCTCCACTCTCTCATCTCCTCCTTGACGGTTCCCCTACCACCGGGAGCGCCGGTGGGAGAAGAAGGACAACCGTCGTCGTCTCCGGAATGTCATCGCCGTCAATATCTTCGCCGGCAGCGGCGCACAACATCTCCTCATCTTTGACTCGGCAATGGGGGTAAGTTCATCTCAAACTCTAATGCAGTGGGACCAATTGTAGATCCGTAGATCAAACTAGATGTATGGCCATAGATACACATGCGCGGTAGATCTGTATGTTTTTCGGATTCGATCTGCCACTATGGTTACATATTTTATGCATGTTCTTCAATAATATTTAATCTATGTAGTGTATTATTTAATGTTTCTCGTTTTGTATAGATTTAGGACATTTTAGATAGGGAAGTATGATTAGGTATGCAGTGTGTGTGCACATATCTGTGATTTGGACATTTTACTGCTATAGGTCGAAGATTTTAGGTTTTTTTTTTGTGATCTGTGATGAACCCTATGCCAACGGTGTGCAAGGGATGTAGTTGCCGCACGAAGTTGGATGCACAATGTTTCTGTGCTTTTTTCTTTGGTCTGGTGGCCCCAGATCCGCTAACTTGTCGTGTTGCAAAAATCTGAGCCCCGATTGTATTCGTTCTTTCTGTTTTTATTTGTGTCGAGGATGAAATTACTCTAAGGCTTTAAGCCTGGATGCGAGCGAGCATTCTGAGAGCTTCTGGCCCCACCTGTGAGTCTGGCTTGTGGGTCCGATTGTGCATGTGTTGTACCTGTGGAGAGACTTTTTTCGGCCACGCGTTAGGTTGGGTCAGCTGGGCCGTATTTTCCCCTCTCTCTTGCCTTCTCTCGCACGACCCCGTCTCCATCGGAGACGAACCCTAGCCGCCAGCTTCCTCCGCCGGAGGCCCGGAGATCCTCCCTATTCTTCACGTGTTGTGGCCAACGTAGGTCCGCCTCCATCACCATCCGCAAGAGCTTAGCGCCTTCGCTCTCCTTGATGCACCTCCTCCGGCCCTTCTTTTACGCCCCTGGCGCTACCAAATGGTCGAGCTCCTCGATCTGCCGCCGCACGTGAGGCTAATCGTCCGGAGTCACAACAGACGGCGGCGGGCATTTTCAGGTTTGCTCTGACTCGTCCCTCCTCTTGGTCGCCTGACTTGGCCACTACGACCTGGACCCTGAGGTGCGCACATGGCCGATGCATGCATGCTGTTTGATATAATGTTGATGTCGGAACTCATCACCCATGGCATCATGTTTGAAGGGTAATGCACATTTCCCACTATATCATTGTGTTCTAATCATATCTCTCCTTTTTTCCTTTTCTGAGGAGGGAGAACGATGTTGTGCAAGCTGATTCCGTGGTGGTCTTCGGTGTCCCTCCGAACTCCATGGGCACCAAGGGAATCAAAGAGTGGAGCACATCTGTGATTAGTGGCATGTAACTTGGTTCTGCCTCCACACAAAGCACAACCACTGCAGCAACCTAAAAGGTAATAGAGGATTCCCAACTTCTCTCTGCAATCTGTTAACAAGTTGCATTTTTCTGTCCTTGAAAAAGAAACATTAAATCTTTTAGTGTTTTTTTTTACTCTGCCTCTTCTGTCGCCGCCAAATTCTGGCATCTCCGGTTTCTATTCATCTCCAATCCCTTGTCACCATGCCCGCAGCAGCTCATCGTGAGGGTGCAGGAAGGTCAGTCCCCACCCTCCTCTGTTGGCCGTCCCTCCCCTCCACGCTCCATCAGACCCCCTAAAGGCGGAAAGCAAAATGGCGGCAGGAGGCGTAACGCCGCCGGCAGCCGACCGCGAGACAGAGGTGGGCCGCCTCCGTATCTCCCCAAAGCCGAGTCGATGACGTCCCCCAGGGTGCGGCCGCCGTCCGCATGTTGTGCACCTAGACTGATGTTGCTGCCCTTCTCCTTGTGCTTGAAGCCCCGTACTCGCTGTCTTCACCTTGGGCTTCCCAACTACGCTCCTTGCCTAGAATCCTCATCGGGGTCCTTCTCTGTTGTGTTATCCCTCGGAAGCTCTTTTTTTGCAAGTTCTATTGGCTAAACACGTTGCATTTCATCTTTTTTTGAGTCACTAGGTAAGAGGTGGATTTATCGGCTGGGTTGTCTTTACCTCATGGGTAAGTGTTATATGGAACAGGTTTTCTGTTGGTAATGTGCAATCACCATCTTTAAACCTTACTGGATACTAACCCCATACACTTCCCACACACCTTTGTACTAGAAGAGTCTAATTATGGGATGTCACTAGAACAACGTGTGCTTTAATTAGAGGCCTTCCCTATTTTTTCGTACAATCAGAATGAGCCGTCCTTTATGAAATAACATGTTCTTATGTTCTAGATTTTGAGAATCTTCCCCTTCGTGGAACTATTGTGAGGTAATGAGTAAAGAGCTTATACATAAATAAATTTGTCTTCGCCTCACGTTGTTCTATTTGAGCCAAATATCTTCCTCTATGTTGTGTATATTTCTCCCCTCCTTGCCCACACGGTGAGATCAAACCCCCCATGGCTCCTTTTGGTGTCTTTCATTGTGGAATTGGAATCGTTATTATTTTAAAACCTTCCAGTGCTATTATTCACTTCTAGGCACATTAAAAAAATCGCGCTTTTCATTTTTGAGGAGTCGAAAAAGTATGACGTATATTACATTTAAATATTAATCTCCTTCTTCTGGTTGCACAGGCTGAGCTGCCTCCGACAAGTCGACCTCTATTTTGTATCTTGTTATGCTCTTTTCGTTGAATGGGGAATTGACTATCAACCCTCCACTTTTGTTCTTTTTTGTGTTATCTGCAAGTTATGGATTGTCTTTAAGTATTACCTGCAAGTACATATGTGCTACTGATGTTATTATGTCTAAATAATCACATGTTTGTGTCCATCTGAGAGGTTGATTTGGGGTGGAATAGAGATAGTTATGTGTATCTGGGAGGTCGATTATTTGGGTTTCGAGTGATATCAAAAACCCCTTGTGGGATCTATAAATTGTGATACTTTATTAGGTGTAAAAGATATATGCTAATTTGGTGATACGAAGTGTTCTTGACAGGTGACGTGCATGATTCGCTTTAATTAGTGTATACACGTTGAGGAATACTTCGAGCAACTTCAAAAAGATATTTATGTGTATCTGGAAGGTCGATTATTTGGGTTTCGAGTTAGATCAGAAACCTCTTGTGGGTGTGATACTTCGTTAGGTATAAAAGGTATATTCTAATTTGGTGATACAAAGTGTTCTTGATAAGTGGCGCTCATGGTTCGTTTCAATCAGTGTATACGCGTTGAGGAATACTTCGAGCGATTTCATACGATGGTTCAGTTTATTCTATATATTGGATACTGAATGTGGATTATTTTACCTTCGTAGAATCCACTTTCCCTGTCACATTATAGAAAAGATAATGTATGTTACTTCTTTATGCTTACTGCTAAATGCCAATGCCTTTATATTAGCTTATCTTACTGGACCACCTTATTATTTTGATTTGATAAAAGAAATATGCCCTTTTCTCTTTTATTAGTGATGTCAATAAATACTTCTTTCTACACTTTTCATGGGCCAAATATAGTTACATCGGTACACAGATTCACTTATAAATTTATAATGCAATTTATATACCATCTCATTGGAGAATGATTATGATACCAGTCCTTTGTTTGATGGTTAGCCTACAATTTTTTTACCGTTGTGTCATGTAAAATAATTAAGATTTGTAAAGTTTAAATGTTGGGGTCATGTAAGATAATTGTGATTTTGAAGTTTGAAAGCACGGATAGTCGGTTCGATTTCTTCCTGTCTCTGACTATAATTATTTCTCCTCGACACTTTTACTTTTCTGAAAGTAGGTGTTTTCCTTTTTGTTTTTGAAAAGGTGGTTCATGTTACGGCTTAGAGCTCAAATTTAGTATTCGGAGTAATGCACAATTGGTGATCACAAAAGAAGGCGCCATAGCTGCTCAAAACCATGCTGGGAGGCCCCTCATGTCGAAACAGTATGCCAGCCCAGTCGCTTGGTATGTTGTTCTTAACGACACCTGGCTTAGTAAAAATCTTCTACTACCTCTAAATTGACTGATTTCTATGATTGACATATAAGGTGTTGAATAAGTTGGTAGTGTTTGGGTATAGATGTCAATTTAGACACTTCCTCGTGCGATAGAACAGGGCTGCACGCCGCATGAGTTTAATTGCCGAACTGGACAGAAATTAGGTCTCGGTACTAACGAAGTTCATCTGTTATTCATGCACACACTATTATGGTTATGCATGAGTTATAATCTAGCAAACACAAGTACTAAACTACAAGAAATCTTTATGGTAATATTATAATACTATGATTTCAGTCCAACAATGACCTACATTTGTACCTGCTGCAAGTGTTATCTATAATGTCATGTATTCATGCTCAGTTTTTATTCCCCCTAATTTGAAAGACATGGTTGTCTCGCTTGTAGTGGCTGCTCACCTGAGTGTTCATGTGTGCTTCATTGTGCTGAATGATGACTGCCACATTTGCTTCAGTGAGGATTTTTGGTATACTATCCATGCATAAGTGAAGATATTCCTCAAGACAGATGACACATATCTTCAGGGACAAGTATGCAGGTTTCTAAATAAAATTATCTTCAGTTACAAGCGTGACATGCATAAGCAACTTTAGAGCAATGATGTGACCATCATTCTTCTTTTCTAGATTTACTAGGGACAGTCTTATCTAATGTGTATCATGGAAGAAAGGAAGTGGAAGAAGAATTTCCTAGGGACATTATGCTTGTGCTATTCTTACATAGCTGTTTTGACTCCCGCAAATATTTCTGCTCACTGTCATGGATGGGTGATTCTGGAAACTAACTGCACTGCGGTCGCCTCTCGTCTCCGCTCAGCTGATCTGAACAGATTGATCTGGCAGGCTATCTTTGAAGAAGCGAAAAAGGTTGAGTATCTGTTGAAGAGTTTGTCATCCTTGATTGTAGATCTGATGTAATCCTAGATTAAAGAGTTTTTAATCCTCTATTGTAAAACTGATGTTTCACATGCATTGGACGTCCACTTATTGTATTTTTTTTGCTTTATATTTCATAGGATACATGTAACTGTGAACCCTTCTACCTTTTCAATGAAATGAAATGCAGTAGCTCACTATGTCAACTTCATCCTGATTTAGACATGTTGTAACCACGACATGCAAGAACATAAAACAGACGGCGCAGCAAAGCGCGCTAATCCGTCTAGTATTTGTCATGGTTTAGGCCGTGGATTATAATGCATCCACTAATGTCGGTGCAAGAACTGACTCCGTTGTACCTTGGTCAGTGTACAATTTCATAGCTTGTGCATTGCTCTTAGTAGTATGGAGTCATTTCTTAACAAGCATTGTTGTGGACTTGTATATGAGGTGCAAGAACAGTTGTGCTCCGAGTTGCTGCATTGTTGTAGACTTGTATTATGTGTGTGTATTTTTGTGTAGCCGATAATTATAAACTCTACCATGGTAAAGGAAAGGAGAGTCCAACAATACCTGGTATTGTTGGTGCTCTCTTTTCCTTTGTTTGGCAGCAAAGTATGATGATTTTAAATGTTCAACTGTCGCGCAACTGAAATATAAGGGGATGAATTTTACACTACCTTGTGCTATGAACCTTGTGCAATTTAGGCATATCTCTTGGTCCTGTAAGAGTCATCTCACTGAATATTTGTGTAGTTTACTATGAGGTAGTCTTGTGATATCATGTGGTCTATGATGATGTGTTTTGGACCTTAGTATCCATGAGACATCCATAAAAAAATTAAATCTATCTAAAAAATCGTAGGCTTGTACTAGATTTTGTTGGCGTGTCTGGTGGCGCATTGGGTGTTGCCTTTTACTGAGGCCATTCATATGTGCATTTCTAGATTCTATTCTATGTTTCATCTTGTTGTTTTCTGTTTTACAGTGTGGTGGTGATGTAGAGCCCTCTAGTGATGTTTTCCCCTCCCGGAAGGGTGCCAGGGAGAGCTTCATAACCCTTCCGAACTAGGGTTGACGACAACGGCGGCTACGGAACATTTCGTGGATGGAGCTCGGGTGTGGGAGACGTATCATGTGGCAAGAGCAAGGAGACGGCCAAGAGGTGTGCGGAAGACAGTGAGTCTAAGAGGAGGAAGCCCATTGTCGGACACTTCCATGAGGAGGTGTGATACGTCTCAAACGTATCCATAATTTGTGATGTTCCATGTTGTTTTCATGCCTTATGCTACATGTTTCTTATACACTTTATGTCATTTTATGGATTTTCTGGGACTAAGCTATTGACAAGATGCCATAGAGCCAGTTCCTGTTTTCTGCTGTTTTTTGTTTCAGAAAATTTGTTCTGGAAATATTCTCGGAATTGGACGAAACAAAATCCAAGAGTCTTAGAAACTCGTACGTACACAGAGTCCGGAGGATACCCAGAGGGGGGGGGGGACTCAGGGGCCCCACACCATAGGGCGCCACCCTCTGGCCGCACCTAGGTGGTGTGGGGCCCCTGGCCGCCCACCGACATTTCCCTGTCGCCTATTTATGCCTCTCCTCGGGTTAACCCTAGATATCAAGCCTCCATCCACGAAAAATTCCGTAGCTCCGCCACCATCTCCGACAAATTTTGAGGGACAGAAATCTCTGTTCCGGCACTCTGCCGGGACGGGGAAGTGCCCCCGGAGCCATCTCCATCAACTGCACTGCCATCTTAACATCTCCGTTGCCGACTGCCATGATGAGGAGGGAGTAGTTCTCCCTCGGGGCCGAGGTTTCTACCTATATCTATGTGTTTCATCTCTCTCTCTCCCATGGTGTGATATTTATGTGATCATGAGGTTTGTAATCTAGTTGAACAAGTAGACGTTACTCTTCATCTATTATGCACTCAAGTGGTTTTGTTATGAGATCTCCGTAGACACCTTGATCACGGTGTAAAGGTGACAGTGTGAACAAGTAGTCGGATATATACCGAATAGGGGTATATCAGATGGCGGTCTAAAGTGCCGGATTACCCGGGTGGCCCAAACGGCAGTGGGCTACGGTCCATTGGGCAGCCCAGTAAGCTGACGCACAGAAGCCGGATTCTAGAAGAACCCGGATCACGACCCACGTGACCTGGCTTGGAGTAGAAGGCGGATTCCTTACTTTCCAAGTTAATAGTTACCGTAGTCTTCTAGGTTTCCTACTCTGTATGCCCTAATCCGACTATTATATAAAGCCGGACGGGAGATATGATAGATAGACAAGAAGCTACAGGCTAACTCGCCGAGAGGTTGATCCTTGACGAGCAGCTAATAGAACCTCACATTGTACTCTGTATTCCCAGGCTTTAGTCCTGAAATAGTGAGATTGCAGGAGTAGGAACGCCGCATTACTGCGTCGTAACGAACCTGGGTAAAACACTGTGTCATTGTCCTTCGCACAATCACGTCCTCCCACATCTCTATCAGTAGTCTCATGGCACCCCCGTCTATGAATTCTACTACGATGTCTCGACAGTTGGCGCCCACCGTGGGGCCGGCGACGTCAGGAGTTAAGTTTCGATCTGGGATACTCGGTGGAATCGGCAGTTCCATAACTGTCGGAATCCTGGAGTTCGACAATGACGTTGGACGCTTCCTCGACAATGGATCTTACATACCGGCGCAAAATCACCTGGTAAGTGCCTGCGTCTTACCGATTGGATCTGCAAACATCTTTATCGGATTAACTGCAGAGGCCATGGGGTTTTGCGGTGGAAGTAGATTTATCCCACCCGCCCTATACCCAGTCGAAGATGACTACGACACCGGGTTTTGCTCAGATCGCCGAGATACGAGTGAATCACACTTTGTCGGTATGGTGCAATCCGAGATCGCCGAAAACACGGACGAAGGCAATCCCGTGCAGGAGGCAGAAAACAGCAAACCCACAACTGAGGTGGAAGATCCGACATCTGTCAACACAACGACGAACTCGGAAGCTGACTCTGTGCTAGCCGCCATTGAGGAGAGATTAGAGTCAGAAACCGGATCAGACAACTTTGATTCCGAGGACGAAGACGAGGACGCCTTTGAAAGAAAGGTTAAATCTCTTCAAGAGGGATTCCATGAAGTGCTGATGGCAAAACCGGCTGAAAACACGGACGCCGGAAGTCAGGGAAGCCCTAGAACTCCTCCGCCAGAGGAAGAGAGAGAAGACGGAGAAACTTCTCCAAGATACCCCGAGGTCAAAGAATTTCCAGAGGATGAACCTAACAAAAAACCTCCATCTTCCAAGAAAAAGCACAAGGCCGCTAAAAAACTCCAATACAAAATCTGGAAGAAGAAATCGGCTGATCCAGCCAATGAAAGCCCGGAAATAGGAGATGCAAGCGGAATAAAGCCCGCGGAGAAGAAAACAAAAGAAATCCTTGTTCCGCCAATGACAGAACAAGAAGAACATGAGTTATTGCAAACACCAGTGGGATTGCACGAACCCCCTGAAGTGCTAGAAGCCAGGAGACGAGCTCTCCAGAGGCAGCAGCAACATCTATTCAGAACTCGTGAGCACCTCCGAAAACCCCAGGATGACATCAAGCTCATGAAGGAAGAAATCGAGGAATACGAGAAAAAGAATAGATCTGGCATTAAACCTACAAGGTTACCCGGAATCGTAAGACCGGAAGTAATGCCGCCAAAAGAAAGGTTCCACAACCCATCTTGGCAAAAGCAGGTAAACGACAAAGATGCCAGAGGCGAACCAATATACAAAACCGCAGCAGAAAATGCAGAAGCAGCGTTCGCCATCCTCAACAACGATATGTACTCCAACGGTGAAAAACTTCAAGGGGTGTATGCTTTCCTAGGAAAAGCATTGCAAGAGCAACAGCGAGGGCAAGAACGACCAGGGAAGTTGCACGATGACTCCGCCCTATGCAAAACAGCTACATGTGCCGCTGGAGCACCTGGACCGGAAGAACCTTGAGATTCAAGCAACTCAATAGAGAAGAAAGCGGATCCGAGAAAAGATAAGAAAAATCCCGACAATAAGGATGAAGCATCCAGAACCGTATCCCATCTCCCAAAAGGTGGACTTAATCCTCACGATCGGGAAGAAAAGCACTGGAATGACGGCCAAGCAATGCCGCCTCCGAGACGCCCGGCTGAAAAAGCTGGAAGACAGGATATACCTCACATGCGTGAGAGATCTCGGACACCCCCCAGGAATAAGGAAAGACACATGAGTAGAACTCCACCGCATCCAAAGGGGCGTGATCTCCGGAAAAGCGCGTTCGCGCAACAATGGAAAAGAAAGGAGCGGACCCCCTTCTGTCCATTCAGCCGGTAGGTACTCCGCACACATGGATAGAGCGGAAAGAGATGATTTATACTTTGGACCTAAATGCTTCACATATAGGATCCGAAGGATAACACTCTGGCTTTGCCAAAGTTGGTCCAACGTACCAAAAATATACCGGTAGTACAAACCCGGACACCTGGCTCTCAGACTACTATACAGCTGTCCAGATCAACAACGGAAAGACCTGGAAGCCGTAAAGTTTCTTCCCCTAATGTTACTAGATGGAGCCAGAGACTGGATCAGTGGATTACCTTCCAGAACTGTAGACAACTGGGATGATATGGCTTGAGTATTTACTCAGCATTTCCGGGGAACCTACAAACGCCCGAATAGCATCAACCAGCTAAACTGTTGCACCCAATTTGAGGACGAACCATACGTGGATTTCATCTCAAGATGGACGGCAATGAAGAATAGTTGCTCTGGAGTAACTGACATCCAAGCAATGCATGCTTTCGTCAATGGCCTAAAACCCGGACTTGTACCGTTCATGATTGGTTCCAAAAAGCACAAAGATCTCGGATCTATGCTTACCACTGCCAATGAACACGCTGCAGCCGATGACGACATCAGGGCAAGAGGAGAAAATATCGATACACTGATACAGGACAAAAAGAACCCTCGCCCTGAGAAGAAAAGAACTCCAGATGCAACACAAAAGCCCAAAGAGGTTAACATAGCCTTTGGAAGTGAAAAGGGGAACAGGTGGAAAGGACGCAGTACGGAACCAATCAACTATACCAAGAAAGAGTGGGAAATGATTAAGTCGGAAAACTGCGTCCACCACTCGCAATTTGGGAAACCCACCCACACTAACGCACAATGCCGGTTGAACAAACACATGAAAGGCGATGCAGGATCCGGAAACAAGGGGAAGAATTCCAAAAGGAATTTTTCCAAGCAAAAGCCAGAAGCTGAGAAAGAAGGAAGTGAATCGGACACTGACGAAAAAATACAGGAACAACAGCAAAAAGGCGAGCCCAAGTTTCCGAGAGTTGATGGAGAGTGTAATATAACTTTCCTGGCAACTCCCTCAGCAAAGGTGGCAAAAAGAACGCTTCGAGAAATAAACGCGGTTGTTCCGGCAACCCCGAAATTCTTGAAGTATTCGAACACACCAATCACCTGGGATCAGTCTGATCATCCCGGAAACATCCCTGAACCCGGCACGCAAGCTCTTGTTGTAAGCCCTATTGTCCAGAACACTAGGCTAAAAAGAGTGCTAATGGATGGAGGATCCAGCATTAACATAATGTACCTGGATACACTGAAGCATCTGAAAATCTCTGAGACCCAGCTCAACCACAGCAACATACGTTTTCACGGCATTGTTCCTGGCAGACAAGCACGATCCCTAGGAGAAATTTACCTAGATGTCACTTTCGGAGAAAAAGATCACTTCCGCCAGGAAAAAGTATCCTTCGAAGTGATGCCATTCGAAAGCGTGTATCACGCGATACTCGGACGTCCAGCTTTCGCCAAATTCATGGCAAGATCATGTTATATCTATAACAAGCTGAAGATGCCAGGGCCAAAAGGAGGAGTAATCACCATATCAGGAGACTTCAAGCTGGCAAACAAGCTGAAAAAAGAAAACGCGCTTTGCGCTGAGAAAATCATAGCAAAGGAAGAGTTGAAAGAACTGGCCAAAGAGGTATCGCCGACAGAAATGCCGGCAGGTAAAGAAAGCCGGAAGCCAGCAGACAGCTTCAAAGCTTCCGAGAACACAAGACAGGTAATCCTAGATCCCAAAGATCCGACAAAATTTGTCGTAGTAGGAACTGGGATGACCGACAAATAGGAAAGCGAGCTCGTCAAGTTCCTCCGTGAGAACTGGGATATCTTTGCTTGGTGTCCAGCTGACATGCCAGGTGTACCCAGGGAACTTGCTGAGCATCAACTTAAGGTGATTCCAGGCTCCAAACCCGTCAAACAAGGTCACCGTCGATTTGACGGAAGAAGACGAAGGCTATTGGCAAGGAAATTATCCGGCTTTTGGCAGCAGATTTTATCCGGGAAGTTATACATACTGAATGGTCAGAAAATCCAGCATTAGTCCCGAACAAAGATACTACTACCCTTAGGATTTGTATAGATTACACCGGCTTGAACAAACTGTGTCCAAAAGATAGGTTTGCGTTACCGCGAATCGATCAAATAATAGATGCCACTGCAGGCTCTGAGCTTTTATGCTTTTTGGATGCATATTCCGGGTATCATCAAATACGCATGAAAAAGGAAGATCAAATTAAAACTTCGTTTATAACCCCTTATGGGACGTACTATTACATAACCATGCCATTTGGCCTGAAGAAACCAGGTGCAACCTACCAGCGTTGCATGCAACGGTGTTTGCATAGTCAGATTGGCAAAAATGTCCACGTTTACGTGGACGACATTGCTGTCGTTACCAAGGAAAAAGATACGCTCCTTGAGGATTTGTGAGAAACCTTCGAAAATTTGCGTACTTACAAGATGAAGTTAAATCCGTCAAAGTGCGTGTTCGGGGTTCCCTCAGGAAAACTTCTGGGTTTCATCGTTTCTCACAGAGGAATAGAAGTAAACCCAGAAAAGATCAAAGCAATCTTAAACATCTCCAAATCTACGTGTGTAAAAGATGTGCAAAGATTGACGGGTTCCGCTGCAGCCGTCAGCAGGTTTATTAGCCGGCTGAGGATAAAGCCTTACCACTGTACAAGTTGTTGAAAAAATCCGACAAATTCGAGTGGACAGAGGAGGCAGACGCAGCATTAAACCAGTTGAAGGAAACTTTGATGAAAGCTCCGATTTTGGCATCCCCAAAAGACGAAGAACCTATGTTATTGTACCTCACGGATACAAACCGGGTCATTAGTGCGGTAATTGTGGTGGAAAGGAAGAAAGACGAACAGAGTATACCAGACCAGCATCCGGTATATTATGTAAGTGAAGTTTTCTCCAAGTCCAAACAAAGGTATCCACACTATCAAAAACTGGCATATGGCGTATTTTTCGCATCTAGAAAACTTCGCCATTACTTCCAAGGACATTCCATAACAGTGGTATGCAAAGCACCACTAGGGGATATAATAAACAATGCGGAGGCGACTGGCCGAGTAGCCAAATGGGGCATCGAGCTAGCAGCATTCGACATTAGGTATCAGCCTAGGACGGCAATAAAATCCCAGGTTTTGGCAGATTTTGTCGCCGACTGGACGGAAGCAATGGAAAAAACACCTATGCCAGAGTCCGAGTACTGGATCATGCACTTTGACGGATCAAAGATGAAAGAGGGTGCTGGAGCTGGTCTGGTTTTAAAATCCCCTAAAGGAGACACAATGGAGTATGTATTACAAATACACTTCAACGCCAGCAACAATGTGGCAGAATACGAAGCTCTGCTTCATGGCTTGCATATTGCAAAGGAAATAGGTGTCAAGCGCATTTTGTGCTACGGCGACTCAGATTTGGTACAGCGCCAGCTCAACCAAACTTGGGATGAAAAAGGCCCTATAATGGCCGAATACCGGAGAACGGTGGACGAGTTTGCTATTTGTTTCTTCGGATTCGAAGTGCTCCATGTTAAAAGGGAGGAAAATTGGAACGCGGATGCATTAGCCCGCATGGGATCAGAAAGGGTAAAAATCCTACCACCAGGTGTATTCGTCCAACATTTGTACGAACCATCGATAAAAGGTGGAGATGTTGATTATCCTCTGGCTTCCGAGTCAATTGAAGTTATGCTCGTTAACCCGGATTGGACAATCCCATATCTAAACTTCTTAGTTAATCAGAAGTACCTGGAGGGAGCAGATGAAGTCTTGCAAAGACAGATCCAGCGTTGATGCAAAGGATACACGGTAATTAACAATTGCCTGTATAAACGCAGTACTTCTGGATTTTTTCTGCGATGTATTTCACCAGAAGAAGGACGAGAAATCCTGCAAGAAATCCATGCCGGGGATTGCGGACATCATGCTCAATCAAAAAGCATAGTTAAAAAAGCATTCCGTGCCAGGTTTTTCTGGCTAACAGCCAAGACAGATGCTGAGCACATAGTAAATACATGTGCAGGATGTCAGTATTACGCCAAGAAGACTAATATGCCAGCCCAAGCACTCAAAACTATCCCCATTACATGGCCATTTGCGGTCTGGGGGCTAGATATGATGGGGCCATTCAAAACTGCACGAGGTGGACTTACACATCTACTGGTAGCCGTGGAAAAATATACCAAGTGGGTGGAGGCTAAACCCATCAAAAAGCTTGACGGTGTAACTGCCAGAAATTTCATCATTGACGCAGTCATGAGATATGGTGTTCCACACAGCATAATAACCGACAACGGGACAAATTTCTCCATTGGAGAGTTGGCAAAATACTGCCGACAAACGGGAATTCGCCTAGATCTCGCATATGTGGCACACCCGCAGTCCAACAGACAGGTTGAAAGAATGAATAGCTCAATCTTACAAGGAATACGTCCAAGACTCGAATCTCCTCTTCATAGAGCAGCTGGAGCATGGGTAGAAGAGCTACCTTCCGTGCTTTGGAGTATTCGAACAACACCAAACAGGTCAACCGGGCAAACCCCGTTTTTCCTAGTTTATGGTGCTGAAGCAATCCTTCCAACGGACATGATCCATGATAGCCCAAGAGTGCAGAATTTCGACGACTTGGATGCCGAAAAAGCACGACAGGATGCCGTTGATCTCCTAGAAGAGGAACGAGAGCTTGTGCTTCAACGATCCGCCATTTACCAGCAACGTTTACGACGCTACCATAGTCGGAAAATCAGGCATCGTTCTTTTAAGGAAGGTGACCTAGTGCTAAGATTGGTGCAGCAAAGAAAGCACAAATTGGCCCCAGTATGGGAAGGACCATTCGTCATTAGCAAAGCTATGAAAAATGGATCATACTACCTTGTAGATATTCGGGACATGGAGGATCATCCTGACAAGCCGAATCGCAAAAGAAAGAGAAAGATAGATGTTGAACTAGGAGAGACCAAGAGGCCCTGGAGTATCCAGCAGTTACGTCCCTTCTATACTTAGTTCAGTTTCTATGTAAACATCTTTGAGATCATGAAATAAAGTTGTCGGAATTCTTATAGCCATGTTTTTTACAAGTTTATTATAGTGCAAAACATGATTCTACCTTATCTATTTCCCAATGATCTTACAAAATACTCAATGTTAACCCGAATTGTGCCTGCGTGCTCGGCGTTTAAAAATTGAATGTTTTTCATCCTACTAAAGGTTAAAGGAAACTCGGATTGTGCCTGCGTGCCTGAGTTTCATTCAAAAAAATCCTTACTATTCTCTAAGCATTATCTGATTGTTTATGTGTTGGGTCACTGGAGCTAGTAAGTAAAAATGCCCTTAGTATGATCCATGTTTCCGAGCTTACACTGATTGGTTTTACCCAGTAACTCGGCATGAAGATTAAAAGTACTACTGAGCCATTTCAAACACTAAGGACAGTTAAAGCACATAAACCAGAGAACTTAGAAGATAAAGGAATATCAAACCCAGAAAACTTGCAAAGAATTTCATAAATGTTAACTGCAAAAGGTGGAGTTCTTGTTCATACAAAAGAATAGAAGCATTACAATATAAATTACATTGTAAAGTGCAGTAATGCTCCTATTTCCCATTTCCGCCATCGAGGTCAAGAAGAATCCTTCAAGCATCCGAGTCTTCTTCACTACTGTCATTCTCGGGGGCTTCTGGAATCTCCTTTTATGGATATGTGATGGAGATGTTCACCATAGAGGCGATCTTGGTAGCGTGACCCTTGATTTCATCAAAGATTGTGGTCCGCTGGGTTTCCGTATATCCTTGAGGGATGCCGGACGCCACGCGCCAAGACTTGGCACCTGGGTAATGCATGCGCATGAGCCCTAAGGCCATGCGTGCACCACCCCGGACAGCAGAGCGCAAGGTGGAATCCTTGGCATCTGCAACCTCTATGATGGCTCCCGGAAGTTTTTCAACTTCCGTGAGTTCCCCAGACTTTGCGGAAAGGTACCTGTTGATAAGCAACATGCCCGCAGCCTTGATTGCGGTGAATACCTTCCCAAAAGCTCGGATTTTCTCAATCCGAGTAAGATCTGGGTTATCTCCTGTTTTTTCATACAAATAACCGAAAGGTTAGTGAAAACACAGAGAAAAGAAGTAAGACATGGAAAATCCGGTAAAAGTCGATAACTTACCGAGAATCTTGTCCATATCGGAGCCTTCCTCCAGGCGCAGGGTTAAGGCGCTCTCCAAATCTTGGATAGTTGCCTTGTCCTTGTCCGCCTGTTGGGAGGCCTTGGATTGAGCAATCCCAGGGGCCAGATTGCAGGCCTCCAGATCTTTCTGAACCTTCATAAGCTCCTTATGAAGGTCCAAGTTCTCCTGGCGGAGACTCGCGGCGTTGCCGGCATCTTCAGCAACTTGCTTGGCCTTAGACAAAGCAGCTGGAAAGCAAGAAAAAAATTCTGGGTTAAGACAACTCGAAAAAACACTTAGAAAAAATTATGGACAAGGAACTACATAGAACTAAAATATACCTGTTGTTTCCTCCAGTTGTAGCTGAGACGATGCCAACTCTGTTTTCTTAACATCAACAATAGATAGAAGGGTTTTAACCTCCTCATTTTTTATGTTAAGCTTGTTAAAAATTTCCAAGTTTATTGTATCAGCGGTTTGCCGAAACACGGAAATGGAAGCAAGACGCTTAAGTTAGAACAAGCATGATACGAAGCATTAAGTGGATAGCGTGCTTTCGACTTATTGCTTGGGGGCTAGAGATATTACCTGGCTCATTTGCTGCAAATTTGCAAGGTTTCATTGAATTCTTTTACATATTCAGAAAAAAGAATTCCAACGTGCTGAAGGCCGTCTTGCACGACCCAACGAGGTGAAAATACGAAGTTATTTCGGACAATTAACCCGCCTTGTGGCCAAGGACGGATCAGAGGAGCAGGAGCGAAGAACTTCTTAGCTTCCGGACGAATATATCCGAGTTCATCAAACGGTTCTTCCTTTACCTGGAAATTCCTGTCAAAAGTGGGAATATGTTCCTCCTCCCCAGATGCTCGAGGATGTCTACCCATCTCTGGTCCTGCCCTTTCCCTCACATCCATGTTAGATGCAATAGGCTGGATGGATTGCTGAAACCGTATGTCCGGGTTCGTGGTTTTCTCTTCCCTGCTAAATATAGCTGGAGAGGGAGAAACTGCAGCGGAAAATGGCTCTTCTTTGCTAGCAGTAGCTCTATGTTTCTTCAATTTCTTTGTCTTCGAAGGAACTAGAGCAAGGCTGAAAAGGAAATATCCGAGAAGTAAATATCTCGAAGAACCGGAAGGGAATGATAAGTAAAAAGCTCCAGTACAAATACCCGGATGCGGCGATGGGAGTTCCGTCAAGATTTATTGCTTCCTCGGGAGTCACTTGCCTCTTGCGTTTTCGGCCGCCATAAAAACTGGCATGCAATTCGTCAAGTTCGGCGTCGGATGCAAGATCGGTTCCCTTAAGTTCGTCGAACTATGGAGAAGGCAAAAACTCGGTCAAGCCAGGAAAAAGAAGCAATCCGAGACAAACCCAAATCAAGGAAAAGTGTACCTTGGGGACTGGGTTTTCCTTGTGATGCATTTCCAAACTTTCTTCGTATTGATCGCGAGTAGCGACCAATTGGTTAACTCGTTTCTTGAAATCCCTTTTGGAGTAGGCTTTGTCCGTCCCTCTCATTTCGTCTTCTGGCTCTTCGTAGTCACAAAGGAGTCGGGGGCGGAAAGCGAGAGGTTGAATACGGCAGCCAAACCAGCACAAAACAGTGTCTGTTCCAATTAGGGGAGGCTGAGAAGAGGTAAGTTTGGCGATACGCCGTTTTATGTTCATCAGGTCTTCCGACAAAGTTTGCACCGCCTCAACTGCCCAACTCTCTTGGGGAACGGTGGCGGAGTTGACGAATGAAGGAACCTCGTTCTCTTTCCCGGGAAACGGGACATCATGATGGTAAAAGAAAGAACCCGTCCAAAACTTGATGGATTCTGATGTTTTTATCTTCTGGTACCAATCTTCCCTGAATCTCCGAAGAGTGAAAGACATGGTCCCGCAGATGGGAAGAACGCCCTCTGTGGGGTTACGCTTCACTCCAAAGAAATATTGCCAAAAATCTAGTCTGGCTGCTATTCCTAAATACCCTTCGAAAAGGGCTTGGAAGCCGGCTAGGTAGAGGATGGAGTTTGGTGGAAGATTATGTGGCTGAACGCCGTAATGGTTGAGGACTTCTAGGAAAAAGGCGGAAGGCGGCAAACCCATACCTCTCGCAATATGGGAAGTAAAGAGAACGCGTTCCCCGTCTTTTGGCATGGGCTTGGACTCGTCTTCCGGGTTCCGCCATTTGTCTTTCATCAAAAGCCCCTCCTTCTCCATTGTCGGAAGGAGGGATGGCGGAATGTTGCTCGGGCTCCAATTACCGGCAGTTTCCGCCTCGTCTTCTGCTCCGGCGGTGGCGGACGCCGCGACCTCCGCGGCCGCGTGCTCGTCTCCGACGAGAGCGATTTTTTTGTAACATCCCTAATTTTTGGAAAGTGCAAAAATCACAAAAAATTGAAACGTTTTGTTTTCATGTTGTGCAAGTCACCAAAAACCAAATGAGATGCAAGAAACCAAAAAGAAACAACACATATCTCAATGAATTTGAAATTAAGAATCCATTATACCTCTATTCCATAAACCCTAAAAGTTCATTTAAAATAAATATTCATTATTCAAAGAAATTGTTTTCTCTTAGAAAACCTTATTTTATAACATGTTTTCAATTCAAATGTACTTTTGAAATATTTTATGGCAACAAAAACTCAAATATTTATAACCCTTAATAAAGTTCTAAGCCTCAAAGGTATTTGATGAGAATAAAATTGTTAATAATAACTTTTAGTTTTTATTCCAAGTTTTAAACATGAAGGTGTGAAAATAAAATGCATTGTTTTGAAAATAACATAAAATAGGGTTTTGAAAACAATATTATGACTTGTGGTTTTATTCTAAATTTTATTGATCAACAATATTAAGTATTTGATATGAACTAATTAAATAGCATTAAGTTACTATTAGTAAATCCTTCATATCCTAAAATTATAAAATGTGAAAATGGTTTAAAATTGGCTTTCCAAAAATAATATATGACATGTAAAATGTCTCTGTTATTTTATTTAGACAATAACATCAATTTATTATTTTCTAAATTTTAAAATAGCCTTAAAGTACTATTAGTGTTTTATTTATATTTTCAAAATATAAATTGTGAAAAAAAGATGAAATGACTTTCAAAAATATGTTTTCAACATTTAGAATGTCACTAAAATTTTAATTGACCAATAACTATGTTTTATAAATTTTTAAATTAAAAATCACATTAAGTAACTATTAAGGAATTATTCAAATTTACAAAATTCAAAAATAAAATATGATGGTTTGTTTCCAAAATTGGTACTGTTGGAAAGTATAAATTTCAAGAATTTAGAAAATTGTTTCATGTCATTTGGATACTTAAAACAGAAGTTATGATTTAATTAAATAAATAGAAAAAAAAATGGATGACGTCACCCATGACGTCATCGTCTTCTTCCTCTGTTTGGAAACCCCTCTAGCACGGCCGAAAGTTTCGCCCCTCTTTCCAGGCCATTAAGGCCATGAATGCCCCCCTCTCCGGACCTATAAAGAGCACCCGAGATCCTCTCCATTCTCCCTCCCTTTCCCCCTCGTTCCATACCCGCATGCCGTAGAATCTCCTCGCCGGAGTTCCCTTCCTCCGTCGGTAGACTTCATCGATTCCGGCCACCGTAGCTCCTTCCCGCCGCCCTCTCTTGTCCTCCTCTCCTCCCCAGGATTCAGCGCATCTCCTCATGTGATCTTTGACATTTTTTGCGCAGGGAATCGAGCACGCCGTGCGCATCTGCGCGTTGCCGGAGCCCGCCTTGCCTCCGTTCGTCGTTTGTCGCCATCTGGAGAAGCCAGCGCCTCCTCCATCACCTCCCTGTACTTCTTCGTCCCTCTCCGCTCCTCGTCGTGGTCTCCGTTGTGCTCGGAGATCACCGGAAGCTCGTCATCGTCGAAACCCGACCGCTACGCCGCCGTCCTCGCCATTTCCGGCGGCCTACGCCGGCAAGGTATCAACCCTAGACCCCAGCACTGTTGGATCTATTTTTAACGCATAGGATTAGATCCACTTAGTGAATCGTTACGCAGCCGTTGGATCTGGATCTGACGCCCCAGATCCAATCACTTATCCACGTCATCGCACAGTCAGCAGGCCACATCAGCTCCAAGTCAGCACCCTTGACCAATCAGAAAGAACCACGTGGCCAGCTTGTAAATTCAATTTTTCTCCCGCTGGAATGATTTAGCAGTTTTGCAGAAAAGTCCCTGAATATTAGATCTATCATATCTTTTGATCCATAAGGCCAAATTTAGAAAACTTGGACTTTTTGAAATCACCAGAACATGTAGAATCTTTTAGAACTGTCCAAACTTAAATTTGACAAATTTAAATTGGTTCAAATTTAAATATGCTTGTTTGATGAATTTTGGCATAATTCAAATTCTACAAATCCAAAAATTGTAAATAAAATATATTTGGAAACCTTAGGATGTGTACTTGAATACCCTCTGTCCCAAAATAATTTTTGATCAAATTAAAATTGAATTTAGAATTAAGTGAACTATTTGAGTATTTTTGACATAGATTTAATTCTATGAATAATTAGATTATGGTTCCTTAACCAAAATTGCTCCATTGGATAACCTTGAACCAGAGACATTAGTGCCTAAAAATTTTGTACACCCTTGGACCATGGCCATGTGTTTTTGACCAAAAACCCAACATAGTGATACATCCATTTTCACCATGTCATAGGATTTGTTTCCATCATCTATTCTTTGTTTGTTGTGGCCATTTTTAGATCCAAGACCAAGTCCCTAGTATATGTCAACCATATTAGTGAACCTCAATGTAACATCCCAAGTATGAAATATCCCTTAGAATGTTTTGTTCCTTGTTTTAATTCAAGTATTGCATCATGTCATCATGTTTCATTATTTGTTTGCATTTGTTACTATTTGTTTTGCATCTGTTTTATCTTGTTTTCATAATGAAACATCAAACAAAGTTCAAATGGTTATTTCATACTTGATCTGTTACAACTTTTGGAATAAAAATAACAAATGAAAACAACCATTTTATTCCATGTTGAGCACTCATTAAATTGTTGGTTTTAATCAAACCCTTAATCCAATCAATTAATTCAATCAATAATTTCTAAATCATTTTCCAATTCAAACCAATCCTTAAAATCAGTACCTCTTGAATCCATGAAGTTCACCACACCATTGTACTCTTTAAATCATTTTGAACCATAGGGGTAACCCTATTAAAAATGCTTGATTTCATAAGGTTTCATTAATATTCAAAAATTCCCTAAATTTGGTTTAATCTCAAACAGCAAGCAAATATTTAAACTTTTGCAAATAAAAGCTACCAAATGCTTGCATTTGGCCTAAGGAACTTCCCCTATTTTTTTCAAATTTTTCTCTGAATTAAAATCCATCCTTTTTCTTCGAAAACCAAAAGCTACAAAAAAAAACAGAAAAGGAAAAATAAAAAAGAGAAAGCTAACGCAGCGCGCGCGGCAGATAACCTAGCCCAACCCACCTAAGCTAACGCGCGCGCGGCCCAGCCCGTCTACTCCCGCGCTTACCGCTTCAAAACTCGTGCCGTCGTCTGTTAGAAGTACGGCGCGCATCCGCGGCCTCCACGTCGGAGTACGGCGGCAGCCGACGGCCATCCCTTGCTTTCCGCGCCTACAAGTACCCCCAGGGCCCCCGCAGACCTAACCCTAATCCCTAGGTCCTCGCTCCCCGCGCCGCCCCGCCAATCTCTCCTCGCAGTCGCCCCTTCCCCTCTCTGTTTTTCCTCGCCGGCGACAGCTCTCTGAACCTCGCCATGGCGCTGCCACCTCACTGCCCCACCTAGCCAACTCTACACGGGAACGACGTCGCCACTCTCCCCTCTACTCGTTGGACACCGTAGCTCGCGCGGAGGAGCACGGAGACCACGCCGCCGTCCTCGACCACCTCGTCACCGCCGCTGTCGTCGTCTCCGTCGAGCCTCTGCCACCTCGACAACGCGGTGAGAAGCACGCGCACCACCCCCTTCTGATTCCCCTCCGTAGCGCGCACGTTCACGCACGGTTCTGGCGCTCCGTTTCTGCACCCTAGCAGCTGCACACGACAGTGATCGCCGCCGCGTTCCTCTGTCAGTGTCGCGGAAGCGATTGTTCGTCAGAAAAGTTCAGTTAGCGCCGCGTAACCTTTTCCTCTCTACGTGCCTGTTACCTGACAACGAGTGCGAGCAGCTGCAGTGGTTCAGTGCGTGCGCTTGCAAGCGCGCGGTCGAGGGATCGACTCCCCGCGGCCGCATAAATTCCCAAACTTTTTCTTCCTCTGTACTGACAGCCATGGCCCAGCTGTCAGCCACTCGTGTGCCACGCGGGCACAGTGAGCCCACGGGGCCCCCCTGGCAGTGCCTGTGTAGCTGTTCCAGTGGGTATAAAACGAATTGCAAACTTTCTGTTTTCCAAACTAGGTCCAATTAATCACAGATTGGCCCCTGGATTTGAAACCCTAATAACTTTTATTTTATAACTCTAAAAAATGAAAATAAAATATCCACACTGTTCTAAATTTAATTGTCTACCTTTTGGTAACTTTTGTTTTCTGTTTTGAATTTTCAAAATGCAATTTAAAATTGAAACCAAATAATTCAAATGCTAATTTCTAAATTCAATAACTAATTCATTATTAATCCAATAAATGCAAATAAAATATGTTTTCCGTACCATTTTGAATAACCTATTCAAATAAAATTTTTGTTTCCTGGTTTGAATAATTTAAATTGCCTAAATAATTTAATACTTGTTTAATTCATTTAAATTTGATAAAAATCATAACTTGCTTAATATAAAATATTTTTGAACATGCAAAATATGTTTCCAAACCATCAAAGTGTGAACTTTTCAAATGTGAATTTAAATTTATGATTTGAACAAATAAATTCAAATAATATTCAAACTTGTTTTAAATTCAATTAAAACTTGTTTAATATTGTTTAATTCATAATAAATTCATCCTAATTCAAATTTCAATATATGAAACATGTAATCCAACTAAAATTTGATGTTCTTTTCAAATATAATTTTTGTTAATTGTTTTGCACACTTTAAATTGGTGAAAACAATAATTGTTGGTGTGACATGTTTAAGTAACCAAAATTTCTAAACTTAATAAATAATTTCCAAAACTTGTTAAACCCTTTTATTACTTGCATCTATTATTGTTATTTGTTGTTATTTTGTTGTTATCATCATGCATGCATCATGCTAACAACTTTCACCTAATAATTAATTGTAAATCATTTGTTCCACTTAATTATGGACCCTTTCCCATATGCCACTCAAAATAGCATAGGGGTCCATCTAAATTATGTTGTCATGTTAGGTAGTTTATTTTGATGCAACCATTAATTTGTCATGCATCATATTGATTGTGCACAATGCCATGAAAATGATTGTTTACATTCCTATTTTGTTTGTTTGCTTCTTCTCGAATAGACGACGATGTTGAGACAGACGATCCTTACAGCACCCCTTCTGAGGATCTAGCTCAGTACCAGACTGCTGAGTTCGCAGGCAAGTTATCACTCACATGAACCATTGTGTTCCTTTCAACCCTGGTTACCGATACTTTCCGTTGTCTATTCTTGCTAACCTTAGTGGTAGTTGTTTCTGCTACGAACCTATCACATGAATCCTTTAACCCTGATATTGCCTCACCACCCCTCCTACAACCCTATTGATTGAGCCAGTGTCTTACTAGTATGCTTAGGTTGTATTGCTCGAGTCTGTTACCCGTTACTTTCAGTTACTATATTTCATTATGCTCTGGGGGCTCGATGTTTAATCAATCAATCAATCATGCTAATGTTATTACTTAATAATAATTTGATGATAAGGCACCGGCAGGAGGCCCTGTGTGGTTTTGAGGCCTGCTAGTGTCGACCCTAATAGGAAAAGGGTCTTGTCTACTGATCCATGATGAGCGCACTACCCGCATGTGGGAAGCGAGTATGGGCGCCCCCCTCAATTTGATTCGATTCGCATCTCGTCCAAATCATCTCATTTAGTTCGTGCTTTCTATTTGACGCATGCATGTTTTTGCGAGCCCAGCGCAGGGTGGAACTTTCGTAGTCGGCATATAGGGGGACACGGTCTTAGAGTGCTATGAGGGTCCCTTTTCTTCGGGGCTTGATTAGCCGTGCGCCCAAGGTGCTTTGGGCTTGATGCGGAGAAGAGTTGAGTTGTGTTGAGTGCCCCGCTTGGTGGGAGGCATCCCATCTGGCGGGTTATTCATACGTGTACGGCCAAATTGGTGCAACCCTGCAGGGATAATCTTCTCGAGAAGCCGTGTTTTCCGCGGTTATGGTTAACTTGGTGAAAGTACTGGCTAACAAGTACTCAGGACAACTTAAACCTAATGATTCACAATCTCACACCCCATGATTACAATTGGACTAGTAATAGGATTATTGTCACAATAACTTGTTTCATCTTAATCCAACTGTGTGAGTTATCCTCGGATTGCTTCTTTGGATAAGGGGCGAGATCCAGGATGGGTTTGTTTGAGGTTATCTTTCAGTTGGTTACAACCCTCGATCTTATCCCCTTTCTGATAGTTGGAAGTGATGGAATCTCTGTAGTTGGTTAGCGCAGCCAGTTGCAGCATCTTATATACCTCTTTCCTTCCGTTGAACCCAAGTCATCTGTGCTTGTGTTGACGGGCTATACTTTGGTGAACTGTGAGTCTTGCTTGCCAGTACGTCTATGTACTGACCCCTTTGGGGCTGTGGTTTCCGCAGACTACGATTACGAGGATCCAGGTGACGGCTACTACGTGGAGTTTGACGAGGCTGCTGACGAGTAGTTAGCGGACCCGGGCAGGATCCGAGACATCGTGGATGGGCTCCGTCTTTATTTCAGTTTCCGGCTTCTTAAGCCTATTTGGATTTTGTCTGTACTCAGACCCCCTTTGAATGCTTCCGCTGAGTTGTAATGATGCTATGTTGGGACATGTGTCCTCTGGATGATTGTATTTGCTATTTCTGCCTTAGTGAAGGCCAGTTGCAACCTTATTTCAATCTTTTGTGTCGTAGAGGCATGTTGTGTTATCCTTTTGTTCAAAGCCGTTGACGTACCATGTGTGTATGGTATGAAGTACGTCAATGGTAGTGTCCTGATTTCTACAGGATAGTTTACATCGACGGTGAACAGTAGCGATGGGTTGTCACGCATAAGTGTTGGCCTACTCGTAAGAGAACGCGGGTGCCGGAAAGCCCCGTAATCCCATCAGAATACTGTTCAGTTCGTACGGTGAGTATCCTATAGAAGTCCGAGTGCGACAAATGGTATCAGAGCCTGTCTGCCTGTAGGATCCCTTTTTACTGGTCGCAGTTGAGTCTAGAAACTATTTTGTAGCTATATAGGAAAAATGAAACGTGAGAGTAGGAATTCTGCCATTTTTCTTCTTTCCCCACCCACCCACCCTTTTCTGGTAAGGAAGTGCAACGTTGTTTTCTGTTCTCATCTAAACTTTCAAGTTAGGATTTCACGTGTGTTGGGTTCTCCATAGTACCTCAGGACTTTTGGTCTCGTTTTCCCGATGTTGCTTCGATATCCTGTTCTTCTGAAGAACCTTTCGTCCGTTGAAACCTTGTTGTTGTTTTCCACATCCTTCTTCTTCTACCGGAGTCTAATCAAAACCTTCCAAATCATCTGCAGATGGATCTCAGGTTCTACCCGCAGGTGGTTCGGATGACTCGCTGTGAGAGCACCGCCGGTTATCCGGAGATGCTGAGAGACATGGTTACATATCTGGGGTTCCATTGGGCACCAGAGTACCAGGTCTACGAGCAGCAGCGAGAGTTTGACCAGACCTACTACCAGGCTATCGTCTACATTCTGTCGGATGATGGCAGGAGCGTTGTCCACCGCTACGAGGCAGTAGGTTCCACAGTGGATATGGCCGTGCAGCAGGCAGCGTACGTGAGTCTCACCGTCCTCCGTGCTGACTACTGGGGGTTTGATGATTCTATCTATCGCCACATCCCCCGTGGTTACATCACGGCAGCGGGAGTTCACTTCACTCTCCACAGCAACCTGGATACCTACGAGTCTGATAGCTCCAGACTGCACACCACTGCTCAGTTCGTGAGGCACAGTGACACAGTTGCTTCCACACTGTCTCAGGAGTTAGCCTCAGTCAGGGAGCAGCTCTATCTGGCGTTGACTCGTCTGGCTACGTACACCACAGACTTTGTTGGAGACAAGCGCTTTGCGCGTTTCACTCAGCCAGCTGGGTTTCCGCTGCCAGATACTGGAGGTTACGAGCCGATCAGAGGTCCACTTCTCGACCTTGGTCCGGGTTACACTGGGATTCCCCGCTTTGGAGCACAGGGAGACGACGCTTTCTACTTCACCACACCGAGAGTTGCTCTCAGAGCAGTCCCGCTCTACGTGGATCGTCGTCATACCTACTTCCGTGGGATTCCTCCGCACCGTATCTCTCGTCGTACTACTCACCGCCGTCCTGCGTGATGAGCATGGGAGTACCGATGTATCCATTCCTAGCTATGTTTAGTTATCCTTTGGCATTCGAACCATGTATTGGTCTGTTGGATATTCTGATGTACTTGAACATGTGATGATGTACCTGTTGGTTATCTATTCATGCGTCGGAATAATCTATCTTTCGGTTACAAAGTCTATCCTTTTCTATTGTTGCGCTAAAATGAATGTCTATTCAGGATGCCGCCAACCAGGAGCAACCCGCCTGAGCCACCTCCGCTCACGGAGCTGTTAACTCAGATGACTCAGGTCGTGGCTCAGATGGCCCAGATCCAGGCTAACCAGCACAACAACCAGAATGCTCCGCGAGTCAGCATCAAGGAGTTTCTGAGCATGGGGCCGAGAGATTTCGTGGCAACACGTGAGCCTCTGGATGCTGATGACTGGATCAGGGAGATGAACAGGGCTCTGGAGATAGCTCATGTTGCTGAGGAAGATAAGGTCAAGTATGCCACCTACCTGCTGAAGGGTCAGGCAGCTACCTGGTGGGAGAACTACCAGACCATGAGAGCTGGCTATCCTATCACCTGGGGATGTTTCAAGGATGCCTTCCTGAAGCACCACATCCCAGATGGTCTCATGGAAAGGATGCGTGAGGAATTCTGCTCTCTCAAACAGGGCAAGCTGGACGTCCTCGGCTACCAGAACGAGTTCAATCGTCTAGCTCGATACGTTGGTGACGAGGTGTCCACTGAAGCCAAGAAGATGGCAAGGTTCCGCCGAGGTTTTAACCCGGAAATGAAGTACGCTCTCACCAACGTCAAGTGCAAGGACTTCGTGGAGCTCGTGAACACCGCGCTCAATGAGGAGAATGGGCGCAAGGCGTTCGAAGAGTCCCGTAAGCACTCGCGTGAGGGTGGTTCCTCCTCCAACATGACCACCCCTCCGCAGAAGCGCCGCATCTGGGTGCCAAATGGTGCTGTCACTCGGGCTCCAAATGCCCAAGCTTCTCCAGGCTTTGGTCCCCGCCCACCCAACCCATCTCAGATGCAGGGTCAGAGGGTTCCAATGGGACAGCCAAGGCCAGGTCCTCCTCGTGTCGTCACTTGCTACAAGTGCAAGGAGACTGGACACTACGCTGATAAGTGCACTCAGAGGCAGCTACCTCCACCTCCTCGCCCCAACACCAACCAGGCAATGGTTCGTGCTCCCCTGGCTAAAGCCTTCAACTCCAACAACAGGCCTGTCGGGAGGACCGCGAGGGTGAACCATATCAAGGCCGACAAAGCTGAGGAAGCTGCTGACGTCGTTCTCGGTATATTACCCGTAAACTCTATTCCAGCTAAAGTGTTGTTTGATACTGGAGCATCGCATTCGTTCGTGTCAAAGATCTTTGCTACAACGTACAATTTAGCTCTGGTTCCACTAAGCAATCAAATCTATGTGCACTCTCCGGGAACTAAAATGATTACTTCCAAGATAAGCATGGACAATCAAATCCTAATTGGAGGTCGCATATTCCTTGCTTCACTCATGTTGCTGGGAAATTCTGACATTGATGTCATTCTGGGTATGGATTGGTTGAAGACCCACAAAGCAAAAAATTGACTGTGCTCAAAAGTCAATAACTCTCTCCCACACTTCAGGCCAGATAGTCTATTCTCCATATGGATCAAGTTCTGTTCAGTTGTTCAACCTTGATGCAAAACCCCTTCCTGCAATTGAAAATGTTCCGATGGTTTGTGAATTCCCTGACGTCTTTCCAGAAGAGTTGCCAGGGATGCCTCCGGACAGAGCAGTTGAGTTCGTGATCGAGCTTGAGCCAGGTACAGCTCCAATCTCTAAGCATCCATACAAGATAGCTCCTCCTGAACTGAAATTGTTGAAGGAGCAAATCGATATGTACATGGAGAAAGGTTACATTCAGCCTAGTTCCTCCGCTTGGGGTTGCCCAACTCTGTTTGTTGCCAAGAAGGATCAAACAAAAAGACTCGTGGTTGACTATCGTCTTCTCAACGAGAAAACCATCAAGAACAAGTATCCAATTCCTCGTATCGATGATCTTTTTGATCAACTTGCTGGAGCCTCAATATTCTCAAAGTTGGATTTGAGGATGGGTTACCATCAGATAAAGATCAGAAAGGAAGATATTCCTAAGACAACTTTCACCACTCGTTACGGTCTATATGAATACACCGTCATGTCCTTTGGTCTCACCAATGCACCGGCAACGTTCTCAAGACTCATGAATTCTGTCTTCCATGAATACCTCGACAAGTTCGTTGTGGTATATCTCGATGACATTCTAGTCTACTCCAAATCCGAGGAAGAGCATGGAGAACACCTTCGTCTCACTCTCATGAAACTTCGCGAGCATCGTCTATATGCCAAATTCTCCAAGTGTGAGTTCTGGATTCCGGAAGTTGCATATCTTGGTCATATCATCTCTGCCAAAGGCATAGCCATTGACCCGGAAAAGGTTAAGGCAATTGTTGATTGGAAACCCCCTAAGACGGTGAAGCAAGTCAGAAGTTTTCTTGGCTTGGCTAGCTATTGCCGTCGTTTCGTCCAAAACTTTTCTAAGATTGCCAAACCTCTCACTGATCTCACAAAGAAGGACAAGAAGTTCGTTTGGACTCCACAGTGTGATGAAAGTTTCAATCTCCTGAAGACTAAACTCACTTCCACCCCAGTTCTGGTTGGCCCAGATACTACCAAACCTTTCCAGATATTCTGCGATGCATCTCTCCAAGGCCTAGGAGCAGTTCTTATGCAAGAACGTCAAGTTGTGGCTTATGCTTCACGTCAGTTGAACCCACATGAGCAAAACTATCCCACTCATGATCTTGAACTTGCAGCAGTTGTGTTTTCCCTCAAGAAATGGAGACAATACTTGTTGGGTAACAAAACTGAAATCTTTTCCGATCATAAGAGTCTGAAATACATCTTCACTCAGCCAGATCTAAACCTCAGGCAAAGGAGATGGATTGAGAAGATTAAAGACTTTGATCTCACCATTTATTACACTCCAGGCAAGGCTAATGTTATGGCCGACGCTCTCAGTCGCAAGTCATATTGCAATAATCTCATGATCATGGAAAGCCAACCTCCACTTAATGAAGAATTCCAGAAGCTGAACCTTGGTCTTGTCCCTGAAGGATACCTTGCTAGCTTGACAGCCAGCCCAACTCTCGAGGACAAGATTCGTTCTGAACAACTTAGTGATAGTGAAATCAAGAAGATTGTAGAGCACATCAAGGAAGGCAATGATAAATTCAAGTCCTTCTCAATCGATGACAAGGGAACTGTGTTCTTCGAAGGACGCATTGCAGTTCCTCAGATTCAAAGTCTCAAGGATATCATTCTCAAGGAGGCTCATGAAACTCCTCTCTCCATTCACCCTGGAAGTACAAAGATGTACCAGGATCTCAAGACTCTGTATTGGTGGCCTGGCATGAAACGTGAAATTGCTCAATACGTTTCTGAATGCGACGTTTGTCAACGTGTTAAGGCAGTCCATCAGAAACCAGCCGGTCTACTCCAACCTCTGAAAATTCCTGAGTGGAAGTGGGACATGATTGAAATGGACTTCGTTACTGGGTTTCCAAAGTCCAAAAAGGGCAACGATGCAATCTTCGTTGTTATTGATCGTCTCACTAAGGTAGCTCACTTCTTTGCTGTCAAGGAAACTATCTCAGCTAGCCAGTTAGCAGAGCTCTATACAGCAAAGGTTGTTCCTCTTCATGGTGTTCCAATGGAAATAAGCTTAGACCGTGGAAGTATCTTCACTTCTCATTTCTGGAAAAGCTTTCAAGAAGCATTGGGCACCAAACTTCTGTTCAGCACAGCTTATCACCCTCAGTCTCAGGGGCAAGTCGAAAGAGTCAATCAGATTCTCGAGGATATGCTCAGAGCATGTGGTCTCTCCTTTGGCATGAAATGGGAGGATTGCCTTCCATATGCTGAATTTTCCTACAACAACAGCTACCAGGCAAGCCTAGGCATGGCACCATTTGAGGCACTGTATGGTCGCAGATGCAGGAGTCCAATCAATTGGTCTGGAGCTGGTGAACGTTCACTCTTAGGCCCTGACATTGTTAAGGAAGCCGAGGAGAAAGTTCGTATCATTCGTGACAATCTTAGGATTGCTCAGTCTCGTCAGAAGAGCTATTATGATAGCAAGCACAAGGATATGATCTATGCACCTGGTGATAAGGCATATCTCCGTGTAACTCCCCTCAGAGGCACTCATCGTTTTGGTGTGAAAGGAAAGCTTGCACCAAGATACATTGGTCCTTTCAACATTCTTTCAAGGCGGGCAGAAAATGCTTATCGTCTCGAACTTCCAGAAAAACTATCCAAGGTGCACGATGTGTTCCACGTGTCACAACTCAAGAAGTGTTTCAAAGATCCAGATCGTGCAGTTGATCATGATTCCATTGAACTGCAAGATGATCTATCTTATGAGGAGCACCCTGTTCGTATTCTCGATGAGACCAAGCGTAAGACTCGCAACAAGAGCACCAAGTTCTTGAAAGTGCAATGGTCGCATCATTCCGATAAAGAGGCAACATGGGAGACCGAAGAGGATCTTCGCAAGAAGTATCCGGACCTTTTCACTTCTCAGTAAGGAATCTCGGGGCGCGATTCCTTCAAGGGGGGGCGTTTTGTAACATCCCAAGTATGAAATATCCCTTAGAATGTTTTGTTCCTTGTTTTAATTCAAGTATTGCATCATGTCATCATGTTTCATTATTTGTTTGCATTTGTTACTATTTGTTTTGCATCTGTTTTATCTTGTTTTCATAATGAAACATCAAACAAAGTTCAAATGGTTATTTCATACTTGATCTGTTACAACTTTTGGAATAAAAATAACAAATGAAAACAACCATTTTATTCCATGTTGAGCACTCATTAAATTGTTGGTTTTAATCAAACCCTTAATCCAATAAATTAATTCAATCAATAATTTCTAAATCATTTTCCAATTCAAACCAATCCTTAAAATCAGTACCTCTTGAATCCATGAAGTTCACCACACCATTGTACTCTTTAAATCATTTTGAACCATAGGGGTAACCCTATTAAAAATGCTTGATTTCATAAGGTTTCATTAATATTCAAAAATTCCCTAAATTTGGTTTAATCTCAAACAGCAAGCAAATATTTAAACTTTTGCAAATAAAAGCTACCAAATGCTTGCATTTGGCCTAAGGAACTTCCCCTATTTTTTTCAAATTTTTCTCTGAATTAAAATCCATCCTTTATCCTCCAAAACCAAAAGCTACAAAAAAAAACAGAAAAGGAAAAATAAAAAAGAGAAAGCTAACGCAGCGCGCGCGGCAGATAACCTATCCCAACCCACCTAAGCTAACACGCGCGCGGCCCAGCCCGTCTACTCCCGCGCTTACCGCTTCAAAACTCGTGCCGTCGTCTGTTAGAAGTACGGCGCGCATCCGCGGCCTC